>FMWQ01000025.1:0-694731 GCA_900102585.1 Microbotryum saponariae | reverse complement strand
CGACGAACTCGATTTGTTGGGAGTTGCCACCGATGACGTCAACGACACCCCTGTAGTCCATCGGCCGCCTGATCCACTGCCCCAACCCTTCCTCGACACCGTCATCCGAGCATACGCCAACGATTCGCAAGCCCAGTCATCATTACCGACCCGCTATCATGGCCTATGTTTCGGGTGACCGAGGAAGGAGGATTTTGCGTGTACATCCAGATGAGTCTCTTTCCTTGTTTGTGCCTCGTGGTCTCGCTACTTGGCGTCGTCAACTCCGACAAGGTCCCATCGCTGCGCGAGCTCGTGCTTTCGGAGATTCATCGAAGTGTCGGGCATGCAGGACATCGCATCACCTTGGCCGCCATCCGTCCTTTGTACTGGTGGTCGTCCATGTCTGCCGATTGCGCCGAGTTCTGCCGTTCATGTGAAGACTGTACCGAGGCAAGGCGTCCACTCAAGTCCCCTATGGCCGACTGCATCCGATGCCGATCCCTTCTGGTCCTTGGAACAAGTGGCCATCGACTTCATGACAGGACTGCCTCCGGTCGAGCTCGAAGGGATGATGGTTGCTCAAATCATGGTGGTCACTGACACTTGGGGCAAGATGGTCCACCTGATTCCCCTCCCAGCCGATGCCGACTCGGAGCTCGTTGCCGAGAAGTACTACGCCACCGTCTTCCGACTGCATGGGATGCCTTCCGCCATCGTTTCCGACCGTGATCCCAAGTTCACCTCGCAGTTTTGGCGGGCATTGCAGGCAAAGATTGGCACCGTCTTGCGAATGTCAACCGCGGCACACCCCGAGACGGACGGATCGAGCGAGAATCGGATCAAGATGGTCACCCAAACCCTGCGGATCATGGTCTCGTCAAACCACGAGGCTTGGGCATCTCGTCTTGTTGAAGCTGAGTTCGCTCTTAACTCTTCTGTTGCTGTGTCCACGTCGCTGTCGGCTTTTGAGGCAACCTACGGCTACCTTCCTCGACGTTGGCCCTCGGATTCCTGGTCTGTCTCGGACGTCCCCTCGTGCGGAAGCGTTTGCTCGGATCCGACAATTACGGAACCTTGACGTGACGGATGCGATCATTGGAGCACGCCTCAACCAGTCCCATCAGGCCAACAAGCATCGACGCCCAGACGACCCCGCCTTTCGGACCGGCAGTTACGTCTATCTTTCGACAAAGAACCTGGCAGTTCCTGACGGCATGAAGTCGAAGTTGTTGCCGCTACATCGGCCCCTTCCGTATCCGAGCGGCCATCCCTGCGACGTCCAGCTACGACCTCGAGCTCCCTCCAGCGATGTCGCGAGTGCACAATCGTTTCCATGCTCGACTGCTTCGGCCTTGCGTTGAGAATGATGCTGAAAGGTTTCCTGTGTGAAGAGTCCACTCTCAGCTCGACAGGGGCGCCTCGGTCGTTGCGCGCACTTGCTAGCCCGCCCCCGGCGGTGGGACTTAGACGCGCGCGACTGCCTCAGCGCGCCAGCGCCGGCGGATTCATGCGCGCGCCCGCTAGCCCGCCCCTTGCGGTGGGGACTTAGGCGCGCCGGCGATTTCACCCGCGGCTGACTTAGGGATGTACATTGTCACGCGCCTGGGACTATCCCAGCGTGGCCCCCCCCTTTCTGTTTCTTAGCTTCCTTCTCATCACTTCTGTTCGACTCTCAACCTCTCCTGACAGTAGTGGTGAACGTCTCATAGGTACGCTGAAATAGATCACTTCTGTTCGACTCTCAACCTCTCCTGACAGTAGTGGTGAACGTCTCATAAGGTTATAAGCCCACGAGCCACCAGCTGCATGACCACGACACCCCCCTCGCGACGGGTGCCAACCCTCCGATTCCCGCCGAACAGCTCGCCGCACTTACATTCGCTGCTGTCGGGTCTCAACCGCTGCCGCTTCCGGCACTGCCACACCCGCCACGACGTCCGGCACACTCGCACTGCCTTTCCAAAGCACGCACGCTTGGATGGTGCGAAGACCTTCGCGAACTGGACACGCCAACTTCGCCTGTGCCTAGCGGACGACATCCGCTCGTACGTCCTCGACGGTATCGCACCCGACGACTGGACACCTTCGCAACGCTCCGCTCGCGACGCCGTCGCTCGTGAGGTCCTTGCGAATTCGATTGACTCGGCCGAAGTCTCGGCAGTCCTCGACAAAATCCCTACCGCCGACCTGACAGCGCCGACAATCTACTCGACGCTGAAATCGCGGTACGCCCCTGACGACGCCACCCGCACGCTCGAGCTCTTCTCACGACTCTGGGGTTTCCGTCCCATGCCCGGCACGGTTGCCGAATTCGACGGGTGGATCATGGACTTCAAAGCCGTTGCGCAAGAGATCATCGACACAAAGACAACTATCAATGATGTTCTCGCCACACTCCTCCTTGCAATCGCCCACCCGTCCCTCGAGAGCTTCAAGGCGTCGTTCACCGATGAACAGCGCACGCAACGAACTCTCCCCGACATTGATTCGCTGCCGACCGTATGCGAGTCCAACTTCGGTCAACGAACATCCCCAGCACTCAATCGGCCCTTCTTGCCTCGTCGTCGTCACGTTCTACTCGTCTCAAGTGTCTCGCCTGTCGCAGCCCTTCGCACCGAGTCGCGGAGTGCCCTACGAGGGCGCAACACCCGCCGCCAGGACCCTGTCGCTCCTGCAAGAAGAAGATCACTGGTCTCTCGACTGCAAGAAGGCGCTCGAGGACGGCAAAAAGCCCGACACCGCTGACTCGACCGTCGACTCGCAACACCATGTCGGATGTCTCGCCACCGGTCTTCTCGCTCGTCGTCGCCAGCTTCGCAACCACTCTTTTGTCGTCGACTCGGGCGCCACTTCGCACATGGTCTCGGACAAGTCGCTGTTCACGGACCTATCGCCATATCGCTCCTACGAAGATTGGTGGTATTGCAGGGGGCATCAACGCCATCGGAACGGGAAACATCGCCTTCATTGCGCCTCGGGTCATCCGATCACGCTTACCGGCGTGCTGCACACTCCGGGCCTGTTTGTCAATCTTCTCTCGGTCTCTCGACTTTGCGACACCGACGATGTCCGTGTCGCCTTCACAAAACACGGCATCCACATTGACAAGGACGGCAACGACATCGCTGAAGGCGCACGACTCGACGAAGGGCTCTACTTGCTGGACGCTGATCATTCCAAATGTCAGCACCTTGCTCTCCTTTCTCGCTCACAGTCGTCCGTGCCCCTGCTGACTCTCCATCGCTGCCTCGGCCATCTCGCACCGTCCTCCATACAGAAGATGGTTGCCGCTGGTTTGCTGGAGGGTCTCAGGGCCGGATATAGTGACGAAGAGGTAGAGAAGTTTGTCTGCAATGCTTGCCTCAGCGCAAAGGGCCATCGTCTTCCCTTTCCCGATTCGGATTCGCACTCCTCAGAGAGACTCGGCCTTGTACACAGCGATGTGCTTTCCTTCCCCGAGCGGTCCTTGACTGGCAAACGTTACCTGGTCACATTCCTTGACGATTACTCGCGCAAACTCTGGGCCTACGCAATCGGACACAAAAGCGAAGTCTTCGGCATATTCAAAAACTTGGCTAGCCGAGGTTGAACTCGAGACGGGTGCGACGCTGAAGGTCCTCCGAACCGACAACGGTGGCGAATACTGTTCGAGAGCGTTCACAGAGTTCTGCAAGACACGAGGCACCCGTCGACAATACTCTATCCCACGCACGCCTCAACAGAACGGTCGTGCAGAGCGGGTCAATCGTTCCATTGTCGAAGGCGTCCTTGCCCTCCTTGTCGACGCCCACCTACCCAAGACATTCTGGGAGGAGGCTGCAGCTTATTTCGTTTACTGCAAGAACCTGTGTCAACACGCGGCCCTGGACAAGGCAACACCAAACTCCGTCTGGCAGGGTGACCACACCACTGCCTCGGCGCTTCACCCGTTCGGCTGTACAGCTTGGCTTACGGTCGCGCCCGAACTTCGCTCCAAACTCGACCCGAAGGCGGTTCGCGTTTTTTCACCGGCTACGACCTGGCTTCAAAAGCCTTTCGCTTCTACGACACTACAACACAGAAGATTATACTTGGCAGAAATGCCACGTTCCTCGACACTGAATTCCCCGGATACATGGCGACCCCACTGAGCAAGACGGCGACACGCACTTCGCCAGCGCTCCCACCACCGAATCTCAAACCGTTGTCAAGACATGGACCCCACTAGTAAGGTCGGCGCACATGGACGTCTCATCCCCCCTTGATGATTCTGCCATGAGCGCCGTTGACGTGGCCCCAGGGTACACTGGCGGAACCTTACTTAACTTCACAGATGCCGAATCGTCCTCGTCACCGTCGCCTGCGTCGCCCTCATCACCGTCGTCTGCGCCATCGCCTGCACTTTCACCATCGTCGGCTGCGTCATCGTCACCCTCGGCCTTACCGACCGACTCTGAAGACTCCGCCGATCCCCTCGACCTCCTCGGCTCACAGCCCCAGGTTCGCCTCGATCTACAGGACGTGCACCACCCAGACTTCAGCACGTACCGCGAGCCCGCATCGGCTGAGGAGTCGCCCGACGAACTCGACCTCATTGGGCCGCCACTCTCGCGACGAATCTCCGGACGAAATCGATTTCCTCACCCGACACCACCGCGCCTTCATCGCCATCGACGACGACACCTCTGACACAGAGGCAATTCAGCCAGTCAAGTCCATCACGAGCGACCCACAGACCTGGCGCGAGGCGATGTCTAGCGACAAGCGTGAAGTATGGGCCAAAGCCGCCACCGACGAGTTCACCTCCATGCGCGACGACTTCAAGGTCTTCACCATCGAGGACCGAGCCACGGTGCCCGCGGGTGCGACTATCGTTACATCCAAGTTCGTCTGGAAAACGAAACGGAACGCACTCGGCGAAGTCACTGGACACAAGGCAAGGCTGGTCGCGCAAGGCAATCGGCAACGCGACGGCATCGACTTCAACGAAACGTTCGCACCGGTCGCACGCTTCTCCTCGATACGCTCACTCCTCGCGCTGGCGGCCGCCAACGGCTTGCACGTGCACCAGGCGGACATCGACAAAGCATATCTGCATGGCGACCTTGACCACGACATCTGGATGACGGCACCGCGCGGCTTCGACCTTCCCAGCGACAAGGTGCTTCGCCTGCGACGCTCCATCTACGGGCTCAAACAGGCTGGCCGAATCTGGAATCGACACATCGACGCTTCGCTTCGGGCCCTCGGTTACACGGCGACGGGCACCGACCACTGCGTATACTCTTGGCTCGATGATCGTCAATGTCCACACTACATCGCACTGTACGTCGACGACCTCCTGATGATCAGCCCGGAACTGGCCGAAATCGAACGTGTCATCTCAGGCCTGGACCAACGCTACGGAGTCAAGCGCCTCGGCCCGGCCGAGTATATCCTCGGCATCCAGATCAGGCGGTTCGACGACGGCTCTATCGCCCTATCCCAGGAACGGTACATCATGGACGTGCTCGCTCGGTTCCACTTCGACACCACGACTCGCGGCACTACAGTTCCGATGACTCCCGGCCTTTCGCTCACTGCTATCCCGGGTCAAGGCACCGAACGGATCAGGTCATGGTATCTGCAGGCTATCGGCTCGCTCCTCTACATTTCGCTCGGTACCCGCCCTGACATCGCCTTCGCCGTGTCCTACCTGGCCCGCTTCGCCAACAACCCCGGTCGTCGTCATTGGATTGCGGTCAAGCACATCCTACGCTATCTCCGGGCCACGTATCGCAACGAACTCGTGTATGCTCGCGCCAGGCTCGCATCACGGGTGTGGTAGGCTACTCCGACGCGAACTGGGGGGCCTGCATCGACACATCGGTGTCCACCATGGGCTACGTCTTCTACATCGCTGGCTCGGCCGTGTCCTGGTCGTCCAAACGCCAGTCTCGAGTTGCCGATTCGACCACCGACGCTGAATACCTCGCCCTCTCGCATGCTGGCAAGGAAGGGATTTACCTCAGTCAGCTGCTCGAAGAGCTCCATGTACAACCTGTTGCACCGGCTCACATCTTTACTGACAACGAAGCCGCTGCTGCAGTTGCTCACGATCCTGTCCGCGTCTCTGGCACTCGGCACATACGCTTGCGTGAGCACTTCGTTCGGGACATGGTGAATCGGGGCGACATCTCTCTCTCGCATGTGGGTACCAGCGACATGGTGGCCGACATCTTCACCAAGGCTCTCGGCCCAAAGGTCTTCTCAACGCACTGCTACGCCCTCGGCCTTCGCACTCGACACCCGCGGCTTGGGTCTGCCTCGCATTCGCGTGGGGGGGGGTGTGAAGAGTCCACTCTCAGCTCGACAGGGGCGCCTCGGTCGTTGCGCGCACTTGCTAGCCCGCCCCCGGCGGTGGGGACTTAGACGCGCGCGACTGCCTCAGCGCGCCAGCGCCGGCGGATTCATGCGCGCGCCCGCTAGCCCGCCCCCTTGCGGTGGGGACTTAGGCGCGCCGGCGATTTCACCCGCGGCTGACTTAGGGATGTACATTGTCACGCGCCTGGGACTATCCCAGCGTGGCCCCCCCTTTCTGTTTCTTAGCTTCCTTCTCATCACTTCTGTTCGACTCTCAACCTCTCCTGACAGTAGTGGTGAACGTCTCATAGGTACGCTGAAATAGATCACTTCTGTTCGACTCTCAACCTCTCCTGACAGTAGTGGTGAACGTCTCATATCCTGGGCGTGACCCCGCAGTTCTTTTTGTCGAAGACGTAGCCGACGCAGCCGACAATTCTGCGATTCCGGAACGGATTGTTCGCGATTGGCGGAACGCTCGGGGCGCTCGTTCGTTCTTGGTTCGATGGGTAGGCCGTAACGACACCGACGATACTTGGATGTCAGAGCAGTCCATTCGCCTTGACCATCCGTCCGTCCTCGACGCCTACCTCGCGCGCCTCGATCGCTCGAACCGCCGCCTCGCCGCACGGTAGACTTCCTTCTGGGGGGACAGTGTCAGGATGACAGCGTGTACTCGAAGGAAGCCCCCCAAGGCTATGTGCGGGTAGAGTTGACTTGACCAGAGGCTTGCCTCGTTTCACAGCATCGTCGGTGCGATGGCGTAGTCGTGAGGCGCGCAGGCGCGCACTCGGTGGTCGCGGGTTCGAGGCGCCCAGACCGCAGTCTTCTTTCGGTTTGTTTTATCTTTTGTTAGCCGAGGCGCGGCTTCAGGGTTTTTACCGGTGCTCCCGCGAGCAATCCTTTTTACCCCTGAGGCGACCTCTTGGAGTGGTTGATTTGGCTAAGTCCCCTCTGGGCCTGGCACAGTCCCTTCCCTTTAGTTTACCACCTTTCCCTGGGAGCTTGGTCCGCTCTTCTCTTTGTTGCCCCTCCTCTTCTTGTCGATCGTTTGGGAATTAAGTCCGTTACACTTGATTTCCTGCGAGCCTTTCGACCGACTCCCCTCCTCGGTTGCTCCCTTGTCGACTGCCGCCGCAACAGCCGACACTTCCTGAAATCCCCCCCCCCGTACCAACGCGTGTAGACGACGTCATCCCCTCCGACGTCGCTTGTCAGTCCTGGACGAGCAGTCGCCCCCACTCTCTGAGCCTGAGTCTTCAGCCTCCTCTCCGTTGCCGAATTCATCACCAACGAACGCGTCGCTGTCCTTCCCGACTTCCTCCACAGAGTCTGACGACGAACACGTTTATCCTTCCTACCCTTTCCGTCAACCGTCTCGTGCTCGCCTTCGTTCGCCCCGCAATCGCCGACGTTTGAGTCACGAGATTGCCATGGCCGACGAGCGCGACGTGTACCGTGCCGCCGCCGATGATCGAGACGCTCCTCTCCGCGACGAAGACCCCGGCCGCGCGAAACCGCCCAAGTCCCCGCCGCCTCAACCCTACCACACCGCCACCGCTCTATCGTCCCTCGAAAGCCGCCTCGAGGAATCCGAAGCCCGTCGTATCGACTCCGAGGAACGTGTTCAGCAATTGGAGAAGTTGGTGGAGGGTTTATTGAAAAGCTCACCTGAACCAGCTGCGGCGCGGGCCGGAGTCTCTGAACCAGCTGTGGCGCGGGCTGGATTCTCTGAACCAGCCGCAGCGCGGGCTGGGGAGTTTACGTTTACGCCGGTGAGATCGGTCCCCTTGGACGTTCCCCCACACACCATTCTGGAACGTTCAGGCAATACCGCTGACCCCCTTGTTCGTTCCCCTGGGGGGGAATCTCACAGCGCACGAAGGGACGGCCCTTCCTCGGCAGTAATCAGCTCTCGTTGGAGAGGGACGTTACCTGACCGGGAAGGGCTATGGACAGGGGATAATCCCGATCGGTTGGTCACTTTCACTACATTTGGGAAGTCGTACTTGTCTCTACTTTGCGACATTTCCACCAGCGACCTTTTTACCACCGACCGCGTCATCCAGCTTGTGGCGACCTTGTTCGTTCGTTCAACTTCTCCCAAGCGCCGTCAGTCTCCGCACGACTGGGCCGTTGATACTATGACGGACGCGCTCCGGGACGAACGACCTCACTGTTGGACGACACTGATGACAGAAGTTGGACGTCGTTGGCCGGATCCTGGCTTTGCCGACCGAGTGTCCCACGACTTCTACGGGTGCCGACAGTCTTCGTCTCGCGCCTACGACCATGTGGGCGAATGGCGTGCCCGCTACCGAGCGTTTATGCACAACGACCCCAGCTTCAGCCTCTCGCCCCTTCAACTCGCCACAACCTTTTATCAATCGTTGAGTGATGTGGCTAAGCGGGAAGTGCGGGCTGGTATGCTGCGGGAATATCGGGATAACTCACTCGTGACTATAGGGAGGTTCGGACGAACTGTCCCGTCCCTCGAGGAGGTTACCGACTGGGCCGCCATCGCCGACGACACCGGCACGACATCAGTTTCGACCCCGCCGATTCGTACGGCGACTTATGGAGCAATTGCAAAAACGCCACGCACCGCCCCATCCACGCCGAACGACGACGCACGTACTCAGATCCGTCGAGCTCGATGGATGAACCGCGCCGGTAAATGGCAACAGGCCCACCTGTGGAAGGATCGGAACACGTGGTTTCTCGCCAGCATCGGGTGGGGTACCCGCCAGCATGGCGTGTTTTAATTGCGGTCAAGGTGGCCATTTCTCACAGCATTGTACAGCGGAGCGACAATCCCCCTCGACCGTCCAAATAGCAGCAATTGCCTTCGCCGACATGGACGAGGACGAATGGTCGTCGGCCTCAGGTGACGTTGAGGACCCCCAGGTGCGATTCCCCCTTCCCCTCGAGACTGATTTGACTCGACCGTCGAGTTCCGCATCCGCCTTAGTGACGCACCACTCTTGCCCTCCGGCAGACCCTGTTGGTCGAGTGAAAGACGTCGCCTCTTCTTCTTTTGAAGTTCAGACCTCATCAAGTAGTTCGCATCCAACCGTGCCGGCAAATGATGCAGATCAACATCGTCTCGACGATAGCCTGGCTGACATCGCGATTGACGCGGTGGAAGATGTCTTGTACTACGCTGATGCCGCGTCGCGCTTGTGTCATTATCCGGGGCCGGAAGTGGTGTCGTCTCGCAAGGCGGAAAGGACTGCTTCGGTGAGCTCTTTCCAGATTCTTGTGCCGTCGGGTGTGTCTCTCTTGGCGTCCGCTGTGCCCCTGATCGACATCGACGAACCCGACCGACCTGTCGAGCCCGCCATTGTACGCGCCCGCAACGTCATCGCGTGGACGCTACCTTCTGGAAGGGTTTTGCGATGTTTGATCGACTCGGGATCAGAGGTCGACTTGGTGGATCAGGAGGTGGTGCGAGTCGACCCGAGCTTCGCAACGGCCCGTTTGACTGCGCCGTTGCATTTGCGCCTCGGCACCCAGGATAAGTCCGACCGATGTTGGCAGGCAACGTCCTCTTCAGAAGACGTTGACTACACGCGGAGGAGGGGATCAGGCCGAAGGAAGGTCGACTGGGCGGGGGCAGGCGACCGAGGGACAACCGAGGAGGGGACGCGGTTGTGAGGCTCGCAGCAAGTCAAGTATATCGGACTTTATTGCCAACGAGATCGAAAACGAAGGATGAAGGTGAAGGGATCTTGGGAGATGTAGCGGACCAGGCTGAGTGGGAAGGTGCTAAAAACAAAAGGGAGGCACTCAGGCGCAGAGGGGACTTAGCCAATTCAGCTACTCCAAGAGGTCGCCTCAGGGGGAAAAAGGATTGCTCGCGGGAGCACCGGTAAAAACCCTGAGGCCGCGCCTCAGCTAACAAAAAGAACAAAAACCGAGAGAAGATTGCGCTCTGCGCGCCTTGAACCCGCGACCATTAAGTGCGCGCCCGCGCGCCGAACGACTACGCCATCACGCCCACAATGCTTGAATGGAGGGAAGCATTTGGTGACCTCAACTCTACCTGCACATTACCTCAGGGACTTCCTTCGAGTGTTGCTGTCAGTGTATCGCTGTTTGCCTGACATTGTCCCCCCCAGAAGGAAGTCTACCGGGAGGACAGGCGGCGATTTGAGCGATCGAGTTGTGCCAGGTAGGCGTCGAGTAGGGATGGATGGTCGAAGCGGAGGGACTGCTCTGACATCCAAGTGTCATCGATGTCCTTACGGCCAATCCATCGAACCAAGAACGAACGATTGCCCCGAGCGTTCCGACGATCGCGAACAATCCGTTCCGGAATGGCGGAGTTGTCGGCCGCGTCGGCTACATCTTCAACAAAAAGAACTGCGGGGTCACGCCCAGGGAACCTCTCAGCATCGTTCTCAACATAGGGGCGAAGCAGTCGAGCATGGAAGCGACTGTGCACTCGCGACATTGCTGGGGGAAGCTCGAGGTCGTAACTGGACGTCGCTGGAATGGCCGCTCGGATACGGAAAGGACCAATGTAGCGCGGCAACAACTTCGACTTCATCCCTTCAGGAACTGCCAGGTTCTTGGTCGAAAGATAGACATAACTGCCGGTCCGAAAGGCGGGATCATCCGGGCGTCGATGCTTGTTGGCCTGGTGAGTCTGATCGAGGCGTGCACCAATGATCGCATCCGTGACGTCGAGATTCCGTAACTGTCGGATTCGGGCAAACGCTTCCGCACGCGGGACGTCCGAGACAGACCAGGAATCGGTGGGCCAGCGTCGAGGAAGGTAACCGTAAGTCGCCTCGAAAGCCGACAGAGACGTGGAAACAGCAACGGAAGAGTTAAGAGCGAACTCAGCTTCAACAAGACGAGATGCCCAAGCCTCGTGGTTTGACGACACCATGATGCGCAGGGTTTGGGTGACCATCTTGATTCGGTTCTCACTCGATCCGTCGGTCTCTGGGTGCGCCGCTGTTGACATCCGCAAGACGGTGCCGACCTTCGCCTGCAATGCTCGCCAAAACTGCGAGGTGAACTTGGGATCGCGATCGGAAACGATGGCGGAAGGCGTCCCATGCAGTCGAAAGATGGTGGCGTAGTACCTGTCGGCAACGAGCTCGGAGTCGGCGTCGGCTGGGAGGGGAATCAGGTGGACCATCTTGCCCCAAGTGTCAGTGACCACCATGATTTGAGCGACCATCATCCCTTCGAACTCGACCGGAGGCAGTCCCGTCATGAAGTCGATGGCCACTTGTTCCCATGGGCCAGAAGGGATCGGCATCGGATGCAGTCGGCCATAAGGGACTTGAGTGGACGCTTTGCCTCGGGCACAATCTTCGCATGAATGGCAGAACTTGGCGCAATCGGCAGACATGGACGACCACCAATACAAAGGACGTATGGCGGCCAAGGTGATGCGATGTCCCGCGTGCCCGACGCTCCGATGGATCTCCGAAAGCACGAGCTCGCGCAGCGATGGGAGCTTGTCGGAGTCGACAACGCCGGTAGCGAGACCGCGAGGCACAAACAGGGAAAGAGACTCATCTGGATGTACACGCAAGATCCTCCCTTCCTCGGTCACCCGAAACATCGGCCATGACAGCGGGTCGTCAACAATGACTTGGGCTTGCGAATCGTGGGCGTAGGCTCGGATGACGGCGTCGAGGAAAGGTTGCGGCAGCGGGTCGGGCGGTCCGATGGACTACAGGGGCGTCGTTGACCTCATCGGCGGCGGCTCCCAGTAAGTCGAGTTCATCGGCGTCGGCATCGACTGGAATGGGCGCGTCGTTGGCGGGGGCCGCGGCGATAGCATGAACTCGATTGACGGCGATGGGAGGAGAAAGGGACCGGTAGAAGAGTCGACGGCGTCCATAATGTTCTCGGCCAGACGATGGGAACCGGGAGAGCCTGCGTCGTAGCCGTGATCCCAGGGCCCGAAGGCACAATCAACAGGGGGCAACCGATCGTGCGAAGGTGAGGTGTAAGGACGTTCCTCAGGGAGGCTCTCACCAGGTGTAGTGAACTCGTGGCATTCTTCCTTCAAGAACAAATTCCCTAAATCCCGTCCATTCACGTCCTCGTCTTGCGATTCGTCCTTGAGCGCGTAGTATCCGGGAGAGCCTGCCTCGCAATCGTCGCGTTGGGGCCCGAAGGCAAAATCAACAGGAGGCAACCGATCGGGAGATGGTGAGGTGTAAGGACGTTCCTCAGGGAGGCTCTCACCGTGTGTAGTGAATCCGTGGCGTTCTCCATCAAAGAACATATCCTCCAACTCATTCTCCTTGACCTGATCCTCGGGCGATCCCTCCTTGACTTCCCACAAGCGTGACAACGAATCGGCAAGGGAGTTGTTCTTGCCCGCAATGAATTCGAATTCGAAGTCGAAACGGCTGAGTTCGAGACACATGCGGATGTGCCGGGGTGTTTGGCGTAACTTCTGCGTTTTAATCGTGCGAAGGGCTTGGTGGTCGGTGACGATGACGAAGGGGTAACCGATCAAGTGCTGCTCGAACGCCCGACACGCCGAAACGACGGCTAAGAACTCCTTATCAGTGACGTGATAATTGAGCTGAGCGCCATTGAACTTAGCGGAGAAGAATCGCGTAGGAATGGCCTGCGAACGAGTGGGCCCGAGGCCAGGCAAGCGCCAATGCCAACACGACTGGCATCGGTGAACAAGTAGATTTTGTGCTCGCCGGAGGTGACCTTAGCGCCGTCGATCGGTCGCAGTGTTGCTGGCACGAGGGACTTGACGGTGTCGAAGGCCTGCTGCTCGCGCTCGTTCCAACGCCACGACGTCGATTGCGCTAATAATGCGGTGATGGGCTCCAAGGTGATCGAGAGGTGGGGCAGGTGATCTCGCATCCAATTCACGGTGCCGAGGAAACGCTGAACGTCGGTCTTGTTGTGTGGAGTCGGCCACTGTCGGATACGCTCCCACTTGGCCGGGTCGACCTCGATGCCGTCGTCGGAGATGATCGCGCCCAAGGAATCTAACGACTTTGAGAACCACTCGGATTTGTTGGATCCTAAGTAGAACCGATAATGTCGCAGTGTCATCAGCAAAATCTCGATGTGTCTTAAGTGCGCGCGACGAGTATCGGAATGGACGTGAACATCGTCGAAAAAGATCTTGGCAAACGAGAGGCACGGCTGAAACATCGCCGATGTCAACAAGTTCAGGGTGTTGGGCGCATTGGTGTCCCCAAACTGCATCACCCGCGACGTGTACGTGCCCGTGACCGTGGCGAAGCCGGTGCGATCGACGTGCTCGGGTATGACCCGCACCTGCTCAAACGCTGCGGCCACGTCGAATTTGGACCGGTAGCGCGAACGTGCCACTTCGTAGCGAACACTGGTCATGTCGGGGATAGGTGAAAAACGCTTGGCGGTGTTGCTGTTGCGAGCGCGGAGGTCGATCACAAAGCGAGCGGTCTGGGAGTTCTTTTTCGGAATGGCGAAGACCGGAGCCGCAGAGTCGATCGGACCAGAAACCCAGAAGCGACCGCGAGTGTACTTAGCTGAATGCTCCGCCCACTGGCTACGATATTTGTCGGCAAGGGGATAGACCCTCGGCTTGACCTTCTCGTTGGGGTCGATCAAAGGGATTTCGTGATTGACGGGTCGATAAGGCGGGAGTCGGTCCATTGGGAGCGAATCTACGAACACATCAGAGTATTTCTCGAGTAAGGCAGCCAATCGTGTTCGTGCTTCGGACTCAGACAAATCCTCGAGCGCCGGGTCGTCGACGACATCCAGTAGAGGGTTGTGCGGCTCGAGGCCAATGATCTCGTCGTCAGGAAGCAACCCTGGGTGATCGTAGCCAATGGCAGAGCCGGAGCAGATGGGCGCCACCGTGACTGCGCGATCCCACTCGTGAGTGCCCTTGGCGACCGGCTGCGAAGGGCCCGGCCGTGCGACGGTGAAGACGCCCCAGCCTACCAGCATGCCGGTGTCCTTCAGAAACGGCAAACCCAGGATAGCATCATATGCCGTCACACGGCAAATGAAAAACGCCCGCAAGCCGAGGTCGAGGGAACCGGACGTGAAGAGGGCGTTGGCAAACACGGCGCAGCGGTCAGATTTGTCGCGAGTGCCGAGGCGCAAGTGCAGCGGCGCGGTAAGGCGGGACGTCGTGAAACTCGGGTCTGTTCGCAACATCCGTGCAGTCCACCGAAAAGTCGACCAACGCAGCGTTCGCCCAGACGGCAACGTCCACGCAATAATATTGCGGGCGCGCACTCGCGGGCGGGTCGGGCGAAGTCGTCGACGTCGATCAGGGGCGTGTCGGACTCCAAGAGAGAAACCCCCAACGGCACCGGAACACGAACAGAGCTCACCGATGCAGTCCTCTCCGCTTTGCGCGACGACACCACCTCCGGCCCCCAGTATCGCCGCATTCGCGACGCGGCATCAGCATAAGAGGGGACGTCTTCCACCGCGTCAAACGCAGAGTCGGTCGAGTCATCGGCAAGACGACGTAGATCTGCATCACTTGCCGGCGCGGTTGGCTGCGGATTACTTGATGAGACTTCGACGTCGACTGAAGAAGAAGCCCCTTCTTTCATTCGGCCAACGGGGTCTGCGGGAGGGCAAGAAGGGCGCGTCATTGAAGCGGAAACGGAACTCAAAGGTCGAGTCTGAACACGCTCGAGTGAAATGGGGACTCTCACCTCGGGATCCTCGTCACCACCTGCGACCGAGGACCAATCTTCGTCATCCAAGTCGGCCACAGCGACCGCTGAGAGTTGGACGGCGACCGGGGATTGACGCTCCGCGGTGCAGTGCTGCGAGAAATGACCGCCTCGTCCGCAGTTGAAGCAAGCCATGCTGGTGGGTACCCCGCTGGGCGCCGGGGAAAACCAGGTGGAGCGGTCCTTCCACAAGTGCGATTGCTGCCACTTAGTAGCGCGGTCGACCCATCGAGCTCGTCGGATCGGGAACCTCTCGTCGACGGTGGGCGTGTTGGTCGCAGGTGGGCTCACTCGGGGAGCTTTGACGATCGCGCCATAGGTCGCGGTGCGGCTTGGTGGGGTCGGAACCGAAGGCGGAGGAGAAATGTCGTCGGCGATAGCGGCCCACTCGGTAATCTCGTCGATGGACGGGACCTTCAGTCCGAATCGCCCAATTGTCACCAGCGAGTTGTCGTGGTATTCACGTAACATTCCCGCCCGCACTTCCCGCTTGGAGGAGTCACTGAGCGATTGGTAGAAGGTCGTGGCGAGCTGAAGCGGCGACAGGGTGAAACTATCGTTGTCGTGCACGAAGGCACGGTACCGCGCCCGCCACTCCCCGACATGGTCGTAAGCCCGAGACGACGACTGGCGACATCCGTGGAAGTCTTGAGCCACTCTATCGGCGAACCCGGGGTCGGGCCAACGACGTCCCACTGCCTTCATGAGCGACGTCCAACAATGAGGGCGCCCTTCTCCAAGCGCGTCCCTCATCGCCTCGACGGCCCAATCGAGCGGGGATTGGCGGCGCTGTCGGGTTGTCGTACGAAAAAATAGCGTCGCCACAAGCTGGATCACTCGGCTCGTGTCGAAAAGGTCGGAGGTGGAGATGTCGCACAAGAGAGAAAGATACGACTCCCCAAACGCAGTGAAAATCACCAACCTTTCCGGATGATCTCCGGTCCATAACCCTTCCCGGTCCGGCAATGTCCCTCTCCAACGAGAGCTAATCACCGCCGAGGAAGGGCCGTCCCTAATTCCGCTGTGAGATTCCCCCCAGGGGTACGAGCAAGGGGGTCAGCGGCAGCTCCCGGGCGTCCCAAAAATGTGTGCGGGGGGACGTCCAGGGGGACCGGTCTCACCGGCAGAGCCTCCCCGACCTGCGCCCCAGCAGGTGCGGTGGATTCTCTCATCAATCGTTCCACCATCTGCTCCAATTTGCGGATGCGTGTCTCCGAGTCGCGGCGCAGGGCTTCCGATTCTGCGAGGCGGGATTCAAGGGACGTGATGACGGCGGCGGCCTGGAGCGGGTGCGGCGAATGCGTCGGCGGGGACTTAGGCGGATTCGCGCGCGAGGGGTCTTCGCGGACGGGGGCGGTGGTGTCTCGCGACGTGTCGGTGGGTTCGGCCATGGCGAGTTCGCGGCGTAGCGGTTGGCGGTTGTGGGGAGAACGGATGCGAGCTCGAGAAGGATGGAAGAAGGGGTACGAAGGGATGACGCGTTCGTCGTCGGACTCAGTGAATGAGGTGGCGAATGACCACGACGCGTCAGCGGGGGATGAGTTCGGCAACGGGGAGGAAGCTGACGACTCAGGGGTAGTGGACGATTGCTCGTCCAGGATGCAGGATAGAGCAAGGGCAAGCGAGATCGAAGGTTGGCGGTGCCGGACTTGAAAAAAGTGGCAGGCAACGTCCTCTTCAGAAGACGTTGACTACACGCGGAGGAGGGGATCAGGCCGAAGGAAGGTCGACTGGCGGGGGCAGGCGACCGAGGACAACCGAGGAGGGGACGCGGTTGTGAGGCTCGCAGCAAGTCAAGTATATCGGACTTTATGCCAACGAGATCGAAAACGAAGGATGAAGGTGAAGGGATCTTGGGAGATGTAGCGGACCAGGCTGAGTGGGAAGGTGCTAAAAACAAAAGGGAGGCACTCAGGCGCAGAGGGACTTAGCCAATTCAGCTACTCCAAGAGGTCGCCTCAGGGGGAAAAAGGATTGCTCGCGGGAGCACCGGTAAAAACCCTGAGGCCGCGCCTCAGCTAACAAAAAGAACAAAAACCGAGAGAAGATTGCGCTCTGCGCGCCTTGAACCCGCGACCATTAAGTGCGCGCCCGTGCGCCGAACGACTTACGCCATCACGCCCACAATGCTTGAATGGAGGGAAGCATTTGGTGACCTCAACTCTACCTGCACATTACCTCAGGGACTTCCTTCGAGTGTTGCTGTCAGTGTATCGCTGTTTGCCTGACAGATGTGCTGTGTTCGCCACCGCTCCTTTTTCGTCTGGTGCCCTAGATCTCGGTTTGCGACCATTCTTCGTTTGCCGGGTAACGGCGTACGACGCCATCTTGGGGCTGCCATTTCTTAAGGACACAGGCATGCTCGTTGGTTGGGGCGCCTTCACCGTCGCGCGCACCGGCCCTTCGCAACCCGTCGCCCAGGATACGCACGATGGACCGAGCCGTCACCGTAGCACCTATCTTATCTGGTTCTGCCATTGGCTGCAATCACCCTGGGTTGCTCCCCGACGACGAGATCATCGGCCTCGAGCCACACAACCCGCTGCTTGATGTCGTCGACGATCCGGCGCTCGACGATTTCTCTGAGTCCGAAGCACGAACACGATTGGCTGCCTTACTCGAGAAATTTTCTGATGTGTTCGTAGATTCGCTACCGATGGACCAACTCCCACCGTACCGGCCAGTCAACCACGAGATCCCGTTGATCGATCCCACCGAAAAGGTCAAACCCCGGGTATACCCCCTTGCCGACAAATATCGCAGCCAGTGGGCGGAACACTCAGCTAAGTACACTCGTGGTCGATTCTGGGTTCGGGTCCGATCGATTCTGCGGCTCCGGTCTTTGCCATTCCGAAGAAGAACTCCCAGACGGCTCGTTTCGTGATCGACCTCCGCGCGCGCAACAGCAACACCGTCAAGCGTTTTTCGCCCATCCGGACATGACCAATGTTCGATACGAGGTGGCTCGATCGCGTTATCGCTCTAAATTCGACGTGGCCGCGGCATTTGAGCAGGTTCGGGTCATACCGGAGCACGTCGATCGCACCGGCTTCGCAACGGTGACGGGCACGTACACGTCGCGGGTCATGCAGTTTGGTGACACCAATGCGCCCAATACCCTCAACCTCTTAACCTCGGCGATGTTCCAGCCGTGTCTCCCGTTCGCCAAGATCTTTTTCGACGATGTCCACGTCCATTCCGATACCCGTCGCGCGCACTTGAGACACATCAAGATCCTGCTGATGACATTGAGACATTACCGGTTCTACTTAGGATCCAAGAAGTCCGAGTGGTTCTCAAAGTCGTTGGACTCCTTGGGCACCATCATTTCCGACGTCGGCATCGAAGTCGACCCCGCCAAGTGGGTGCGTATCCGTCAGTGGCCGATCCCGTGCAACAAGACCGATGTCCAGCGCTTCCTCGGCACCGTCAACTGGATGCGAGATCACCTACCGCACCTCTCAAAGATTTTGGAGCCGATCACCGCGTTAATGGCGCAATCGACGTCATGGCGTTGGAACGAGCGAGAACAGCAGGCTTTCGATACCGTCAAGTCCCTTGTGCCCGCCATCCTACGACCGATCGATGGCGCCAAGGTTACCTCGGGCGAGCACAAGATGTACCTCTTCACGGATGCCAGTCGGGTTGGCATTGGCGCTTGTTTGGCGTCCGGGCCCAACCGTTCGCAGGCCGTTCCAACGCGATTCTTTTCCGCTAAGTTCAACGGTGCTCAGCTCAACTATCATGTCACTGATAAAGAGTTCTTGGCTGTCGTCTCGGCGTGTCGGGCGTTCGAGCAGCACTTGATCGGTTACCCCTTCGTCATCGTCACCGACCATCAGGCCCTTCGCACGATAAAAACCCAAAAACTGCGCCAAACGCCTCGGCACATCCGCATGTGTCTCGAACTTAGCCGTTTCGACTTCGAATTTGAATTCATTGCTGGCAAGAACAACACCCTGGCCGATTCGTTGTCGCGTCTGTGGGAGGTCAAGGAGGGATCGCACGAGGATCAGGTCAAGGAGAATGAGTTGGAGGACATGTTCTTTGATGGAGAACGCCACGAATTCACTACACCCGGTGAGAGCCTCCCTGAGGAACGTCCTTGCACTTCACCATCTCCCGATCGGTTGCCTCCTGTTGATTTTGCCCTCGGGCCCCAACACGACGATTGCGAGGCAGGCTCTCCCGGATACTACGCGCTCAAGGAGGAATCGCAAGACGAGGACGTGAATGGACAGGAATTAGGGAATTTGTTCTTGAAGGAAGAATGCCACGAGTTCATTACGCCCGGTGAGAGCCTCCTCGAGGAACGTCCTTACACCTCACCTTCGCACGATCGGTTGCCCCCTGTTGATTGCGCCTTCGGGCCCTGGGGTCACGGTTACGACGCAGGCTCTCCCGGTTCCCCTCATCTGGCCGAGAACATTATGGACGCCGTCGATTCGTCTATCGGCCGCCTCTCTCCTCCCATCGCTGTCAATCGAGTTCACGCTATCGCTGCGGCTCCCGCCAACGACCCGCCCATTCCGGTCGATGCCGACGCGACGAACTCGATTTGTTGGGAGTTGCCACCGATGACGTCAACGACACCCCTGTAGTCCATCGGCCGCCTGATCCACTGCCCCAACCCTTCCTCGACACCGTCATCCGAGCATACGCCAACGATTCGCAAGCCCAGGTCATCATTACCGACCCGCTATCATGGCCTATGTTTCGGGTGACCGAGGAAGGGAGGATTTTGCGTGTACATCCAGATGAGTCTCTTTCCTTGTTTGTGCCTCGTGGTCTCGCTACTGGCGTCGTCAACTCCGACAAGGTCCCATCGCTGCGCGAGCTCGTGCTTTCGGAGATTCATCGAAGTGTCGGGCATGCAGGACATCGCATCACCTTGGCCGCCATCCGTCCTTTGTACTGGTGGTCGTCCATGTCTGCCGATTGCGCCGAGTTCTGCCGTTCATGTGAAGACTGTACCCGAGGCAAGGCGTCCACTCAAGTCCCCTATGGCCGACTGCATCCGATGCCGATCCCTTCTGGTCCTTGGGAACAAGTGGCCATCGACTTCATGACAGGACTGCCTCCGGTCGAGCTCGAAGGGATGATGGTTGCTCAAATCATGGTGGTCACTGACACTTGGGGCAAGATGGTATGAAGGAACAATATACCACTGCACCAAAAGGCGAGGCACCTCTACTTCAGTGAGCGCATATTGTCCTAGAAGTGAGATGGAGCAAAGTTCAACACCCCCCTGTGCGCGAAGCTGAAGAGCTTGTGGCAGTGGGTGCGGCTGTGAGGCAACTGGGCATGTTGATCAGGTCGCTTGGGCAAGTGCAGCTTGGGCACTGTGAGCACTGTCGATGCGCCAGGGTGCTTGGCACGCCGCTGGGCAAGTGCGGGGGCCGGGACGCTGAGTGTATGCGCGCAAAATTGCCTGACCCCAGGGGGGATTGAACTCATGACCTGCTGGTTGCTCTGGGCTCATAACCTATGAGATGATCACCACTACTGTCAGGAGAAGTCGAGAGTCGAACAGAAGTGATCTATTTCAGCGTACCTATGAGATGATCACCACTACTGTCAGGAGAAGTCGAGAGTCGAACAGAAGTGATGAGAAGGAAGCTAAGAAATGGAAAGGTGGCCCGCGCTGGGATATGCCCAGGCGCGGGCGAAATCGCTGGAGCGCTGAGGCAGTCGCGCGCGGCTAAGTCCCCACTGCAAGGGCGGGCTAGCGGCGCGCGCCCGAAAACCGCCGGCGCCGGCGCGCTGAGGCACTCGCGCGCGCCTAAGTCCCCACCACAGGGGCCAGGCTAGCAGGCGCGCGCAACGACCGAGGCGCCCCTGTCGAGCTGAGAGTGGACTCTTCACACCCCCCCCCACGCGAATGCGAGGCAGATCCAAGCCGTGGGTGTCGAGTGCGAAGGCCTAGTGCGTAGCAGTGTGTCGAGAAAATCTTTGGGCCAAGAGCCTTTGTGAAGATGTCGGCCACCATGTTGCTGGTTCCCACATGCGAGAGTGAGATATCGCCCCGATTCACCATGTCCCGAACAAAGTGCTCGCGCAAGCGTATGTGTCGAGTGCCGGAGACGCGGACAGGGTCGTGGGCAACTGCGGCAGCGGCTTCATTGTCAGTAAAAATGTGAGCCGGTGCAACAGGTTGGACATGGAGCTCCTCGAGCAGCTGACTGAGGTAGATCCCTTCCTTGCCAGCATGCGAGAGGGCGAGGTATTCAGCGTCGGTGGTAGAATCGGCAACTCGAGATTGACGCTTGGACGACCAAGACACGGCGGATCCGGCAATGTAGAAGACGTAGCCATAGTGGACACCGACGTATCGACGCAGGCCCCCCAGTTCGCGTCGGAGTAGCCAACCACGCCCGTGATGCGTGTCTCGCCGCAAGCATAAACCAGTTCGTCGCGATATGTGGCCCGGAGATAGCGGAGGATGTGCTTGACCGCGATCCAGTGACGACGTCCAGGGTTGTTGGCGAAGCGGGCCAGGTAGGACACGGCGAAGGCGATGTCGGGGCGGGTGCCGAGCGAAATGTAGAGGAGCGAGCCGATAGCCTGCAGATACCATGACCTGATCCGTTCGGTGCCTTGACCCGGGATGGCGGTGAGCGAAAGGCCGGGGGTCATCGGGACTGTAGTGCCGCGAGTCGTGGTGTCGAAGTGGAACCGAGCAAGCACGTCCATGATGTACCGTTCCTGGGACAGGGCAATAGAACCGTCTTCGAGTCGCCTGATCTGGATGCCGAGGATGTACTCTGCCGGGCCGAGGCGCTTGACGCCGTAGCGTTGTTCGAGGCCCGAGATGACACGTTCAATTTCGGCCAAGTCGGGGCTGATCATCAGGAGGTCGTCGACGTACAGCGCGATGTAGTGTGGGCGTCGCCGATCGTCGATCCGAGAGTACACGCAGTGGTCGGTGCCCGTCGCCGTATAGCCGAGATCTCGAAGCGATGCGTCGATGTGTCGATTCCAGATTCGGCCAGCCTGTTTGAGTCCGTAGATGGAGCGTCGCAGACGAAGCACCTTGTCGGTGGGAAGGTCGAAGCCGCGCGGTGTCGTCATCCAGATGTCATGGTCAAGGTCGCCATGCAGATAGGCTTTGTCGATGTCCGCCTGGTGCACGTGCAAGCCGTTGGCGGCCGCCAGCGCGAGGAGTGAGCGTATCGAGGAGAAGCGTGCGACTGGTGCGAAGGTTTCGTTGAAGTCGATGCCGTCGCGTTGCCGATTTCCCTGCGCCACGAGCCGTGCCTTGTGGCCGGTGACTTCGCCGAGTGCATTCCGTTTCGTTTTCCAGACGAACTTGGATGTGACGATGGTCGCACCCGCTGGTACCGTGGATCGGTCCTCGATGGTGAAGACCTTGAAGTCGTCGCGCATGGAATTGAACTCGTCGGTAGCGGCCTTGGCCCACACTTCGCGCTTGTCACTCGACATTGCCTCGCGCCATGTCTGTGGGTCGCTGGTGATGGACTTGACTGGTTGAATGGCTTCTGTGTCAGAGTTGTCGTCGTCGGTGGCGATGAAGGCGCGGTGGTGTTGGGTGAGGAAATCGATTTCGTCCGGCGATTCATCGCGCGAGTGGCGCCCAATGATGTCGAGTTCGTCGGGCGACTCCTCAGCCGATGCGGGCTCACGGTACGTGCTGAAGTCTGGGCGGTGCACGTCCGGTGGGCCGAGGCGAGTCGGGGTCTGTGAGCCGATGAGGTCCAGAGGGTCGGCGGAGTAGTCAGAGTCGGTCGGTAAGGCCGAGGGTGACGATGACGCAGCCAACGACGGTGACAGCGCAGGCGACGGTGACAAGGGAGTTGCGGGCGACGGTGACGAGGACGGCTCAGGAGACGGTGACGAGGACGATTCGGCATCTGTGGAATTAAGTAAGGTTCCGCCAGTGTACCCTGGGGCCACGTCAACGGCGCTCATGGCAGAGTCATCAAGAGAGGATGAGACGTCCATGTGCGCCGACCTTACTAGTGGGGTCCATGTCTTGACAACGGCTTGGGATTCGGTGGTCGGGCAAGCGCTGGCGAAGTGCGTGTCGGCGTCTTGCTCGGTGGAGTCGCTACGTAACCCGGGAAATTCGTTGTCGAGGAACCTGGCATTTCTGCCCAAACTGATCTTCTTGGTCGTCGTGTCGTAGAAACGGAAGGCTTTAGAAGCCAGGTCATAGCCGGTGAAGAGAACGCGAACCGCTTTCGGGTCGAGTTTCGAGCGAAGTTCAGGCGCGACTGTGAGCCAAGCCGTGCAGCCGAACGGGTGAAGCGCCGAGGCGTTGGTGCGGTCGCCCTGCCAGGCGAAGTTCGGTGTTGCCTTGTCCAGGGCCGAGTGTTCGCACAGGTTCTTGCAGTAGACGAAATAAGCTGCTGCCTCCTCCCAGAATGATTTGGGTAAGTGGGCGTCTGCAAGGAGGGCAAGGACACCTTCGACGATAGAACGATTGACTCGTTCGGCACGACCGTTCTGTTGAGGCGTTCGAGGGATAGAGTATTGTCGACGTGTGCCGCGTGCCTTACAGAATTCCGTGAACGCTCTCGAACAGTATTCGCCACCATTGTCGGTTCGGAGGACCTTCAGTTTTGCATCCGTCTCGAGTTCGACCTCGGCAAGCCATGTCTTGAACACGCCAAAGACTTCGCTTTTGTGTCCGATCGCGTATGCCCACAGTTTGCGCGAGAAGTCGTCAAGAAACGTGACCAGGTAACGCTTGCCAGTCAAGGACGACTCGGGAAAGGAAAGCACATCGCTGTGTACGAGGCCGAGTCTCTCTGAGGAGTGCGAGTCCGAATCGGGAAAAGGAAGACGATGGCCCTTTGCACTGAGGCAAGCATTGCAGACAAACTTCTCTACCTCTTCGTCACTATATCCGGCCCCGAGACCTTCCAGCAAACCAGCGGCAACCATCTTCTGTATGGACGACGGTGCGAGATGGCCGAGGCAGCGGTGAAGGGTCAGCAGGGGCACGGAAGACTGTGAGCGAGAGAGGAGAGCGAGATGCTGACATTTGGAATGATCAGCGTCCAGCAAGTAGAGCCCTTCCTCGAGTCTTGCGCCTTCAGCGATAGCATTGCCGTTCTTGTCGATATGGATGCCGTGCTTCGTGAAGGCGACACGGACATCGTCGGTGTCGCAAAGTCGAGAGACCGAGAGGAGGTTGACAGACAGGCCCGGGGTGTGCAGCACGCCGGTAAGCGTGATCGGGTGACCGGAGGCGGCAACAAAGGCGATGTTTCCCGTTCCGACGGCGTTGATGCCCCCTGCAATACCACCAATCTTCGTAGGAGCGATGTGGCGATAGGCCGTGAACAGCGACTTGTCCGAGACCATGTGCGAAGTGTGAGGAATCCACTCTCCGCTCGGCTCAGGACTTAGGCGCGCGGAGCGAACCGGGCGCGGACTTAGGCGCGCGGAGTGAGCCGGGCGCCCCGGCCCAGGACTTAGGCGCGCGAAGCGAGCCTGGGACTTAGGCGCGCGGAGCGAGCCTGGGCCATTGGCTCAGCCCCAGGCTCGCTGGCTGTGGACTTGGGGCGCGCGGGTCTCTTATTGTTAGCTTCCTATTCATCACTCTTGGCTATAACTACATCGCTGACGTAGTAGAGTTGATTGAATAGGTATGTTGAAATGCATTCATCACTCTTGGCTATAACTACATCGCTGACGTAGTAGAGTTGATTGAATAGGTTATAAGCCCACGAGCTACCAGCCCCGCCGCTTGAGGCTTTTTCGCTCGAGCCCAGCCACTCGAGCCGCACACGTCCATCGCACCATCACATCATGGACAGCTCTCCCGCCTCGCCTTTGGCCCCCAGGGATCCCAGCTCCCCTGAATCTTCGATCGGCGAACAAATCGCCACTCTACAGGCCCAGCTTGCCGCTCTGCAGGCCTCGCAACCCGCCGTCGCCGCAGCCGCCGCACCCCCGGCCGTCACCGTCGTGCCGGGGAACGCCGCCACCGCATCCAAGGTCGTGTTTCCCAAGCACGCTCGTCTGGACGGCCCCAAGTCGTTCACCAACTGGTTGCGTCAACTCCGTCTTGCACTCCCGAACCAGGTTCGTGGTTACGTTCTCGACGGTGTCGTTCCCCCGACCTGGACCGCCGACCAGCTTGCCGCACGTGACGACGCCGCCCGGGAAATCATCGTTGGCTCTATCGACTCCGCCGACGTATCGGCCACCCTCGACGCCATCCCCAGCGACGACCTGTCGGCACCGCGCATCTTTGCCGCTCTCAAGGCTCGTTTTGCACCGGACGACGCTACACGCACTCTCGAGTTGTTCGCTCGCCTTTGGGACTTCAGGAAGATGCCTGCCTCCGTCGAGGCCTACGACACTTGGCTACGCGAGTACATGTCGATTGCTCAAGAAATACGCGACGCCAAAACATCGCTCAACGACGTGCTCGCCACCCACGTGCTCGCCATGGTCCCGTCTTGCCTCGACAGCTTCCGACTCACGTTCACGGACGAGCAGCGAAACCGACGCGACCTTCCCGAACTCACGACGCTTACGGACCGCATTCGCATCCAGCTTCGTTCGGCAGGACTCTCGACCTCGCATTCGGCCATGCTTGCCACCAGCTCCCCCTGCCCCGCCTGCCGCGCTCCCGGTCACCGCCTGCGCGACTGCACTTCACGTGCGAAGCACCCGCCCACCGGCCCCTGCCGCCGATGCCACAAGAAAGGTCACTGGGCACTCGACTGCAAGAACCGGGGTGAACAGGCACGTAGCAGCGACGACACCCAGGACGACACGTCTTCCTCCGCGGCCTCGCAACCGAACGTCGGCTATTTCGCCTCCTGCCTCTTCGCTCGTCGCCAACTCCCAACTGACGCCTTTGTAGTCGATTCGGGTGCCACGACACACATGGTCGCCGACCGATCTCTATTCACGACTTATCGTCAGACGGCACACACCAAGATCGGCGGCATCGCGGGCGGCATCACGGCTATCGGCATGGGGGACGTGGCATTCGTCGCCAAGACTGGACACCCGATCACGCTCCGTGGTGTTCTTCACACGCCTGGCCTACACGTCAACCTCCTCTCTGTCTCTCGCCTCTGCGACACCGACCGCGTTCGTCTCGCCTTCACCAGCGACGGCATCGACATCGCCAAGGACGGCCGGGCCATTGCTCACGGTACCAGGGTCAACGACGGTCTTTACCTTTTGGACGCGGATCACACCAAGTGTCAGCATCTTGCCTTCCTCTCACGCTCTGAGTCTCCCGTGCCCCTGCTTACCCTACACCGCTGCCTCGGCCATCTTGCCCCATCCTCTATACAGAAGATGATTGCTGCAGGTTTGCTGGACGGGTTTGGGGCCGGGTACAGTGACAAAGACGTAGAGGAGTTTGTTTGCAATGCTTGCCTTGGTTCCAAAGGTCACCGCCTTCCCTTTCCCGACTCTGAGTCGCATTCCGCCGAGAGACTTGGCCTCGTGCACAGCGACATCCTGTCGTTCCCCACTCCGTCCTTGACCGGGAAGCGCTACCTTGTCACGTTTCTAGACGACCACTCTCGCAAACTCTGGGCATATGCGATCGATCACAAAAGCGATGTTTTCCCGACCTTCCAGACTTGGCTCGCCGAAGTGGAGTTAGAGACGAACGCGCGGTTGAGAATCCTTCGAACCGACAATGGCGGGGAGTACCGATCAAACGCATTCACGGAGTTCTGCAAATCCAAGGGCATTCGTCGTCAATACTCTATCCCTTACACGCCTCAACAAAACGGTCGCGCCGAACGTGTCAACCTCTCCATCGTCGAGGGCGTCCTCGCTCTCCTTGCGGACGCCCGTCTGCCGGCCACCTTTTGGGATGAAGCGGCTGCGTATTTCGTTTATTGCAAAAACAGGTGCTCACACTCAGCTTTGGCCAAACAGACTCCAGAATCCGTTTGGAACGGCCAACGCACCACCGCCACCGCCCTCCACCCGTTCGGCTGCACAGCCTGGCTCACGGTCGCCCCGGACCTTCGCAGCAAGCTCGACCCCAAGGCCGCGCGCGTGATCTTCACAGGTTACGACCTCGCCTCCAAAGCTTTCCGTTTCTTTGACCATTCCATCAACAAGATTGTACTTGGTCGCAATGCCACCTTCCTCGACGACGACTTCCCCGGCCTGCCAGTCACCACGCCCGTCGATGCAGACGACACCGACCGTCAGTTCGTCGTTCCCGCCGACACGCCCGCCCCTGCCGTCAAGACGAGGACCCCACTAGTAAGGTCGGCGCACATGGACGTCTCATCCTCCCTTGATGATTCTGCCATGAGCGCCGTTGACGTGGCCCCAGGGTACACTGGCGGAACCTTACTTAATTCCACAGATACCGAATCGTCCTCGTCACCGTCTCCTGAGCCGTCCTCGTCACCGTCGCCCACAAACCCTTTGTCACCGTCGCCTGCGCTGTCACCGTCGTTGGCAGCGTCATCGTCACCCTCGGTCTCACCGACCGACTCTGACTACTCCGCCGACCCTCTGGACCTCATCGGCTCACAGACCCCGACTCGCCTTGGCCCACCGGACGTGCACCGCCCAGACTTCAGCACGTACCGTGAGCCCGCATCGGCTGAGGAGTCGCCCGACGAACTCGACATCATTGGGCGTCACTCGCGCGATGAATCGCCGGATGAAATCGATTTCCTCACCCAACACCACCGCGCCTTCATCGCCACAGACGACGACGACCCCACCCTCGACGCCATCGAGCCCGTCAAATCGATCACTAGCGACCCCCAGACCTGGCGCGAAGCAATGTCCAGCGACGAGCACAACATCTGGGCTGAGGCCGCCGCCGCCGAGTTCACCGCCATGCGCGACGACTTCAAGGTGTTCACCATCGAGCCTCGCTCATCTGTACCGCCGGGCGCCACCATCGTCACCTCCAAATTCGTCTGGAAGACCAAGCGCAACGCAAGCGGTGAAGTCACGGGGCGGAAGGCACGTCTTGTAGCGCAGGGTAACCGACAGCGCGACGGCATCGACTTCTCAGAAACCTTCGCACCCGTCGCCCGTTTCTCCTCCATTCGCTGCCTCCTGGCTCTTGCCGCTGCCAATGGCTACCACGTTCATCAGGCCGACATCGACAAGGCTTACCTCCACGGCGAGCTCGATCATGATATCTGGATGACGACACCACGCGGTTTCGACTTCCCGAGCGATAAGGTTCTCCGGCTGCGACGCTCAATCTACGGTCTCAAGCAGGCCGGTCGCATCTGGAATCGTCACATTGACACATCACTCAGGAATCTGGGGTACAAGGCAACAGGCACTGATCACTGCATTTACTCTCGCATTGACGATCAGCAGCGGCCTCACTATATCGCCTTGTATGTCGACGACCTCCTCATTGTCAGTCCAGCCCTCGACGAGATCGAACGTGTCATCTCCGGCCTTGAACAGCGGTACGGCGTCAAACGACTCGGCCCCGCGGAGTACATCCTCGGAATCCAAATACGCCGCCTGGACGACGGTTCCATTGCTCTATCCCAGGAGCGCTACATCATGGACGTGCTGGCCCGTTTCCACTTCGACACCACGACACGCGGCACTACGGTGCCGATGACGCCCGGCCTCTCGCTCACGGCAATTCCGGGTCAGGGAACGGAGCGCATTCGTTCGTGGTACCTACAGGCCATCGGCTCCCTCCTCTACATCTCCCTTGGCACTCGACCCGACATTGCCTTCGCCGTCTCGTACCTGTCCCGGTTCGCCAACAACCCCGGCCGCCGCCATTGGATTGCCGTCAAACACGTCCTTCGCTACCTTCGCGCCACGTACCGCGATGAGCTTCTCTATGCCCGCGGCCCAGCAAAAGTCACGGGTGTGGTTGGTTATTCTGATGCGAACTGGGGCGCCTGCGTCGACACATCCATTTCAACGATGGGCTACGTATTTTACTTGGCAGGCGCCGCTGTCTCTTGGTCGTCGAAGCGTCAGACTCGGGTAGCGGATTCCACCACTGATGCCGAGTACCTGGCCTTGTCGCACGCGGGTAAGGAAGCGATCTACCTTAACCAACTCCTCTCCGAGCTCCACGTTTGCCCAATCGCTGCAGCTCACATCTTCACCGACAACGAGGCCGCGGCCGCCGTCGCTCACGACCCCGTTCGCACCTCCGGCACCCGGCACATTCGCCTCCGCGAGCATTTTGTCCGTGACATGGTCAATCGAGGTGATATCTCTCTCTCACACGTTGGCACAGCAGACATGGTTGCGGACGTATTCACCAAAGCGCTAGGCCCCAAGATTTTTGGTACACATTGCTATGCTCTAGGCCTCCGGACGCGACATCCACGGCTCAAGTCTACCTCGCGTTCGCGTGGGGGGGGGTGTGAGGAATCCACTCTCCGCTCGGCTCAGGACTTAGGCGCGCGGAGCGAACCGGGCGCGGACTTAGGCGCGCGGAGTGAGCCGGGCGCCCCGGCCCAGGACTTAGGCGCGCGAAGCGAGCCTGGGACTTAGGCGCGCGGAGCGAGCCTGGGCCATTGGCTCAGCCCCAGGCTCGCTGGCTGTGGACTTGGGGCGCGCGGGTCTCTTATTGTTAGCTTCCTATTCATCACTCTTGGCTATAACTACATCGCTGACGTAGTAGAGTTGATTGAATAGGTATGTTGAAATGCATTCATCACTCTTGGCTATAACTACATCGCTGACGTAGTAGAGTTGATTGAATACGAAGTGGCACCCGAGTCGACGACGAAGGAGTTGTTGCGAAGCTGACGACGATGTGCGAGAAGACCGGTGGCGAGACATCCGACATGGTGTTGCGCATCAGAGGTGTCGGGCGTTTTCCCGTCCTCAAGAGCCTTTTTGCAGTCGAAAGACCAGTGGTCCTTCTTCTTGCAGGAGCGACACGGGCCTGGCGGTGGATGCTGGGCCCTTGTAGGGCATTGTGCGACGCGGTGAGAAGGGCTGCGACAGGCGAGGCACTTGGTACGGGTAGAACGTGGCGACGACGAGGCAAGGAGGGCCGATTGATCGTTGGAGAGGTTCGTTGACCGGAGTTGAACTCGCATACGGTCGGCCACTGAATCGATGTCAGGGAGAGTTCGTTGCGTGCGTTGTTCGTCGGTGAACGTTGCCTTGAAGCTCTCGAGTGACGGGTGGGCGATCGCGAGGAGGAGTGTGGCAAGGACGTCGTTGATCGTCGTTTTCGTATCGATGATCTCTTGCGCGACCGACTTGAAGTCCATGATCCAACTGTCAAATTCGCCAACCGTTCCGGGCATGGGTCGGAAGCCCCAGAGTCGCGAGAAGAGCTCGAGCGTGCGAGTGGCGTCATCAGGGGCGTATCGCGATTTCAGCGTCGAGTAAATCTTGGGCGCTGTGAGGTCGGCCGTAGGGATCTTGTCGAGGACTGCCGAGACTTCGGCCGAGTCGATTGAGTTTGCAAGGATCTCGCGTGCCACGACGTCGCGGGCGGAGCGTTGCGAAGGCGTCCAATCGTCGGGGGTGATTCCGTCGAGGACGTAGGAGCGGATGTCGTCCGCTAGGCACAGGCGAAGCTGGCGTGTCCAGTTCGCGAACGTCTTCGGCCCGTCCAACCGCGCATGCTTCGGGAAGGCATTGCGATTGGAGCCGGATGTCGTGGCGGGTGCGGTAGTGCCGGAAGCGGCAGCGGTGAGTCCCGACAGCAGCGATGTAAGTGCGGCAAGCTGTTCGGCGGGAATTGTCGGGGTGGCGCTCGTCGCGAGGGTTGACGACGTGTCCATGCCAGCGGTAGCTCGATGGGCTTATAACCTATGAAGGAACAATATACCACTGCACCAAAAGGCGAGGCACCTCTACTTCAGTGAGCGCATATTGTCCTAGAAGTGAGATGGAGCAAAGTTCAACAGATGGTCCACCTGATTCCCCTCCCAGCCGATGCCGACTCGGAGCTCGTTGCCGAGAAGTACTACGCCACCGTCTTCCGACTGCATGGGATGCCTTCCGCCATCGTTTCCGACCGTGATCCCAAGTTCACCTCGCAGTTTTGGCGGGCATTGCAGGCAAAGATTGGCACCGTCTTGCGAATGTCAACCGCGGCACACCCCGAGACGGACGGATCGAGCGAGAATCGGATCAAGATGGTCACCCAAACCCTGCGGATCATGGTCTCGTCAAACCACGAGGCTTGGGCATCTCGTCTTGTTGAAGCTGAGTTCGCTCTTAACTCTTCTGTTGCTGTGTCCACGTCGCTGTCGGCTTTTGAGGCAACCTACGGCTACCTTCCTCGACGTTGGCCCTCGGATTCCTGGTCTGTCTCGGACGTCCCTCGTGCGGAAGCGTTTGCTCGGATCCGACAATTACGGAACCTTGACGTGACGGATGCGATCATTGGAGCACGCCTCAACCAGTCCCATCAGGCCAACAAGCATCGACGCCCAGACGACCCCGCCTTTCGGACCGGCAGTTACGTCTATCTTTCGACAAAGAACCTGGCAGTTCCTGACGGCATGAAGTCGAAGTTGTTGCCGCGCTACATCGGCCCCTTCCGTATCCGAGCGGCCATCCCTGCGACGTCCAGCTACGACCTCGAGCTCCCTCCAGCGATGTCGCGAGTGCACAATCGTTTCCATGCTCGACTGCTTCGGCCTTGCGTTGAGAATGATGCTGAAAGGTTTCCTGGGCGTGACCCCGCAGTTCTTTTTGTCGAAGACGTAGCCGACGCAGCCGACAATTCTGCGATTCCGGAACGGATTGTTCGCGATCGGCGGAACGCTCGGGGCGCTCGTTCGTTCTTGGTTCGATGGGTAGGCCGTAACGACACCGACGATACTTGGATGTCAGAGCAGTCCATTCGCCTTGTGTCAGGAGCACAGCCTGCACTGCCATCAATACTCGAAGGAAGTCTCCCAAGTTTGCGGCCGGAGTCGACATCAGCTACCGGTTTGTTCGTTGCAAGCATTGTCGGCGCGATGGTGTAGTCGTGAGGGCGCGCGGGCGCGCACTCAGTGGTCGAGGGTTCGATCCGCCCGGAGCGTGATCTGCCTTTTGGTTTCTTTTCCTTTTTGTTATCCGAGGCCCGGCTTCGGGGTTTTTACCGGTGCCTTGCAGGCAATCCTTTTTACCCCTGAAGCGACCTCGTGGTGTAGTTATTTGATTCAGTCTTTCCTTCGCTGGGAGCACTTCCCTCCCTTTGCTTTTGCCACCCTTCCCCTAGAGCTTGGTCCACTCATTATCATGACTCGTACCCTCCCTCTTTTTACCCATTTCGCTGGCAATTAAGTCCGTTACACTTGATTTGCTGCGAAGCCTTCCGACCGAATCCACTCCTCGGTTGCTCTCGGTCGACTGCCGCCGCCCAGCCGACTCGACCTTCCCATCGGCCTGGTCAGCTATTTCTTGGATCGTTTGCCCTTCCTCTTTTGTCCGACCTCGTTGGCCACCATAGTCCGGTACACTGGACTTGCTGCGAGCCTTGCAGCCGCGTATCCTCCGCGGTTGCCTCTCGGTCGACTTCCGCCGCCCAGCCGACTCGACCTTCCCACCGGCCTGGTCAGCTATTTCTTGGATCGTTTGCCCTCCCTCTTCTGTCCGACCTCGTTGGCTACCATAGTTCGGTACACTGGACTTGCTGCGAGCCTTGCAGCCGCGTATCCTCCGCGGTTGCCTCTCGGTCGACTGCCGCCGCCTCGGTCGACACCCCTTTCGCTCCTTCGCGCTTTCGCGCGCTCTCTCGCTCTCTCCCTCGTCTCTCGCGTGTAGTCATCGTCATCCCCTCCGACGTTGCCTGTCACCTTGACCATCCGTCCGTCCTCGACGCCTACCTCGCGCGCCTCGATCGCTCGAACCGCCGCCTCGCCGCACGGTAGACTTCCTTCTGGGGGGGACAGTGTCAGGATGACAGCGTGTACTCGAAGGAAGCCCCCCAAGGCTATGTGCGGGTAGAGTTGACTTGACCAGAGGCTTGCCTCGTTTCACAGCATCGTCGGTGCGATGGCGTAGTCGTGAGGCGCGCAGGCGCGCACTCGGTGGTCGCGGGTTCGAGGCGCCCAGACCGCAGTCTTCTTTCGGTTTGTTTTATCTTTTGTTAGCCGAGGCGCGGCTTCAGGGTTTTTACCGGTGCTCCCGCGAGCAATCCTTTTTACCCCTGAGGCGACCTCTTGGAGTGGTTGATTTGGCTAAGTCCCCTCTGGGCCTGGCACAGTCCCTTCCCTTTAGTTTACCACCTTTCCCTGGGAGCTTGGTCCGCTCTTCTCTTTTGTTGCCCCTCCTCTTCTTGTCGATCGTTTGGGAATTAAGTCCGTTACACTTGATTTCCTGCGAGCCTTTCGACCGACTCCCCTCCTCGGTTGCTCCCTTGTCGACTGCCGCCGCAACAGCCGACACTTCCTGAAATCCCCCCCCCCCCGTACCAACGCGTGTAGACGACGTCATCCCCTCCGACGTCGCTTGTCAGTCCTGGACGAGCAGTCGCCCCCACTCTCTGAGCCTGAGTCTTCAGCCTCCTCTCCGTTGCCGAATTCATCACCAACGAACGCGTCGCTGTCCTTCCCGACTTCCTCCACAGAGTCTGACGACGAACACGTTTATCCTGTGAAGAGTCCACTCTCAGCTCGACAGGGGCGCCTCGGTCGTTGCGCGCGCCTGCTAGCCTGGCCCCTGTGGTGGGGACTTAGGCGCGCGCGAGTGCCTCAGCGCGCCGGCGCCGGCGGTTTTCGGGCGCGCGCCGCTAGCCCGCCCTTGCAGTGGGGACTTAGCCGCGCGAGACTGCCTCAGCGCTCCAGCGATTTCGCCCGCGCCTGGGCATATCCCAGCGCGGGCCCCCTTTCCATTTCTTAGCTTCCTTCTGATCACTTCTGTTCGACTCTCGACTTCTCCTGACAGTAGTGGTGATCATCTCATAGGTTATAAGCCCATCGAGCTACCGCTGGCATGGACACGTCGTCAACCCTCGCGACGAGCGCCACCCCGACAATTCCCGCCGAACAGCTTGCCGCACTTACATCGCTGCTGTCGGGACTCACCGCTGCCGCTTCCGGCACTACCGCACCCGCCACGACATCCGGCTCCAATCGCAATGCCTTCCCGAAGCATGCGCGGTTGGACGGGCCGAAGACGTTCGCGAACTGGACACGCCAGCTTCGCCTGTGCCTAGCGGACGACATCCGCTCCTACGTCCTCGACGGAATCACCCCCGACGATTGGACGCCTTCGCAACGCTCCGCCCGCGACGTCGTGGCACGCGAGATCCTTGCAAACTCAATCGACTTGGCCGAAGTCTCGGCAGTCCTCGACAAGATCCCTACGGCCGACCTCACAGCGCCCAAGATTTACTCGACGCTGAAATCGCGATACGCCCCTGATGACGCCACTCGCACGCTCGAGCTCTTCTCGCGACTCTGGGGCTTCCGACCCATGCCCGGAACGGTTGGCGAATTTGACAGTTGGATCATGGACTTCAAGTCGGTCGCGCAAGAGATCATCGATACGAAAACGACGATCAACGACGTCCTTGCCACACTCCTCCTCGCGATCGCCCACCCGTCACTCGAGAGCTTCAAGGCAACGTTCACCGACGAACAACGCACGCAACGAACTCTCCCTGACATCGATTCAGTGGCCGACCGTATGCGAGTTCAACTCCGGTCAACGAACCTCTCCAACGATCAATCGGCCCTCCTTGCCTCGTTGTCGCCACGTTCTGTGAAGAGTCCACTCTCAGCTCGACAGGGGCGCCTCGGTCGTTGCGCGCACTTGCTAGCCCGCCCCCGGCGGTGGGGACTTAGACGCGCGCGACTGCCTCAGCGCGCCAGCGCCGGCGGATTCATGCGCGCGCCCGCTAGCCCGCCCCCTTGCGGTGGGGACTTAGGCGCGCCGGCGATTTCACCCGCGGCTGACTTAGGGATGTACATTGTCACGCGCCTGGGACTATCCCAGCGTGGCCCCCCCCTTTCTGTTTCTTAGCTTCCTTCTCATCACTTCTGTTCGACTCTCAACCTCTCCTGACAGTAGTGGTGAACGTCTCATAGGTACGCTGAAATAGATCACTTCTGTTCGACTCTCAACCTCTCCTGACAGTAGTGGTGAACATCTCATAGGTTATAAGCCCACGAGCCACCAGCTGGCATGACCACGACACCACCCCTCGCGACGGGTGCCAACCCTCCGATTCCCGCCGAACAGCTCGCCGCACTTACATCGCTGCTGTCGGGTCTCACCGCTGCCGCTTCCGGCACTGCCACACCCGCCACGACGTCCGGCACCACTCGCACTGCCTTTCCAAAGCACGCACGCTTGGATGGTGCGAAGACCTTCGCGAACTGGACACGCCAACTTCGCCTGTGCCTAGCGGACGACATCCGCTCGTACGTCCTCGACGGTATCGCACCCGACGACTGGACACCTTCGCAACGCTCCGCTCGCGACGCCGTCGCTCGTGAGGTCCTTGCGAATTCGATTGACTCGGCCGAAGTCTCGGCAGTCCTCGACAAAATCCCTACCGCCGACCTGACAGCGCCGACAATCTACTCGACGCTGAAATCGCGGTACGCCCCTGACGACGCCACCCGCACGCTCGAGCTCTTCTCACGACTCTGGGGTTTCCGTCCCATGCCCGGCACGGTTGCCGAATTCGACGGGTGGATCATGGACTTCAAAGCCGTTGCGCAAGAGATCATCGACACAAAGACAACTATCAATGATGTTCTCGCCACACTCCTCCTTGCAATCGCCCACCCGTCCCTCGAGAGCTTCAAGGCGTCGTTCACCGATGAACAGCGCACGCAACGAACTCTCCCCGACATTGATTCGCTTGCCGACCGTATGCGAGTCCAACTTCGGTCAACGAACATCCCCAGCACTCAATCGGCCCTTCTTGCCTCGTCGTCGTCACGTTCTACTCGTCTCAAGTGTCTCGCCTGTCGCAGCCCTTCGCACCGAGTCGCGGAGTGCCCTACGAGGGCGCAACACCCGCCGCCAGGACCCTGTCGCTCCTGCAAGAAGAAGGATCACTGGTCTCTCGACTGCAAGAAGGCGCTCGAGGACGGCAAAATGTTGAACTTCGCTCCATCTCACTTCTAGGACAATATGCGCTCACTGAAGTAGAGGTGCCTCGCCTTTTGGTGCAGTGGTATATTGTTCCTTCATAGGTTATGAGCCCAGAGCAACCAGCAGGTCATGAGTTCAATCCCCCCTGGGGTCAGGCAATTTTGCGCGCATACACTCAGCGTCCCGGCCCCCGCACTTGCCCAGCGGCGTGCCAAGCACCCTGGCGCATCGACAGTGCTCACAGTGCCCAAGCTGCACTTGCCCAAGCGACCTGATCAACATGCCCAGTTGCCTCACAAGCCGCACCCACTGCCACAAGCTCTTCAGCTTCGCGCACAGGGGGGTGTTGAACTTCGCTCCATCTCACTTCTAGGACAATATGCGCTCACTGAAGTAGAGGTGCCTCGCCTTTTGGTGCAGTGGTATATTGTTCCTTCATACAAAAAGCCCGACACCGCTGACTCGACCGTCGACTCGCAACACCATGTCGGATGTCTCGCCACCGGTCTTCTCGCTCGTCGTCGCCAGCTTCGCAACCACTCTTTTGTCGTCGACTCGGGCGCCACTTCGCACATGGTCTCGGACAAGTCGCTGTTCACGACCTATCGCCATATCGCTCCTACGAAGATTGGTGGTATTGCAGGGGGCATCAACGCCATCGGAACGGGAAACATCGCCTTCATTGCCGCCTCGGGTCATCCGATCACGCTTACCGGCGTGCTGCACACTCCGGGCCTGTTTGTCAATCTTCTCTCGGTCTCTCGACTTTGCGACACCGACGATGTCCGTGTCGCCTTCACAAAACACGGCATCCACATTGACAAGGACGGCAACGACATCGCTGAAGGCGCACGACTCGACGAAGGGCTCTACTTGCTGGACGCTGATCATTCCAAATGTCAGCACCTTGCTCTCCTTTCTCGCTCACAGTCGTCCGTGCCCCTGCTGACTCTCCATCGCTGCCTCGGCCATCTCGCACCGTCCTCCATACAGAAGATGGTTGCCGCTGGTTTGCTGGAGGGTCTCAGGGCCGGATATAGTGACGAAGAGGTAGAGAAGTTTGTCTGCAATGCTTGCCTCAGCGCAAAGGGCCATCGTCTTCCCTTTCCCGATTCGGATTCGCACTCCTCAGAGAGACTCGGCCTTGTACACAGCGATGTGCTTTCCTTCCCCGAGCGGTCCTTGACTGGCAAACGTTACCTGGTCACATTCCTTGACGATTACTCGCGCAAACTCTGGGCCTACGCAATCGGACACAAAAGCGAAGTCTTCGGCATATTCAAAACTTGGCTAGCCGAGGTTGAACTCGAGACGGGTGCGACGCTGAAGGTCCTCCGAACCGACAACGGTGGCGAATACTGTTCGAGAGCGTTCACAGAGTTCTGCAAGACACGAGGCACCCGTCGACAATACTCTATCCCACGCACGCCTCAACAGAACGGTCGTGCAGAGCGGGTCAATCGTTCCATTGTCGAAGGCGTCCTTGCCCTCCTTGTCGACGCCCACCTACCCAAGACATTCTGGGAGGAGGCTGCAGCTTATTTCGTTTACTGCAAGAACCTGTGTCAACACGCGGCCCTGGACAAGGCAACACCAAACTCCGTCTGGCAGGGTGACCACACCACTGCCTCGGCGCTTCACCCGTTCGGCTGTACAGCTTGGCTTACGGTCGCGCCCGAACTTCGCTCCAAACTCGACCCGAAGGCGGTTCGCGTTTTTTTCACCGGCTACGACCTGGCTTCAAAAGCCTTTCGCTTCTACGACACTACAACACAGAAGATTATACTTGGCAGAAATGCCACGTTCCTCGACACTGAATTCCCCGGATTACATGGCGACCCCACTGAGCAAGACGGCGACACGCACTTCGCCAGCGCTCCCACCACCGAATCTCAAACCGTTGTCAAGACATGGACCCCACTAGTAAGGTCGGCGCACATGGACGTCTCATCCCCCCTTGATGATTCTGCCATGAGCGCCGTTGACGTGGCCCCAGGGTACACTGGCGGAACCTTACTTAACTTCACAGATGCCGAATCGTCCTCGTCACCGTCGCCTGCGTCGCCCTCATCACCGTCGTCTGCGCCATCGCCTGCACTTTCACCATCGTCGGCTGCGTCATCGTCACCCTCGGCCTTACCGACCGACTCTGAAGACTCCGCCGATCCCCTCGACCTCCTCGGCTCACAGCCCCAGGTTCGCCTCGATCTACAGGACGTGCACCACCCAGACTTCAGCACGTACCGCGAGCCCGCATCGGCTGAGGAGTCGCCCGACGAACTCGACCTCATTGGGCGCCACTCTCGCGACGAATCTCCGGACGAAATCGATTTCCTCACCCGACACCACCGCGCCTTCATCGCCATCGACGACGACACCTCTGACACAGAGGCAATTCAGCCAGTCAAGTCCATCACGAGCGACCCACAGACCTGGCGCGAGGCGATGTCTAGCGACAAGCGTGAAGTATGGGCCAAAGCCGCCACCGACGAGTTCACCTCCATGCGCGACGACTTCAAGGTCTTCACCATCGAGGACCGAGCCACGGTGCCCGCGGGTGCGACTATCGTTACATCCAAGTTCGTCTGGAAAACGAAACGGAACGCACTCGGCGAAGTCACTGGACACAAGGCAAGGCTGGTCGCGCAAGGCAATCGGCAACGCGACGGCATCGACTTCAACGAAACGTTCGCACCGGTCGCACGCTTCTCCTCGATACGCTCACTCCTCGCGCTGGCGGCCGCCAACGGCTTGCACGTGCACCAGGCGGACATCGACAAAGCATATCTGCATGGCGACCTTGACCACGACATCTGGATGACGGCACCGCGCGGCTTCGACCTTCCCAGCGACAAGGTGCTTCGCCTGCGACGCTCCATCTACGGGCTCAAACAGGCTGGCCGAATCTGGAATCGACACATCGACGCTTCGCTTCGGGCCCTCGGTTACACGGCGACGGGCACCGACCACTGCGTATACTCTTGGCTCGATGATCGTCAATGTCCACACTACATCGCACTGTACGTCGACGACCTCCTGATGATCAGCCCGGAACTGGCCGAAATCGAACGTGTCATCTCAGGCCTGGACCAACGCTACGGAGTCAAGCGCCTCGGCCCGGCCGAGTATATCCTCGGCATCCAGATCAGGCGGTTCGACGACGGCTCTATCGCCCTATCCCAGGAACGGTACATCATGGACGTGCTCGCTCGGTTCCACTTCGACACCACGACTCGCGGCACTACAGTTCCGATGACTCCCGGCCTTTCGCTCACTGCTATCCCGGGTCAAGGCACCGAACGGATCAGGTCATGGTATCTGCAGGCTATCGGCTCGCTCCTCTACATTTCGCTCGGTACCCGCCCTGACATCGCCTTCGCCGTGTCCTACCTGGCCCGCTTCGCCAACAACCCCGGTCGTCGTCATTGGATTGCGGTCAAGCACATCCTACGCTATCTCCGGGCCACGTATCGCAACGAACTCGTGTATGCTCGCGGCCAGGCTCGCATCACGGGTGTGGTAGGCTACTCCGACGCGAACTGGGGGGCCTGCATCGACACATCGGTGTCCACCATGGGCTACGTCTTCTACATCGCTGGCTCGGCCGTGTCCTGGTCGTCCAAACGCCAGTCTCGAGTTGCCGATTCGACCACCGACGCTGAATACCTCGCCCTCTCGCATGCTGGCAAGGAAGGGATTTACCTCAGTCAGCTGCTCGAAGAGCTCCATGTACAACCTGTTGCACCGGCTCACATCTTTACTGACAACGAAGCCGCTGCTGCAGTTGCTCACGATCCTGTCCGCGTCTCTGGCACTCGGCACATACGCTTGCGTGAGCACTTCGTTCGGGACATGGTGAATCGGGGCGACATCTCTCTCTCGCATGTGGGTACCAGCGACATGGTGGCCGACATCTTCACCAAGGCTCTCGGCCCAAAGGTCTTCTCAACGCACTGCTACGCCCTCGGCCTTCGCACTCGACACCCGCGGCTTGGGTCTGCCTCGCATTCGCGTGGGGGGGGGTGTGAAGAGTCCACTCTCAGCTCGACAGGGGCGCCTCGGTCGTTGCGCGCACTTGCTAGCCCGCCCCCGGCGGTGGGGACTTAGACGCGCGCGACTGCCTCAGCGCGCCAGCGCCGGCGGATTCATGCGCGCGCCCGCTAGCCCGCCCCCTTGCGGTGGGGACTTAGGCGCGCCGGCGATTTCACCCGCGGCTGACTTAGGGATGTACATTGTCACGCGCCTGGGACTATCCCAGCGTGGCCCCCCCCTTTCTGTTTCTTAGCTTCCTTCTCATCACTTCTGTTCGACTCTCAACCTCTCCTGACAGTAGTGGTGAACGTCTCATAGGTACGCTGAAATAGATCACTTCTGTTCGACTCTCAACCTCTCCTGACAGTAGTGGTGAACGTCTCATACGTTCTACCCGTACCAAGTGCCTCGCCTGTCGCAGCCCTTCTCACCGCGTCGCACAATGCCCTACAAGGGCCCAGCATCCACCGCCAGGCCCGTGTCGCTCCTGCAAGAAGAAGGACCACTGGTCTTTCGACTGCAAAAAGGCTCTTGAGGACGGGAAAACGCCCGACACCTCTGATGCGCAACACCATGTCGGATGTCTCGCCACCGGTCTTCTCGCACATCGTCGTCAGCTTCGCAACAACTCCTTCGTCGTCGACTCGGGTGCCACTTCGCACATGGTCTCGGACAAGTCGCTGTTCACGGCCTATCGCCACATCGCTCCTACGTGTTGAACTTCGCTCCATCTCACTTCTAGGACAATATGCGCTCACTGAAGTAGAGGTGCCTCGCCTTTTGGTGCAGTGGTATATTGTTCCTTCATAGGTTATGAGCCCAGAGCAACCAGCAGGTCATGAGTTCAATCCCCCCTGGGGTCAGGCAATTTTGCGCGCATACACTCAGCGTCCCGGCCCCCGCACTTGCCCAGCGGCGTGCCAAGCACCCTGGCGCATCGACAGTGCTCACAGTGCCCAAGCTGCACTTGCCCAAGCGACCTGATCAACATGCCCAGTTGCCTCACAAGCCGCACCCACTGCCACAAGCTCTTCAGCTTCGCGCACAGGGGGGTGTTGAACTTCGCTCCATCTCACTTCTAGGACAATATGCGCTCACTGAAGTAGAGGTGCCTCGCCTTTTGGTGCAGTGGTATATTGTTCCTTCATACTACGAAGATTGGTGGTATTGCAGGGGGCATCAACGCCGTCGGAACGGGAAACATCGCCTTTGTTGCCGCCTCCGGTCACCCGATCACGCTTACCGGCGTGCTGCACACCCCGGGCCTGTCTGTCAACCTCCTCTCGGTCTCTCGACTTTGCGACACCGACGATGTCCGTGTCGCCTTCACGAAGCACGGCATCCATATCGACAAGAACGGCAATGCTATCGCTGAAGGCGCAAGACTCGAGGAAGGGCTCTACTTGCTGGACGCTGATCATTCCAAATGTCAGCATCTCGCTCTCCTCTCTCGCTCACAGTCTTCCGTGCCCCTCCTGACCCTTCACCGCTGCCTCGGCCATCTCGCACCGTCGTCCATACAGAAGATGGTTGCCGCTGGTTTGCTGGAAGGTCTCGGGGCCGGATATAGTGACGAAGAGGTAGAGAAGTTTGTCTGCAATGCTTGCCTCAGTGCAAAGGGCCATCGTCTTCCTTTTCCCGATTCGGACTCGCACTCCTCAGAGAGACTCGGCCTTGTGAGGAATCCACTCTCCGCTCGGCTCAGGACTTAGGCGCGCGGAGCGAACCGGGCGCGGACTTAGGCGCGCGGAGTGAGCCGGGCGCCCCGGCCCAGGACTTAGGCGCGCGAAGCGAGCCTGGGACTTAGGCGCGCGGAGCGAGCCTGGGCCATTGGCTCAGCCCCAGGCTCGCTGGCTGTGGACTTGGGGCGCGCGGGTCTCTTATTGTTAGCTTCCTATTCATCACTCTTGGCTATAACTACATCGCTGACGTAGTAGAGTTGATCGAATAGGTATGTTGAAATGCATTTATCACTCTTGGCTATAACTACATCGCTGACGTAGTAGAGTTGATCGAATAGGTTATGAGCCCAGAGCAACCAGCAGGTCATGAGTTCAATCCCCCCTGGGGTCAGGCAATTTTGCGCGCATACACTCAGCGTCCCGGCCCCCGCACTTGCCCAGCAGCGTGCCAAGCACCCTGGCGCATCGACAGTGCTCACAGTGCCCAAGCTGCACTTGCCCAAGCGACCTGATCAACATGCCCAGTTGCCTCACAGCCGCACCCACTGCCACAAGCTCTTCAGCTTCGCGCACAGGGGGGTGTTGAACTTCGCTCCATCTCACTTCTAGGACAATATGCGCTCACTGAAGTAGAGGTGCCTCGCCTTTTGGTGCAGTGGTATATTGTTCCTTCATAGGCCTCGTACACAGCGATGTGCTTTCCTTTCCCGAGTCGTCCTTGACTGGCAAGCGTTACCTGGTCACGTTTCTTGACGACTTCTCGCGCAAACTGTGGGCATACGCGATCGGACACAAAAGCGAAGTCTTTGGCGTGTTCAAGACATGGCTTGCCGAGATCGAACTCGAGACGGGTGCAAAACTGAAGGTCCTCCGAACCGACAATGGTGGCGAATACTGTTCGAGAGCGTTCACGGAATTCTGTAAGGCACGCGGCACACGTCGACAATACTCTATCCCTCGAACGCCTCAACAGAACGGTCGTGCCGAACGAGTCAATCGTTCTATCGTCGAAGGTGTCCTTGCCCTCCTTGCAGACGCCCACTTACCCAAATCATTCTGGGAGGAGGCAGCAGCTTATTTCGTCTACTGCAAGAACCTGTGCGAACACTCGGCCCTGGACAAGGCAACACCGAACTTCGCCTGGCAGGGCGACCGCACCAACGCCTCGGCGCTTCACCCGTTCGGCTGCACGGCTTGGCTCACAGTCGCGCCTGAACTTCGCTCGAAACTCGACCCGAAAGCGGTTCGCGTTCTCTTCACCGGCTATGACCTGGCTTCTAAAGCCTTCCGTTTCTACGACATGACGACCAAGAAGATCAGTTTGGGCAGAAATGCCAGGTTCCTCGACAACGAATTTCCCGGGTTACGTAGCGACTCCACCGAGCAAGACGCCGACACGCACTTCGCCAGCGCTTGCCCGACCACCGAATCCCAAGCCGTTGTCAAGACATGGACCCCACTAGTAAGGTCGGCGCACATGGACGTCTCATCCTCTCTTGATGACTCTGCCATGAGCGCCGTTGACGTGGCCCCAGGGTACACTGGCGGAACCTTACTTAATTCCACAGATGCCGAATCGTCCTCGTCACCGTCTCCTGAGCCGTCCTCGTCACCGTCGCCCGCAACTCCCTTGTCACCGTCGCCTGCGCTGTCACCGTCGTTGGCTGCGTCATCGTCACCCTCGGCCTTACCGACCGACTCTGACTACTCCGCCGACCCTCTGGACCTCATCGGCTCACAGACCCCGACTCGCCTCGGCCCACCGGACGTGCACCGCCCAGACTTCAGCACGTACCGTGAGCCCGCATCGGCTGAGGAGTCGCCCGACGAACTCGACATCATTGGGCGCCACTTATTCGATCAACTCTACTACGTCAGCGATGTAGTTATAGCCAAGAGTGATGAATGCATTTCAACATACCTATTCGATCAACTCTACTACGTCAGCGATGTAGTTATAGCCAAGAGTGATGAATAGGAAGCTAACAATAAGAGACCCGCGCGCCCCAAGTCCACAGCCAGCGAGCCTGGGGCTGAGCCAATGGCCCAGGCTCGCTCCGCGCGCCTAAGTCCCAGGCTCGCTTCGCGCGCCTAAGTCCTGGGCCGGGGCGCCCGGCTCACTCCGCGCGCCTAAGTCCGCGCCCGGTTCGCTCCGCGCGCCTAAGTCCTGAGCCGAGCGGAGAGTGGATTCCTCACACCCCCCCCCACGCGAACGCGAGGTAGACTTGAGCCGTGGATGTCGCGTCCGGAGGCCTAGAGCATAGCAATGTGTACCAAAAATCTTGGGGCCTAGCGCTTTGGTGAATACGTCCGCAACCATGTCTGCTGTGCCAACGTGTGAGAGAGAGATATCACCTCGATTGACCATGTCACGGACAAAATGCTCGCGGAGGCGAATGTGCCGGGTGCCGGAGGTGCGAACGGGGTCGTGAGCGACGGCGGCCGCGGCCTCGTTGTCGGTGAAGATGTGAGCTGCAGCGATTGGGCAAACGTGGAGCTCGGAGAGGAGTTGGTTAAGGTAGATCGCTTCCTTACCCGCGTGCGACAAGGCCAGGTACTCGGCATCAGTGGTGGAATCCGCTACCCGAGTCTGACGCTTCGACGACCAAGAGACAGCGGCGCCTGCCAAGTAAAATACGTAGCCCATCGTTGAAATGGATGTGTCGACGCAGGCGCCCCAGTTCGCATCAGAATAACCAACCACACCCGTGACTTTTGCTGGGCCGCGGGCATAGAGAAGCTCATCGCGGTACGTGGCGCGAAGGTAGCGAAGGACGTGTTTGACGGCAATCCAATGGCGGCGGCCGGGGTTGTTGGCGAACCGGGACAGGTACGAGACGGCGAAGGCAATGTCGGGTCGAGTGCCAAGGGAGATGTAGAGGAGGGAGCCGATGGCCTGTAGGTACCACGAACGAATGCGCTCCGTTCCCTGACCCGGAATTGCCGTGAGCGAGAGGCCGGGCGTCATCGGCACCGTAGTGCCGCGTGTCGTGGTGTCGAAGTGGAAACGGGCCAGCACGTCCATGATGTAGCGCTCCTGGGATAGAGCAATGGAACCGTCGTCCAGGCGGCGTATTTGGATTCCGAGGATGTACTCCGCGGGGCCGAGTCGTTTGACGCCGTACCGCTGTTCAAGGCCGGAGATGACACGTTCGATCTCGTCGAGGGCTGGACTGACAATGAGGAGGTCGTCGACATACAAGGCGATATAGTGAGGCCGCTGCTGATCGTCAATGCGAGAGTAAATGCAGTGATCAGTGCCTGTTGCCTTGTACCCCAGATTCCTGAGTGATGTGTCAATGTGACGATTCCAGATGCGACCGGCCTGCTTGAGACCGTAGATTGAGCGTCGCAGCCGGAGAACCTTATCGCTCGGGAAGTCGAAACCGCGTGGTGTCGTCATCCAGATATCATGATCGAGCTCGCCGTGGAGGTAAGCCTTGTCGATGTCGGCCTGATGAACGTGGTAGCCATTGGCAGCGGCAAGAGCCAGGAGGCAGCGAATGGAGGAGAAACGGGCGACGGGTGCGAAGGTTTCTGAGAAGTCGATGCCGTCGCGCTGTCGGTTACCCTGCGCTACAAGACGTGCCTTCCGCCCCGTGACTTCACCGCTTGCGTTGCGCTTGGTCTTCCAGACGAATTTGGAGGTGACGATGGTGGCGCCCGGCGGTACAGATGAGCGAGGCTCGATGGTGAACACCTTGAAGTCGTCGCGCATGGCGGTGAACTCGGCGGCGGCGGCCTCAGCCCAGATGTTGTGCTCGTCGCTGGACATTGCTTCGCGCCAGGTCTGGGGGTCGCTAGTGATCGATTTGACGGGCTCGATGGCGTCGAGGGTGGGGTCGTCGTCGTCTGTGGCGATGAAGGCGCGGTGGTGTTGGGTGAGGAAATCGATTTCATCCGGCGATTCATCGCGCGAGTGACGCCCAATGATGTCGAGTTCGTCGGGCGACTCCTCAGCCGATGCGGGCTCACGGTACGTGCTGAAGTCTGGGCGGTGCACGTCCGGTGGGCCAAGGCGAGTCGGGGTCTGTGAGCCGATGAGGTCCAGAGGGTCGGCGGAGTAGTCAGAGTCGGTCGGTGAGACCGAGGGTGACGATGACGCTGCCAACGACGGTGACAGCGCAGGCGACGGTGACAAAGGGTTTGTGGGCGACGGTGACGAGGACGGCTCAGGAGACGGTGACGAGGACGATTCGGTATCTGTGGAATTAGGTAAGGTTCCGCCAGTGTACCCTGGGGCCACGTCAACGGCGCTCATGGCAGAATCATCAAGGGAGGATGAGACGTCCATGTGCGCCGACCTTACTAGTGGGGTCCTCGTCTTGACGGCAGGGGCGGGCGTGTCGGCGGGAACGACGAACTGACGGTCGGTGTCGTCTGCATCGACGGGCGTGGTGACTGGCAGGCCGGGGAAGTCGTCGTCGAGGAAGGTGGCATTGCGACCAAGTACAATCTTGTTGATGGAATGGTCAAAGAAACGGAAAGCTTTGGAGGCGAGGTCGTAACCTGTGAAGATCACGCGCGCGGCCTTGGGGTCGAGCTTGCTGCGAAGGTCCGGGGCGACCGTGAGCCAGGCTGTGCAGCCGAACGGGTGGAGGGCGGTGGCGGTGGTGCGTTGGCCGTTCCAAACGGATTCTGGAGTCTGTTTGGCCAAAGCTGAGTGTGAGCACCTGTTTTTGCAATAAACGAAATACGCAGCCGCTTCATCCCAAAAGGTGGCCGGCAGACGGGCGTCCGCAAGGAGAGCGAGGACGCCCTCGACGATGGAGAGGTTGACACGTTCGGCGCGACCGTTTTGTTGAGGCGTGTAAGGGATAGAGTATTGACGACGAATGCCCTTGGATTTGCAGAACTCCGTGAATGCGTTTGATCGGTACTCCCCGCCATTGTCGGTTCGAAGGATCCTCAACCGCGCGTTCGTCTCTAACTCCACTTCGGCGAGCCAAGTCTGGAAGGTCGGGAAAACATCGCTTTTGTGATCGATCGCATATGCCCAGAGTTTGCGAGAGTGGTCGTCTAGAAACGTGACAAGGTAGCGCTTCCCGGTCAAGGACGGAGTATGAGATGATCACCACTACTGTCAGGAGAAGTCGAGAGTCGAACAGAAGTGATCTATTTCAGCGTACCTATGAGATGATCACCACTACTGTCAGGAGAAGTCGAGAGTCGAACAGAAGTGATGAGAAGGAAGCTAAGAAATGGAAAGGTGGCCCGCGCTGGGATATGCCCAGGCGCGGGCGAAATCGCTGGAGCGCTGAGGCAGTCGCGCGCGGCTAAGTCCCCACTGCAAGGGCGGGCTAGCGGCGCGCGCCCGAAAACCGCCGGCGCCGGCGCGCTGAGGCACTCGCGCGCGCCTAAGTCCCCACCACAGGGGCCAGGCTAGCAGGCGCGCGCAACGACCGAGGCGCCCCTGTCGAGCTGAGAGTGGACTCTTCACACGGAGTGGGGAACGACAGGACGTCGCTGTGCACGAGGCCAAGTCTCTCGGCGGAATGCGACTCAGAGTCGGGAAAGGGAAGGCGGTGACCTTTGGAACCAAGGCAAGCATTGCAAACAAACTCCTCTACGTCTTTGTCACTGTACCCGGCCCCAAACCCGTCCAGCAAACCTGCAGCAATCATCTTCTGTATAGAGGATGGGGCAAGATGGCCGAGGCAGCGGTGTAGGGTAAGCAGGGGCACGGGAGACTCAGAGCGTGAGAGGAAGGCAAGATGCTGACACTTGGTGTGATCCGCGTCCAAAAGGTAAAGACCGTCGTTGACCCTGGTACCGTGAGCAATGGCCCGGCCGTCCTTGGCGATGTCGATGCCGTCGCTGGTGAAGGCGAGACGAACGCGGTCGGTGTCGCAGAGGCGAGAGACAGAGAGGAGGTTGACGTGTAGGCCAGGCGTGTGAAGAACACCACGGAGCGTGATCGGGTGTCCAGTCTTGGCGACGAATGCCACGTCCCCCATGCCGATAGCCGTGATGCCGCCCGCGATGCCGCCGATCTTGGTGTGTGCCGTCTGACGATAAGTCGTGAATAGAGATCGGTCGGCGACCATGTGTGTCGTGGCACCCGAATCGACTACAAAGGCGTCAGTTGGGAGTTGGCGACGAGCGAAGAGGCAGGAGGCGAAATAGCCGACGTTCGGTTGCGAGGCCGCGGAGGAAGACGTGTCGTCCTGGGTGTCGTCGCTGCTACGTGCCTGTTCACCCCGGTTCTTGCAGTCGAGTGCCCAGTGACCTTTCTTGTGGCATCGGCGGCAGGGGCCGGTGGGCGGGTGCTTCGCACGTGAAGTGCAGTCGCGCAGGCGGTGACCGGGAGCGCGGCAGGCGGGGCAGGGGGAGCTGGTGGCAAGCATGGCCGAATGCGAGGTCGAGAGTCCTGCCGAACGAAGCTGGATGCGAATGCGGTCCGTAAGCGTCGTGAGTTCGGGAAGGTCGCGTCGGTTTCGCTGCTCGTCCGTGAACGTGAGTCGGAAGCTGTCGAGGCAAGACGGGACCATGGCGAGCACGTGGGTGGCGAGCACGTCGTTGAGCGATGTTTTGGCGTCGCGTATTTCCTGAGCAATCGACATGTACTCGCGTAGCCAAGTGTCGTAGGCCTCGACGGAGGCAGGCATCTTCCTGAAGTCCCAAAGGCGAGCGAACAACTCGAGAGTGCGTGTAGCGTCGTCCGGTGCAAAACGAGCCTTGAGAGCGGCAAAGATGCGCGGTGCCGACAGGTCGTCGCTGGGGATGGCGTCGAGGGTGGCCGATACGTCGGCGGAGTCGATAGAGCCAACGATGATTTCCCGGGCGGCGTCGTCACGTGCGGCAAGCTGGTCGGCGGTCCAGGTCGGGGGAACGACACCGTCGAGAACGTAACCACGAACCTGGTTCGGGAGTGCAAGACGGAGTTGACGCAACCAGTTGGTGAACGACTTGGGGCCGTCCAGACGAGCGTGCTTGGGAAACACGACCTTGGATGCGGTGGCGGCGTTCCCCGGCACGACGGTGACGGCCGGGGGTGCGGCGGCTGCGGCGGCGGCGGGTTGCGAGGCCTGCAGAGCGGCAAGCTGGGCCTGTAGAGTGGCGATTTGTTCGCCGATCGAAGATTCAGGGGAGCTGGGATCCCTGGGGGCCAAAGGCGAGGCGGGAGAGCTGTCCATGATGTGATGGTGCGATGGACGTGTGCGGCTCGAGTGGCTGGGCTCGAGCGAAAAAGCCTCAAGCGGCGGGGCTGGTAGCTCGTGGGCTTATAACCTATTCGATCAACTCTACTACGTCAGCGATGTAGTTATAGCCAAGAGTGATGAATGCATTTCAACATACCTATTCGATCAACTCTACTACGTCAGCGATGTAGTTATAGCCAAGAGTGATGAATAGGAAGCTAACAATAAGAGACCCGCGCGCCCCAAGTCCACAGCCAGCGAGCCTGGGGCTGAGCCAATGGCCCAGGCTCGCTCCGCGCGCCTAAGTCCCAGGCTCGCTTCGCGCGCCTAAGTCCTGGGCCGGGGCGCCCGGCTCACTCCGCGCGCCTAAGTCCGCGCCCGGTTCGCTCCGCGCGCCTAAGTCCTGAGCCGAGCGGAGAGTGGATTCTGTTGAACTTCGCTCCATCTCACTTCTAGGACAATATGCGCTCACTGAAGTAGAGGTGCCTCGCCTTTTGGTGCAGTGGTATATTGTTCCTTCATAGGTTATGAGCCCAGAGCAACCAGCAGGTCATGAGTTCAATCCCCCCTGGGGTCAGGCAATTTTGCGCGCATACACTCAGCGTCCCGGCCCCCGCACTTGCCCAGCGGCGTGCCAAGCACCCTGGCGCATCGACAGTGCTCACAGTGCCCAAGCTGCACTTGCCCAAGCGACCTGATCAACATGCCCAGTTGCCTCACAAGCCGCACCCACTGCCACAAGCTCTTCAGCTTCGCGCACAGGGGGGTGTTGAACTTCGCTCCATCTCACTTCTAGGACAATATGCGCTCACTGAAGTAGAGGTGCCTCGCCTTTTGGTGCAGTGGTATATTGTTCCTTCATAGATTCCTCACACCACTCGCGCGATGAATCGCCGGACGAAATCGATTTCCTCACCCAACACCACCGCGCCTTCATCGCCACCGACGACGACAACTCTGACACAGAAGCCATTCAACCAGTCAAGTCCATCACCAGCGACCCACAGACATGGCGCGAGGCAATGTCGGGTGACAAGCGCGAAGTGTGGGCCAAGGCCGCTACCGACGAGTTCAATTCCATGCGCGACGACTTCAAGGTCTTCACCATCGAGGACCGATCCACGGTACCAGCGGGTGCGACCATCGTCACATCCAAGTTCGTCTGGAAAACGAAACGGAATGCACTCGGCGAAGTCACCGGCCACAAGGCACGGCTCGTGGCGCAGGGAAATCGGCAACGCGACGGCATCGACTTCAACGAAACCTTCGCACCAGTCGCACGCTTCTCCTCGATACGCTCACTCCTCGCGCTGGCGGCCGCCAACGGCTTGCACGTGCACCAGGCGGACATCGACAAAGCCTATCTGCATGGCGACCTTGACCATGACATCTGGATGACGACACCGCGCGGCTTCGACCTTCCCACCGACAAGGTGCTTCGTCTGCGACGCTCCATCTACGGACTCAAACAGGCTGGCCGAATCTGGAATCGACACATCGACGCATCGCTTCGAGATCTCGGCTATACGGCGACGGGCACCGACCACTGCGTGTACTCTCGGATCGACGATCGGCGACGCCCACACTACATCGCGCTGTACGTCGACGACCTCCTGATGATCAGCCCCGACTTGGCCGAAATTGAACGTGTCATCTCGGGCCTCGAACAACGCTACGGCGTCAAGCGCCTCGGCCCGGCAGAGTACATCCTCGGCATCCAGATCAGGCGACTCGAAGACGGTTCTATTGCCCTGTCCCAGGAACGGTACATCATGGACGTGCTTGCTCGGTTCCACTTCGACACCACGACTCGCGGCACTACAGTCCCGATGACCCCCGGCCTTTCGCTCACCGCCATCCCGGGTCAAGGCACCGAACGGATCAGGTCATGGTGTCAGGAGCACAGCCTGCACTGCCATCAATACTCGAAGGAAGTCTCCCAAGTTTGCGGCCGGAGTCGACATCAGCTACCGGTTTGTTCGTTGCAAGCATTGTCGGCGCGATGGTGTAGTCGTGAGGGCGCGCGGGCGCGCACTCAGTGGTCGAGGGTTCGATCCGCCCGGAGCGTGATCTGCCTTTTGGTTTCTTTTCCTTTTTGTTATCCGAGGCCCGGCTTCGGGGTTTTTACCGGTGCCTTGCAGGCAATCCTTTTTACCCCTGAAGCGACCTCGTGGTGTAGTTATTTGATTCAGTCTTTCCTTCGCTCGGAGCACTTCCCTCCTTTTGCTTTTGCCACCCTTCCCCTAGAGCTTGGTCCACTCATTATCATGACTCGTACCCTCCCTCTTTTTACCCATTTCGCTGGCAATTAAGTCCGTTACACTTGATTTGCTGCGAAGCCTTCCGACCGAATCCACTCCGCGGTTGCCTCTCGGTCGACTTCCGCCGCCCAGCCGACTCGACCTTCCCACCGGCCTGGTCAGCTATTTCTTGGATCGTTTGCCCTCCCTCTTCTGTCCGACCTCGTTGGCTACCATAGTTCGGTACACTGGACTTGCTGCGAGCCTTGCAGCCGCGTATCCTCCGCGGTTGCCTCTCGGTCGACTGCCGCCGCCTCGGTCGACACCCCCTTCGCTCCTTCGCGCTTTCGCGCGCTCTCTCGCTCTCTCCCTCGTCTCTCGCGTGTAGTCATCGTCATCCCCTCCGACGTTGCCTGTCACATGGTATCTGCAGGCTATCGGCTCGCTCCTCTACATTTCGCTCGGCACCCGCCCCGACATCGCCTTCGCCGTGTCCTACCTGGCCCGCTTCGCCAACAACCCTGGACGTCGTCACTGGATCGCGGTCAAGCACATCCTCCGCTATCTCCGGGCCACATATCGCGACGAACTGGTTTATGCTTGCGGCGAGACACGCATCACGGGCGTGGTTGGCTACTCCGACGCGAACTGGGGGGCCTGCGTCGATACGTCGGTGTCCACTATGGGCTACGTCTTCTACATTGCCGGATCCGCCGTGTCTTGGTCGTCCAAGCGTCAATCTCGAGTTGCCGATTCTACCACCGACGCTGAATACCTCGCCCTCTCGCATGCTGGCAAGGAAGGGATCTACCTCAGTCAGCTGCTCGAGGAGCTCCATGTCCAACCTGTTGCACCGGCTCACATTTTTACTGACAATGAAGCCGCTGCCGCAGTTGCCCACGACCCTGTCCGCGTCTCCGGCACTCGACACATACGCTTGCGCGAGCACTTTGTTCGGGACATGGTGAATCGGGGCGATATCTCACTCTCGCATGTGGGAACCAGCAACATGGTGGCCGACATCTTCACAAAGGCTCTTGGCCCAAAGATTTTCTCGACACACTGCTACGCACTAGGCCTTCGCACTCGACACCCACGGTGACAGGCAACGTCGGAGGGGATGACGATGACTACACGCGAGAGACGAGGGAGAGAGCGAGAGAGCGCGCGAAAGCGCGAAGGAGCGAAAGGGGTGTCGACCGAGGCGGCGGCAGTCGACCGAGAGGCAACCGCGGAGGATACGCGGCTGCAAGGCTCGCAGCAAGTCCAGTGTACCGAACTATGGTAGCCAACGAGGTCGGACAGAAGAGGGAGGGCAAACGATCCAAGAAATAGCTGACCAGGCCGGTGGGAAGGTCGAGTCGGCTGGGCGGCGGAAGTCGACCGAGAGGCAACCGCGGAGGATACGCGGCTGCAAGGCTCGCAGCAAGTCCAGTGTACCGGACTATGGTGGCCAACGAGGTCGGACAAAAGAGGAAGGGCAAACGATCCAAGAAATAGCTGACCAGGCCGATGGGAAGGTCGAGTCGGCTGGGCGGCGGCAGTCGACCGAGAGCAACCGAGGAGTGGATTCGGTCGGAAGGCTTCGCAGCAAATCAAGTGTAACGGACTTAATTGCCAGCGAAATGGGTAAAAAGAGGGAGGGTACGAGTCATGATAATGAGTGGACCAAGCTCTAGGGGAAGGGTGGCAAAAGCAAAGGGAGGGAAGTGCTCCCAGCGAAGGAAAGACTGAATCAAATAACTACACCACGAGGTCGCTTCAGGGGTAAAAAGGATTGCCTGCAAGGCACCGGTAAAAACCCCGAAGCCGGGCCTCGGATAACAAAAAGGAAAAGAAACCAAAAGGCAGATCACGCTCCGGGCGGATCGAACCCTCGACCACTGAGTGCGCGCCCGCGCGCCCTCACGACTACACCATCGCGCCGACAATGCTTGCAACGAACAAACCGGTAGCTGATGTCGACTCCGGCCGCAAACTTGGGAGACTTCCTTCGAGTATTGATGGCAGTGCAGGCTGTGCTCCTGACACACGGCTTGGATCTGCCTCGCATTCGCGTGGGGGGGGGTGTGAAGAGTCCACTCTCAGCTCGACAGGGGCGCCTCGGTCGTTGCGCGCGCCTGCTAGCCTGGCCCCTGTGGTGGGGACTTAGGCGCGCGCGAGTGCCTCAGCGCGCCGGCGCCGGCGGTTTTCGGGCGCGCGCCGCTAGCCCGCCCTTGCAGTGGGGACTTAGCCGCGCGAGACTGCCTCAGCGCTCCAGCGATTTCGCCCGCGCCTGGGCATATCCCAGCGCGGGCCCCCTTTCCATTTCTTAGCTTCCTTCTGATCACTTCTGTTCGACTCTCGACTTCTCCTGACAGTAGTGGTGATCATCTCATATATCCTTCCTACCCTTTCCGTCAACCGTCTCGTGCTCGCCTTCGTTCGCCCCGCAATCGCCGACGTTTGAGTCACGAGATTGCCATGGCCGACGAGCGCGACGTGTACCGTGCCGCCGCCGATGATCGAGACGCTCCTCTCCGCGACGAAGACCCCGGCCGCGCGAAACCGCCCAAGTCCCCGCCGCCTCAACCCTACCACACCGCCACCGCTCTATCGTCCCTCGAAAGCCGCCTCGAGGAATCCGAAGCCCGTCGTATCGACTCCGAGGAACGTGTTCAGCAATTGGAGAAGTTGGTGGAGGGTTTATTGAAAAGCTCACCTGAACCAGCTGCGGCGCGGGCCGGAGTCTCTGAACCAGCTGTGGCGCGGGCTGGATTCTCTGAACCAGCCGCAGCGCGGGCTGGGGAGTTTACGTTTACGCCGGTGAGATCGGTCCCCTTGGACGTTCCCCCACACACCATTCTGGAACGTTCAGGCAATACCGCTGACCCCCTTGTTCGTTCCCCTGGGGGGGAATCTCACAGCGCACGAAGGGACGGCCCTTCCTCGGCAGTAATCAGCTCTCGTTGGAGAGGGACGTTACCTGACCGGGAAGGGCTATGGACAGGGGATAATCCCGATCGGTTGGTCACTTTCACTACATTTGGGAAGTCGTACTTGTCTCTACTTTGCGACATTTCCACCAGCGACCTTTTTACCACCGACCGCGTCATCCAGCTTGTGGCGACCTTGTTCGTTCGTTCAACTTCTCCCAAGCGCCGTCAGTCTCCGCACGACTGGGCCGTTGATACTATGACGGACGCGCTCCGGGACGAACGACCTCACTGTTGGACGACACTGATGACAGAAGTTGGACGTCGTTGGCCGGATCCTGGCTTTGCCGACCGAGTGTCCCACGACTTCTACGGGTGCCGACAGTCTTCGTCTCGCGCCTACGACCATGTGGGCGAATGGCGTGCCCGCTACCGAGCGTTTATGCACAACGACCCCAGCTTCAGCCTCTCGCCCCTTCAACTCGCCACAACCTTTTATCAATCGTTGAGTGATGTGGCTAAGCGGGAAGTGCGGGCTGGTATGCTGCGGGAATATCGGGATAACTCACTCGTGACTATAGGGAGGTTCGGACGAACTGTCCCGTCCCTCGAGGAGGTTACCGACTGGGCCGCCATCGCCGACGACACCGGCACGACATCAGTTTCGACCCCGCCGATTCGTACGGCGACTTATGGAGCAATTGCAAAAACGCCACGCACCGCCCCATCCACGCCGAACGACGACGCACGTACTCAGATCCGTCGAGCTCGATGGATGAACCGCGCCGGTAAATGGCAACAGGCCCACCTGTGGAAGGATCGGAACACGTGGTTCTCGCCAGCATCGGGTGGGGTACCCGCCAGCATGGCGTGTTTTAATTGCGGTCAAGGTGGCCATTTCTCACAGCATTGTACAGCGGAGCGACAATCCCCCTCGACCGTCCAAATAGCAGCAATTGCCTTCGCCGACATGGACGAGGACGAATGGTCGTCGGCCTCAGGTGACGTTGAGGACCCCCAGGTGCGATTCCCCCTTCCCCTCGAGACTGATTTGACTCGACCGTCGAGTTCCGCATCCGCCTTAGTGACGCACCACTCTTGCCCTCCGGCAGACCCTGTTGGTCGAGTGAAAGACGTCGCCTCTTCTTCTTTTGAAGTTCAGACCTCATCAAGTAGTTCGCATCCAACCGTGCCGGCAAATGATGCAGATCAACATCGTCTCGACGATAGCCTGGCTGACATCGCGATTGACGCGGTGGAAGATGTCTTGTACTACGCTGATGCCGCGTCGCGCTTGTGTCATTATCCGGGGCCGGAAGTGGTGTCGTCTCGCAAGGCGGAAAGGACTGCTTCGGTGAGCTCTTTCCAGATTCTTGTGCCGTCGGGTGTGTCTCTCTTGGCGTCCGCTGTGCCCCTGATCGACATCGACGAACCCGACCAACCTGTCGAGCCCGCCATTGTACGCGCCCGCAACGTCATCGCGTGGACGCTACCTTCTGGAAGGGTTTTGCGATGTTTGATCGACTCGGGATCAGAGGTCGACTGACAGGCAACGTCGGAGGGGATGACGATGACTACACGCGAGAGACGAGGGAGAGAGCGAGAGAGCGCGCGAAAGCGCGAAGGAGCGAAGGGGGTGTCGACCGAGGCGGCGGCAGTCGACCGAGAGGCAACCGCGGAGGATACGCGGCTGCAAGGCTCGCAGCAAGTCCAGTGTACCGAACTATGGTAGCCAACGAGGTCGGACAGAAGAGGGAGGGCAAACGATCCAAGAAATAGCTGACCAGGCCGGTGGGAAGGTCGAGTCGGCTGGGCGGCGGAAGTCGACCGAGAGGCAACCGCGGAGGATACGCGGCTGCAAGGCTCGCAGCAAGTCCAGTGTACCGGACTATGGTGGCCAACGAGGTCGGACAAAAGAGGAAGGGCAAACGATCCAAGAAATAGCTGACCAGGCCGATGGGAAGGTCGAGTCGGCTGGGCGGCGGCAGTCGACCGAGAGCAACCGAGGAGTGGATTCGGTCGGAAGGCTTCGCAGCAAATCAAGTGTAACGGACTTAATTGCCAGCGAAATGGGTAAAAAGAGGGAGGGTACGAGTCATGATAATGAGTGGACCAAGCTCTAGGGGAAGGGTGGCAAAAGCAAAAGGAGGGAAGTGCTCCGAGCGAAGGAAAGACTGAATCAAATAACTACACCACGAGGTCGCTTCAGGGGTAAAAAGGATTGCCTGCAAGGCACCGGTAAAAACCCCGAAGCCGGGCCTCGGATAACAAAAAGGAAAAGAAACCAAAAGGCAGATCACGCTCCGGGCGGATCGAACCCTCGACCACTGAGTGCGCGCCCGCGCGCCCTCACGACTACACCATCGCGCCGACAATGCTTGCAACGAACAAACCGGTAGCTGATGTCGACTCCGGCCGCAAACTTGGGAGACTTCCTTCGAGTATTGATGGCAGTGCAGGCTGTGCTCCTGACACTGACTTGGTGGATCAGGAGGTGGTGCGAGTCGACCCGAGCTTCGCAACGGCCCGTTTGACTGCGCCGTTGCATTTGCGCCTCGGCACCCAGGATAAGTCCGACCGATGTGCTGTGTTCGCCACCGCTCCTTTTTCGTCTGGTGCCCTAGATCTCGGTTTGCGACCATTCTTCGTTTGCCGGGTAACGGCGTACGACGCCATCTTGGGGCTGCCATTTCTTAAGGACACAGGCATGCTCGTTGGTTGGGGCGCCTTCACCGTCGCGCGCACCGGCCCTTCGCAACCCGTCGCCCAGGATACGCACGAATGGGACCGAGCCGTCACCATAGCACCTATCTTATCTGGTTCTGCCATTGGCTGCAATCACCCTGGGTTGCTCCCCGACGACGAGATCATCGGCCTCGAGCCACACAACCCGCTGCTTGATGTCGTCGACGATCCGGCGCTCGACGATTTCTCTGAGTCCGAAGCACGAACACGATTGGCTGCCTTACTCGAGAAATTTTCTGATGTGTTCGTAGATTCGCTACCGATGGACCTATGAGATGATCACCACTACTGTCAGGAGAAGTCGAGAGTCGAACAGAAGTGATGTATTTCAGCGTACCTATGAGATGATCACCACTACTGTCAGGAGAAGTCGAGAGTCGAACAGAAGTGATGAGAAGGAAGCTAAGAAATGGAAAGGTGGCCCGCGCTGGGATATGCCCAGGCGCGGGCGAAATCGCTGGAGCGCTGAGGCAGTCGCGCGCGGCTAAGTCCCCACTGCAAGGGCGGGCTAGCGGCGCGCGCCCGAAAACCGCCGGCGCCGGCGCGCTGAGGCACTCGCGCGCGCCTAAGTCCCCACCACAGGGGCCAGGCTAGCAGGCGCGCGCAACGACCGAGGCGCCCCTGTCGAGCTGAGAGTGGACTCTTCACACCCCCCCCACGCGAATGCGAGGCAGATCCAAGCCGTGGGTGTCGAGTGCGAAGGCCTAGTGCGTAGCAGTGTGTCGAGAAAATCTTTGGGCCAAGAGCCTTTGTGAAGATGTCAGCCACCATGTTGCTGGTTCCCACATGCGAGAGTGAGATATCGCCCCGATTCACCATGTCCCGAACAAAGTGCTCGCGCAAGCGTATGTGTCGAGTGCCGGAGACGCGGACAGGGTCGTGGGCAACTGCGGCAGCGGCTTCATTGTCAGTAAAAATGTGAGCCGGTGCAACAGGTTGGACATGGAGCTCCTCGAGCAGCTGACTGAGGTAGATCCCTTCCTTGCCAGCATGCGAGAGGGCGAGGTATTCAGCGTCGGTGGTAGAATCGGCAACTCGAGATTGACGCTTGGACGACCAAGACACGGCGGATCCGGCAATGTAGAAGACGTAGCCCATAGTGGACACCGACGTATCGACGCAGGCCCCCCAGTTCGCGTCGGAGTAGCCAACCACGCCCGTGATGCGTGTCTCGCCGCAAGCATAAACCAGTTCGTCGCGATATGTGGCCCGGAGATAGCGGAGGATGTGCTTGACCGCGATCCAGTGACGACGTCCAGGGTTGTTGGCGAAGCGGGCCAGGTAGGACACGGCGAAGGCGATGTCGGGGCGGGTGCCGAGCGAAATGTAGAGGAGCGAGCCGATAGCCTGCAGATACCATGACCTGATCCGTTCGGTGCCTTGACCCGGGATGGCGGTGAGCGAAAGGCCGGGGGTCATCGGGACTGTAGTGCCGCGAGTCGTGGTGTCGAAGTGGAACCGAGCAAGCACGTCCATGATGTACCGTTCCTGGGACAGGGCAATAGAACCGTCTTCGAGTCGCCTGATCTGGATGCCGAGGATGTACTCTGCCGGGCCGAGGCGCTTGACGCCGTAGCGTTGTTCGAGGCCCGAGATGACACGTTCAATTTCGGCCAAGTCGGGGCTGATCATCAGGAGGTCGTCGACGTACAGCGCGATGTAGTGTGGGCGTCGCCGATCGTCGATCCGAGAGTACACGCAGTGGTCGGTGCCCGTCGCCGTATAGCCGAGATCTCGAAGCGATGCGTCGATGTGTCGATTCCAGATTCGGCCAGCCTGTTTGAGTCCGTAGATGGAGCGTCGCAGACGAAGCACCTTGTCGGTGGGAAGGTCGAAGCCGCGCGGTGTCGTCATCCAGATGTCATGGTCAAGGTCGCCATGCAGATAGGCTTTGTCGATGTCCGCCTGGTGCACGTGCAAGCCGTTGGCGGCCGCCAGCGCGAGGAGTGAGCGTATCGAGGAGAAGCGTGCGACTGGTGCGAAGGTTTCGTTGAAGTCGATGCCGTCGCGTTGCCGATTTCCCTGCGCCACGAGCCGTGCCTTGTGGCCGGTGACTTCGCCGAGTGCATTCCGTTTCGTTTTCCAGACGAACTTGGATGTGACGATGGTCGCACCCGCTGGTACCGTGGATCGGTCCTCGATGGTGAAGTGTCAGGAGCACAGCCTGCACTGCCATCAATACTCGAAGGAAGTCTCCCAAGTTTGCGGCCGGAGTCGACATCAGCTACCGGTTTGTTCGTTGCAAGCATTGTCGGCGCGATGGTGTAGTCGTGAGGGCGCGCGGGCGCGCACTCAGTGGTCGAGGGTTCGATCCGCCCGGAGCGTGATCTGCCTTTTGGTTTCTTTTCCTTTTTGTTATCCGAGGCCCGGCTTCGGGGTTTTTACCGGTGCCTTGCAGGCAATCCTTTTTACCCCTGAAGCGACCTCGTGGTGTAGTTATTTGATTCAGTCTTTCCTTCGCTGGGAGCACTTCCCTCCCTTTGCTTTTGCCACCCTTCCCCTAGAGCTTGGTCCACTCATTATCATGACTCGTACCCTCCCTCTTTTTACCCATTTCGCTGGCAATTAAGTCCGTTACACTTGATTTGCTGCGAAGCCTTCCGACCGAATCCACTCCTCGGTTGCTCTCGGTCGACTGCCGCCGCCCAGCCGACTCGACCTTCCCACCGGCCTGGTCAGCTATTTCTTGGATCGTTTGCCCTTCCTCTTTTGTCCGACCTCGTTGGCCACCATAGTCCGGTACACTGGACTTGCTGCGAGCCTTGCAGCCGCGTATCCTCCGCGGTTGCCTCTCGGTCGACTTCCGCCGCCCAGCCGACTCGACCTTCCCACCGGCCTGGTCAGCTATTTCTTGGATCGTTTGCCCTCCCTCTTCTGTCCGACCTCGTTGGCTACCATAGTTCGGTACACTGGACTTGCTGCGAGCCTTGCAGCCGCGTATCCTCCGCGGTTGCCTCTCGGTCGACTGCCGCCGCCTCGGTCGACACCCCTTTCGCTCCTTCGCGCTTTCGCGCGCTCTCTCGCTCTCTCCCTCGTCTCTCGCGTGTAGTCATCGTCATCCCCTCCGACGTTGCCTGTCACTTTTTTCAAGTTCGGCATTGCTAGCGACAGTCCCAGCTTCTCTCACCGCTCAGTCCCACACCCTGGACGAGCATTCCCGCCCTCCCGCCCTTCGTCTTCGCGTCGTCCGCCTCCTCTCCGTTCGGCCTCTCGAGTTCGGCCTCTTTGACGACCGCGTGGTTCCTCCCCCCCACCCCCCACACCTCCCCCACCCCCCACCCCCCCACCTCTTCTTACCGTCTCGTGACCGCCCTCGTTCGCCCTGGAATCGCTGTTGACTGTGAGTTGAGTGATTGCCATGGCCGCCGAGTGTGACACGTCGCGCGCCGCTGCCGCAGCCAGCGCGCCGCGCCTCTTCGCAACCGCGACCCCGGCCGCGCGAACCCGCCCAAGTCCGCCTGCCACCACACTCGTTTCGCACCGCCGCCGCCTTATTGCATGGTCGCCTCGTGCCCGCCTCGTTCGTCCTGGAATCATCGACTGTCGTGTTGAGCGATCGCCATGGCCACCGAGCGCGACACGTCCTGCGCCGCTGCCGAAGACGGCCCGCCGTCCCCTTCCGCCAATCCGACCCCGGCCGAGCACGGCCAACTCCGACCGACCCGGCCGCGCGAAACCGCCTAAGTCCGCCCGCCGCCCAACTCATTCCGCACCGTCACCGCCTCGCCGCACGGTAGACTTCCTTCTGGGGGGATAGTGTCAGGAGCACAGCCTGCACTGCCATCAATACTCGAAGGAAGTCTCCCAAGTTTGCGGCCGGAGTCGACATCAGCTACCGGTTTGTTCGTTGCAAGCATTGTCGGCGCGATGGTGTAGTCGTGAGGGCGCGCGGGCGCGCACTCAGTGGTCGAGGGTTCGATCCGCCCGGAGCGTGATCTGCCTTTTGGTTTCTTTTCCTTTTTGTTATCCGAGGCCCGGCTTCGGGGTTTTTACCGGTGCCTTGCAGGCAATCCTTTTTACCCCTGAAGCGACCTCGTGGTGTAGTTATTTGATTCAGTCTTTCCTTCGCTGGGAGCACTTCCCTCCCTTTGCTTTTGCCACCCTTCCCCTAGAGCTTGGTCCACTCATTATCATGACTCGTACCCTCCCTCTTTTTACCCATTTCGCTGGCAATTAAGTCCGTTACACTTGATTTGCTGCGAAGCCTTCCGACCGAATCCACTCCTCGGTTGCTCTCGGTCGACTGCCGCCGCCCAGCCGACTCGACCTTCCCACCGGCCTGGTCAGCTATTTCTTGGATCGTTTGCCCTTCCTCTTTTGTCCGACCTCGTTGGCCACCATAGTCCGGTACACTGGACTTGCTGCGAGCCTTGCAGCCGCGTATCCTCCGCGGTTGCCTCTCGGTCGACTTCCGCCGCCCAGCCGACTCGACCTTCCCACCGGCCTGGTCAGCTATTTCTTGGATCGTTTGCCCTCCCTCTTCTGTCCGACCTCGTTGGCTACCATAGTTCGGTACACTGGACTTGCTGCGAGCCTTGCAGCCGCGTATCCTCCGCGGTTGCCTCTCGGTCGACTGCCGCCGCCTCGGTCGACACCCCTTTCGCTCCTTCGCGCTTTCGCGCGCTCTCTCGCTCTCTCCCTCGTCTCTCGCGTGTAGTCATCGTCATCCCCTCCGACGTTGCCTGTCATGAAGACCTTGAAGTCGTCGCGCATGGAATTGAACTCGTCGGTAGCGGCCTTGGCCCACACTTCGCGCTTGTCACTCGACATTGCCTCGCGCCATGTCTGTGGGTCGCTGGTGATGGACTTGACTGGTTGAATGGCTTCTGTGTCAGAGTTGTCGTCGTCGGTGGCGATGAAGGCGCGGTGGTGTTGGGTGAGGAAATCGATTTCGTCCGGCGATTCATCGCGCGAGTGGCGCCCAATGATGTCGAGTTCGTCGGGCGACTCCTCAGCCGATGCGGGCTCACGGTACGTGCTGAAGTCTGGGCGGTGCACGTCCGGTGGGCCGAGGCGAGTCGGGGTCTGTGAGCCGATGAGGTCCAGAGGGTCGGCGGAGTAGTCAGAGTCGGTCGGTAAGGCCGAGGGTGACGATGACGCAGCCAACGACGGTGACAGCGCAGGCGACGGTGACAAGGGAGTTGCGGGCGACGGTGACGAGGACGGCTCAGGAGACGGTGACGAGGACGATTCGGCATCTGTGGAATTAAGTAAGGTTCCGCCAGTGTACCCTGGGGCCACGTCAACGGCGCTCATGGCAGAGTCATCAAGAGAGGATGAGACGTCCATGTGCGCCGACCTTACTAGTGGGGTCCATGTCTTGACAACGGCTTGGGATTCGGTGGTCGGGCAAGCGCTGGCGAAGTGCGTGTCGGCGTCTTGCTCGGTGGAGTCGCTACGTAACCCGGGAAATTCGTTGTCGAGGAACCTGGCATTTCTGCCCAAACTGATCTTCTTGGTCGTCGTGTCGTAGAAACGGAAGGCTTTAGAAGCCAGGTCATAGCCGGTGAAGAGAACGCGAACCGCTTTCGGGTCGAGTTTCGAGCGAAGTTCAGGCGCGACTGTGAGCCAAGCCGTGCAGCCGAACGGGTGAAGCGCCGAGGCGTTGGTGTCAGGAGCACAGCCTGCACTGCCATCAATACTCGAAGGAAGTCTCCCAAGTTTGCGGCCGGAGTCGACATCAGCTACCGGTTTGTTCGTTGCAAGCATTGTCGGCGCGATGGTGTAGTCGTGAGGGCGCGCGGGCGCGCACTCAGTGGTCGAGGGTTCGATCCGCCCGGAGCGTGATCTGCCTTTTGGTTTCTTTTCCTTTTTGTTATCCGAGGCCCGGCTTCGGGGTTTTTACCGGTGCCTTGCAGGCAATCCTTTTTACCCCTGAAGCGACCTCGTGGTGTAGTTATTTGATTCAGTCTTTCCTTCGCTCGGAGCACTTCCCTCCTTTTGCTTTTGCCACCCTTCCCCTAGAGCTTGGTCCACTCATTATCATGACTCGTACCCTCCCTCTTTTTACCCATTTCGCTGGCAATTAAGTCCGTTACACTTGATTTGCTGCGAAGCCTTCCGACCGAATCCACTCCTCGGTTGCTCTCGGTCGACTGCCGCCGCCCAGCCGACTCGACCTTCCCATCGGCCTGGTCAGCTATTTCTTGGATCGTTTGCCCTTCCTCTTTTGTCCGACCTCGTTGGCCACCATAGTCCGGTACACTGGACTTGCTGCGAGCCTTGCAGCCGCGTATCCTCCGCGGTTGCCTCTCGGTCGACTTCCGCCGCCCAGCCGACTCGACCTTCCCACCGGCCTGGTCAGCTATTTCTTGGATCGTTTGCCCTCCCTCTTCTGTCCGACCTCGTTGGCTACCATAGTTCGGTACACTGGACTTGCTGCGAGCCTTGCAGCCGCGTATCCTCCGCGGTTGCCTCTCGGTCGACTGCCGCCGCCTCGGTCGACACCCCCTTCGCTCCTTCGCGCTTTCGCGCGCTCTCTCGCTCTCTCCCTCGTCTCTCGCGTGTAGTCATCGTCATCCCCTCCGACGTTGCCTGTCACTTTTTTCAAGTTCGGCATTGCTAGCGACAGTCCCAGCTTCTCTCACCGCTCAGTCCCACACCCTGGACGAGCATTCCCGCCCTCCCGCCCTTCGTCTTCGCGTCGTCCGCCTCCTCTCCGTTCGGCCTCTCGAGTTCGGCCTCTTTGACGACCGCGTGGTTCCTCCCCCCCACCCCCCCACACCTCCCCCACCCCCCACCCCCCCACCTCTTCTTACCGTCTCGTGACCGCCCTCGTTCGCCCTGGAATCGCTGTTGACTGTGAGTTGAGTGATTGCCATGGCCGCCGAGTGTGACACGTCGCGCGCCGCTGCCGCAGCCAGCGCGCCGCGCCTCTTCGCAACCGCGACCCCGGCCGCGCGAACCCGCCCAAGTCCGCCTGCCACCACACTCGTTTCGCACCGCCGCCGCCTTATTGCATGGTCGCCTCGTGCCCGCCTCGTTCGTCCTGGAATCATCGACTGTCGTGTTGAGCGATCGCCATGGCCACCGAGCGCGACACGTCCTGCGCCGCTGCCGAAGACGGCCCGCCGTCCCCTTCCGCCAATCCGACCCCGGCCGAGCACGGCCAACTCCGACCGACCCGGCCGCGCGAAACCGCCTAAGTCCGCCCGCCGCCCAACTCATTCCGCACCGTCACCGCCTCGCCGCACGGTAGACTTCCTTCTGGGGGGGATAGTGTCAGGAGCACAGCCTGCACTGCCATCAATACTCGAAGGAAGTCTCCCAAGTTTGCGGCCGGAGTCGACATCAGCTACCGGTTTGTTCGTTGCAAGCATTGTCGGCGCGATGGTGTAGTCGTGAGGGCGCGCGGGCGCGCACTCAGTGGTCGAGGGTTCGATCCGCCCGGAGCGTGATCTGCCTTTTGGTTTCTTTTCCTTTTTGTTATCCGAGGCCCGGCTTCGGGGTTTTTACCGGTGCCTTGCAGGCAATCCTTTTTACCCCTGAAGCGACCTCGTGGTGTAGTTATTTGATTCAGTCTTTCCTTCGCTCGGAGCACTTCCCTCCTTTTGCTTTTGCCACCCTTCCCCTAGAGCTTGGTCCACTCATTATCATGACTCGTACCCTCCCTCTTTTTACCCATTTCGCTGGCAATTAAGTCCGTTACACTTGATTTGCTGCGAAGCCTTCCGACCGAATCCACTCCTCGGTTGCTCTCGGTCGACTGCCGCCGCCCAGCCGACTCGACCTTCCCATCGGCCTGGTCAGCTATTTCTTGGATCGTTTGCCCTTCCTCTTTTGTCCGACCTCGTTGGCCACCATAGTCCGGTACACTGGACTTGCTGCGAGCCTTGCAGCCGCGTATCCTCCGCGGTTGCCTCTCGGTCGACTTCCGCCGCCCAGCCGACTCGACCTTCCCACCGGCCTGGTCAGCTATTTCTTGGATCGTTTGCCCTCCCTCTTCTGTCCGACCTCGTTGGCTACCATAGTTCGGTACACTGGACTTGCTGCGAGCCTTGCAGCCGCGTATCCTCCGCGGTTGCCTCTCGGTCGACTGCCGCCGCCTCGGTCGACACCCCCTTCGCTCCTTCGCGCTTTCGCGCGCTCTCTCGCTCTCTCCCTCGTCTCTCGCGTGTAGTCATCGTCATCCCCTCCGACGTTGCCTGTCAGTTGGTGCGGTCGCCCTGCCAGGCGAAGTTCGGTGTTGCCTTGTCCAGGGCCGAGTGTTCGCACAGGTTCTTGCAGTAGACGAAATAAGCTGCTGCCTCCTCCCAGAATGATTTGGGTAATATTCGATCAACTCTACTACGTCAGCGATGTAGTTATAGCCAAGAGTGATGAATAGGAAGCTAACAATAAGAGACCCGCGCGCCCCAAGTCCACAGCCAGCGAGCCTGGGGCTGAGCCAATGGCCCAGGCTCGCTCCGCGCGCCTAAGTCCCAGGCTCGCTTCGCGCGCCTAAGTCCTGGGCCGGGGCGCCCGGCTCACTCCGCGCGCCTAAGTCCGCGCCCGGTTCGCTCCGCGCGCCTAAGTCCTGAGCCGAGCGGAGAGTGGATTCCTCACAGGTAAGTGGGCGTCTGCAAGGAGGGCAAGGACACCTTCGACGATAGAACGATTGACTCGTTCGGCACGACCGTTCTGTTGAGGCGTTCGAGGGATAGAGTATTGTCGACGTGTGCCGCGTGCCTTACAGAATTCCGTGAACGCTCTCGAACAGTATTCGCCACCATTGTCGGTTCGGAGGACCTTCAGTTTTGCATCCGTCTCGAGTTCGACCTCGGCAAGCCATGTCTTGAACACGCCAAAGACTTCGCTTTTGTGTCCGATCGCGTATGCCCACAGTTTGCGCGAGAAGTCGTCAAGAAACGTGACCAGGTAACGCTTGCCAGTCAAGGACGACTCGGGAAAGGAAAGCACATCGCTGTGTACGAGGCCGAGTCTCTCTGAGGAGTGCGAGTCCGAATCGGGAAAAGGAAGACGATGGCCCTTTGCACTGAGGCAAGCATTGCAGACAAACTTCTCTACCTCTTCGTCACTATATCCGGCCCCGAGACCTTCCAGCAAACCAGCGGCAACCATCTTCTGTATGGACGACGGTGCGAGATGGCCGAGGCAGCGGTGAAGGGTCAGCAGGGGCACGGAAGACTGTGAGCGAGAGAGGAGAGCGAGATGCTGACATTTGGAATGATCAGCGTCCAGCAAGTAGAGCCCTTCCTCGAGTCTTGCGCCTTCAGCGATAGCATTGCCGTTCTTGTCGATATGGATGCCGTGCTTCGTGAAGGCGACACGGACATCGTCGGTGTCGCAAAGTCGAGAGACCGAGAGGAGGTTGACAGACAGGCCCGGGGTGTGCAGCACGCCGGTAAGCGTGATCGGGTGACCGGAGGCGGCAACAAAGGCGATGTTTCCCGTTCCGACGGCGTTGATGCCCCCTGCAATACCACCAATCTTCGTAGGAGCGATGTGGCGATAGGCCGTGAACAGCGACTTGTCCGAGACCATGTGCGAAGTGGCACCCGAGTCGACGACGAAGGAGTTGTTGCGAAGCTGACGACGATGTGCGAGAAGACCGGTGGCGAGACATCCGACATGGTGTTGCGCATCAGAGGTGTCGGGCGTTTTCCCGTCCTCAAGAGCCTTTTTGCAGTCGAAAGACCAGTGGTCCTTCTTCTTGCAGGAGCGACACGGGCCTGGCGGTGGATGCTGGGCCCTTGTAGGGCATTGTGCGACGCGGTGAGAAGGGCTGCGACAGGCGAGGCACTTGGTACGGGTAGAACGTGGCGACGACGAGGCAAGGAGGGCCGATTGATCGTTGGAGAGGTTCGTTGACCGGAGTTGAACTCGCATACGGTCGGCCACTGAATCGATGTCAGGGAGAGTTCGTTGCGTGCGTTGTTCGTCGGTGAACGTTGCCTTGAAGCTCTCGAGTGACGGGTGGGCGATCGCGAGGAGGAGTGTGGCAAGGACGTCGTTGATCGTCGTTTTCGTATCGATGATCTCTTGCGCGACCGACTTGAAGTCCATGATCCAACTGTCAAATTCGCCAACCGTTCCGGGCATGGGTCGGAAGCCCCAGAGTCGCGAGAAGAGCTCGAGCGTGCGAGTGGCGTCATCAGGGGCGTATCGCGATTTCAGCGTCGAGTAAATCTTGGGCGCTGTGAGGTCGGCCGTAGGGATCTTGTCGAGGACTGCCGAGACTTCGGCCGAGTCGATTGAGTTTGCAAGGATCTCGCGTGCCACGACGTCGCGGGCGGAGCGTTGCGAAGGCGTCCAATCGTCGGGGGTGATTCCGTCGAGGACGTAGGAGCGGATGTCGTTCGCTAGGCACAGGCGAAGCTGGCGTGTCCAGTTCGCGAACGTCTTCGGCCCGTCCAACCGCGCATGCTTCGGGAAGGCATTGCGATTGGAGCCGGATGTCGTGGCGGGTGCGGTAGTGCCGGAAGCGGCAGCGGTGAGTCCCGACAGCAGCGATGTAAGTGCGGCAAGCTGTTCGGCGGGAATTGTCGGGGTGGCGCTCGTCGCGAGGGTTGACGACGTGTCCATGCCAGCGGTAGCTCGATGGGCTTATAACCTATGAGATGATCACCACTACTGTCAGGAGAAGTCGAGAGTCGAACAGAAGTGATGTATTTCAGCGTACCTATGAGATGATCACCACTACTGTCAGGAGAAGTCGAGAGTCGAACAGAAGTGATGAGAAGGAAGCTAAGAAATGGAAAGGTGGCCCGCGCTGGGATATGCCCAGGCGCGGGCGAAATCGCTGGAGCGCTGAGGCAGTCGCGCGCGGCTAAGTCCCCACTGCAAGGGCGGGCTAGCGGCGCGCGCCCGAAAACCGCCGGCGCCGGCGCGCTGAGGCACTCGCGCGCGCCTAAGTCCCCACCACAGGGGCCAGGCTAGCAGGCGCGCGCAACGACCGAGGCGCCCCTGTCGAGCTGAGAGTGGACTCTTCACAGGACCAACTCCCACCGTACCGGCCAGTCAACCACGAGATCCCGTTGATCGATCCCACCGAAAAGGTCAAACCCCGGGTATACCCCCTTGCCGACAAATATCGCAGCCAGTGGGCGGAACACTCAGCTAAGTACACTCGTGGTCGATTCTGGGTTTCGGGTCCGATCGATTCTGCGGCTCCGGTCTTTGCCATTCCGAAGAAGAACTCCCAGACGGCTCGTTTCGTGATCGACCTCCGCGCGCGCAACAGCAACACCGTCAAGCGTTTTTCGCCCATCCCGGACATGACCAATGTTCGATACGAGGTGGCTCGATCGCGTTATCGCTCTAAATTTGACGTGGCCGCGGCATTTGAGCAGGTTCGGGTCATACCGGAGCACGTCGATCGCACCGGCTTCGCAACGGTGACGGGCACGTACACGTCGCGGGTCATGCAGTTTGGTGACACCAATGCGCCCAATACCCTCAACCTCTTAACCTCGGCGATGTTCCAGCCGTGTCTCCCGTTCGCCAAGATCTTTTTCGACGATGTCCACGTCCATTCCGATACCCGTCGCGCGCACTTGAGACACATCAAGATCCTGCTGATGACATTGAGACATTACCGGTTCTACTTAGGATCCAAGAAGTCCGAGTGGTTCTCAAAGTCGTTGGACTCCTTGGGCACCATCATTTCCGACGTCGGCATCGAAGTCGACCCCGCCAAGTGGGTGCGTATCCGTCAGTGGCCGATCCCGTGCAACAAGACCGATGTCCAGCGCTTCCTCGGCACCGTCAACTGGATGCGAGATCACCTACCGCACCTCTCAAAGATTTTGGAGCCGATCACCGCGTTAATGGCGCAATCGACGTCATGGCGTTGGAACGAGCGAGAACAGCAGGCTTTCGATACCGTCAAGTCCCTTGTGCCCGCCATCCTACGACCGATCGATGGCGCCAAGGTTACCTCGGGCGAGCACAAGATGTACCTCTTCACGGATGCCAGTCGGGTTGGCATTGGCGCTTGTTTGGCGTCCGGGCCCAACCGTTCGCAGGCCGTTCCAACGCGATTCTTTTCCGCTAAGTTCAACGGTGCTCAGCTCAACTATCATGTCACTGATAAAGAGTTCTTGGCTGTCGTCTCGGCGTGTCGGGCGTTCGAGCAGCACTTGATCGGTTACCCCTTCGTCATCGTCACCGACCATCAGGCCCTTCGCACGATAAAAACCCAAAAACTGCGCCAAACGCCTCGGCACATCCGCATGTGTCTCGAACTTAGCCGTTTCGACTTCGAATTTGAATTCATTGCTGGCAAGAACAACACCCTGGCCGATTCGTTGTCGCGTCTGTGGGAGGTCAAGGAGGGATCGCACGAGGATCAGGTCAAGGAGAATGAGTTGGAGGACATGTTCTTTGATGGAGAACGCCACGAATTCACTACACCCGGTGAGAGCCTCCCTGAGGAACGTCCTTGCACTTCACCATCTCCCGATCGGTTGCCTCCTGTTGATTTTGCCCTCGGGCCCCAACACGACGATTGCGAGGCAGGCTCTCCCGGATACTACGCGCTCAAGGAGGAATCGCAAGACGAGGACGTGAATGGACAGGAATTAGGGAATTTGTTCTTGAAGGAAGAATGCCACGAGTTCATTACGCCCGGTGAGAGCCTCCTCGAGGAACGTCCTTACACCTCACCTTCGCACGATCGGTTGCCCCCTGTTGATTGCGCCTTCGGGCCCTGGGGTCACGGTTACGACGCAGGCTCTCCCGGTTCCCCTCATCTGGCCGAGAACATTATGGACGCCGTCGATTCGTCTATCGGCCGCCTCTCTCCTCCCATCGCTGTCAATCGAGTTCACGCTATCGCTGCGGCTCCCGCCAACGACCCGCCCATTCCGGTCGATGCCGACGCCGACGAACTCGATTTGTTGGGAGTTGCCACCGATGACGTCAACGACACCCCTGTAGTCCATCGGCCGCCTGATCCACTGCCCCAACCCTTCCTCGACACCGTCATCCGAGCATACGCCAACGATTCGCAAGCCCAGGTCATCATTACCGACCCGCTATCATGGCCTATGTTTCGGGTGACCGAGGAAGGGAGGATTTTGCGTGTACATCCAGATGAGTCTCTTTCCTTGTTTGTGCCTCGTGGTCTCGCTACTGGCGTCGTCAACTCCGACAAGGTCCCATCGCTGCGCGAGCTCGTGCTTTCGGAGATTCATCGAAGTGTCGGGCATGCAGGACATCGCATCACCTTGGCCGCCATCCGTCCTTTGTACTGGTGGTCGTCCATGTCTGCCGATTGCGCCGAGTTCTGCCGTTCATGTGAAGACTGTACCCGAGGCAAGGCGTCCACTCAAGTCCCCTATGGCCGACTGCATCCGATGCCGATCCCTTCTGGTCCTTATTCGATCAACTCTACTACGTCAGCGATGTAGTTATAGCCAAGAGTGATAAATGCATTTCAACATACCTATTCGATCAACTCTACTACGTCAGCGATGTAGTTATAGCCAAGAGTGATGAATAGGAAGCTAACAATAAGAGACCCGCGCGCCCCAAGTCCACAGCCAGCGAGCCTGGGGCTGAGCCAATGGCCCAGGCTCGCTCCGCGCGCCTAAGTCCCAGGCTCGCTTCGCGCGCCTAAGTCCTGGGCCGGGGCGCCCGGCTCACTCCGCGCGCCTAAGTCCGCGCCCGGTTCGCTCCGCGCGCCTAAGTCCTGAGCCGAGCGGAGAGTGGATTCCTCACACCCCCCCCCACGCGAACGCGAGGTAGACTTGAGCCGTGGATGTCGCGTCCGGAGGCCTAGAGCATAGCAATGTGTACCAAAAATCTTGGGGCCTAGCGCTTTGGTGAATACGTCCGCAACCATGTCTGCTGTGCCAACGTGTGAGAGAGAGATATCACCTCGATTGACCATGTCACGGACAAAATGCTCGCGGAGGCGAATGTGCCGGGTGCCGGAGGTGCGAACGGGGTCGTGAGCGACGGCGGCCGCGGCCTCGTTGTCGGTGAAGATGTGAGCTGCAGCGATTGGGCAAACGTGGAGCTCGGAGAGGAGTTGGTTAAGGTAGATCGCTTCCTTACCCGCGTGCGACAAGGCCAGGTACTCGGCATCAGTGGTGGAATCCGCTACCCGAGTCTGACGCTTCGACGACCAAGAGACAGCGGCGCCTGCCAAGTAAAATACGTAGCCCATCGTTGAAATGGATGTGTCGACGCAGGCGCCCCAGTTCGCATCAGAATAACCAACCACACCCGTGACTTTTGCTGGGCCGCGGGCATAGAGAAGCTCATCGCGGTACGTGGCGCGAAGGTAGCGAAGGACGTGTTTGACGGCAATCCAATGGCGGCGGCCGGGGTTGTTGGCGAACCGGGACAGGTACGAGACGGCGAAGGCAATGTCGGGTCGAGTGCCAAGGGAGATGTAGAGGAGGGAGCCGATGGCCTGTAGGTACCACGAACGAATGCGCTCCGTTCCCTGACCCGGAATTGCCGTGAGCGAGAGGCCGGGCGTCATCGGCACCGTAGTGCCGCGTGTCGTGGTGTCGAAGTGGAAACGGGCCAGCACGTCCATGATGTAGCGCTCCTGGGATAGAGCAATGGAACCGTCGTCCAGGCGGCGTATTTGGATTCCGAGGATGTACTCCGCGGGGCCGAGTCGTTTGACGCCGTACCGCTGTTCAAGGCCGGAGATGACACGTTCGATCTCGTCGAGGGCTGGACTGACAATGAGGAGGTCGTCGACATACAAGGCGATATAGTGAGGCCGCTGCTGATCGTCAATGCGAGAGTAAATGCAGTGATCAGTGCCTGTTGCCTTGTACCCCAGATTCCTGAGTGATGTGTCAATGTGACGATTCCAGATGCGACCGGCCTGCTTGAGACCGTAGATTGAGCGTCGCAGCCGGAGAACCTTATCGCTCGGGAAGTCGAAACCGCGTGGTGTCGTCATCCAGATATCATGATCGAGCTCGCCGTGGAGGTAAGCCTTGTCGATGTCGGCCTGATGAACGTGGTAGCCATTGGCAGCGGCAAGAGCCAGGAGGCAGCGAATGGAGGAGAAACGGGCGACGGGTGCGAAGGTTTCTGAGAAGTCGATGCCGTCGCGCTGTCGGTTACCCTGCGCTACAAGACGTGCCTTCCGCCCCGTGACTTCACCGCTTGCGTTGCGCTTGGTCTTCCAGACGAATTTGGAGGTGACGATGGTGGCGCCCGGCGGTACAGATGAGCGAGGCTCGATGGTGAACACCTTGAAGTCGTCGCGCATGGCGGTGAACTCGGCGGCGGCGGCCTCAGCCCAGATGTTGTGCTCGTCGCTGGACATTGCTTCGCGCCAGGTCTGGGGGTCGCTAGTGATCGATTTGACGGGCTCGATGGCGTCGAGGGTGGGGTCGTCGTCGTCTGTGGCGATGAAGGCGCGGTGGTGTTGGGTGAGGAAATCGATTTCATCCGGCGATTCATCGCGCGAGTGACGCCCAATGATGTCGAGTTCGTCGGGCGACTCCTCAGCCGATGCGGGCTCACGGTACGTGCTGAAGTCTGGGCGGTGCACGTCCGGTGGGCCAAGGCGAGTCGGGGTCTGTGAGCCGATGAGGTCCAGAGGGTCGGCGGAGTAGTCAGAGTCGGTCGGTGAGACCGAGGGTGACGATGACGCTGCCAACGACGGTGACAGCGCAGGCGACGGTGACAAAGGGTTTGTGGGCGACGGTGACGAGGACGGCTCAGGAGACGGTGACGAGGACGATTCGGTATCTGTGGAATTAAGTAAGGTTCCGCCAGTGTACCCTGGGGCCACGTCAACGGCGCTCATGGCAGAATCATCAAGGGAGGATGAGACGTCCATGTGCGCCGACCTTACTAGTGGGGTCCTCGTCTTGACGGCAGGGGCGGGCGTGTCGGCGGGAACGACGAACTGACGGTCGGTGTCGTCTGCATCGACGGGCGTGGTGACTGGCAGGCCGGGGAAGTCGTCGTCGAGGAAGGTGGCATTGCGACCAAGTACAATCTTGTTGATGGAATGGTCAAAGAAACGGAAAGCTTTGGAGGCGAGGTCGTAACCTGTGAAGATCACGCGCGCGGCCTTGGGGTCGAGCTTGCTGCGAAGGTCCGGGGCGACCGTGAGCCAGGCTGTGCAGCCGAACGGGTGGAGGGCGGTGGCGGTGGTGCGTTGGCCGTTCCAAACGGATTCTGGAGTCTGTTTGGCCAAAGCTGAGTGTGAGCACCTGTTTTTGCAATAAACGAAATACGCAGCCGCTTCATCCCAAAAGGTGGCCGGCAGACGGGCGTCCGCAAGGAGAGCGAGGACGCCCTCGACGATGGAGAGGTTGACACGTTCGGCGCGACCGTTTTGTTGAGGCGTGTAAGGGATAGAGTATTGACGACGAATGCCCTTGGATTTGCAGAACTCCGTGAATGCGTTTGATCGGTACTCCCCGCCATTGTCGGTTCGAAGGATCCTCAACCGCGCGTTCGTCTCTAACTCCACTTCGGCGAGCCAAGTCTGGAAGGTCGGGAAAACATCGCTTTTGTGATCGATCGCATATGCCCAGAGTTTGCGAGAGTGGTCGTCTAGAAACGTGACAAGGTAGCGCTTCCCGGTCAAGGACGGAGTGGGGAACGACAGGACGTCGCTGTGCACGAGGCCAAGTCTCTCGGCGGAATGCGACTCAGAGTCGGGAAAGGGAAGGCGGTGACCTTTGGAACCAAGGCAAGCATTGCAAACAAACTCCTCTACGTCTTTGTCACTGTACCCGGCCCCAAACCCGTCCAGCAAACCTGCAGCAATCATCTTCTGTATAGAGGATGGGGCAAGATGGCCGAGGCAGCGGTGTAGGGTAAGCAGGGGCACGGGAGACTCAGAGCGTGAGAGGAAGGCAAGATGCTGACACTTGGTGTGATCCGCGTCCAAAAGGTAAAGACCGTCGTTGACCCTGGTACCGTGAGCAATGGCCCGGCCGTCCTTGGCGATGTCGATGCCGTCGCTGGTGAAGGCGAGACGAACGCGGTCGGTGTCGCAGAGGCGAGAGACAGAGAGGAGGTTGACGTGTAGGCCAGGCGTGTGAAGAACACCACGGAGCGTGATCGGGTGTCCAGTCTTGGCGACGAATGCCACGTCCCCCATGCCGATAGCCGTGATGCCGCCCGCGATGCCGCCGATCTTGGTGTGTGCCGTCTGACGATAAGTCGTGAATAGAGATCGGTCGGCGACCATGTGTGTCGTGGCACCCGAATCGACTACAAAGGCGTCAGTTGGGAGTTGGCGACGAGCGAAGAGGCAGGAGGCGAAATAGCCGACGTTCGGTTGCGAGGCCGCGGAGGAAGACGTGTCGTCCTGGGTGTCGTCGCTGCTACGTGCCTGTTCACCCCGGTTCTTGCAGTCGAGTGCCCAGTGACCTTTCTTGTGGCATCGGCGGCAGGGGCCGGTGGGCGGGTGCTTCGCACGTGAAGTGCAGTCGCGCAGGCGGTGACCGGGAGCGCGGCAGGCGGGGCAGGGGGAGCTGGTGGCAAGCATGGCCGAATGCGAGGTCGAGAGTCCTGCCGAACGAAGCTGGATGCGAATGCGGTCCGTAAGCGTCGTGAGTTCGGGAAGGTCGCGTCGGTTTCGCTGCTCGTCCGTGAACGTGAGTCGGAAGCTGTCGAGGCAAGACGGGACCATGGCGAGCACGTGGGTGGCGAGCACGTCGTTGAGCGATGTTTTGGCGTCGCGTATTTCCTGAGCAATCGACATGTACTCGCGTAGCCAAGTGTCGTAGGCCTCGACGGAGGCAGGCATCTTCCTGAAGTCCCAAAGGCGAGCGAACAACTCGAGAGTGCGTGTAGCGTCGTCCGGTGCAAAACGAGCCTTGAGAGCGGCAAAGATGCGCGGTGCCGACAGGTCGTCGCTGGGGATGGCGTCGAGGGTGGCCGATACGTCGGCGGAGTCGATAGAGCCAACGATGATTTCCCGGGCGGCGTCGTCACGTGCGGCAAGCTGGTCGGCGGTCCAGGTCGGGGGAACGACACCGTCGAGAACGTAACCACGAACCTGGTTCGGGAGTGCAAGACGGAGTTGACGCAACCAGTTGGTGAACGACTTGGGGCCGTCCAGACGAGCGTGCTTGGGAAACACGACCTTGGATGCGGTGGCGGCGTTCCCCGGCACGACGGTGACGGCCGGGGGTGCGGCGGCTGCGGCGGCGGCGGGTTGCGAGGCCTGCAGAGCGGCAAGCTGGGCCTGTAGAGTGGCGATTTGTTCGCCGATCGAAGATTCAGGGGAGCTGGGATCCCTGGGGGCCAAAGGCGAGGCGGGAGAGCTGTCCATGATGTGATGGTGCGATGGACGTGTGCGGCTCGAGTGGCTGGGCTCGAGCGAAAAAGCCTCAAGCGGCGGGGCTGGTAGCTCGTGGGCTTATAACCTATTCGATCAACTCTACTACGTCAGCGATGTAGTTATAGCCAAGAGTGATAAATGCATTTCAACATACCTATTCGATCAACTCTACTACGTCAGCGATGTAGTTATAGCCAAGAGTGATGAATAGGAAGCTAACAATAAGAGACCCGCGCGCCCCAAGTCCACAGCCAGCGAGCCTGGGGCTGAGCCAATGGCCCAGGCTCGCTCCGCGCGCCTAAGTCCCAGGCTCGCTTCGCGCGCCTAAGTCCTGGGCCGGGGCGCCCGGCTCACTCCGCGCGCCTAAGTCCGCGCCCGGTTCGCTCCGCGCGCCTAAGTCCTGAGCCGAGCGGAGAGTGGATTCCTCACAGTCCTTGGGAACAAGTGGCCATCGACTTCATGACAGGACTGCCTCCGGTCGAGCTCGAAGGGATGATGGTTGCTCAAATCATGGTGGTCACTGACACTTGGGGCAAGATGGTCCACCTGATTCCCCTCCCAGCCGATGCCGACTCGGAGCTCGTTGCCGAGAAGTACTACGCCACCGTCTTCCGACTGCATGGGATGCCTTCCGCCATCGTTTCCGACCGTGATCCCAAGTTCACCTCGCAGTTTTGGCGGGCATTGCAGGCAAAGATTGGCACCGTCTTGCGAATGTCAACCGCGGCACACCCCGAGACGGACGGATCGAGCGAGAATCGGATCAAGATGGTCACCCAAACCCTGCGGATCATGGTCTCGTCAAACCACGAGGCTTGGGCATCTCGTCTTGTTGAAGCTGAGTTCGCTCTTAACTCTTCTGTTGCTGTGTCCACGTCGCTGTCGGCTTTTGAGGCAACCTACGGCTACCTTCCTCGACGTTGGCCCTCGGATTCCTGGTCTGTCTCGGACGTCCCTCGTGCGGAAGCGTTTGCTCGGATCCGACAATTACGGAACCTTGACGTGACGGATGCGATCATTGGAGCACGCCTCAACCAGTCCCATCAGGCCAACAAGCATCGACGCCCAGACGACCCCGCCTTTCGGACCGGCAGTTACGTCTATCTTTCGACAAAGAACCTGGCAGTTCCTGACGGCATGAAGTCGAAGTTGTTGCCGCGCTACATCGGCCCCTTCCGTATCCGAGCGGCCATCCCTGCGACGTCCAGCTACGACCTCGAGCTCCCTCCAGCGATGTCGCGAGTGCACAATCGTTTCCATGCTCGACTGCTTCGGCCTTGCGTTGAGAATGATGCTGAAAGGTTTCCTGGGCGTGACCCCGCAGTTCTTTTTGTCGAAGACGTAGCCGACGCAGCCGACAATTCTGCGATTCCGGAACGGATTGTTCGCGATCGGCGGAACGCTCGGGGCGCTCGTTCGTTCTTGGTTCGATGGGTAGGCCGTAACGACACCGACGATACTTGGATGTCAGAGCAGTCCATTCGCCTTGACCATCCGTCCGTCCTCGACGCCTACCTCGCGCGCCTCGATCGCTCGAACCGCCGCCTCGCCGCACGGTAGACTTCCTTCTGGGGGGGACAGTGTCAGGATGACAGCGTGTACTCGAAGGAAGCCCCCCAAGGCTATGTGCGGGTAGAGTTGACTTGACCAGAGGCTTGCCTCGTTTCACAGCATCGTCGGTGCGATGGCGTAGTCGTGAGGCGCGCAGGCGCGCACTCGGTGGTCGCGGGTTCGAGGCGCCCAGACCGCAGTCTTCTTTCGGTTTGTTTTATCTTTTGTTAGCCGAGGCGCGGCTTCAGGGTTTTTACCGGTGCTCCCGCGAGCAATCCTTTTTACCCCTGAGGCGACCTCTTGGAGTGGTTGATTTGGCTAAGTCCCCTCTGGGCCTGGCACAGTCCCTTCCCTTTAGTTTACCACCTTTCCCTGGGAGCTTGGTCCGCTCTTCTCTTTTGTTGCCCCTCCTCTTCTTGTCGATCGTTTGGGAATTAAGTCCGTTACACTTGATTTCCTGCGAGCCTTTCGACCGACTCCCCTCCTCGGTTGCTCCCTTGTCGACTGCCGCCGCAACAGCCGACACTTCCTGAAATCCCCCCCCCCCGTACCAACGCGTGTAGACGACGTCATCCCCTCCGACGTCGCTTGTATTCGATCAACTCTACTACGTCAGCGATGTAGTTATAGCCAAGAGTGATAAATGCATTTCAACATACCTATTCGATCAACTCTACTACGTCAGCGATGTAGTTATAGCCAAGAGTGATGAATAGGAAGCTAACAATAAGAGACCCGCGCGCCCCAAGTCCACAGCCAGCGAGCCTGGGGCTGAGCCAATGGCCCAGGCTCGCTCCGCGCGCCTAAGTCCCAGGCTCGCTTCGCGCGCCTAAGTCCTGGGCCGGGGCGCCCGGCTCACTCCGCGCGCCTAAGTCCGCGCCCGGTTCGCTCCGCGCGCCTAAGTCCTGAGCCGAGCGGAGAGTGGATTCCTCACACCCCCCCCCACGCGAACGCGAGGTAGACTTGAGCCGTGGATGTCGCGTCCGGAGGCCTAGAGCATAGCAATGTGTACCAAAAATCTTGGGGCCTAGCGCTTTGGTGAATACGTCCGCAACCATGTCTGCTGTGCCAACGTGTGAGAGAGAGATATCACCTCGATTGACCATGTCACGGACAAAATGCTCGCGGAGGCGAATGTGCCGGGTGCCGGAGGTGCGAACGGGGTCGTGAGCGACGGCGGCCGCGGCCTCGTTGTCGGTGAAGATGTGAGCTGCAGCGATTGGGCAAACGTGGAGCTCGGAGAGGAGTTGGTTAAGGTAGATCGCTTCCTTACCCGCGTGCGACAAGGCCAGGTACTCGGCATCAGTGGTGGAATCCGCTACCCGAGTCTGACGCTTCGACGACCAAGAGACAGCGGCGCCTGCCAAGTAAAATACGTAGCCCATCGTTGAAATGGATGTGTCGACGCAGGCGCCCCAGTTCGCATCAGAATAACCAACCACACCCGTGACTTTTGCTGGGCCGCGGGCATAGAGAAGCTCATCGCGGTACGTGGCGCGAAGGTAGCGAAGGACGTGTTTGACGGCAATCCAATGGCGGCGGCCGGGGTTGTTGGCGAACCGGGACAGGTACGAGACGGCGAAGGCAATGTCGGGTCGAGTGCCAAGGGAGATGTAGAGGAGGGAGCCGATGGCCTGTAGGTACCACGAACGAATGCGCTCCGTTCCCTGACCCGGAATTGCCGTGAGCGAGAGGCCGGGCGTCATCGGCACCGTAGTGCCGCGTGTCGTGGTGTCGAAGTGGAAACGGGCCAGCACGTCCATGATGTAGCGCTCCTGGGATAGAGCAATGGAACCGTCGTCCAGGCGGCGTATTTGGATTCCGAGGATGTACTCCGCGGGGCCGAGTCGTTTGACGCCGTACCGCTGTTCAAGGCCGGAGATGACACGTTCGATCTCGTCGAGGGCTGGACTGACAATGAGGAGGTCGTCGACATACAAGGCGATATAGTGAGGCCGCTGCTGATCGTCAATGCGAGAGTAAATGCAGTGATCAGTGCCTGTTGCCTTGTACCCCAGATTCCTGAGTGATGTGTCAATGTGACGATTCCAGATGCGACCGGCCTGCTTGAGACCGTAGATTGAGCGTCGCAGCCGGAGAACCTTATCGCTCGGGAAGTCGAAACCGCGTGGTGTCGTCATCCAGATATCATGATCGAGCTCGCCGTGGAGGTAAGCCTTGTCGATGTCGGCCTGATGAACGTGGTAGCCATTGGCAGCGGCAAGAGCCAGGAGGCAGCGAATGGAGGAGAAACGGGCGACGGGTGCGAAGGTTTCTGAGAAGTCGATGCCGTCGCGCTGTCGGTTACCCTGCGCTACAAGACGTGCCTTCCGCCCCGTGACTTCACCGCTTGCGTTGCGCTTGGTCTTCCAGACGAATTTGGAGGTGACGATGGTGGCGCCCGGCGGTACAGATGAGCGAGGCTCGATGGTGAACACCTTGAAGTCGTCGCGCATGGCGGTGAACTCGGCGGCGGCGGCCTCAGCCCAGATGTTGTGCTCGTCGCTGGACATTGCTTCGCGCCAGGTCTGGGGGTCGCTAGTGATCGATTTGACGGGCTCGATGGCGTCGAGGGTGGGGTCGTCGTCGTCTGTGGCGATGAAGGCGCGGTGGTGTTGGGTGAGGAAATCGATTTCATCCGGCGATTCATCGCGCGAGTGACGCCCAATGATGTCGAGTTCGTCGGGCGACTCCTCAGCCGATGCGGGCTCACGGTACGTGCTGAAGTCTGGGCGGTGCACGTCCGGTGGGCCAAGGCGAGTCGGGGTCTGTGAGCCGATGAGGTCCAGAGGGTCGGCGGAGTAGTCAGAGTCGGTCGGTGAGACCGAGGGTGACGATGACGCTGCCAACGACGGTGACAGCGCAGGCGACGGTGACAAAGGGTTTGTGGGCGACGGTGACGAGGACGGCTCAGGAGACGGTGACGAGGACGATTCGGTATCTGTGGAATTAGGTAAGGTTCCGCCAGTGTACCCTGGGGCCACGTCAACGGCGCTCATGGCAGAATCATCAAGGGAGGATGAGACGTCCATGTGCGCCGACCTTACTAGTGGGGTCCTCGTCTTGACGGCAGGGGCGGGCGTGTCGGCGGGAACGACGAACTGACGGTCGGTGTCGTCTGCATCGACGGGCGTGGTGACTGGCAGGCCGGGGAAGTCGTCGTCGAGGAAGGTGGCATTGCGACCAAGTACAATCTTGTTGATGGAATGGTCAAAGAAACGGAAAGCTTTGGAGGCGAGGTCGTAACCTGTGAAGATCACGCGCGCGGCCTTGGGGTCGAGCTTGCTGCGAAGGTCCGGGGCGACCGTGAGCCAGGCTGTGCAGCCGAACGGGTGGAGGGCGGTGGCGGTGGTGCGTTGGCCGTTCCAAACGGATTCTGGAGTCTGTTTGGCCAAAGCTGAGTGTGAGCACCTGTTTTTGCAATAAACGAAATACGCAGCCGCTTCATCCCAAAAGGTGGCCGGCAGACGGGCGTCCGCAAGGAGAGCGAGGACGCCCTCGACGATGGAGAGGTTGACACGTTCGGCGCGACCGTTTTGTTGAGGCGTGTAAGGGATAGAGTATTGACGACGAATGCCCTTGGATTTGCAGAACTCCGTGAATGCGTTTGATCGGTACTCCCCGCCATTGTCGGTTCGAAGGATCCTCAACCGCGCGTTCGTCTCTAACTCCACTTCGGCGAGCCAAGTCTGGAAGGTCGGGAAAACATCGCTTTTGTGATCGATCGCATATGCCCAGAGTTTGCGAGAGTGGTCGTCTAGAAACGTGACAAGGTAGCGCTTCCCGGTCAAGGACGGAGTGGGGAACGACAGGACGTCGCTGTGCACGAGGCCAAGTCTCTCGGCGGAATGCGACTCAGAGTCGGGAAAGGGAAGGCGGTGACCTTTGGAACCAAGGCAAGCATTGCAAACAAACTCCTCTACGTCTTTGTCACTGTACCCGGCCCCAAACCCGTCCAGCAAACCTGCAGCAATCATCTTCTGTATAGAGGATGGGGCAAGATGGCCGAGGCAGCGGTGTAGGGTAAGCAGGGGCACGGGAGACTCAGAGCGTGAGAGGAAGGCAAGATGCTGACACTTGGTGTGATCCGCGTCCAAAAGGTAAAGACCGTCGTTGACCCTGGTACCGTGAGCAATGGCCCGGCCGTCCTTGGCGATGTCGATGCCGTCGCTGGTGAAGGCGAGACGAACGCGGTCGGTGTCGCAGAGGCGAGAGACAGAGAGGAGGTTGACGTGTAGGCCAGGCGTGTGAAGAACACCACGGAGCGTGATCGGGTGTCCAGTCTTGGCGACGAATGCCACGTCCCCCATGCCGATAGCCGTGATGCCGCCCGCGATGCCGCCGATCTTGGTGTGTGCCGTCTGACGATAAGTCGTGAATAGAGATCGGTCGGCGACCATGTGTGTCGTGGCACCCGAATCGACTACAAAGGCGTCAGTTGGGAGTTGGCGACGAGCGAAGAGGCAGGAGGCGAAATAGCCGACGTTCGGTTGCGAGGCCGCGGAGGAAGACGTGTCGTCCTGGGTGTCGTCGCTGCTACGTGCCTGTTCACCCCGGTTCTTGCAGTCGAGTGCCCAGTGACCTTTCTTGTGGCATCGGCGGCAGGGGCCGGTGGGCGGGTGCTTCGCACGTGAAGTGCAGTCGCGCAGGCGGTGACCGGGAGCGCGGCAGGCGGGGCAGGGGGAGCTGGTGGCAAGCATGGCCGAATGCGAGGTCGAGAGTCCTGCCGAACGAAGCTGGATGCGAATGCGGTCCGTAAGCGTCGTGAGTTCGGGAAGGTCGCGTCGGTTTCGCTGCTCGTCCGTGAACGTGAGTCGGAAGCTGTCGAGGCAAGACGGGACCATGGCGAGCACGTGGGTGGCGAGCACGTCGTTGAGCGATGTTTTGGCGTCGCGTATTTCCTGAGCAATCGACATGTACTCGCGTAGCCAAGTGTCGTAGGCCTCGACGGAGGCAGGCATCTTCCTGAAGTCCCAAAGGCGAGCGAACAACTCGAGAGTGCGTGTAGCGTCGTCCGGTGCAAAACGAGCCTTGAGAGCGGCAAAGATGCGCGGTGCCGACAGGTCGTCGCTGGGGATGGCGTCGAGGGTGGCCGATACGTCGGCGGAGTCGATAGAGCCAACGATGATTTCCCGGGCGGCGTCGTCACGTGCGGCAAGCTGGTCGGCGGTCCAGGTCGGGGGAACGACACCGTCGAGAACGTAACCACGAACCTGGTTCGGGAGTGCAAGACGGAGTTGACGCAACCAGTTGGTGAACGACTTGGGGCCGTCCAGACGAGCGTGCTTGGGAAACACGACCTTGGATGCGGTGGCGGCGTTCCCCGGCACGACGGTGACGGCCGGGGGTGCGGCGGCTGCGGCGGCGGCGGGTTGCGAGGCCTGCAGAGCGGCAAGCTGGGCCTGTAGAGTGGCGATTTGTTCGCCGATCGAAGATTCAGGGGAGCTGGGATCCCTGGGGGCCAAAGGCGAGGCGGGAGAGCTGTCCATGATGTGATGGTGCGATGGACGTGTGCGGCTCGAGTGGCTGGGCTCGAGCGAAAAAGCCTCAAGCGGCGGGGCTGGTAGCTCGTGGGCTTATAACCTATTCGATCAACTCTACTACGTCAGCGATGTAGTTATAGCCAAGAGTGATAAATGCATTTCAACATACCTATTCGATCAACTCTACTACGTCAGCGATGTAGTTATAGCCAAGAGTGATGAATAGGAAGCTAACAATAAGAGACCCGCGCGCCCCAAGTCCACAGCCAGCGAGCCTGGGGCTGAGCCAATGGCCCAGGCTCGCTCCGCGCGCCTAAGTCCCAGGCTCGCTTCGCGCGCCTAAGTCCTGGGCCGGGGCGCCCGGCTCACTCCGCGCGCCTAAGTCCGCGCCCGGTTCGCTCCGCGCGCCTAAGTCCTGAGCCGAGCGGAGAGTGGATTCCTCACAGCTTGTCAGTTGGAACGAGCGAGAACAGCAGGCTTTCGATACCGTCAAGTCCCTTGTGCCCGCCATCCTACGACCGATCGATGGCGCCAAGGTTACCTCGGGCGAGCACAAGATGTACCTCTTCACGGATGCCAGTCGGGTTGGCATTGGCGCTTGTTTGGCGTCCGGGCCCAACCGTTCGCAGGCCGTTCCAACGCAATTCTTTTCCGCTAAGTTCAACGGTGCTCAGCTCAACTATCATGTCACTGATAAAGAGTTCTTGGCTGTCGTCTCGGCGTGTCGGGCGTTCGAGCAGCACTTGATCGGTTACCCCTTCGTCATCGTCACCGACCATCAGGCCCTTCGCACGATAAAAACCCAAAAACTGCGCCAAACGCCTCGGCACATCCGCATGTGTCTCGAACTTAGCCGTTTCGACTTCGAATTTGAATTCATTGCTGGCAAGAACAACACCCTGGCCGATTCGTTGTCGCGTCTGTGGGAGGTCAAGGAGGGATCGCACGAGGATCAGGTCAAGGAGAATGAGTTGGAGGACATGTTCTTTGATGGAGAACGCCACGAATTCACTACACCCGGTGAGAGCCTCCCTGAGGAACGTCCTTGCACTTCACCATCTCCCGATCGGTTGCCTCCTGTTGATTTTGCCCTCGGGCCCCAACACGACGATTGCGAGGCAGGCTCTCCCGGATACTACGCGCTCAAGGAGGAATCGCAAGACGAGGACGTGAATGGACAGGAATTAGGGAATTTGTTCTTGAAGGAAGAATGCCACGAGTTCATTACGCCCGGTGAGAGCCTCCTCGAGGAACGTCCTTACACCTCACCTTCGCACGATCGGTTGCCCCCTGTTGATTGCGCCTTCGGGCCCTGGGGTCACGGTTACGACGCAGGCTCTCCCGGTTCCCCTCATCTGGCCGAGAACATTATGGACGCCGTCGATTGGTCTATCGGCCGCCTCTCTCCTCCCATCGCTGTCAATCGAGTTCACGCTATTGCTACGGCCCCTGCCAACGACCCGCCCATTCCGGTCGATGCCGACGCCGACGAACTCGATTTGTTGGGAGTTGCCACCGATGATGTCAACGACACCCCTGTAGTCCATCGGCCGCCTGATCCACTGCCCCAACCCTTCCTCGACACCGTCATCCGAGCATACGCCAACGATTCGCAAGCCCAGGTCATCATTACCGACCCGCTATCATGGCCTATGTTTCGGGTGACCGAGGAAGGGAGGATTTTGCGTGTACATCCAGATGAGTCTATTTCCTTGTTTGTGCCTCGTGGTCTCGCTACTGGCGTCGTCAACTCCGACAAGGTCCCATCGCTGCGCGAGCTCGTGCTTTCGGAGATTCATCGGAGTGTCGGGCATGCAGGACATCGCATCACCTTGGCCGCCATCCGTCCTTTGTACTGGTGGTCGTCCATGTCTGCCGATTGCGCCGAGTTCTGCCGTTCATGTGAAGACTGTACCCGAGGCAAGGCGTCCACTCAAGTCCCCTATGGCCGACTGCATCCGATGCCGATCCCTTCTGGTCCTTGGGAACAAGTGGCCATCGACTTCATGACAGGACTGCCTCCGGTCGAGCTCGAAGGGATGATGGTTGCTCAAATCATGGTGATCACTGACACTTGGGGCAAGATGGTCCACCTGATTCCCCTCCCAGCCGATGCCGACTCGGAGCTCGTTGCCGAGAAGTACTACGCCACCGTCTTCCGACTGCATGGGATGCCTTCCGCCATCGTTTCCGACCGTGATCCCAAGTTCACCTCGCAGTTTTGGCGGGCATTGCAGGCAAAGATTGGCACCGTCTTGCGAATGTCAACCGCGGCACACCCGGAGACGGACGGATCGAGCGAGAATCGGATCAAGATGGTCACCCAAACCCTGCGGATCATGGTCTCGTCAAACCACGAGGCTTGGGCATCTCGTCTTGTTGAAGCTGAGTTCGCTCTTAACTCTTCTGTTGCTGTGTCCACGTCGCTGTCGGCTTTTGAGGCAACCTACAGCTACCTTCCTCGATGCTGGCCCTCGGATTCCTGGTCTGTCTCGGACGTCCCTCGTGCGGAAGCGTTTGCTCGGATCCGACAATTACGGAACCTCGACGTGACGGATGCGATCATTGGAGCACGCCTCAACCAGTCCCATCAGGCCAACAAGCATCGACGCCCAGACGACCCCGCCTTTCGGACCGGCAGTTACGTCTATCTTTCGACAAAGAACCTGGCAGTTCCTGACGGCATGAAGTCGAAGTTGTTGCCGCGCTACATCGGCCCCTTCCGTATCCGAGCGGCCATCCCTGCGACGTCCAGCTACGACCTCGAGCTCCCTCCAGCGATGTCGCGAGTGTCAGGAGCACAGCCTGCACTGCCATCAATACTCGAAGGAAGTCTCCCAAGTTTGCGGCCGGAGGCGACATCAGCTACCGGTTTGTTCGTTGCAAGCATTGTCGGCGCGATGGTGTAGTCGTGAGGGCGCGCGGGCGCGCACTCAGTGGTCGAGGGTTCGATCCGCCCGGAGCGTGATCTGCCTTTTGGTTTCTTTTCCTTTTTGTTATCCGAGGCCCGGCTTCGGGGTTTTTACCGGTGCCTTGCAGGCAATCCTTTTTACCCCTGAAGCGACCTCGTGGTGTAGTTATTTGATTCAGTCTTTCCTTCGCTCGGAGCACTTCCCTCCTTTTGCTTTTGCCACCCTTCCCCTAGAGCTTGGTCCACTCATTATCATGACTCGTACCCTCCCTCTTTTTACCCATTTCGCTGGCAATTAAGTCCGTTACACTTGATTTGCTGCGAAGCCTTCCGACCGAATCCACTCCTCGGTTGCTCTCGGTCGACTGCCGCCGCCCAGCCTATTCGATCAACTCTACTACGTCAGCGATGTAGTTATAGCCAAGAGTGATAAATGCATTTCAACATACCTATTCGATCAACTCTACTACGTCAGCGATGTAGTTATAGCCAAGAGTGATGAATAGGAAGCTAACAATAAGAGACCCGCGCGCCCCAAGTCCACAGCCAGCGAGCCTGGGGCTGAGCCAATGGCCCAGGCTCGCTCCGCGCGCCTAAGTCCCAGGCTCGCTTCGCGCGCCTAAGTCCTGGGCCGGGGCGCCCGGCTCACTCCGCGCGCCTAAGTCCGCGCCCGGTTCGCTCCGCGCGCCTAAGTCCTGAGCCGAGCGGAGAGTGGATTCCTCACACCCCCCCCCACGCGAACGCGAGGTAGACTTGAGCCGTGGATGTCGCGTCCGGAGGCCTAGAGCATAGCAATGTGTACCAAAAATCTTGGGGCCTAGCGCCTTGGTGAATACGTCCGCAACCATGTCTGCTGTGCCAACGTGTGAGAGAGAGATATCACCTCGATTGACCATGTCACGGACAAAATGCTCGCGGAGGCGAATGTGCCGGGTGCCGGAGGTGCGAACGGGGTCGTGAGCGACGGCGGCCGCGGCCTCGTTGTCGGTGAAGATGTGAGCTGCAGCGATTGGGCAAACGTGGAGCTCGGAGAGGAGTTGGTTAAGGTAGATCGCTTCCTTACCCGCGTGCGACAAGGCCAGGTACTCGGCATCAGTGGTGGAATCCGCTACCCGAGTCTGACGCTTCGACGACCAAGAGACAGCGGCGCCTGCCAAGTAAAATACGTAGCCCATCGTTGAAATGGATGTGTCGACGCAGGCGCCCCAGTTCGCATCAGAATAACCAACCACACCCGTGACTTTTGCTGGGCCGCGGGCATAGAGAAGCTCATCGCGGTACGTGGCGCGAAGGTAGCGAAGGACGTGTTTGACGGCAATCCAATGGCGGCGGCCGGGGTTGTTGGCGAACCGGGACAGGTACGAGACGGCGAAGGCAATGTCGGGTCGAGTGCCAAGGGAGATGTAGAGGAGGGAGCCGATGGCCTGTAGGTACCACGAACGAATGCGCTCCGTTCCCTGACCCGGAATTGCCGTGAGCGAGAGGCCGGGCGTCATCGGCACCGTAGTGCCGCGTGTCGTGGTGTCGAAGTGGAAACGGGCCAGCACGTCCATGATGTAGCGCTCCTGGGATAGAGCAATGGAACCGTCGTCCAGGCGGCGTATTTGGATTCCGAGGATGTACTCCGCGGGGCCGAGTCGTTTGACGCCGTACCGCTGTTCAAGGCCGGAGATGACACGTTCGATCTCGTCGAGGGCTGGACTGACAATGAGGAGGTCGTCGACATACAAGGCGATATAGTGAGGCCGCTGCTGATCGTCAATGCGAGAGTAAATGCAGTGATCAGTGCCTGTTGCCTTGTACCCCAGATTCCTGAGTGATGTGTCAATGTGACGATTCCAGATGCGACCGGCCTGCTTGAGACCGTAGATTGAGCGTCGCAGCCGGAGAACCTTATCGCTCGGGAAGTCGAAACCGCGTGGTGTCGTCATCCAGATATCATGATCGAGCTCGCCGTGGAGGTAAGCCTTGTCGATGTCGGCCTGATGAACGTGGTAGCCATTGGCAGCGGCAAGAGCCAGGAGGCAGCGAATGGAGGAGAAACGGGCGACGGGTGCGAAGGTTTCTGAGAAGTCGATGCCGTCGCGCTGTCGGTTACCCTGCGCTACAAGACGTGCCTTCCGCCCCGTGACTTCACCGCTTGCGTTGCGCTTGGTCTTCCAGACGAATTTGGAGGTGACGATGGTGGCGCCCGGCGGTACAGATGAGCGAGGCTCGATGGTGAACACCTTGAAGTCGTCGCGCATGGCGGTGAACTCGGCGGCGGCGGCCTCAGCCCAGATGTTGTGCTCGTCGCTGGACATTGCTTCGCGCCAGGTCTGGGGGTCGCTAGTGATCGATTTGACGGGCTCGATGGCGTCGAGGGTGGGGTCGTCGTCGTCTGTGGCGATGAAGGCGCGGTGGTGTTGGGTGAGGAAATCGATTTCATCCGGCGATTCATCGCGTGAGTGACGCCCAATGATGTCGAGTTCGTCGGGCGACTCCTCAGCCGATGCGGGCTCACGGTACGTGCTGAAGTCTGGGCGGTGCACGTCCGGTGGGCCAAGGCGAGTCGGGGTCTGTGAGCCGATGAGGTCCAGAGGGTCGGCGGAGTAGTCAGAGTCGGTCGGTGAGACCGAGGGTGACGATGACGCTGCCAACGACGGTGACAGCGCAGGCGACGGTGACAAAGGGTTTGTGGGCGACGGTGACGAGGACGGCTCAGGAGACGGTGACGAGGACGATTCGGTATCTGTGGAATTAAGTAAGGTTCCGCCAGTGTACCCTGGGGCCACGTCAACGGCGCTCATGGCAGAATCATCAAGGGAGGATGAGACGTCCATGTGCGCCGACCTTACTAGTGGGGTCCTCGTCTTGACGGCAGGGGCGGGCGTGTCGGCGGGAACGACGAACTGACGGTCGGTGTCGTCTGCATCGACGGGCGTGGTGACTGGCAGGCCGGGGAAGTCGTCGTCGAGGAAGGTGGCATTGCGACCAAGTACAATCTTGTTGATGGAATGGTCAAAGAAACGGAAAGCTTTGGAGGCGAGGTCGTAACCTGTGAAGATCACGCGCGCGGCCTTGGGGTCGAGCTTGCTGCGAAGGTCCGGGGCGACCGTGAGCCAGGCTGTGCAGCCGAACGGGTGGAGGGCGGTGGCGGTGGTGCGTTGGCCGTTCCAAACGGATTCTGGAGTCTGTTTGGCCAAAGCTGAGTGTGAGCACCTGTTTTTGCAATAAACGAAATACGCAGCCGCTTCATCCCAAAAGGTGGCCGGCAGACGGGCGTCCGCAAGGAGAGCGAGGACGCCCTCGACGATGGAGAGGTTGACACGTTCGGCGCGACCGTTTTGTTGAGGCGTGTAAGGGATAGAGTATTGACGACGAATGCCCTTGGATTTGCAGAACTCCGTGAATGCGTTTGATCGGTACTCCCCGCCATTGTCGGTTCGAAGGATCCTCAACCGCGCGTTCGTCTCTAACTCCACTTCGGCGAGCCAAGTCTGGAAGGTCGGGAAAACATCGCTTTTGTGATCGATCGCATATGCCCAGAGTTTGCGAGAGTGGTCGTCTAGAAACGTGACAAGGTAGCGCTTCCCGGTCAAGGACGGAGTGGGGAACGACAGGACGTCGCTGTGCACGAGGCCAAGTCTCTCGGCGGAATGCGACTCAGAGTCGGGAAAGGGAAGGCGGTGACCTTTGGAACCAAGGCAAGCATTGCAAACAAACTCCTCTACGTCTTTGTCACTGTACCCGGCCCCAAACCCGTCCAGCAAACCTGCAGCAATCATCTTCTGTATAGAGGATGGGGCAAGATGGCCGAGGCAGCGGTGTAGGGTAAGCAGGGGCACGGGAGACTCAGAGCGTGAGAGGAAGGCAAGATGCTGACACTTGGTGTGATCCGCGTCCAAAAGGTAAAGACCGTCGTTGACCCTGGTACCGTGAGCAATGGCCCGGCCGTCCTTGGCGATGTCGATGCCGTCGCTGGTGAAGGCGAGACGAACGCGGTCGGTGTCGCAGAGGCGAGAGACAGAGAGGAGGTTGACGTGTAGGCCAGGCGTGTGAAGAACACCACGGAGCGTGATCGGGTGTCCAGTCTTGGCGACGAATGCCACGTCCCCCATGCCGATAGCCGTGATGCCGCCCGCGATGCCGCCGATCTTGGTGTGTGCCGTCTGACGATAAGTCGTGAATAGAGATCGGTCGGCGACCATGTGTGTCGTGGCACCCGAATCGACTACAAAGGCGTCAGTTGGGAGTTGGCGACGAGCGAAGAGACAGGAGGCGAAATAGCCGACGTTCGGTTGCGAGGCCGCGGAGGAAGACGTGTCGTCCTGGGTGTCGTCGCTGCTACGTGCCTGTTCACCCCGGTTCTTGCAGTCGAGTGCCCAGTGACCTTTCTTGTGGCATCGGCGGCAGGGGCCGGTGGGCGGGTGCTTCGCACGTGAAGTGCAGTCGCGCAGGCGGTGACCGGGAGCGCGGCAGGCGGGGCAAGGGGAGCGCGTGGCAAGCATGGCCGAATGCGAGGTCGAGAGTCCTGCCGAACGAAGCTGGATGCGAATGCGGTCCGTAAGCGTCGTGAGTTCGGGAAGGTCGCGTCGGTTTCGCTGCTCGTCCGTGAACGTGAGTCGGAAGCTGTCGAGGCAAGACGGGACCATGGCGAGCACGTGGGTGGCGAGCACGTCGTTGAGCGATGTTTTGGCGTCGCGTATTTCCTGAGCAATCGACATGTACTCGCGTAGCCAAGTGTCGTAGGCCTCGACGGAGGCAGGCATCTTCCTGAAGTCCCAAAGGCGAGCGAACAACTCGAGAGTGCGTGTAGCGTCGTCCGGTGCAAAACGAGCCTTGAGAGCGGCAAAGATGCGCGGTGCCGACAGGTCGTCGCTGGGGATGGCGTCGAGGGTGGCCGATACGTCGGCGGAGTCGATAGAGCCAACGATGATTTCCCGGGCGGCGTCGTCACGTGCGGCAAGCTGGTCGGCGGTCCAGGTCGGGGGAACGACACCGTCGAGAACGTAACCACGAACCTGGTTCGGGAGTGCAAGACGGAGTTGACGCAACCAGTTGGTGAACGACTTGGGGCCGTCCAGACGAGCGTGCTTGGGAAACACGACCTTGGATGCGGTGGCGGCGTTCCCCGGCACGATGGTGACGGCCGGGGGTGCGGCGGCTGCGGCGGCGGCGGGTTGCGAGGCCTGCAGAGCGGCAAGCTGGGCCTGTAGAGTGGCGATTTGTTCGCCGATCGAAGATTCAGGGGAGCTGGGATCCCTGGGGGCCAAAGGCGAGGCGGGAGAGCTGTCCATGATGTGATGGTGCGATGGACGTGTGCGGCTCGAGTGGCTGGGCTCGAGCGAAAAAGCCTCAAGCGGCGGGGCTGGTAGCTCGTGGGCTTATAACCTATTCGATCAACTCTACTACGTCAGCGATGTAGTTATAGCCAAGAGTGATGAATGCATTTCAACATACCTATTCGATCAACTCTACTACGTCAGCGATGTAGTTATAGCCAAGAGTGATGAATAGGAAGCTAACAATAAGAGACCCGCGCGCCCCAAGTCCACAGCCAGCGAGCCTGGGGCTGAGCCAATGGCCCAGGCTCGCTCCGCGCGCCTAAGTCCCAGGCTCGCTTCGCGCGCCTAAGTCCTGGGCCGGGGCGCCCGGCTCACTCCGCGCGCCTAAGTCCGCGCCCGGTTCGCTCCGCGCGCCTAAGTCCTGAGCCGAGCGGAGAGTGGATTCCTCACACAGCCGACTCGACCTTCCCATCGGCCTGGTCAGCTATTTCTTGGATCGTTTGCCCTTCCTCTTTTGTCCGACCTCGTTGGCCACCATAGTCCGGTACACTGGACTTGCTGCGAGCCTTGCAGCCGCGTATCCTCCGCGGTTGCCTCTCGGTCGACTTCCGCCGCCCAGCCGACTCGACCTTCCCACCGGCCTGGTCAGCTATTTCTTGGATCGTTTGCCCTCCCTCTTCTGTCCGACCTCGTTGGCTACCATAGTTCGGTACACTGGACTTGCTGCGAGCCTTGCAGCCGCGTATCCTCCGCGGTTGCCTCTCGGTCGACTGCCGCCGCCTCGGTCGACACCCCCTTCGCTCCTTCGCGCTTTCGCGCGCTCTCTCGCTCTCTCCCTCGTCTCTCGCGTGTAGTCATCGTCATCCCCTCCGACGTTGCCTGTCAGCGAGTGCACAATCGTTTCCATGCTCGACTGCTTCGGCCTTGCGTTGAGAATGATGCTGAAAGGTTTCCTGGGCGTGACCCCGCAGTTCTTTTTGTCGAAGACATAGCCGACGCGGCCGACAATTCTGCGATTCCGGAACGGATTGTTCGCGATCGGCGGAACGCTCGGGGCGCTCGTTCGTTCTTGGTTCGATGGGTAGGCCGTAACGACACCGACGATACTTGGATGTCAGAGCAGTCCATTCGCCTTGACCATCCGTCCGTCCTCGACGCCTACCTCGCGCGCCTCGATCGCTCGAACCGCCGCCTCGCCGCACGGTAGACTTCCTTCTGGGGGGGACAGTGTCAGGATGACAGCGTGTACTTGAAGGAAGTCCCCCCAAGACTATGTGCGGGTAGAGTTGACTTGACCAGAGACTTGCCTCGTTTCACAGCATCGTCGGTGCGATGGCGTAGTCGTGAGGCGCGCGGGCGCGCACTCGGTGGTCGCGGGTTCGAGGCGCCCAGACCGCAGTCTTCTTTCGGTTTGTTTTATCTTTTTGTTAACCGAGGCGCGGCTTCAGGGTTTTTACCGGTGCTCCCGCGAGCAATCCTTTTTACCCCTGAGGCGACCTCTTGGAGTGGTTGATTTGGCTAAGTCCCCTCTGGGCCTGGCACAGTCCCTTCCCTTTAGTTTTACCACCTTTTCCCGGGAGCTTGGTCCGCTCTTCTCTTTTGTTGCCCCTCCTCTTCTTGTCGATCGTTTGGGAATTAAGTCCGTTACACTTGATTTCCTGCGAGCCTTTCGACCGACTCCCCTCCTCGGTTGCTCCCTTGTCGACTGCCGCCGCAACAGCCGACACTTCCAGAAATCCCCCCCCCCCGGTACCAACACGTGTAGACGACGTCATCCCCTCCGACGTCGCTTGTCACAACGCCACCGTGCCCTCCAAGTGTGCCCGCGGTTCCCAAGTGTTGTCGCTGTCTGCCCAACCCTTCCACTTTACCAAGTACTTCCTCCTCTTCCCTTTCCCCTTCGCGTCTACGATACGTTCTACCTCCCATTCCTCGTTCCCTTGGACAATGACAGCTGGTGGCTCCGCGGCGTGTCGTCCTGGGAATGCGTCCCCGTTGTTTGGTACCCAACGTCGGAGTTTGGACACGTGAAAGATGTTGTGCATCTTGTCACCCGGGTTCAGCTTGAGTTTGTAGTTCGAGGTCTCGGGCCGCGCTGCCAGCACTTCGTAAGGACCATCAAATCGTGGGAAAAACTTCGCCGAGCGAGCTTCATCATCCGCCTTGTACTGGAGCTGCCGGTCGCGCGAGTCAACCAATACCTTGTCCCCCACCGCAAACTCCGGGTCTGCTTTGCGCAGCTTGTTGCTCTGTTCGGCCTGTCGGATCTTCGCAATTGCCATATTGTTCCTTGCTTCTGCTGCTGCCGCTTCCCGCTGGGTGACCATGTTCTCGACCGCTTGTGACACCGTTGATCCTTCCACGGGGATGATTGGAGTCAGCTCAGGAGTGAAACCCAAAACCACTTCGAAGGGAGTCTTCCCCGTTGATCTGTTCAGGCTCGAGTTGATCACGAATTCAACGGTCGCAATGTGCTTGGCCCAGTCGGTTTGTTGACGGTTGACCAATGTACGCAGGACCTGGATCACCGTTCAATTCGTTCGTTCGCTCCGCCCGTCGGTTTGTGGGTGAAATGCCATTGACATCGCAAGTTTGGTCCCCATCCGCCCCATGTACGCCGTCCAAAAGTCGCTTGTGAAGAGTTTGTCGCAATCGGAGACTAGCACACGTGGCATGCCAAAGTGTTGATGCCACCCGTCAAAGAACCGCTCGGCCGTCGTTTTGGCTGGGATGAGTCGCACATAGCCTGAGAGGTGATCTGTGACCGTAAGCAGTGTGTCATTACCGTTGCTAGGTATAAGTGGCCCGACAAAGTCTAGGCCAACTTCCCGCATTGGCCGGTCAGGCACATTCAAGTTGTGGATCCGACCGGCAGAATCGGTGCCATGCATCTTCATCGTCTGACAGACAGAACAGGACTCAACGTATTCCTTGCACGCCTCCTTCATTCCCGACCAGATAAAGTTGCGGCGGAGGTGATCGTACATCTTGTGCAATCCGAAATGGCCCGCCGCGTCGTGTGCGTCGTGAATGGCCTTCTCCCGGAAGTCGCCCGTCTTTGGCAGTAGAATTCGACCTTCAAATCGCACGATCCCGTCCCTGAGTGAATATCCTGGCGTGGAGTTGATGTTCCTGATCGCTTGTCTGCATTGTGAGTCCTTTCGATATCCTTTCCTGAGCGCCCGAAGGAATGCTGGGTCAAGTCGGGCTTCCGCCAGGACATTGGCTGAGTCGTTGATTTCCGGGAAAGAGTAGCGACTCAGGGCATCAGCAACTGTGTTTTCTGGACCCCGCACGTACACAATCTCGAAGTTGTAGTCTGCCAGTCGTTCTGTCCACCGGGCTTGTCGGCGCAACAGGTTCCCTTGCTTCATGAAACCCGCCAGGGAGTGATGGTCCGTGAGGATGTTGAAGCGCACACCCAGCAGGTCCGCTCACCAGTGGTGGAGTGCCTCCACAATTGCCAGTAGTTCCATCTCATGCGCCACGTAGTTGCGTTCCGCCGGGTTGTACTGTCGTGACCAATAGCCCACCGGTATGGCCGTCTGCCACTCTTTACCTTGACTCAGCGCCGCGCCAATGCCTTGGTTGCTTGCATCCGTCATCAGCCACAGTGGGTCGCTTTCTTCTGAGCGGTCAATTGGGTGCAGTGACGGTAGCTTGCCAACAATTGCCTTGATTGCTTTGAAGGCCTTTTCGTGCTCCATTGTCCAGCCCTTATCGACCTGCGCCCCTTTCCGCATCAGCGGGACCAAGATTGCCGTCCAGTTCGCGAGTTTGTCGATGAACTTCCGCAGATACTGCACCAAGCCCAGGAAACCCCGAAGTTGCCTGACGGTCGTTCGTCGTGGCCAGTTCTGGATAAGTTGTACCTTATCGGGATCAACACTGATGCCTGCGCGCGTGATCTGGTGGCCCAGGAAGAAACACTCGTCCGCGAAGAGTTCCATTTTCTTGGGTGAGACATACAGGTCTGCCTTCCTCAATGCGTCCAAGACCAGTCGTACTCGCCGTTCGTGTTCCTCCAACGTGTCGGCGAAGATGGTGATGTTGTTGAGGTACACGAAGCACACTTCCCCAATGAGATCCCCTAATGCCTCGTTGACGCGCCTCTGGTGTGTTGCTGGCGCGTTGCAGAGTCCCATGGGCATCACGGTCCACTCGAACAGGCCCCATGGTGTTGTGACCGCCGTCTTTGTGATGTCGTCCTCCGCCATTTTGGTTTGGAAGAACGAATTAGTCATGTCAATTTTCCCCCAGAATCGGGCCTTCGAGCAGACCGACAGAATCTCGTCTGGAAGTGGTAGGGGTGTGCGGTCCCGAACAGTTCCCTCATTGAGCTCACGGTAGTCACAGACCCATCTCGGTAAGATCGACTCGTCCTTCTCCATGCCTTTTTTTGGGATGATGAACGATGGTGATGCGTATTCGGATGACGACTTCCGTATACGCCCGGCGGCGATGTGCTGGTCCAGAAGTCATTTCCATGCTGTTCGATAATGGTGCGGTGTGCGATAACCCTTCAAGTTTGGCTTCTTCGCTCCCGGCTTGAGCTCGATGCGGTGTCGGACTGGTGACTCGTACTTTGACACTGGTGGTGACAGGCAACGTCGGAGGGGATGACGATGACCACACGCGAGAGACGAGGGAGAGAGCGAGAGAGCGCGCGAAAGCGCGAAGAAGCGAAAGGGGTGTCGACCGAGAGGCAACCGCGGAGGATACGCGGCTGCAAGGCTTGCAGCAAGTCCAGTGTACCGAACTATGGTGGCCAACGAGGTCGGACAGAAGGGGGAGGGCAAACGATCCAAGAAATAGCTGACCAGGCCGGTGGGAAGGTCGAGTTGGCTGGGCGGCGGCAGTCGACCGAGGAGTGGATTCGGTCGGAAGGCTTCGCAGCAAATCAAGTGTAACGGACTTAATTGCCAGCGAAATGGGTAAAAAGAGGGAGGGTACGAGTCATGATAATGAGTGGACCAAGCTCTGGGGAAAGGGTGGCAAAAGCAAAGGGAGGGAAGTGCTCCGAACGAAGGAAAGACTGAGTCAAATAACTACACCACGAGGTCGCTTCAGGGGTAAAAAGGATTGCCCGCAAGGCACCGGTAAAAACCCCGAAGCCGGGCCTCGGATAACAAAAAGGAAAAGAAACCAAAAGGCCGATCGCGCTCCGGGCGGATCGAACCCTCAACCACTGAGTGCGCGCTCGCGCGCCCTCACGACTACGCCATCGCGCCCACGATGCTTGCAACGAACGAACCGGTAGCTGATGTCGACTCCGGCCGCAAACTTGGGAGACTTCCTTCGAGTATTGATGGCAGTGCAGGCTGTGATCCTGACAGGTGGGATATCACTCGGGAATCGATCCACAAACTCCGCTTGTAGCTTCGCTTCCTGCCGTCGCAGTTCCGCGTGCTCCGCCTCCTTTTGTTGCACCCCGTCGATGTATGTGATGACAGCATTCCAGTTGATTCGCGCCTTGTTGCTCCGCTTGGTGCCCCTTTCCGTGCGTTGCTACATCGGCGCGAGCAGGTCGATCGTCACGTTGGGAGTGTCAGCATGTGGGACCAGGATCTGGTGGTTCTCGCAATCGATGTTCACCTTGTGCTTCGTGAGAAAATTGAACTCCAACACCACTTCCAACGGCTCCTGCAGCTTGGCCACCTTCAGAATTGTCTCTCCGGCTGAAAGGTGCGCGGCACCCTAACGCGTGATCTAAAAGTAAAGCAATTTGAATTGATGTAATTCAAATACCGGGTGCCACATTAGGTGCGTAAGGCACACCTGCCTTACACCGGCGTCCCAGGCCCCATTTTCCAACGTGATTGGGTGTAAGGCAGGTGTGCCTTACGCACCTAATGTGGCACCTGGTATTTGAATTACATCAATTCAAATTGCTTTACTTTTGGATCACATGTTAGGGTGCTGTGCGCCTTTCATCGGGATCTTCACGAATGAGGTAATGCGGAACGCGCTCTGTTGGCCTTTGATTGCAGTTCTGACCGTTGAAGGTACAGGCAGACGGTACTTAACTAACCCCAGTTTCTCAACCACCTTATCTGCGATGAAGGAGGAAGAGGCCCCGGAGTCAGCAAGTGCGTTGAACGTCGCCGAGCCTTTGTCATTGTGCAGGACCATTGGAATCGTTGAGAGAAATTGCGGAGCGTACTCGTTTTCTTCGTCCGTCGAGAAGTCGTCATCATCACGATCGGCCATTTGATTGAGAGTCTCCTTCGGGCCTGCGTTCGTCTTTTTCTTCTCCTGTTCGGCCCAGCCTTCGGGAACATCCGGCGCCGAGTGCCATTCGGCCGTGCAGGTTCGTGAGAAGTGGTCGACATTGATTCAGCGGCAGCTGAAGCATCCGTTGTTGCGTCGCAGGTAGTCCTTCATCGCGTCGGTGAGCTTGTTCGGTGTGCGGCTGGTGCCGGCGGTCGTGGCGGCAGAAGCCCGGTAGGAGTTCAGCTTTGTTGTGGTGCCCGCCATCGCCTGAGGTCGTGGAGCGGCGACATCATGTTCCATTGAGACCTCGCGAGTCGTTCAAACACTTCGTACGAGACCACTTTTGGTTTGGCGAGTCCCGCCTTTGACGCTGCTATGTAGTCCAAGTCGTCTTGGTGCAGACCGGTGTTGATAAGGAGATCGTTCTGGCGCAGTACTACACTCAGTTGGGTGTCCATGTTGAATAAAAGGATCTTGATGAACTCCGCGTCGCTGAGGGCCGCTTGCCCGAGTTGCAGTTGGAGTGCGCGAAGTCCCGATGCCCATGTGGTGTATTCTGTGTTGCGTTGCCTCAAGTGTTTGATTTGCTTCTCGGTGTCGAAGGCGAAGTCTAGGGGCAGTGCCTTGCGAACCAATGCAACCTTGAATTCGTCCCACGTGCGGTCCTCCGTCAACGATACTAGCCAGTTCTTGAGATGATCATGCTCCACGTGGTTTTGGATGAACATGACCTTAAATCCCATGTCGTTGACACCATGATGCATGAACAGGTTGTCCATGTCGGTCAGGAACGCCCGGATCGATGCTAGGGTGAGCGGGCCGTTCGCGAGCTTGGGCGCGATGAGCTTCAGACCCTTGGGCATCGTCATCACTCGTTCTTCGTTGGAGCTCGACTCGTCATGATGTGTGGGCATTGGTGCTGGTGCAGGTGCCGTTTGGGCGCTCTTGCGCCCCATGGTCATTCGTTGGGGGTGCGTTCGTTGTGTTGGGGTGTCGCCGGCGCACGTGGCGGTGTGCGTCTTTGACCAATGTGAAAAAAAAAGTGTAATACACCCCGTAGGAGTGTACACCGGAGCGACGACGATAGGATCACAGGACCAAAGTATGTAGGATTGACACTGGACACTCTACGTTAGTCGCTGAGGAGAGACTAAGAGTGCCCAGGTGTAAGGCTCGGTTGCCTTACACTATTTAACTACCCTTCTGATTTCAATATGCATCTATTGAAATTGTCAGTCTTTTGGACTGTGTAACCTAGTCGTGAAGGGCCTGGGTATTACAGAGGTCTGGCACTTTAGGAACACTAGGTGCCAAATGATACGTAAGAAGAGGACTCAAAATAGATTGTTTGGCTAGCAGTATCCTAGTATTTAGCACTGTGTAATATGAGTGGAATGCAAGCATATACCAGTACTACCAGGCATTGATCGCTCAAGTGCGGTTATACACATAATAGCACTGAATCAGGTTGCTGTTGCAAAAGCACTATAAAGTGCACTTAAGTTAAGTGCCTGTTAAGTGTCATTTAGCGACCCACCGGAGATTATAGAAAATGAGCTAAATGGCACTAAATTGCACTAAAGCGCGAGTGGCAAAGTTGCTGATGTTGTTGTTCCACATCTCGGCAATGGACACTCCTACACAACCTGCACAGTTCCTCCTGGATTCCGCCTCGCCTTTCCACATTGTCAACAATCACTCTCTATTTACCGGCAACCTCAGGCCTATGTCGCGTCACATCAGCGGCATTGGTGGTCAAACCGCCGTCACAGGCATCGGTTCCATCGAACTACGCACCAATCTAGGTGCCTTGGTGAAACTCACCAGTTGGTGTGTTGTGATTGAGGATTAGCAGGAAGGCGGCTATTGGCTATTTGATTAGAAGTGCGCGTTTGTTTAGTGAAGCCTGGCGATGCGCACCAACTGTTGTCTTCTCTCCACGGTTGGATTACACGCTCGTCAGTCTCTTATTTGGTAGCGTCTGTATTGCCACAAGGCACAGATCCGCAAGCAGAAAAGACGCAGCGCATATCCAAGATGGCGATGACCACAGCGGACCACATCAGTCTGATGGGCGACTTGTATGGCAAAGTTGACGCCAGCAATTGGGGTGTTGCCCGGGAACGACTCCAGAACATACTGAAAGGCGAGGGCCGCCTCAAGCATGTCACTGGTGCACTCGACGTCGGCCCCGAGCCTCTGCAATCCGAGTTCACCCGCTTGGAGGGCGACACCCGCGTTGACGATGTGGCCACCTATCGCAACCAACTTTGATTGTACCACCAGGATGTCGATGCCCTCGACCAGGCCCTTGCGCAGGCGCACAACACGCTGATCATGTGCCTGGGGGAATCCACCTTCGCCTGCGTCAAGGCCAACGCAATGCACGACCTGTGGGCCACCCTCGATAAGGACCTCCGTCGCGCTTCGGACGATTTCATGCGTTCGGCAAAGCTCTTCCGCCCTCTTCTTGTGAACCATTTGTCGACGGCGAGGCGCTCGACCCCTGGCTTGCGAACTTCAATCGCTTGTTCGAGGACCTCGTCGCCGCCCATGTCTCCCGCGACAAGGCCTACCAGCGCGCCAAGATCGACGGCACGACGTTCACCCAAGCCGATTTCGACAAGTGGGAACCCCCGCCCGCGCTGTCCGAGGGCGTCCGCATGGACCTCTTGAAGACTAGGATGCCAAGGAACCTCGTGACCGTCGACTCCATCGGCACACTCCCTTCTCTTGAGCAAGTTGAGGGCGCGATACGTCGGGCCGCACTCTCCTCGAGCCAGCAGTCCGAGCCCATCGCCGAAGTGTTGGCGGCACATACACAGATCCGAGGTCAGCCACCCTCGGGTCGTCCTTCGGGCAACTTGGCGCCTCCCTTCCTCCAGGCCTCGAAGGTGCCCGGTCTCAAGGAACGGTGGCCTCACGGGATCTCACACGCCGGTCGCCTGAAATTGGGCTGGATGCAGTACAGGATGTGCTATGAGCAGGGCCACCTCGGCGACGAATGCCCTGTGCCTTCGACCAAGATCTCTCGCCGCCGCATCGCTGTTCTCGCCAGACACAACATCACCATTGGCGTGGCCAACGCGATGGCGCTCGTCGCCGTCGACCGCGAACCGGAGCCACCTCTCGGGGACGAATTGTACGAGGGCTACTTCGTCGTTAGTGTCGCCATTGGGGACGACGACACGGTGTTGTACCTGAACAACAACCCGCGCTATCTGCTCAATTCAGGTGTGACTCGCCGAGATCTTCTCGTCGACTTCAAGCCCTTCACCACGGAGCGCGTCCGCGTCGTCGGCGCCTTCAACTCGAGCGCCATGGCGACTGGTACGGGCAATCTCCGGTTCGGCATTGGCGATGCGCCCCTCGAGCTTCGCGATGTCCTCCTCGTCCCCGGTCTGTCCGCTGAGCTCGTCTCCCTTGCCGGCCTGATGAAGGACGGGTACAAGCTATCCGACGAGTGTGGCGCGGCTGGGAGGCATACTGGGATCACCATCTTGAGCGCGACGTCACACCTTACTTTCGTCCTCGACCGCAATCACTACGTGCTCCAGGCAAGTTCTCCCTCACCTCCTCGGGCGGATCACCTGGCGCTGACTGCCACCACCTTGCCTACAGATGTAGTGCTTTGGCATCAGCATTTGGGTCATCCTTCTTGGGGTCGTTTGGTAGAGCTTGCTAGATCGGGTCGTCTCCCACTCAACCTCGCCGCTGTAACTCAGGACCAGATTCCTCTCCTCGATCAGTGTGATGCTTGCTGCACCGGCAAAGCCATTTCCTCACTGAACCGCGAATCCGAGAGCCATCCCGCGGACACACCTTTCTCCTGCGTCTTTGCCGATGTATGGGGTCCTTCCCCGGTTCCCGCTCTTTTGGGCGCTCGTTACCTCTGCGGCATCACGGATGAGTTCTCGCATTTCCGCTGGGCCCGCAGCATCCGACTCAAGAGCGACTCGGCTGCCGTCCTTCAGGCTTTCGTTGCGATGTCGAAGACCCAATACGGGGGCCAGGGCGTCACGACCCTTCGCACGGACAGAGGGGGTGAGTTTGTGAACCACACACTCCGGGATTGGCTCGCCGCGCGGGGCATCTTCCACAAGCACGGTCAGATGGGCGTTCAGGAGCGCAGCTGGCGAACGATCTTCAACTCCGTTCGCGCCTGGCTCCATCGCTCTGGACTGCCTCCCACACTTTGGGATGAAGCAGCGCACTCCCGACTCCGTTCTCCACGAGCCCTCGGACCCGGTCACGGACACTCGCCGCCCCCGCCTCGACCGTGTCAAAACCTGGGGCTGTGCCGCTCATGTACCGCTCGCCCCCGAGCAATGTCCCAACAAGTTAGCTCCGCGATCCCGCCTCTGCTACTTTGTTGGTTACTCTTCGCACTCCAAGGCCTGGCGGTTGTTCGATCCGGTTCGTAACAAGGTCTTTGAGGACTGGTTCTTTCCCGCTGCGGTGAGCCCTGTCATTCCTGTCGCAGCCGGTTTGTCATACCCGCCCGCGCCGCTCAGCATCGCTACCGCCGCCGCGCCCCCTGTCGCAGAATTGCCTGCCGCGGCTCCCGCTGCCACCGCACCGCCACCCGTTCCGCCCGCCCTCGCGTTTTCAAATCCTGGTCCGGCGAACGCACCGCTTGTTGGTGACCACTCCACCCGAGCCCGTCGCCCACCTGACTATCTCGGATTTGCCCACACGGCACAGCATTGGGAGTTCGCCGAGCACGCCGCCGTCCAGGTCGACGACTTCGACAAAGGCGACCCTGCCATCCAGATGTACTCGTACGGGGAAGTCTCTGCATTCCTCGCCCAGATCAACAGCGACAACGCTCCCTCGGTCCGGGCTGCCCTCGCTGGCCCTTTTCGTGACTACTGGCTGGGGGCCATGTCGACAGAGGAGGGAGCTCTCGCAGCCAAGAACACATTCTCCAAGCCGCTTCGACCCCCGCCCGGAGTGATCGTCATTGGCAGCATGTGGGTCCTTCTTGTCAAGCGCAATGCCGAGGGTCAGATCGTCAAGTACAAGGCTCGACTTGTTGCGCGCGGGGACATGCAAAAACGTGGGGGGGAGCAAATTGATTCGTTCTCGCCCACGGGTCGAGCCGCATCTCATCGCCTGTTACTCGCTCTCGCGGTCGAGAATGAGTGGGAGACCCGCCAGTTTGACGTCTTGTCTGCATACCTCAACGGCAACCTTGGCAGGACCGAGATCTACATGCGTCTGCCCGGAGGCGATGTCGTGCGCCTGCAGCGCCCTCTCTACGGTCTCGTCCAGGTGGGCTGCGAGTGGTACAAGGTCTTCACTGAGTGGATCCTGTCTATCGGCTTCACCCGCACCGACAGTGACCATGCTGTCTTCGTTCGCAAGGAGGGGGACCGACGCTCTTTCCTTTCCATTCACGTTGACGACGGTTTGCTCACGGGTGACGGCGATCTTGACAACGTGCTCTGTCAGCTGAAGGCTCGGTTCGAAGCTCGCAGCACCAACGAGGCATCATTCGCGAGGGCAAGACGGGTGCAGTGATCGTCAACCAGGCGCATTTCGTCGATGCCATCCTCAAGGAACACCACATGGCCAATGCCTCTCCCCGACCCACACCTCTCGCGGCTCCGTCGACCCTGAAGAATCGTGCCGACTCAGACTTCGATCCCGCCTCAATTCCTTATCGCGCCATCGTTGGCAAGCTCCTCTATCTCTCTGGCACCATCCGACCCGACATCATGTTTGCCGTCTCGAAGGCTGCTCGTTTGTGCAACGACTTCACAGCGGAGCATTGGGAGGCGCTCAAGCACATTCTTCGCTACCTTGTCGGTACTCGCAATTTTAGCATCCGCTACCAGAAGTCCTTTCAGCCCATGTTGGCGATCTTGGAGGGGTTTGTCGATGCTGATCATGGCGCCGACCCAGTCACCCGTCACAGCGTCTCGGGCTACATCTTCACGTGTGCCGGTGGGGCTATCTCTTGGATCACCAAGCGACAGACTGTCGTCACCCTCTCTATTACCGAGGCTGAGTATGTGGCCATGTTGTACGCCGCTTGTGAGGGGATTTGGTTACGTCGATTGCTTGCAGATCTTGGCTTCAAACAGACTGCTCCGACTCGTTTGCGGGGTGACAACCAATCCGCTATCACTCTGGCCAAGCACCCGGCCTTCCATGCTCGTACCAAGCACATAGGCATCCACTTTCACTTCATTCGAGATCACATCGCAGAAGGCACAATCGAGATGGTCTGGGTGCCCACTGGCACCATGGCTGCGGATGTCCTCACCAAAGGGCTTGGGACTCAGAAGCACTATCAGTTTGTACACGCGATGGGGCTTATAGATTCATTGCGTGAAGGGGCGAGTTGGTGTGTTGTGAATGAGGATTAGCAGGAAGGCGGCTATTGGCTATTTGATTAGAAGTGTGCGTTTGTTTAGTGAAGCCTGGCGATGCGCACCAACCATTGTCTTCTCTCCACGGTTAGATTACACGCTCGTCAGTCTCTTATTTCACCAATGTCCATTTTGCGCCGGACACCCTGGCCAACATCATCTCTGTTTCCAAATGGCTGCTAAAGGTGTCCACACATCCTTCATATTGAAACTGAACAGCAATGTGCTGAACAAGTTGGCGGCAGGGACGAGCCAATGAGTTCGTAATCAAGTGAAGAAGAGGAAGCAAAGACGCGAATAGTGCGCGCGACTAATACAAAGTGGAGACACACGTAGTGCGGATTTAAGGCAAGAGTAATTTACTTCAACACCCCCCCTTGCTCTTGGCCTGAAATTCGCCGAAGGCCAATAGCGTCGCAATGACGCTGGAAAATCACTCGAGGCAGCGGCTTGGTGAAGATATTGGCCACCATGTCATGGGTAGGGATGTAGGTGACCGAGATCTCTCCATTCCGAACATGCTCCCGAACGAAGTGCTCCAACATGCGAAGGTGTTTGGTGCGAGCATGGAAGACCGGGTTCTGGGTGAGCGCGATAGCACCTTGATTGTCCCCAAGCAGACGACGAGGCGATGATGTGTCCAGGCCGAGCTCGGTGAGGAGGGAGCAAAGGAAGACTGCCTCCTTGGCAGCATGCAAAAGACCCAGATACTCGGCTTCCGTAGACGAACACGCCACTCGAGGTTGGAGACGAAATGACCACAATATTGCGCCACCAGCTGAAAGGCACGAGATCGCTCTTGAACCTCACTGATTCCGAAGTCCAAACTGAAAGGATCAAACGGTGTAATTCACAGGCGAAGAAAGACTACTAAAAGGACTAAGGTCAAGAGGCGCCCGTGGCGCCGCGCGCAAGTAAAGCTTAGGCCGCTGAGGTTGTTGTAAGGCGGAAGCGGAGCGGCACCTTACAATTGAGCGAGCCTTTGATGTACCGAAGGACGTGTTTGACAGCCTCGAGATGTGCTGCCCCCACTTTGCCAACAAAACGAAAGAGATACCCCACAGTGTGTGCAAGATCGGGTTGGGTGGCAACAACGGCGTACATGAGGGAGCCAATCATAGAACGATAGGTCGAGTTGTCGGGTTCATCGGGGTCGATCTCGGGCAACAGCTGGAGGTTGGCCTCCATTGGCGATTTGCAGGGATTGCAATCGGACAGGCCAAAACGAGCCAACACGTCCACGAGGTATTGGCACTGTAAGAGGGTGATCCCGCCATCATCATGCTGGACGACCTGAACCCCTAGAATCCATTCGGCCGGGCCGAGACATTTCACGCCGTAAAGGGTGTCAAGTTGATCCAGGACTCGATCAATCTCCCCAAGGTCGGGACTGAAGAAGAGGAGGTCGTCTACATAGAGCGCGATGTAATGATCACCTGAAATGTCGGTGCACCTGTAAATGCATTCATTGCAGGCGAGGCGGTGGTAGCCAAGACTCGCTAAAGTGGTGTTGATCGTGTTGTTCCAGACTCGACCGGCTTGCTTGAGCCCGTAGATGGAACGGTGAAGGCGGAGGCACTTGCCGTCATAGCCTTCGATGCCAGTTGGGACGCGCATGTAGATCTCTTCCTCCAGGACGCCGTGCAGGTAAGCCTTGTCCACATCGGCTTGTATGATGTGGTGGCTCCTGGAGGCTGCGTACGCAACGAGAACGCGAATGGAGGTGAACTTTGCCGTTGGTGCAAACGTCTTGTCAAAACCACCTGCCCGCTATGCGCATCCCTGAGCTACGATGCGATTCTTCAACGACACCATTCTGCCCACCTTATCGTGTTTGGTCCGAAACACGTGGCAACTCGGCAAGATAGTGGGTGCCCTGGGAATGGAGGCAAGGTCGACCACGCTGAACACCTTGAAGTTGTCCTTCATAGCGGAACTCCTCGATGGCACCAGCTTTCCAACCTTCCGCATGAGGGTGACGCATGGCTTCCTTCCAAGTGCTGGGATCGCTGGTGGGAAGCGTCAAAGGATCCTCGGGCTCGGAGAGAGGACGGTCCGGCTTCGAGGTATCGATGCCAGCCTCCGCAAGATTGGCAACCAGCGCAACAACCTCGTCGCCGAGTGAGAATGCAAAGGCAGAAGGCATTGAGCGCAAGGATGCGAGGGCTCCGTACCGAGCCAGCGGATTGCGCGCACGTGGGCCTGCGGGTGGCTGCCAGGCGGGGCCAGGGGCGTCGAAACGCAAGGCAGCAGGTGGGTCAACTTGCTCGGGGGGAACAATGACAACCCCGCGGCAGGAAGCGGGGACGCTCGGATGCCCGTTGCGCGAGCAGGGAAGTCGTCCTCAAAGAATGTGACGCTGCGGGACTTGAAGACCTGTCTCGTGTTGAGGTCGAGCAGTCTGTACCCCTTGGACTCGAGGTCGTAGCCAATGAAGACGAGTGGGATGCCTTGCGGATCGAGCTTACTGCGCGGCTTGGTGGTAGTGGCCTTCCACGCTCAACAGCCGAAAACGCGTAGATGGCCAGCTGAAGGTTTGGAACTGTACCAATGTGTGTGAGGTGTGGTGCCCGAGTTTGTAGAGTGCGGCGAGCGATTTTTGACGTAGACATACATCGCCAATGCCTCGGCCCACAAAGCGTGAGGTAGGCCCGACTGGTGGAGCATTGAGCGGACACCCTCGGTGATCAAGTGATTTGCACGTTCGGCGACTCCATTCTGTTGGGGTGTGTCAGGGATAGAGAGCTGACGAGTAATGCCTTGCTCTTCCAGGAATCTGGAGAACTCGTTCGACATGAATTCACCCCCGTTATCCGAGCGGACCGCAAGGACTTTGCGCAACGTGGAGCGCTCCACCTTCGCAAGCCAGGATTTGAAGGCCACAAAGGTGTCGGACTTGTGTGACATCGGAATCACCCACAAATACCGAGAATGGACGTCCACGATGACGAGAGCGTATCTCGCACCCCCTAATGACACGGCACCGTCGAACGCGAGGAGGTCCATGTGGACTCGTTCAAGCGGCTGAGCAGAGCAATTTGATGTGACAGCAGGGAACGGGTGATGCGTAATTTTGACAGCTTGGCAAGTGTCACATTTCAAATCCTCGTTTGAATCTACCCCCATGTTCACTCTCGACACAGTTTCAGTCGAAATCAACTGTCGGAGGGCGCGTGGGTGGAGGTGAGCGAAGCATCCGTGCAAGACAGACATCGAACGGCCATGAGCGCGCGCGGGAACACACCCGCTTGATGAACGAGAGTAGCGACGTCGACGAGCGAGGCCTGCATGTGGTAAAGTCCGCTCTTGAGCTCGCCAGTGTGGCACACCATGTCAGCGATGGAGACCGTTGCCTTGGCCCAAGTCAGATGGATGTCGTAACCCCCGATGTCAGCACGACTGGCGGAGAACAGGCTGACCGGAGCGGTGGGCACCAACAAGGTGTCGTTGAGCTGGGCGATGCTGCCGTCAAAGGAACGAACGATGGCGGAGCCGACGCCTTCGATGGAGTTGACCACTTCACCAGTAATGCCTTCGAGCGGAGCTGGCTTGCACTTGCGGAAGGCGGTGAAACATGCGCGATCGTTGATGATGTGGTGCGTCGCCCCGCTGTGCAGGATGATGGAGGGCTTGGCCAAGGTGAACATTGCGGCTGTGAGGTAGCCACGCACCGGACCGTCAACCAGCGTCGAGATATCAGGCGCAGTGACGAGCGAGGCGGAAGGTGTTGAAGGAGCCTTCGTCTTCTTCCCCTTGGACCCAGCCTTGTTGTCCGGGCACTTGCGATTCCAGTGGTGGCACGGGGAGAAAGGAGGTGCGGTAGACTTGTCCGCTGTCGCAATCGGGCTTGCCACCATGGCGACGGGCTTGGGAGCTGGTGTCTGATCCGCCTGCATGTGAAGCGACTGAAGGACCTCCATATCACGAAGGACGAAGATAGGAGAGGTGAGCCGGACGAAGGGGCTCGAGACGAGGGCAAGGGCGAGTGACGAGTTGAGAGGTGTTCTAGGGACTTCTCACAAGAGGCGAGGACGAGGGACGAGTGCAAGGATGTGACCTTTGACGAGATTCAAGTTGCAGAAGGGAAAGAGAGAAGTGAGCTACGGAACTGGGAAACTAGACCAGAGGAGTTGGGGACGAGGTGGCGAGCTTGAGGAGGCGAGGCACGAGGATCACGTAATAGTGTTGAGGCCAAGGATCACGTAATAGAGCTTGGTTGATGTTCACGTAAGAGTCGGGGGCGAGAGGGTTGTGAGCGTATAGTTGGAGGAGAAGAAGGCAGTGCAGGTGCCGAAGTGGGGAGAGGAGGTCCGAAGTGCGGGAAGGCCGAAGTCACGCGGATGACGTGGGTGCTGAGAGGCCGAACTTGGAGTGGCGAAACTCACATTCATGACAGTACCCCCGGGTTAAGCGTCGAGCTCCGCGAGATGTTGGATACGGTCGGCGCCAGGCTTGCGAGGTTTCGAGCGATGGAAGTCGAGGACGAGAGCATCGTCATCATCGAAATTGGAAGCATCAACCCACTCACGATCCTGAGGTCCATAGCCAGTCCAATCAATGAAGTATTGAAGCAAGCCATGGCGAACGCGAGAGTCGAGGATCCTTTCGACGACGAAGGCTTCCTGGCTGTCAATGAGGTCGGGCGGTGGCGGCACAGGTTACTGACGAGAGGGCAGAGTGTTGGGGCGATAAGGTTCGAGGAGCGAGACATGGAAAACAGGATGAATGCGCATCGTCAAAGGGAGGTCCAACTCGTAGGCAACGGGATTGATGATGCGCTTGATGGCGAAAGGTCCGAGCTTGTTGGAGTCGAGCTTCGATGACCGCCGAGTGGTGCGGATGTTGCGTCGATTGAGCATAACTTGTTGACCGAGCACAAGAGGAGGTGTGGGAGCACGACGAAGGTTGGCGTAGCGAGCATGAGACTCCTGAGAACGACGAATCTGATCTTGTGCAAGTTGTTGGGCATTGCGAAGACCGGCAAGATGTTGTCGAACATCTGGAACAGGAGTCTCCTGGAGGGTGACTTCAAGCCTTGGGTGATAACCGCGAGAGGCGAAGAAAGGAGTCATCCCTATGCTCGAGTGAAAGGAATTGTTGTAGGAGAACTCAGCTAGGGGGAGCAAATCATGCCAATCGTCTTGATGGTAATCACAGAAGTGGCGTAGGTAGTGCTTGAGGATCTGATTGGTTCGTTCTGTTTGGCCGTCTGACTCTGGGTGGAACGCGGTAGACAGGTTGGGTCGAATGTCGAGCATCTTGAGGAATTCGGTCCACCAAGATGAAGTGAAAGTCGTTCCGCGGTCGGATACGATGTCGCCGGGTAGGCCATGGAGTTGAAAGATGTGGGTCTTGAATTGCGAGGCGAGGGTTTTTGAAGTGTCGCTTTTTCGTGCAGGAATGAAGTGAGCTTCCTTGGTGAGGCGATCAACAACGACGAGGACGGAGTCAAAGCCGGAGGACGGCGGAAGGTCGACGATGTGATCCATCGAGAGCGAGGACCAGGGTTTTGTCGGAACCGGGAGCGAGTGAAGTGGGCCATGCTTCCGATGATGGGAGGGCTTGTTGCGCTGACAACTGTCGCAGGAGCGAACATAGTCATTGACGAAGGCGTGCATCCCAGGCCACACAAAGTTCCGATCAAGCAGTTCGAAGGACTTAGCTTGGCCGAAATGCCCAGATGGAGGCGAGTCATGAACTTGATGCAGGAGTTTGACCTTGAGAGGTTCGAAATCAGGGACGTAGATCTTGTGGCGTTGTAGGAGGAAGCCATCTTGAAGTGCAAAGTCGGGGTGAAGCGAGGCGTCACGATTGAGATCGTTGATGACGCGAAGAGATGCCGGATCATGAAGAAGGCGAGACTTGATCAAGTCAGCGATCTCTGAGGAGGGTGAAAAGGTGGCGGAGATAGAGGATGGACATAAAATCACTACACCGGGTTGTTCACAAGCTTTTCCCCCCGCGGCAAAGTCGGGACGCCGAGAAAGCGCGTCGGCCTTGTTGTTTTGAGCGCCGGGTCGGTACTTGATGATGTAGTTGAGGTGGTTGACCGTTTCGGACCAGCGAGCTTGGCGACGAGTGAGCACTTTGGTCGTCTGGAAGTATTGAAGCGCGTTGTGGTCGGTGAACTCCTTCGAGATAATGTCGCCAAAGTTTCATGCAGGCAACGATGGCGAGGAGTTCCTTGTCGTGGATCTCGTAATTCTGCTCGGCAGGGGTCATCTTGCGAGAGAAGAACGCAACAGGACGAAGCTGAGAATCGACTGACTGGGAGAGGATCGCGCTGATGGCATAATCAGACGCATCGGACTCAATGACGCAAGGAAGCGAAGGATCGTAGTGACGAAGGATGATGTCGGAAGCGAAGAGCGACTTGAGGCGATTGAAGGCGGCGAGAGCCAAGGAGTCGAAGTCGAAGACGGCACCCTTCTTGAGAAGACGGGTGAGAGGCGAGATGATGCGAGAGTAGCCTTGAATGAAACGCCGGTAGAAGTTGGCGAAGCCGAGGAACTGTTGCAACTCCTTGAGCGTGGTCGGAGTTGGCCAGGAAGTGATGGAGTCCACCTTCGAAGGAGACATCGAGACACCGTCGGGCGAAATGATGAAGCCGAGGTACTCAGTCGAAGTCTGGTGGAACTCACACTTCTTCGGGTTGCAGTAGAGCTGATTGTCGATGAGGCGATGAAGGACTTCTTGCACATGAACGACATGGTCGGAAGGCGAATCCGAAAAGATGAGGATGTCGTCGAGGTAAACGAGCACCGTGACATCGAGGAAGTCGCGGAAGATGCTGTTCATCAAGTGTTGAAAGGCAGCAGGGGCGTTAGTGAGACCGAATGGCATGACGAGGCATTCGAAGTGACCGTAGCGTGTGCGAAACGCGGTCTTCCATTCGTCTCCCCCTTTTATGCGAACGAGGTTGTAGCCGGAGCGCAGATCGAGCTTGGTGAAGATCTTGGCCGAACAAAGTCGATCGAGCGCCTCCGGGATCAAGGGCAAGGGGTATCGATTCTTGAGGGTGACCGCGTTGAGTCCCCGGTAATCGACACAGAGGCGGAGCGACCCATCCTTCTTGCGAACAAAGAGAATGGGAGCGCCCGCTGGCGAAGTCGACGGGCGGATGAACCCCTTCGAGAGGTTCTCGTCGATCCAAGTCGAGAGTGCCTGAAGCTCCTTTTCGGACAGAGGGTAGAGAGGGCCGAAAGGAGGTTGCTTGCCGTCTTCTATCTCGATGGCGAGATCGAAGGGTCGATGAGGCGGAAGAGTGTCGGCCTGCGCTTTGGAGAAAGCCTGAAGAAGGTGGTGGTACTCCGAAGGAAGCGCAGATCGCAAGTCATCGAGGTATTCGGCAGAATCAGGTGGACCCACAGGGAAGACTGACGGGGAGGCTTCCTCTGAGGTCGAGAACAAGTACGAGTGCGCTGGATCGCGATTGATCAGGCCAAGGGAGGGCTCATCGACCAGAATTTGATCGAAGGCGTCGGAGGAAGCGAGGGCGACGTCCAGAGCGAGGTCGGGCGCCGAGTGTACGAGTGGGAGGCCCTGAAGGCCGACATCAACTGAGGTTGGATGTCCAAGAGTGCATTGAGAGCACGAGAAAGTGAGTGTATTGTCTGCCCAATTGATAGAGGGATTGAAGAGACGTAACCATGGGGTGCCGAGCACCAGCGGGTAGGTACCCAGCTGCGTGACATCGGCCTGAATGACTTGAGAGTGTCCTCCGAGCGTGATCATGAGGCGAACGAAGTGGGTGACGTGGCCGGACGCGATGGGGCGGCCGTCGATGACGAAGAGTGGGATCGGAGTCGAGTGGGGGCGGCGGACGAGGCCATGACGAGACACGAAAGAGTCGTCAATGAACAACGAGGTCGCACCCGAGTCGATGAGGGCCGAGCCTGAGACCGGAGGTTCCAGGCAGAAGTCGAGGGGTAGGACGAGATGATCGAAAGGTTGAGTGTCGAGTGTGGATGCCAGAGTGATGTAGACCGGTGAAGGAGGTGACCGAGTGATGCCGTGCGCGTGTGTGATGTCCTCATGCGTACACGAGGGCAGAGGACGCTCTAGTTTTTCGAATTGCTAGAGGGGGCAGCGGCATCTGTGATGGAGAAAGTGGCGTTGCCAGCACAACGTCCTGGATACTTCCTTGGAGCGGCGGGGCAAGCGCTGACCTGGTGGCCACCTTCACCGCAGTAAAGGCAGAGGTTGTTCTTGAGGGGTGAGAGGAGCCCTGCGAGTGGTCGTGGCGTCGACGTCCATGGGAGTGGGGCCCTGGGTCGTGACGTTCGTGGTGACGCGGGTCGGCGGCGAAGCCGAGTTGCCGCGTTGCTGAGAGTGTTGCGAATGAGGCTTGGTGGTCGCCTTCGCTTCTTGACGGCTTTGATGAAGACGGTTGTCGGCCTTGATAGCTTTGGCGGAGAGGTCGGCAACCAAGGTGGGGTCGTCTTGGAGGCTGAGCATGTTGCGAACGTCGGGCTTGAGGCCGGTGTAGTATTGGGCCTGCAAAGCGGGATCATTCCAAGCAAGGAAAGCAGAGAGCTGGAAGAAGGTACTCGCATAGGCAGCCGCGGATCCGGTTTGGGTAAGGGCGCGCAACTTGTTGGTAATGGTGTGTTCGCGATCGGGGTCGCCGAGGTAGAGCTGGGCCTGTTCGAGGAAAGCGGTGAAGTCCTTGAGAAAGTGGGGGCGCTTCTCGTCGGCGAGCTCGATGTAGGGTTCGAAGACCTTGTAGGCACTGTTGCGGAGGAGGGAAATCATGAAAGCAATCTTCTCCTGATCCGTAGTGAAGAGAGTGGGGTTGCCATAGATGTAGAACTTGCACTGAGATACGAACGTAGAGTAACCGGTCTTGTCCTTGCCATCATAGGCAGGCGGCTTCTCCAACGGCGACTTGGGCTTGGGAGTGTGCTGGAGGGTGTCGGTGAGCTTCTTGACGACGCTGAAGTTATCCAAAACCGCTTGGTAGGTCTGCTGTAGAGCGCGGCCTTCGGCGTGGAGGCTGGCAATTTCAGCTTCGCGAGAGGCTAGGGCGGCGTCGCGGGCGGCGAGGGCGGCCTGGAGTTCTTCGATAGAGAGAGGGTTGGAGGACATGGCAGAGGAAGTCGGTAGAACCTGGGAACTCGAATCTTCTATCACGAAGGACGAAGATAGGAGAGGTGAGCCAGACGAAGGGGCTCGAGACGAGGGCAAGGGCGAGTGACGAGTTGAGAGGTGTTCTAGGGACTTCTCACAAGAGGCGAGGACGAGGGACGAGTGCAAGGATGTGACCTTTGACGAGATTTGAGTTGCAGAAGGGAAAGAGAGAAGTGAGCTACGGAACTGGGAAACTAGACCAGAGGAGTCGGGGACGAGGTGGCGAGCTTGAGGAGGCGAGGCACGAGGATCACGTAATAGTGTTGAGGCCAAGGATCACATAATAGAGCTTGGTTGATGTTCACGTAAGAGTCGGGGGCGAGAGGGTTGTGAGCGTATAGTTGGAGGAGAAGAAGGCAGTGCAGGTGCCGAAGCGGGGAGAGGAGGTCCGAAGTGCGGGAAGGCCGAAGTCACGCGGATGACGTGGGTGCTGAGAGGCCGAACTTGGAGTGGCGAAACTCCCATTCGTGACACTCCATCGGGCTTGGTAGCTTGTCCAAGCCTTGCCTAAGTGTCTGTGTGTAGTACTTGCGATACATGTCCTTGCCGAAGTGGACAAGGCGGAACAACACGATCTGCTTGAAAGTAAGCCCGTGTCCCGAGAGCGTGTTGAACAGCTCGATGGTCGTCGCTTGGTACTTCGCGAAGGTGTCCATGCCGGTGGGGGGAGGTCCCACATTGAGCAACGCTTGGAGACGGATGAGGATGTCAGCCACCGTGCCGGTACCAACCACCTTCTTGATCATCTACAAGACTTGCGCGGGAGTGTGGTTGTAACCATCTTTTATGTGTTTGCGGATGTCCGGTGAGACAGAACGCATCAGCAGCGCGACCACTTGGAAATTAGCGTGATCAAGGTCCGTGCGCTTGTTTGGTGATTGGACGGGCGTCACGAGGGTGCAATTCCAGTAGTCGCCGCCAAGGGCGCCACGCACGTCGTTGATTGCGACCAGCCCCCAGTGTTTCGCAGATGGCATGATGGGTCAACATCGTGTGGTTTGACGAGGACGATAGGAGTTGTTCCCCCTGTGACCATGAGATCAGTGGTCATGTCTTGATGACTCAAATTGGCTGGCCGCTCGGTTGGGGTCATAACATATTGAAACTGAACAGCAATGTGCTGAACGAGTTGGCGGCAGGGACAAGCCAATGAGTTCGTAATCAAATGAAGAAGAGGAAGCAAAGACGCGAATAGCGCGCGCGACTAATACAAAGTGGAGACGCACATAGTGCGGATTTAAGGCAAGAGTAATTTACTTCAACACTTCAGTGGTCACCACACCCAACTCACATTCAAATCCATTGTATTCGCAACTGCTACCGCCACGTCATCAGATCACTACAGCCTCGACATTCAACAACCCTTTTCCAACTCGTTCCTTACAGGCGTACAACCCCCAAAAGTCAAACATCTTCCACACCGCCCGGTCTGGCCCATGAAAGGCACGCTGTCTCGGACAGCGGAGCCTCACTGGTGACCGAAGATGACAGGTGCAAGTTATATGGATTACAACTAGCTTCTGGTGTCAGCTTGATAAGATATGATAGTGCTGAGATAGGGAACACCAGTACTCACCTAGCTTCTGGTGTCAGCTCGATGAAGAGAGAGCTGAAGAAGCTAGGCACGCACAACCTCTATTTCTAATGCCTGTGGCCCGTCGTAAGGCCTTGCCTTACACTCTCATTCCTCATTCCGATGTTCCCAACGGTCCAATGCCTCTGTGTCCTCCAGTGCCTCGACAGGCTCCCATGAATCGCTATCCGACGGCCATGAAACCCAAGAGACCAAATATTGAGTCTTCCCCGCTCGGACCCTTTCATCGACGATGTCCTCGATGACCCACTCGGGTTCTCCACCTACGTCCACCGGTCCCGGGCGCGCGGTTTCTTGGCTTGGGAACAATTCTGAATCATTTGAGCGGTAGGCCTTGAGCTTGCCCGTGTGGAAGAACGGTACCGCGGAATCGTCCTTGTTGAGTTGCAAGGTGTACATGGAGATCCCTGGCTGCGCCGCAACAATGCGATAAGGGCCGTCGAAACGGTCCATGAGCTTGGCTGCGCGGCGCTTGCGGGTGTGAAGTCGCTTCCTGCGGTCACTTGAGTCAAGCAGCACAAGGTCCCCGACGGCCCATGAAGGTTCATCCACGCGGTCCTTGTTGGCTTGGGCGGCTTGACGAACTTTGGACACAGCAAGTTGGTCTCGTGCCTCCTCGCATGACTGGAAGTGAAGTGTGAGCAGCTCCTCAACCGATGGGAGCTCCTCGTCGCCCTCAATAGGGGCAAGCGGGGCAAGGGTGGGTGTGTACCCCAGGACAAGCTCAAACGGGGTCTTCCCCGTCGAAACGTTGACCGATGAGTTGATGGCATACTCACAAGTGGTGAGACATTCAACCCAATTGGATTGTTCCCTGTTGACAAGCGAGCATAGGATCTGGAATGCGGTCTTGTTCGTCTTCTCGCTGCGCCCGTCAGTCTCGGGGTGGAACACCGAGGAAAGTTGCAGCTTGATGTTCAGACGCATGTGCAGGGCGGACCAGAACTTGCTCGTGAACAACTTGTCACGATCCGAGACAATGCGTTGAGGCAGGCCAAAAAAATGATGCCACCCCTCATGAAAGTGGTTGGCAACATCCGCCGCTGTGTCGGCTTCGCGCGCAGGGATGAGGTGGACATATCCCGACAGTCGATCAGTGATCGTCAAGACACGGTCGAACCCCTTGTTTGTTGGCAATGGTCCGACAAAGTCAACGGCGATGTCCGTCATGGGGCGCACTGGCACGGGAAGGGAGTGAAGCTTGCCCGCGACGCGAGTGGTACGGGCCTTGGTTCATTGATATGAGTCACATTGTTGCACGTATTGCTTGACGTGGCGGGACATGTTCGGCCAAAAGTACGTCTGTATAACAGTCTGGTACATTTTTACATCACCTAGGTGCCCCAGCGCGTCATGAGCATCGTGAAGGATGGACTCACGGAGCGGGGCTAGTAGTGGAATGACAAGCCGGCCCCGTAAATACAGCAATGTGTCAATAATCTTGAACTCTGATGCGACCGACGCGATGTTGTTCAGAGCTTGCTGGCAGAATGTGTCGGTTTTGTACGCGTCGACAATTTGCTGCTTGACGACATCCGAGAGCGAGACTTGTGAAATGTTGGCCACAATGACGGGAAGTGGCTCGGGAAAGGAGTACCTGCTCATCGCGTCGGCTACAATGTTCTCCCTGCCCGGGAGATACTGGAGGTCGTAATCGAATTCGGCCAAGGTGTCAAGCCAGTGCGCCTGGCATCACGAGATGACCGTGCGCTGCGTCTGAAAGTGCTCAAGTGTGGAATGGTCGGTAAGGATGTGAAAATGGCCACCCAGGAGATCAATGCACCATTCCTTGAGAGCCTCGACAATAGCTAGGAGTTCCTGCTCGTGCGTAGGGTAGTTGCGTTCAGCTGGGATGTATTGACGCGACCAGTAGGCAATGGGGTGTGCGGTCTTCCAATGCGAGCCCTGCAGGAGCACACCTCCGATACCTTGAAGACTGGTGTCGGTCATCACCCAGAATGGCATGGCATCGGCAGAGTGGTCGGGTGGGCGTAGGCAGTCAAGGGAGACGACAATGGACTTGATGGCTTCGAAGTGACGGACCGTTGGAGTTGTCCAGAGGTTGTCGATGGATGTCAGCCCTTTGATTGTCAACGGGGTCAGTGCAGCGGTATGCTCGGCAAGGCCCGGAATGAACCTGCGGAGGTACTGCACCAAACCGAGAAACCCCTTCAGTTCCGTGACGGTCGCTGGAAGATGCCAGTCGTGGATGCGCTTGATCTTCTTGGGGTCGGCGTGTACGCTGGAGCGGTTGATGATGTGGCCAAGAAACTCACACTCCGAGGTGGCGAGGTTGGTCTTTGATGGCTCTTTGATGGCGAGCAGTAGAGTTCGGCTCGGCACAGGGCGTCCAGAACTTGGCAAACACGGGCCTCGTTCTCCTCCAGTGTATCGGCGAAGATGGTGATGTCGTCAAGGTAGACGAAGCAGATGGTGTCGAGTAATCCGTGCAGGGCGTCGTTGATGTGGCGCTGGTGGGTGGCGGGCGCGTTGCAGAGTCCCATGGGCATGACCGTCCATTCGTACAAACCCCAGGGTGTCAAAACAGTGGTCTTTGCTATATCCTCTTCCGCCATCTTGGTCTGAAAGAAGTGTTAAGTTGGGACCGGGGGGGTCGCTGGAGAATCGTGAGGCGGCACGGACCGGATCGTTTCGGGAGGTTGCGAGGCAGGACGACGTAGCAAAGTGCTCCCCGGTCGAGAAGTCGCGAGGCGGTGAAGACGCGGCCTGGAGAGGCAGCCGCGGCGCAGCCGAGCGATCTGTTCTCTAGCGAATCTCAGCAGTCTGAATGATGAGATGAAACGATGATGCGATTGCAACGGACCTGTTCTCTAGCGAATCTCAGCAGTCTGAATGATGAGATGAAACGATAGAGAAAAGGGAAAGAGGCGCGGGAGCGCGCGAGTCGGGCGAGGTTCTAGCAAGGGAGCGCACAGAGAATCTAACTGGGCAGGCACACAATGCAAAGCTTCAAGGACCAGACTCCAAGCGGGCCATCAGGGCGTCGAGAGGTGTCGTGTTGGACGACGGCACGAAGGGAAACTTATCCACAAGGTCAAGTGTTGATGAGCGAGGCGATCCGCAGCGACGAGATCCAGGTTGCAAACGACGGACGTCATGCATGGGCGATGCTCTGGATGGCCGATGAATCATGAGAGCGGCGGCGGCGAACTGGAGGTAGCTGGGCGGAACCATCGACTCGGCAAAGCTGGAGAATGCGGGCTGACTAAGTCCGGGCGTGAGGGCGGCGGCGTGCGAGCGTGAGTTGAGCAGGCTGGCACGGACCGAAGGCGAAAGGGCGGCCTTGGGCGCAATGGGCGACCAAGCGGCAGTCAAAGGTACGAGGGCGTTGACAGGGGCACTCGGACGGAGACGAAGAACACGGGCCAGTGAAGGTGCACTGACAAGACAGACAGCGCCATGCGAGGGCGTGCGAAGGCGAAGGCGCGAAGGCAGGGCTGGCAGCGGCTTGCGAAGGTGCAGAGGTGGCGTGCAGGCAGGGCAGGCAACGACCGGGTGAACAGACCAAGATGTGGGCGAGTTGACAAAGGCGCACAGGGGTCGAGGAACGAGGCTGGGCGCAGGATCATGCGGTGAGGCTCGAGAGACAGGGGGCGCAGTGAGGGCTTGCGAAGGCGAAGGCGCGCGGAGGCGAAGCACCGAGGCGAAAGCGCGCGGAGGCAAGGCGCTGAGGCGAAGGCGCGAGGCGAAAGGCGGGCAAGTCCGTCAAACGGCGGTCCGATGTCGAAGTGTTCGAAGGCTTGACAGAATGCAATTCAACAAGAAGGAGTTGGTCATGTCAATCTTGGCCCAGAACTGCGCTTTGGAGCACGTCGACAGGATGTCATCGGCCAGGGGCAAGGGTGTGCGGTCCTTGATGGTGTGCCAATTGAGGTGGCGGCAGTCGTTCACCCATCGCGGTGCAATGGTCGGGTCCACATCCGAGCCCTTCTTGGGGATGATGAACACCGGCGAACGTGAGGGGCGAAGACGGCCACTTGCGAGGTGCTTTTGAAGCAGCAGGTACCATGCCTGGCGGTGGTGTTTGGCAACCGGATAGCCGCACGGGTTGTCAAGCTCGATATGGTGTCGCACCGGGAATTGATAGGTGGCAACCGGTGGAATGTTGTCAGGGAAGCAATCAGCGTAAACCGCGCGCAGGCGCTGGTCGAGCGCGGCAAGGCGGAGCTGTTCGTCTTCGTTGACGGGCGCGATAGCGGCCACGGGCGACGTGCCGCGCGGCTGTGACGATAGTTCAAGCAGGTCAATTGGCTCCTCTGGGTTATTCTTACACGTGAGGTGGCGGTGTGGGAAATAACCTAGGTCAATCTTGTGCGTGTAGATGAAGTTGCCTCCCAGAATAAGCTCGAGGTCCCTCCCAAGGGGCGCCACTTCGGCGTACGTCGGGCCCGCCGCCCAACGTCCATTAGCCAGTTCGACCGGAACTCGAACAAAATGCGTGCAGGTGAAGACAGTGGGAACTTGGTTCTGCATTGCAAGAGTGTACTTCGTGTGCTGTTCCAAGGCCCGTTTTTTCAATCCCAATCGCTGAACGAAGTCCTCACTGAGGAACGTTTGAGGCGACCCCGAATCTATGAGGGCCGAGGCAGTGATGGTACCATGAGCACCACGCAGAGAGACGGGTAAAGGCGGGAACAAGCGAGGGGCGTACGAGTAATCATCGTCTTCCGAGTCACTGTTGAGGCCAGCAAACGCGGTTGAATCACCCGTTTCTTGGAACATCTGGATGGCCGCCACCATACCAGGACGAGTGCGAGCGGCGGGAGCGGTCGACAGGGGAGTCAACGAGGTGGCGGGCATTCCTGAAGCAGGGGCATAGCAGGGGCAGTTGCTCGACATGTGATCCGCATTGAGGGCGCGGCAGCGATAGCACCCATGGTTCGCGTCTAGGTAGGCGCGCTCCTCGGCGGTGAGCCGGGGACGGGGTCCCCCCGAGGCTGGGGCGGTGGTGGGGACTGGTCGCATCGTCGCCGTTGCGAAGGCCGTTGGTCGTGTGTTCGGCCGCTGTTGTTGGAGTGCGGGAGCATCGAGAGCGAGTCTCTCGAATGAGAGGTCGGACCATCCAGCTAGCGACGAGACGACATGCATGCGGAGGAGTTGGCACAGCTTGGGATCGGTGCCAAGGAGAACAAGCTTGGCGAGTTCCTGATCTGAGACGACCTGGAACCCAATCTCCATCTGGAGGACGCGCATTCGATTGGAGAAGTCCTGGAACGCGTGTACATCGTGACCCGTCACTTGGCGTTGCTGGTGCAACACCTCGAGTTGCGTCCAGACGAAATTGGCGGGCACGGCGCGGCGGATCAACTCCGACTTGAATTGGGTGTACGGTTTAGCAAGGTGTTTGCTCAACCCTTGAGAGACCCAGGTTTTGAGCGCCAGGACTTGCAACCCCATACCAGCGCCTTCGATCTTGTCATGGTCGGAAGTGACGGGTACACGGGCCACGCACCGGTTGTAGTAATCCAGGCGCATGAAGTATTCCTGAAGAGCCTCCATCGAAGTTTGATGCAGCTGAGGTGGGTCACTGGCTTTGTATACGTGCGTGGGCGGGACAGGAGTGGACATGGCGGGTGTGCTGGGCTGGGCTGCTAGTGCTGCAGGGTCGTCTTGATTTGAATGATCCTGGCTAGTCGATTGGTTTGATGGTTCGAGTACGGCCGGACCTGATGAGCGTAGGCCGTATCGTTGGGGTACCAATGAACTCGACGTTGTCAAAAAAAGAGTGAAAGGCACGCTGTCTCGGACAGCGGAGCCTCACTGGTGACGGAAGATGACAGCAAGTTATATGGATTACAACTAGCTTCTGGTGTCAGCTCGATAAGATATGATAGTGCTGAGATAGGGAACACCAGTACTTGTTGCACAAATGTTCTCGAGTGGTAACTGATGATGACCACGACTCAGTCCAATAAACAGGGACAAGAACAGAGTGGCCAGAAACTAAGGGACAGACTCGCGGAAGGCTAGAAAGTGAAGTGTAATGTTAATAGGGAAGAGGGATTAGAGACTAGTAAAGCAGGGAGAATGAGTGACTAGGGAGTTCATGAAGTGTCGCTAGGCTCAATCCCAAGTACTATAATAGGAGCAAGAATCAGATGAAGGACAATACAACCATATATTCCTAACAGTACTCACCTAGCTTCTGGTGTCAGCTCGATGAAGAGAGAGCTGAAGAAGCTAGGCGCGCGCAAGCTCTATTTCTAATGCCTGTGGCCCGTCGTAAGGCCTTGCCTTACAGCCCACTGTCAATCACTTTCAACCCTTGCCCACAGATGTCGCAGCTTGAGTGGCATGGAAGCACGGGGGGGTGTCAAGAATCCAATCATATCTTCCATCCTCTATCTTGCGCTCGTACTCAGCTGCTTGAGTTAGGATCCAGACTTCTAATACCTTAGACGGTGCGAGGTCTGGGCTGCAGAAGCTGAGAGACGAACAGTATACGAGGAAAGTGTAAACAAACATCAACAATTGTTGCCTGGGAAGCAGTGGGAAGTTGGATATGCAGCTCACTTGTGTCAAATTCGCACTGCATGTGTGGCTCCAACTTCTTGTTTGCCCTGGAATTCCAGGCCTCTGGCCATGCGCCATGAAGTCCAAAAGTGTCTCAAAATAGCATCATCCCCAATGCTGGGACAGCCCAAATTTTGGGGATTGCCGGACTTTTTGACACAAAACCTTCAGCTTTGGGCTTCATACCCTTGTTCAGGTATATCAGGTGGTTCACATGTGCTTTTGGAGTCTTGGACTGAAGATCTCTCTTTTTGTCTGGCCCACCACTCAATCAATGTCTTTCACCACTGTTGTCAATCCTTCCATTCCTACAAGCCGGTGCAGCCACTCATTGGGTCGTACAATCATGAGTTACCACTTCAACAATCTCCCGGCTCTGTTTGTAAGGCAGGTGTGCCTTACGCACCTAATGTGGCACCCGGTATTTGAATTACATCAATTCAAATTGCTTTACTTTTGGATCACGCGTTAGGGTGCCGCGCGCCTTTCATTCTCACCCCTCCTTGAATCAATTCCCTCCTCCAGCTTCTGATGCAAGGGATCGTTCGTGGTTGTCTGCCTCTGAAACGCTTGAGAGTCCTCCGGGTTCGTTCGTAACTGTTGCGTCCTTTTCTTGTTCGATCTGGTCCAGGTCGGGCTACGTTCTTGTTCGATTTGGCTCAGGAGTCTGTTCTTGTTCGGTTCGGATCGATTTGGGTCTGATTTCGTTCGGTTGTTGTCTTGTTCCAATCGGTATCTGGGGCGGGTGCGGTGTTGAAGCCGTCTCGCAGGGTGGCGGGAACGGTGTTTGAGGCCGTTTCGCAGGGCTGGGCTGGGCAGGGGCGATGGCGGGAGCGGCTGTGGGGCCGGGTCGCGGGGTTCTGGTTCTGGTTTCTGGGTTCGGGTTCGTCTTCTCCTTCGCGGCGGCTAAGCGGGTCTGCACCGTGCGTCGCCGGGGCGGCTGCGAAGTCGAGTTCGAGTTCTGGTTCTGGGTTCTGGGTTCGGGTTCTGGGTTCTGGTTCGAGCTGGTTCGAGTTCGGGTTCGGGTTCGATTTTTTCTTCGCAGCCGCTGAGCGGCGTCGCAGGGGCGGCTGCGAAGGTCGAGGTTTAACGTCGGGTTGGGACGGAGTCGTACATCCGAGTTGTCGGTTTCAAAAAAAAAGTGAAAGGCACGAGATCGCTCTCGAGCCTCACTGATTCCGAGTCCAAACAGAAAGGATCAAACGGTGTATTCGCAGGCGAAGAAAGACTACTAAAAGGACTAAGGTCGAGAGACGCGGCGGCGCCGCGCGCGAGGGCAAGCGTGAGGCCGCAGAGGTTGGCTCGAGGTCGTCGTGAGGCGTAAGCGGAGCGGCGCCTTACACTGTTGTGAGATGCCACGGACGGTAATCTGCGGGAGAAGTCTCAACCCTTCATGGGAAGGGCTGGACTGTTCTACATATGACGGCAACCAGGACAAGAGGTGTAGTCCTTGGCTTCAATCTCGCAAGCAACTACTTCATAGAGTGTGGGAGAAAATAGACAATGGTCAAAAGGAGCTGATTCATTGATATTCAAGACACGGGAGGTCTGCCTTTGTGCTGCCTATGCCGGATGCCTGCTTGAGCTCCTCCCATCACACTCCTAATATCATCCTTGCTCAGCCTCAGTTCCCCACTATTCAGCCTCCCAACCACGCCTTTCATACCGCGTTGCCGCTTATTGCAGCCATCTTCCATCCTCTTCTCTTTCAAACTCTGTGTTTTGCAACCTCGTTTTGCGCCAATTGATATGCCAGCAGCGTCGTCCCAGGCTTTTGCCTTCTTGAGATTTCCAGCAGCTTGCCCAGCCCTGAGTGAACGGGGGGCATTTTTTGGCAAAAGTGTCTGTCCTTTCATTGGTCTTGGAGAGTCAGGTGGCAGCGTACGTAGAAGCGTCGGTAGCTCCGCCTGCGTTGATGTGGACAACATGTTTGCCAATGGTCGGATCATCGAGGACAATGCCGTGTCCAGTGACAAAGAAAGACTGCGCATGGGTTATTAAGATGTTCAGCCGCGGGAACGGTGCCTAGAGCAACATCAGATTGCTACTTGCGCATCTTGAGTCGAATCCGAAGGTGTTGTCCGTCCCTGTCCTGGGTTCTTGACAGTTTTTGTGTTGACTTTGTCCGCCACCGATGGCTGTCTGGCCCTGTTCTTGACCTTTGATGACTGTGCAGCAGCAAATTGTTGCTCGTTGTGGGTCCCATAGGAGGACATGAAACCAAATGCCCGATTGGGACCTACCATGAACTCGTGTAGCATCCTCCGTGACGTGCGCCCTGGATGCGCTAAGACTGAGGTTCCTGCCATCGGTTGCCCGCTAAGTACTGCCACTTCGGAACGATGCAGGGTTGCGCTAGTCGATGATACATGGACTAGATGAACGAGTTGAGCAGACAGAACCGGATAACGAGAGAAAGAAAAAAAGCTCATGTCAGCAAGCGCTTTCTGCTGATGGCGAGAAGCACGCGAAGCAAGACACCTTTCGCAGCTGTCGCCTCTGCCGGCTCCCTCAACAGCAAGCTGCTCTGCAGATCGCGGGAATGCTCCAGCTGTCCCACGCATTCAGAACGCATAGTGTCTCCTCCCCTATTTTCAGCATGCTCCGTTACCGCACTCTTCACTTTCTTGTGCGCGTGAGACGGCCGTCCAGCCAAGTGGGACACCTCTACCGCAGAGGATGGCACAGCTGCTTCAAGGAAGTGCTGCTGATGGCGCAGCAGAGCTCCCAGCATCCGCGATCGCAATTCCTCTTCACATTGTTGGCTCTCCTCATCCTCCAGATCGGAGCCTGATGTCGGAGGGGACAGCGATTGCCGCGGCCTGCGGATTCAGGGTAGCATGGAGATCCTAGACATCAGAGCGCAGTCAGAGAGCGAGTCTGGCGACGGGGGGCAACCAACCTATTTGAGATTCTGGGTGTGGATACTGCTATTGACCTTCGAGCCATGTCGGTAGCATACGCGCTTGGGTGCGGAGAGGAGAGTCGGAAGCCGCCTGCAAGGATGTAAGTCGCCGAGACGACGACGACCTTCGACTTCGATGACGCTTCCTTTTTCCTGAGCGAAGCAAACCGCAGGTGTTCTTCTGTGTCTTTCGGCTAGTTTCGCGACGATTCAATGTAGGGCTGCACAGCTATGTGCAGATATGAGCTGGCCGATTTTTTTTTTTCAATCTAATAGATTGCAGTAATAGTCAAATCGTATCAAGGCCCAGAAATCTCTGGAAAAGTCGGAGATGCATTTAAGCCAGTAGTGTAGCCAGCGTCTCCAAGTGAGGTCCTCTGAAAATTGCGACACGAAGCGTAGCGATGCATGGGGTGACAGATTCAATGTTTATTGCTAAAACAACGAATATTTCGACCTCGATGTGGGAGCCACGTGACAGACCTGCGTCCAGCCATTGCAACTTGAAAGAATTCTTCTACGAACCCAATTTCAGAATCGTGAAACTCCGCACCAAAAGTTCAAGTGATCGCCACTCTGCTTACTATGCAACTGCAGTAAGTCCATCTTCATGAACAGTCGTCAAACTTGCCGGTGCTGGCTATGCCGTACGACGCAATGAAAGTTGGAGTGGCTTCCGTCTGCTACCCCCCGCGCCTGGCAGACGCTTCCTCCGACCCTCAGCCTTGAAAGAATATGAGCCGTGCGCAAATACTCAGGCCGAGCACCATCATCGAAAAGGGAACTTTGCGTTGCGGAAGAGCAGCGGCAATGTATCTGGTTTGTATATTCGTAAAGGGAGGGCAATGCCGGGCGCCTGGTGAGATTAATCCGGATCCGCCGAGCACCGAAGCGAACAACTTGAGAGGGCCCCAGTCCTCGGATGAAATGGAGAACAAAAGAAACGTACGAGTCATTTGGTCCACTCACTACTGTTCCGGTGGCTCCAGGGGCGACAGCCGTGAAAGCGGTGTTGCTGAACTCTGCCGGAGTGGTGGCGATGATTGGACGACTGAAGTTCGACGTTGTCGTCGCTGCGGCGACTGGTGACGACAGAGCGGACGCCGAGGTGCCGTTCACTAGTGTGGCTGTCGAGAGGGATGTCAAGCTGACTGTGGAGAAACCTGTGCTCGCTACCCTTGCCGAATTGGTTTCGGTGATGTTCCCGCTAGCCGACATCACCGTGCCATTCGTCACCGTTTGGCCCCAAGCGAGCGAGAGGCTAGTACCCCACATGACGAGCACCTGCCAGTGACTCGCAGACCGGTGTCAGTGTTCCCGTACAGCCGGAATCCGAAAACATGAGCACAGGCTCTTTACTCACTGACAGGTATCGCATGATCAGCATCGCTGTGAACAATCAGAGGTCAACTCGAACGTTGCGCAAGCGGCGGTGCAGGGTCCACTTGTCCCCAAGGGAGCCGTGCACGTCTGCGACTGCAAAACGGGTCGGCAATGTGTCAGCTGGTGCCGGTCACGTGATGCTGTCCGGTCTGCGAACGGCTTGCCGGCCAGCAGTCGGCCAGCTACACCTCGGCGCGTGAACCTTATGGGCTCCGCATGGGCGCGTCTAGTTTCTGGCCTCCGCCTGGAATTTTTGCGGGCTCCATAATGCAATTCGATCTGGAATCCACATGGGTGACTTCCGTCTGAGCCCCGCGTTGAATCCATGGAGACTCCGTGAGCTTGGCCCACATGACCTCCGGGTTGGAGACCTGTTTGGAGATCCGTGCAGGTTCTATGGAGCTCGCCATGGATCCGCCGCACGGAGAGGCTGCAGAGGTCCCCGGCGGACTCTCTATAGGCTTGACATGGTGAACTTTATAGGCTCGATAGAGATAGATTTCAAGGAGCCCATGGGTTTACGCTACAGAGCCTTATGGTCACCCGGCCAGGTGCGATATGGATTCCTTGTGGCAGCTGCGAATACTAGATTTCACTATTCTCAACATTAGGGACTGTCGGCGATGGGAGATCTTTGCTTCATGGCGTCTGAGCTGAAATTCGGCGCCTGGAGGACCTCATATGACGGTCCTCGCGGCAGGAGAGAGGTCTAGGCTGAGACTAGACTTTCGGGGACGAGGTGCGAGGGAGTTCTCGAGGGAGCATCAGGTTAGGACTGCGAAGCAACTGAAGTAGGACTTGAACTGTAGGGTTTCTCGAGAAGTGTAAGGAGTGTGATTGCAAAGGAGTGTTGCAGGAGTATGAGGTATTGCGATGAGAATGAGTATGAGTTGTTGCTTGCAGGAAGCAAAGGAGAAACTATCAAATGGCCGGCTTTTATAGTAAAAGCCGTGGAATGTTACGGAATGTGATGGAAGGTTTTCTACAAGCGAGAGATCACGATGCCCGATGTCCGGTTTGCCAGATGGAAGGTTGAGAAACGATGTGGGATCTCATGGAATCGAAGACGACTCTCGGGTTTCGGCGAGAGGAAGGTGAGGAGAGCACCGGCGTTAGTCGCGCTTGAGCTTGATCTTCGAGCCGGACCGGAGTTGGACAGTAGTTGGACTTGGGCTCACCAAAACCGTTACACACTCACCTGCCAGCCTGCCAGGCTGACGTCGCGTCGTCGCCGTCGTGGCATGAGCGCTTGGCAGGACCTGGCGGGACTCGGCGGGACGAGCACTGCGGCAGGGCCCGTGAAGCGACGAAATCTGATATTATACCGACAATGTTAGGGTTAGCTCCCTGAAAGAATCAAAAAGTATGGTGTGCTTGCACAACGCTATGATTGTTTCGCATCGCTTGGCGGAGCTGTCACCCCTGCCACGCCATTGGATTGGATCTCTCATTTCGATCAGCCGTCCCGCGCCCGTAAACGCTCGGGCCGCGTTTTCGAGGACTTTTGGGCGGTTTTTGGACATGTAGAACGCATCCTAATACCATTTCGAGGTGCGTGGGAATTTGACATTTTCGGGCCAAAGGAGGGTGTAAAAGGCTGACAATAAGTTCAGAAAAGGGCGTTTTCCCACCATAGGCGGACCGGACTTGACACCAGGGCTTCGCATTAGATCAGACAGATGCCTATCTATATCTACACCTCCTATAACTATCGTCCATCTATCTATATGGCCATAGATCATAGATAGACAGATACGCTTGGACGTAACTACGCAGATATCTAAAGCATCTGCCAGGAATACACATTGAGGAGACAGGTTGTCCATGGTCAGAGGGATTCAAGCATATTCAAGAAGCATATCCGCTTAAGTTTCCAAGACCTTATCAAGTCATTGGCTTGGCTCCGAACGAGAGGCCGCCCTCCTGGCTGCCTCTTGTTGTTTCTGCCCCTTCATAGATTTTTCAACCAAGTCCTCTAGCTTTCCCTCATTTGCACTTGCTCTCCGTCGTCTGTCAATAGAATACAAGGCACGGCTGCCATTCTGCCACTTCGTCGAGTTTTTCTGGCGGCAGCTGGAGAGATCTTGTCATGGCTGCAAAGGCCTTTTGTGTCGAGGACAAGGGAACAAGGGTCCGCCCTGTCATATCTATACACGCACATCTATGCATGCCTCCACACATCTAGTCATCATCTATCAAGTGGCGTTTATCTACGTAGATATCCACTAGATATCTATCTTTCATCTATCTGTTCTGCTGTAGATGACAGATCTATAGATAGCCCGAGATAGATAAAAGATATCTACGCGCATATCTGATGTAATGCGAAGCCCTGCAAGTTGACACGTCGTCCTCCCCTCCAGGCTCCAGCGCACGTGGAAAGCGTCATCGGTCCGGCGCGATGAAGGTGGTGCACCCCCGATGTTCTCCGCCTCCCGCACTCCTCGCACGGTCACCGCTTCAAGCGACATCACCAACAACCTTGTCGACACCAAGCCCGACCTTTCGGCCGGCAAAGAAAGAGTCCCTGCCAAGGCTCACCAGCGAGCCCCCTCGAACAAGGCCGAGCCCAGCAAGGCCGCCGCCGCGACGGCCTCTCTTGCCAAACCTATCGAGCCGGTCAAGCCTGTGAAGCCTGGGAAGGTACGTCAATCATACTACGGGCCGGAACTCGGACGCTTTGCGTTGATTCTTGATCTACGTCTTGGCTGACGTGCTGCCTGACTCGTTGATGGGCACAGTCGAAGTCGAGTGGAGTGGTGGCTGTCGCCAAGGACGACAACTCGCTCGACGCGTCCTCCGTCAGCGATGCCCTCACCACCAACAGCGACAAGGAAGACGAAGAGGACAACTACGAAGGGGAGAACTCTTTCGTGAGTGTCGACGGTATGACCAGAACGATGCTCCCATACCCAAACTGACGACACGACGCGCGGCAATGCAGTTGAGATCGGATGCAAGAAGCGCCGAGAAGGAGAGCGACTACTTGCAGAAACAGTACGAGATGGTAAATACGATGCACTTGTGCAAGCCAAGCGTCACAAAGGGCTGACCGATGGATACTCTGCTCATGCACTTCCACCTTCCTGACGGCTCCTGACCCCACCGCACAGTCGACTTCGAAGAGGCAGAGGACGGCCGAACTGGACGACTATCTCCTCCTGGTATCTTGCCGTCTTGCCTGGCCAAAGACGGTCATAACTGGCCATGATAACGACTTGGACTGGCCAATCGACATCCCTCGCGATCAACCAGCCCAACCCGCGTCAGAGGCCCGAACGAAGGACCAAGGTCCCCCGAATCAGCGTCCAAGATCTGCACTTTCCAGACCTCAGCGATGAGGATTCGATGGCAAGTTTGGCAGACTATTTTGTCCAGAGGCTCTTGGGGGTACCAGTTGAATTTACATGCGTGCCTCGTACAGATTGGCGGAGCGGCGGATGAGGTTGCTCATACCAACATGCGAGCGAGTTTGAGCAGCCCCCAACAGGCCAGCTCAACTTTGCAGACATCTCGTCGACGGCGAGGCTGAACCCTACATTGATACTGATCAACTCTGATCTGTTCTGCGGGGAAAGGCAACCCGCCCATGCAAGCCCAACGATGTCGCCTCCAGCATACCGGCCGGCATGGGCATCTCTGCTTCCCCCCACATGTTGTGTTGCGCTCAAGTGAGTGAGTTTCTAGGTGTCATGACGGCCGTCTACGCCGCTTCTAATTGGGTCGTTTATTGCCTCTTAGGTCTTGCTCGAAGATGCAGAGTTGCGATCTCGACCCGGTCTACTGCGTCTCTGCCTTCTGCAAATGCGAGGTCAACACGAGCTCCAGACGGTTGTCGAAACACTCGGGGAGGAGATAAAGGCACTAAGGAGTACGGTGACGAAGCAGGGCGTGGACAGCTTAAAGGTTCGTGCACTCTCGTCACATTTGGAAGCCTCACGTTTGAGAGGAGAACGGAGGCTGACCGCGTCATGAAACCCTCGACTCTTTGCCACAGCGCAAGGTGGCCCCTCTGGCCAAGATCTTTGTCGCGACACCGTTTCTCCTGACCCAGCTGAAAGGAGCGCCGTTATTTGCGGTGAGGGTTCTTTTCTCCGTCTCCGTCACCCGACCCGCATATTAGGGTTCACTATCGAGACAAGCTCGCTCGCCCGCAGGAAGCGTTGCTGCGTTTTGGAACCGTCCAAAGAGATTATTGGAACGCCAATCCAGACTTCCATTCCAGCGCGTTGTCGATTTACGCAAACGTCCTCTCGACTGCTCGCTCGGACCTACACAAATTAGTGAGTGACTTGCCTTCCCCCGGTCGATCCGTCGCCTCGCTACTCGGAGCTTTATTGATTGCGCAAACCTGGGCGTGGTGCGCCCCATTCTCGCGAATAGATTCGCCGAACGCACCTGGACGGGATTGACATCGTCCAGGCTCTGCAGATCTGGTACAAGGACCATCCGTTGGCGTACACGGATGAGCACCTGATGTGGTGGTCGGTGTTGGTCAGTCACGGCAACTGAGATTCGCCCAGCTTGCTCGCGCTTAATTGTGACGCGCCTCCGTTGGTTTGCAGTGTATTGTCAAGCGCCACGAGGGTGGAGAGAAGGAGCGCGAGTACTGGCAGGTGCACAGCACCGTCGCGAATGACCTCGCGACCAAGGCGGCCCGACATCACGGCTCCAAAAGGTACTGCCCCGATGGGATGTTTGACTGCGCTACGTACGTACACCAGTCCGCTGAGTCGTACCCTCTCGACATCAACGAGCATGGCGCCAACTGATCAGGCAGACTTACTTGTTTTAATAAATTTCTCACCCGCACCGTCCTTAGGCTGTACTACCCGGACAGCCAGCACCCCAAGATGATGCAAGCCAAAGTGTCGACTACGGACTCGTCGTTCCAGGCGGTTTGCACCTCGGTCCTTGGGACATACCAGCCCTCCGCCGACTTCCGGCATCTCGTCCTCGTGAGTACACACCCGCTCTTCCGACATCCACATCGCTTTCGCGTCGCCACTGACAGTCGCGTTCCATCCCCACTGGACATTGATGCGACAGGATCGGGTGCGAGAGATGGCGGAGGGGACGTTAAAGGGACAAGACGGATTGAAGCATGGCGAGTGAGTGGACATGGATAAGGTGACAGTAGCGATCGACACCCGATCTTCGATGGGTGTTCCCGGCATATGGGGTGCGAAGGTTTGGTCTCGCTGTTTGTGCTTGGGTAGGGACACTTTTCATGGCATATAGTGTTGCAATGTGTTTATTTACCTCGTCGACATTAGCCGTGCCAACAAGAGTGCTGCAAGGCCGTATTGTGGTGTAACGATAATAGGTTCTGGATGGAGTTGATACGAGAGCTGTGCTTAGTCTCTATGGAGTCTTTCAGGTCACTGTATGGGGCAAGTATGGTGGTCCACACCGAGCCCGCAAGGAGACCCACACACACACTCTGCGGGCCCAGCTCCATCACTCAGTGCAGCGTCCGTGCGGAATTCAGGTTTTGGGCGCGTATGGAGTCTGCGAATTTATTGTAACCAGTGGGATCCCGTTAAATTAACGGGATGATTCCAAATAGTAGGAGAATTAAACGGTATTATGACGAAAGACAGCAGAGAAACTATTTTTCACTTAGGACTTGGCCCTCCCTGGCGACCTTAGGACCGGGGCATAGTGGAGAGGGTTTCTCCTTGAATGAATGTCACAAAATTCGATGAGAGTGGGAGAGGAGAAGAAAAGGTTAGAGGGAGTGTCGCGGGTTTGTTCACGGGGTGTGATTTGTTGTTCAGCCCCTAATGCCGCTGGTCGGCCGCCGGAATGACACCGACACCGCCGGCGCGCCGCATCACGTGACAGACGCCAGCCGCCCTCGCCCCGCCCGTCAGGCGGAGCTCTGCTGTAGAAGCATTGTCGTACAAAGCCACGCGCTTGCCGTCCATTAAATACAATATAAGTGTTATCACTGTTTTACGTCAACGAAAAAGTGAAGGAAATTACTGGGAACGCTGTAGCTTCGTTGGAACAGCGCGGAAGATACAAAAGTCACCACAGAGCTTGTACATGACTTCTGATCGGAACATGGACACCACAGGCAAGTGCGGCAGACACAACAGTATGCTGGTACATCCACCACATGCGGCCCTCCGGGCCGCAACCTAGTTAAAAACAGCGATATTAGGTACATTCCTTAACTCACACTTTTTTTTTACTAGTTAGAGTAATTAGAGTAACTAGTTAGAGTAAAGTTAGAGTAATAGAGTAATCTCCCGTCCGGGCTCCATGCCGCCGAGTCGCCTGGGCTCCGGACGATCACCCTACGGGCGCCGCGTTTCGAGTGAAGTTCGCGCGCCGATGTACTGCCCTATGGGCCGCCTTTTGTCGTTTTATTCCGTGTGAACACGCGCGGCGCAATGACAATGCGTGCGAGACCACTTTACAGCACACACCAGACATTGTCAATATATTGCTCTTTCATCCCACTTGTATTCCCGATTATGATTAGTTACTAGTTGTTGATATTGGTCGCCTCGCGCGCTCCCTTAGCGCTTCTCCTCTTTCTCCAACTATCTTTTACCATCATCTTAGGCTCTCGTACTTACGCATATCGTGCCTCGGCTTCAGGTTCCTAAAAGACATAACTGACACTCGCCAGACCCTCTGTGACATACCTCGACGCATTGAACACACGCGTCAGCGCTATCTTTGACCCACGAAGTAGCATTTATACACTCCTTCGCACTTTTCACTTGTTTCCGACCCATTTTGACAACACTGTTTCCCACTTCAGGCGCACTCGAGCGAGGTTCTCACGCTCCCCAGATTTATGATGACACACGCCAGACCACATCTGAACACACACGAAAGCGACTTGAACTCTCCTCCGACAATTCAACACACGCGCCAGAAAATGAAAATGCTTTTCAGGATATTTTCCCCGGATTCGAGACCCCGCACTCACTTTTGATGACTCGCACCAGACCCGATCTCACAACCGTCTCCCCGCGCTCTGACACTCCTGAGCCCCGGCTTCACACCCCACGCAACCACATCACACTCGCGCGAGACCCCATATGAGGCACGCCGTGCGTCTCATATGTCGCACCAAGTTGATGATTGACGCACGAAGTTGATGACTGCCGCACGAGATCAAGCTCAGCGGGACTAACGTGGCGTAGACTGTCTACTAACTTTAGTAATTTTCTAGTACTAGTCTATCATGTGCAGCCACGAAGAAAGCCTTCCAAATGGAAACTGCTCCCGTGCTCTCCGTGTAATTCCCAATCAGTGAATCCTCCCAGGTGCAATGAAATAACGTACCTCAAACAGTACCACAGTGGTAGCCCGAGCGGCTCTCCTGCAGGAAATACGCCGGCGTGGGAGAGCGTGGGCACCGGGGTATGCGGTTGCGCGGGTAGACCGTGGCTTCCCGAGCTGGCAGCAGGTGCAGCAAAAGTGTAATGCCGCAAGTACGCACCAAAGCACCGCAAGTAGCGTGCACCAAAACAGTCGCATGTCTAGTAGCATGTCTAGGCTAGGTCAGAGACCCTACAGCGCGCAATCTCAGCAGTACTCGTCGCTCGAGATGCATCGCAGCGTCATTGTGTTTCGGGGGAAGAATCACACGGATGAATGTAATGCTTGAGACATAGCACAATAAATGAGCGGTGATGATTGATTGGGCGGGGCGGTAGTTGTGGGCTGCCACTCACACGGATTGTTGCAGCTTGAACGAGTGGAAATCCGACTCATGCTCGCGTCGGCAGCAACTGCGTCGTACGAGCTCACTGAGCACCAGCACACCTGATAATGGCGTCGCAGCCGGCATACTTGTTGTGGCGATCGTTCTTGTGCCATCTGTGGTTGATGAGCCCGAAGTCGGATAGTCTCATACAGCGTTTTCGGGTGAGAATGAGGACGGTGAAGGCGAAGCACGGGCGTGCGTGTCCAAATTCGCGTGCGTGTGTTCAAGTTCGCGCGTGCGTGTCGTAGCGTGTCGTCAAATCAGCGTGCACATCATCAAGCAGCCGCGCGCGTGTCATGATCAGCAAATCTCGCGCGCGTGTGTTCAAATCGAATAAAACGACAAAAGGCGGCCCATGCTCTGCCCTGCTTGGATCACGTAGGTCTCGCAGCCTCTCGCAGCAAGGCTCAGCACTGTTGCCCGTGGGCTTGATTCCTGCCCGCTCGCATCTATCGCGACCTGGAAAATGTCGAACTCGCGCGATCAATGGCACACCATGTTGAGTCATTCTTCGTTGATGAGGTTTCTTCCGTCGGTCACGCCCTGTGCTCACACCAACCTCGGTCCCATCGGCGAGCTACTCCAGATTCATGACAATTCCATTGCCAACCGCGGCAGACGCAACTCTGCTACAACGCGTCGTGTCGGTCGACCAGCTATTGCGACCATCTGAGCTTTCACGCAGGGTGTATGTAGAGGCGGCTTCGTTGCACATGTGAGTCCGTGTCGTCGCCGAGCCGGACCATGCTATCCTCAGTAAACTTGCCGCTCGCTGACTGGCTTCGACATCGCTGCTTCGCCAAGCCAGTCAGTTCATTGCTCAGTCGGTCCGTCAAGCTCGGGTGGCCCTCGATCATTGTCTCAGCGACATTGAAATGGTTGTACAAACGATGCGCAAATTTGGCCCCGAAGCCGCCGTGGATGGCACCGAAGCTGATGCCTCGATCGAGGTTGGACTGAGAGGCAGCTGGGACGGCGCGCAGCGTTGAACGTCGGGAGCTACAGGCGCGGGGATCAGAGCAAGGTACCGACATCAGTGATGCTACGATTGCAGTTGGTTGCGGCCTCCGGCTGTCGGTGGCGCACAAGAAAGCACGTTCCTTGCTTCCTCGGCTTCGACAGACGCAAGACAGCTTCAAGTTGAACTGCCGCCTGCTTAATGCATGTTGAGATTGGTCAAGATCGTACCCATGTACCGGTCAGCCACAAGATCTCATGGAAAAGCACGCAATCCAATGCGGCCATGCGTCAACAAGCTACCTCACCATGCCTCTTCGGCTTCGATCTTGTTGTTTGATCGGGTCCAATGGTCGGCGGCGTTCGCTCCCACATAATATTCGACCCTGACGTCGGCGATCGTGATCCCGAGCTGTCTTGGGGCATCGCAGGCGCAAGCAGTATCGCTGACAGACGTGTCCTTCATGTCGAGCTCCAGTTCCATCGGTCGTGAACTCTTAGTAGGTCGAGCTCAGGCTGGTGGCCAGTGGCGAAGCATGAAATTTGACCCGATACTAGACCTTCGATCCCGTTCGAGACTGCCGGGGTATGAGACTGGACCGAATCCGCAACGGCGAATGGATCCGTAACTGAAGATAGCTAAATTTTGTGCCAGCGAGCAGAAACCGGGCTGTTCTTGCACATCCGTGCACCGCCGGCCGTAACGGTGTGTTGTTGCTCGCAACGGCCATTGCAGAGTGCTGCCTGATGTCCAATTGGCAATGCCCCTCTGCTCACGAGTTGCTACTAGTGGGAAACCGTGAACCAACGGTATGATGTGATTGAATTGCAGGAATATTGAGCACTATGCATGGTTTCAGCAGGGGTAAACCCACACAATACGAAGCACAGCATAGAAAGTATTCTCTGTTCATGGAACTGAGAACAATGCGAAATACTGGGTTTAGGGTCACGGTGGCGCTCGATCATGCATCCGAACTTTGCAATGGGACCTTATCCGATGGCAAGATTTAGACTTTATATGGTGAATTAGTCCACTGACAAAGTTCACAAGGGTTCCGTTTCGTTTAAGAGCTAAGAGCAAAATCAAGCGCCTCTTGAACTTAGGTCACTCGGCGCCAGTAAGAAGAGGCCTCGACCGAAACTCATTCATAAGTATCTGGTATGATATACCTCTGACAAGTGAGGATGCGCCGGCGTCGACGGCCGGTGAAGTACATTTTCTACTTATTGGCCATCTCCAGGAGTACCACAGAGGTGGCAAATACCCTGCCTTTCGGCGGCGGTTTGGTGGACTACTAGGTGCTCGGTTATTAGTATGCCGCGCCTGTCTCAACACGATTCAATAACAGCATTAGATATATTAGACATAATGGTTGAGGTACCTTCCTTCAGGGCGCGAAAATTTTAGCTTCCCCATGATTATTGTATTTCTCTCGATCACGCCCCTGAGGTTGAGAGCGTCGGTCCTGTTTGAGGTCGAAGCGCCAAGGACCGCGCATCCTCGGCCGCTACCAGGCCTGATGAGTCGCGTGACTGAGCTCGCACCGTCTAGGTCGAATACCTCTCCGCGTCTTGGATCCGGTCCTAGACATCTACCACCGAATTGCACATATTCTTCAAGTGTACAGCATCGTAGGCGAGGTGAGTCTCTCGGCGCGATCAGGACGGGGTGGAAGTGAGCAGGGCCAAGTCAACTGACGTCCCCGCGGGCCACAGTGACCAGTTCTGTATACGTGTCGCAATACCAAGATTGGTTGGGTTTGTCAATACACGCGAAGAGGCTGTACCTGTTGATCGGAGCGTGACGAAGGGGAAGATCGAGCAGCGGGGTGCCTAGCAGTAGGCTCTCGAGCAGGCCAATGATACACGGCAAGACCTGAGAAAGCTCAGGCTGACTGCTCAGCGCGCAGCAGTCGCTCAGCCCTGCCCTGCTACAGGACCCCCGAAAACCCAGCCATAGGCGGCCGTCTAAAAACGGCCTTTTTTGAGGCAAAATGTCCAATTTTTTTCCAGATTCTGACTGAAAATGTCCAAATCCCTGAAGCTCGTTAGAGCTGAAGGTTTCGTTTCGAAAAATGGGGGGGTCCCAGCCTCGAAAATGGTGCACGTCTGAGATTTGATTGGACGAAATGGCCGAAATACCCCGCACGCGCGTGGCTGTTGAAGCACCAATAGGAGAGCTCGATTTCAGCGCTGATTGGTGCGAACAATGCTACCCCGGATGGGAGGAACCTGCCTGAGCGCAATAGGAGAGTCCGAGTTCAGCGCCGATCGGTTAAAACAATGCCTCCCGGATAGGAGGGCCCCTCGCACTTAGCACTCAGCTTTCGGCCTCATCAGCCTCCCCGAGTCCCCGCGGCAGGCCCGGTCCGCTGGCAAGTTGCCACTGCCCGGCCCTCTCCTTTCCGTCTCTCTGTACTCGCCTTGCTCCAACTTGGACCGAGTGTCCCCGCATCTCTAAGACCCGTATCACACAGCCGCCGTCATGTGACTTCTTTGTGATCTTGTACCCCTCCGCACCATCGACGTCAGCCCACAACTTGAACGCTCGAATCTCGACGACGTGTTAAGCCTCGCGTCCACCGCTAGCGACAGCCGATCCTCCCGCCGCACCGGACACGCACAGTATATGTACTCCGGTCCGCTCCTACGCAACAGTCCAGTGTTGGCATTGTAGAATGCAGTCTGGGGCGACTCGTGCTCCTCAGCAGCATCAAATTCAGCATGAATCTCCTGAAGGAGCTTTGTCGGGCGCACCACGTGGAAGGATACTCCAGGAGCAATCCGCTTGCGAAAGAGCTATTCCTACAAGCGCTCCTTTGGTCGTGCGATCCCAACTGTAATGCTTGTTCAAATGGGTATGTTTTGAGAAGGCAACAAGCGGCGAGTCCCGTGACTCCGCCCCCATTGCTTCCCCGAGCACAGAGCATACGCATCAAAACCTGTTGACGTGCTCCAAACCGAACTGAACGAGGAAGCCCAGAGGAATCGCGAGAACGTCTCGGCGACTACCTCTAAACAAACGATGCACAGACGTCCACCGCTGCATCCCAAACCCGAACAAGAAGAACCCGGTAAAGTGACATCGCATTTTGCGCCAGCATCCGATCAGTTCAAGACCGAGAACCGTTCTGAATGGAATGATTACTTCACCGACGCTCGTTCCCGTCTCTTCTGCTACCTGGTGTGTTCCCCAGAGAGTCTTCGGGCATAACGTACGATGGGTGCCTGAACACCACATCAAGCGTGAGGAATCAGGTATTTGGAAGATATTAACCAACTCTACACTACGTACGGACCTCCGACCACCAACTTACGATTCTTCAGCTTGGCGGGGCGCACTCATCCATCCCCGACGTCTTCATCGACCGAGCGATTTAATCGATCAGATCGCCATGAACAACACGCTTCAGTGCTCACTCTGGCCAGACTGCTTCAAACGGTTGTTCCCTACCACAGGGCCACTGACTAAGCCCCCTCGGTCGTTGAGCAACGGATTATTGCGCACTGGATCACGTCCCCGCTGATGTCCGAGATTGCCTCTCCAACACGAGTCAGTTTGAGCACCTCGTCACTGTGCGCGCCAGAGCCTACAAGATCATATACAAGCTAACTCGTTTCGGAGATCGCAAAGCTCAACAAGAATTTAGGCGCGGAAACACCCTCATTTTCAGCCAGAACACCGCTTCGTTCACCGATGTACTGCCCATGTCAGTCGAGGAACTCGCTGACAGTGTTTGCGTTTTATTCTGTGCAGGGAGCCCCAACCTTGCGGAGCTGGACAAGTGTCGACCCATGATCGTGAAGCAGAGTCGGATCCACTGCAAAAGATGCTCAGGTGATTGATCAACGAAAGCAAGAATTCGGCTTACTCTGCCGTCTCCTTTGATGGCCATTGCACAGCTCGTTCGACGCAGTTCCGGTGCGCTCAACCCGACCTCTACAGCTTCTACGGCGGTTTCAGCTTCGACTTCGACTTCGGCTTCCGTCTGCGTTGCTCCCCAAGTATCGGATCTACAAATCGCCGATGGAAACTGTCTCGTGCCCGACGTAGTTTTGGCGAAGGTGGTGACCGCAGAGACAGTGGAACCAACATCATCGCTCTTTGAAGGCTACGCAACAGCGCATAACGACTTTGATGAACCAGTATTCGAACACGTACATGTGCCGCCACCCGCTACCGACGAACCAGTTCACTCGTGGCAGTTCTCTGAGAAAGCTCTTCGTTATTTCAACCACTGCAAGACCAGAGCGCCCCCCCATGTCATTCCGACAGGCGATGACCCTTTGTGGGAATGTTCGGATGACTTCCTGCTCTCAAAGCTGTGGCCACACCTCGATCCATTAGGTCTCGTCGGTGTCTGTGTCGAGCGCGACGTCAAGATTTCTCTGGAGGAGCAAGTGAGTCAAACATTGGCTCAATCTATACGACAGCGAATTCGGAGGCCACCCGTCTTTCCCATTCATCGTCTCGAACATTCTCCGCCGACGAGACGTGTTTCACCACCTCGCTTTTCGGGTCCCCAAAGAGAAGGTGGCTCGAATCGCCGCAGCACTGCTCGAAATTTACCGCATATCGACCGTATTCTGGCGTTTCGTCCAAGCACGCACGTACTTCAACCAGGCGAGGCAGGCCCAACACGCTCGCTTTCAGTTCGTGCCGCATCGGATCCGGGTACATGCCAGGAACAAGCCCCTCTTCATGCAAGTCACGCGTACAATCAACTAAATTCCTGTATGGGTAAGCTGATCTGACAATTCTACGGCATCGTCATCATTACAGCCTTGTCTCCCTCTTCTCACCGACCGTCCACCGTCGCCCAAGGAAAAGCTATCACCGGTCAAGAGGTCCATTACCGTGGCATTGACCTTGCCCCTTCCAAAAAAAAAACGTAAGTCGCTCCCTGAAGTCCCGATCTCTCAACGTCAACTGAAACAACTTCTTATAGCCAAGTTCGGTGAAAGGGCGATGTGGGTCCCCGGCGCTGACGACCACATGCATACACAAAGTTGGAGTCGGACCAGACACGGACTGTGGCATGGGCGATGTCGAGTGATCTCAACTTATGCATGTACACCCCGGCTCTGGCTCGATCTCTTCTTGCTGCAATGTTTATTAATGTTTGGCACATACTTACACGACTCATTGATGTGGATTGAACCGACTCGCCAACTTGGTGCTGCATGCCCGATCCATGGCATGTTCTTAGTAATACTAGCTGACGTTGTCAGTCGGTGTTACTCCGTCAGAGGTTCAGGGACCCGTCGCCCCCTCCGGGGGCGCGTTAATGAGGGCCGCCTAGTGTTGCATAATTTCTCAAAACTACTCTACAAGCTGTACAATGCTCAGATTTTTTTCTGCGGTGCGCGCAGACTGCGTTCCCGCCGCGCGCGCGCACCAAGAGCGCCGCCCGCGCGACCGCCAACGAGCCTTTTCAAAATGAAATGGACTTCAATAGGATCTCATCTTTGTATTCATGTGATGGTCTTTGGAAAAGTTGGAGGAAATGCAATTAAGCACACTGGCTAGGCCAGCAGTGTAGGACTCATTGACCCTGAATCAGAATCATACCCACTAAAACCCCCTTGGGTGATTTACCGAGACGCAAGGCGACCTTGGACTCCTAAATTGACGTCCGGAGCTCCTCGAGTGCCGTTTCGGTGATCGCTTCCAAAGCATCCGACGACAATCGGCGGCGGCGAGAGAGCTTCCAGATCGAAAGGAAGAAGAGGAGACGTAGCTCGACAAGTCGGCGTTCCGAGCGAGAGACGACCAAAAAATGATAAATGATCGCATATGCAGACACTTAGTACTAATATAACGCGCTCCAAACGAAAACAGCGCGACTGTTACCCGCGCCGCGAAGCTGGGCCGGCTATATATGCCTGTAAGGTTCGGCAGCCACTCGGTAGGTCCAAGCTCAAACCTCGGACCGACGGACCGACTTGCCTCCCTTTCATTTTCCTGCCTTTGACTGACAACCATTGTGCATCCCCTTGTCATCTTTTCCTATCTTATCTCTCCCTATTGTCTTAGTTCCCCACAAAGAACCACATTGTCCACCTAGCTCCCTTTCAACTCTCCAGATTCCTTAAATAGCGATTGGTAGCTCTCTTCTCTCTTTTACTCTCTCTTCATCCCTTACTGGACCCCCCACTCCTGATTCAACTTGACAATCGACTGGTTTTGGGACTGTCAATTCGTCAAGCGACTTCGAGAGTACCACCGAGGAACCCGCTTTTACTTACGCTTACCCGCTGAGTAATCTGGGCTCCTTACATCCCTAACCCTGCGCCTCCAGCCTCCCGCTAGCCTGGTCTGCGCTTCAGAGTTCGACCGAAGGGAGGAAAATGTCCAAAATTGAGGTGAGCCTCGACCCATTTTGAGCCAAAAATGTCCAAATTTGCGGGCCGCCTCTGGCTGGGCTTTCGGGGGTCCTCCTGCTACTGCCCTGCTAGGCCAGGCTAGGCCCTGCTAGGCCCTGCTCGGCCCTGCTAAGCCCCAAGCTGCCCCAGGCGCGTCCTGGGATCCTGGCGCGTCACAGTCACTTAGTTACTACTCGCGCGTCTCGGATATTGAAACTGAAGCGCGATGTGCTGAACGAGTTGGCGGCAGGGACGAGCCAATGAGTTCGTAATCAAGTGAAGAAGAGGAAGCAAAGACGCGAATAGCGCGCGCGACTAATACAAAGTGAAGACGCACGTAGTGCGGATTAGTGCGGATTTAAGGCAAGAGTAATTTACTTCAACATCGGAAAGCCCCGTTTTGCCCCGTTGTGGGGCGGATTTGTACACCGAAATTCCCTATCCAAGGGAGTAGTAGGTGTTAACGCACCGCGGAGCGGCGACCAGTCCCTGAACCTCCGGTGCCCTCTATAAAGTCACACTCACACAACCATGGCCCGAGGATAGGCAGTGGTACCTCCTACTTAGCCGCAAGCGAATAACCACCACAAGACAAGGCTAGAGACTCCAACGACAAATCCACATTTCGTTCCAGAGCCAGCCGCGCGTCCCGAACAGACTTCACGATCCTTGTCCGACGTCGGCGGCCTCTGCTCCGAAGTCATTGACGCCGTCGCCTGCGCGTGAGGCGGACTTCTTCCGCTGATGAGCACCGCATCTACGAAGTCGAACCTCCACAGGAGTACAAGCTAGTATCTCAACTGCGTGTTCCTGGCTGGGAGCAGATTCCAGCTTATGGCCTGCTCCCATCGCTGAGGCGGGTCGGGCTTTACGGCCTGCTCTCACTCCCGAGCCTGGTGTGGCTTTACCGCCAGCGCTGCCTTCACTTCCTCGTTTTCAACGTGCGGACCATGGCGAGGTTGCTCCTATTCCTTTACCAGCTGTCGGCCCGTTGGCCGAAGGGGTTGAAGACGAAAGAGGAGCCTATCGATCATCGACGCGAGGAGGCTGTTGAGGCTGTTGAGGCTGTTAACAGTTACGAAGACGACGACCCTGCGGAGCGTGATCCACCTCTACCTCCTGACGATGGTCACGAGTACCGTCCTTATCGTGTCGGTCGCAATCCGGGCCTGCTCGAGAACATTAACGAGGGCAACACTCTACCGGTTCGCACGCGTGCTCAGCGTCGCGTCGCCGCCCTCAGTATTGTGTCCACGCGCAAGGTCCTTCGTCGTGAACCAGAGCTCATCGCTTCGGTCTCCACTCGTCATCCACCGCTTCCCAAGACCTTCAAGGATGCGATGGTTTCGCCCGAGGCCGAGTCCTGGTTCGCTGCGTCGGTCAAGGAACTCAACTCCATGGGCTTGCACAAGGTGTTCAAGCTTTCAAGGCCACCTACTGGGGCTCGTGCCCTCGGCTTTCCTTGGGTGTTTACTCGAAAGGAAGACGCCGAGGGCAACATCATCAGCTACAAGGCTTGGCTAGTCGTCCAAGGCTTTTCTCCACGACTGGGGATCGACTACAACAAGATGTCTGCTCCTGTCTCGTCGATCACGACAATCTTGTTCGTCGTCGGCCTTTGTGCCGCTCGCGGACTGGTCCTGACTTCTCGGCGTCGCTACCTCTCTTCTATCGGAAGTCTATCTTCCGCGCTCGCATGTTTTCTGCGATAGTTGTCAGTGACTGTAAAATGCAAGAAACCGAAACCGGCAATAGTGAGCCGGTATAAAAGGTGTCGTTGTGATTTGCGGGCTTGAACTCACCACCATGACCTTTGGTGCTCGACAAGTCAATATTCAGCTCGGCGTCCATTGCCGAGCGCTTGACAGGGGAGGCAATGACCCGCTTGGACTGAGTTGGACGGTCGGCGGGGGTGTGGTCTGGCGTGTCATCTGTCGCACATCAGACAGGGAAACTACACCAGGCCTATGCAATATGCACAAAGGGTTTGCCGGAGGACGTGTCCCTCCAAGCGCGACCCTCGACGGTGCAGACAACCGCACACAGATCACCTTCACCCAGGGTGCCCACTCCCCAGCGTAGGATATTCTTGTGCAAGTCGCCCAGGGTGCTCATCGACAGTCACGGGGAGTTGCGTCGGATATCCTTTGGCGTACTTGCGACCGGTAAAAAGCCCCTCCCGGACCTCCGCATAAAATCGACTGTAATCGGGCAGGTCGAGAATGTTCTCCGGGTCCAAATGGGAACAGGCGGAACCACGCCGGCCTCCAGCAACCCCTATGACTCCATCTTCCTGATGACTGCACACACCCGTGTCAGCCCAATCATCAGACGCTGGAGCACACAAAGGCAAACATATACATTACTACTTACATCCTGGGTGTGATCAACTGGTGTTGGATGGAGACCACCTGCGGCTTTGCCGTTAGTGAATGCGATTGCTGGCCGGGCCGGTGAGGGTGAGAAAGGGGAAGGAGTCAGGTCTCTGTCTTTCTTTGCAACGGATTCAACTTACATTAACTGTTTCTCAATTTCCATGCCGTTGCCCCACGTTCAGAAAAAGAAGGATCGCATCTTGGACATGCCCTGAGTCGCAACTTTGCTTCGGACTCGGACGTCACGAGCAAGTGCTCCGACCGCTGCCTTTCCGGAGGCAAGCTTGTGCTCGAGACTGAACACACAAAGTGTACCCGAGTCAGCCTCTATAATAACATCTAGAAGTAGGTGAGCTGGCCCTCTAGGTCGCTTCGCCGATGGACCACGCGAATCAGTGATTGCAGCACGCCATTTGGCATTCCTCGAAATCAAACATTGTAGGCCTGGGTACCAGGATGTCATTGGCTATGCTTTGCTTGAAGATGTAGCCACTCTCGCATGCGGGACAAAGCCCAGCGCATGAAGACAATATCATAACCAAAAACAATTCTGTAGTCTTTGATCGCCGAAGAGAGTAGTAGCCCTGCAAGTTGTGAGCCTGACAGAGAATCTGCAGCTGTTCACACTGCACGAAGGTTGACGTTGGGCAAGACGAGCTGTCGCAACGAGCACCTGATCACTAGATCCTTGTCAAGCAAATGCGAGGAACCAGATCTGTTCAGTCCATGATAAGTGTACTGTACTCGTTCGCCATGTTGGCAAGAGCGACTGCCTCTTGTCAAGCCAAGCTCCCAGATGCTGTCCAATGAGTCGCAATGACTTGGCGTCGGGAGGCGCGACTAAGACACGTGAACTGGGAGAGATGGACATCGCCGCAGGGCCCGGGTGGGTGGACACAAATGCCACTTGATACCAATGACTGGTGTGTCGGACCAACTGAGCACCGTTCGTGACTGATGAACTACTCCACGTTGGATGAGGGCTGTACCATGAGCTACTGAGATGTTGATGTTCGCACACAGCTATCAGACGGGCCGAAGCGCACGCCTACAGGACTTTGCACTCCGTGCCATTCGCCGCCGTTCCGCGCCGGTCTGTGAGGGTCTGTGCAGGTCTAAGCTCGAAACCCTCCAGTGGAGGGGCTTGTGACTTATCGGCGCGTTTGGCTGAGTTGCCTATCGAAATTTGGCCCAGAAAAGTACCACCTTGCTGTAGCTTGGCAAATAAAATCACCTATACAATATGTAGAAAAAGGCGCATTCTTATGCTATTTTTACGAGCATCTACCCAAGGGAAGACTCTTGCATGTCCTATTCATTGAGCTACAGCGGTGAGAAGTCGTTAGTTTCGACTTGGAGCTGGCTCGCGCACGGACCCAGAGGGACGGTTCTTCGCGCCGACGTGAATCAGCCAGCCGCGCCTCACCGGCCTCACCTTCGGTCCACAACGCCAGTCCACGACGTCGCTACCGCCCTCATGATCCACCATGCCCGTACGAACGCCAACGCTTGTCAAAGGCACACCTCGTCGGTCTCCATCGATTGAGTTCAGAGAGTCGCCCTTACGATCAGCTTCGAGGGCAAAGCCAACGACATCAAGGGACCATCACTCAACCGACACAACCCCCGAACTGCCTACCCGTCGCTCTCCGGCTGCTCACTGGAGATCACAATTAACTCAAGAAGATCGAATTGACCCGATTGAGTTACGCAAGAAGCTCAGTCTCCTTTTGGTCGACAAATTTGGCGAGGACTTTGTCTCCCGGCCGGTGCAAATCGAAGCTCTCGCGGGACTTTTTCAGCTCGAGCGGTTCAAGACTCGAAATCAGTATGACGCTGTATTCGTCATTGCTCCAACGGGTTCAGGGAAGAGCTTGATATTTCAAGCCATGTATTTGATTTACGGCCGCCGGGCTGTGACCATAGTTGTCAGTCCTCTGACTGCGCTGAGCCAACATCACCTAGGTTTTATTCGGTTGGCCGTTGAGCCGACGCCGGTGCTGAGTCCCACGGTCTTGATACCTTTACAGGCCGACAATCTCAATCAAGAGCGAAAGAAAGCGGTTATCATATGCAAGGAAACATGGGGTGACGGAGAGCTGTACCAGCAGTTCAAGGATCCTCTCCCATACTGTCTCATTCATCTTCATCGTACGTGTTCATTCAATCCGCCGCAGGTTTTGCATGCTCACAACCCCCGTACTGATATCTTGCTACTAAAAATCTCCGACAGTCTCCAGAGATGCACAGTGGAGACAAGCGCTGGGCTGAGCTGATATTGAAGGACTCGTTCCGAGACCGAGTCAAGCTGCTTGCCTATGACGAGGCAATCAAGATCGCCGAGTGGGGATTCAGCGAAAGGGTGCGCGCCGGAGCTATGAGCCACACAATGGAAGGCTCGACTGCATTTCGCCCCGTGTATGGGCAAGTTGCGGAGCAGCGTCTCATACTTGGTTGTCAAACACTCTTCCTCACCGCCGGCGCTCCACCCTACGAAATCAACAAGATCCTCAAGGTATCCAGTCTCTCCGAATCGCGGACGTTCTTCGCCAAAGCCGACCTTTTCCGACCAAACCTACGCAATATTACTGTCGAGATGAAACCAAGAACAAACGGTACGATGGGAAGTATCAAGGATCTCCTTAACCAGCGGTCAGATCCCAGCATCTTTCCCCAGTCCATCATGTACTTCAACAGCCAGGAAGCCACCAAACGCTTGAGCTGGGTCCAATTACTGTTGAGGAGCTTTAGCCTATGATTGTGAACACCATCGTGTTGTGTTGATGGGCTGAAATACTACGAGAGGTATTGACACAGTGAGAGCTTGTGAAGCCGAAACCGAGCGAATAGATCCGCCTGACGGCGGCGATCCTGGCGAGTCGTCGAGTCATAGCGTCTGCGGTTGCGCGTCATTCTGCGATAAGCGCGGTGTTGCACCGAGAACAAGCGAAGAGCATAGTACCGAGAAGACGAGTGATGCGGAATGGGACGGGAGAGAATCCGATGCGCACACGCCGAAGTGCGCAAGCCGGCGGCTGCAGCAGCGTGCTGCCGCTCGGACCACTCGGGACCAAATTGGCCAAATTTACACACTTCAGATCATCATAGCTTCGGCTACAGATGGTGTATCCTCTTGCCGTTCGGCAGAGGCCATTTCCTCTAGTAGAAGATCAATAACATCTCTGCGTTTTGGATAATTGTAAGTACTTGCCACGCTACAGAAAACCACCCCAAAATGGCCCTGAAATTTCGGAGGGCAACTGGGCCAGGCGCGCCGATAAGTCCTAAGCCTAAGCTCGACGCCCCTCCCTTTGGGAGGGGCTTGTGAGTTATCCGCGCTTTTGGCTGAGTTGCCCTCCGAAATTTTGGCCCTGAAAAGTGCCCCCTTGCTGTAGCATGGCGTATATTGGTGCTAACTGAAAACTGGAGGGATACGTCTTTACTTCATCATTATTGATGATGCTTCATCGAAGCTTGAAGTCTAGGAACGCTTGATCATCTCGCTACAACAGCTTGAATCAACTGATTCCAAATGACACAGGTTGGCGCACGGACCAGTCGTAGTCCAGTCCGCGTCGAAGGCTGCATAGAGCCAGGTCACTTAAGCCCGGCTGCGCCTCACGCATCCTCTCTCTCTCCTCCACTCAACATCGCACCTCACCTCATGATGAGCCATGTCGGTACAAACACCCAGGCTGGTTAGGGGACCGCCCCGTCGACATCCATCAATTGAGTTCAGGGCGTCTCCCTTGCGATCAGCTTCAAGGGCCAGTCCTACGACCCCAGCACCGAATCATTCAACCAATCCGACAGCCGTTCTCGGTCACTGGAGGCCACCTTTGACTCACCAGGACCGACGAGATTCCAGCGAATTACGCAAGAAGATCAAAGTGATTCTGGGCGAAAGTCTTGACGAGGACTCTACCCCCCGGCCTGTGCAGATCGAGGCCATTGCTGCCCTTTCGAACTCGATCAATTTGGGAACCGGAATCGATGTGACGCTGTGTTCGTCACAGCGCCAACGGTTCAGGCAAAAGTGTTATCTTCGAAGCAATGTATCTCATTTACGGACGCCGGGCCGTCACCATTGTTGTCATTCCACTGAATGCACTGAGCAATCACTGCATCAGGTGAGTTTTTCTGCCGACTGGGCTTGCTGGACCGACATTCGTGCTGATTTCCGCGGTCACATGCTTCTTTCAGGCTGCCAATCTCAATTGAAAGGGAAAGAACGCGATTGTCGTATCTGAGGAGACCTGGAGAGACGGCGAGCTGTACAGGCAGTTGGACGACCCCAATCACAAGATCTCCTTCATTCTGATCGAATGTGCCGGTTGACCTCCTGTTTGAGTGAAGTACACATGTGTTGATTTTCCTTCCTGTTGCGTGTCAAGTCTCCTGAAATGCATATGAACAATGCAGATTGGGCAAAGTTGATCTCTAACGAGTCCTTTCGAGAGCGCGTCAAGTTGCCCGTCTATGACGAGGACAGGGGGGTGGTGTGCATCAAGAAGACTGAGGCCAAGATGAGGGACCAGTCGAGCAAGCGCTCGATATATCTGAGCTTTTATCCCGGTTGTAGATGACGAGTCGGATTGGGGAGTTGGGAGGAGATGCTGGAGATTGACTCGCGGTAAAGACGCTTGATGTGCAGAGTAGGCTCGAAGGTTGTAAGCGCCGGCAATATCTCCGTTCTGAATGTGGGCGTAACCAAAAGTTCGATGAAGCAGCTCGGTTCGTCGATCCAATTGCCGATCGTTGACGTGATGTGTGACGTCGATGTTGTCAACGGTCACATGGAAGTACTTGTTCGAGCCAATCTCCTTCAGTTCCGTCGAATTCGCCTTCGTCAAGCTCGCAGCTGCCTGGAGAGTCGCCCAGCGACATGTCGTCAAGCCGCAATCGTACAGAAACATTGTCAATCGCTCGTTCGCTCCACATGCGAGAGTCATGAGACCGTTGCGATGCTGCATGGCGTTGTTCCTTCGGTTGCAAGCGAATGCGATCTGACCCATGACACTGCAGTAAAGCTGCGGCCAGCGTGTTGAAGTTTTTGGTGTCAGTTCGCTGCGATACCCAGCCGAGCCATGGTCAGAAACACTCACAAACTCGATACGCTTTCTTTCGTGACCAGCCTCTTGTTCTTGCCCCGGATCGGAACCATTCTCCAGGGTGGCTTCTTCCATCTCGACATCAGTGGAAGCTGTTGGGTCCTTGTCGCGATTGATTGGCTCGGCCGGTGGAGGGTCTCCGCATTGTGATAGCAAGGTACGAACCCGTCCGCTGATTAAAGGGTTGTCTTCGGCGATTGCATCGAGCCGGGCGTCGATGTAATCGGATGCGAGGACTTCGGGAGTCAAGTCATGGCTAGCCACGAAGGCGGACTTGGTTCGCTTCATCTCTTTAATGATGATTGAGTCGGCCTGCACGCGGATAAGGCAAGTATTCAGTAGCTTTTTCGAATCCGGAGAATCAATCCGAGAAGTACGAAGTGTTGCCCACCTGCTCGGCGATCCAGCCATTGATTCGGCTTCTTGACTCTGCGCCATCCTCGCGTGCAAGTCGTAGAATAAGATCAAGTACACGCTTGAGGCTGGACCAGTTGCTGTTGAATAGCTTTGGTCGGTGTGTTTGAACGCCCTTCAAATCGTGTGGATGGGCTGAAGTACCAAGATAGGTATTGACATAGCGAGAGATCGCGGCTACGCCTCGCGGCGGTTGTTCTGGCGAGTTGACGAGGTGTGGCGTCTGCTTGTTCGGGTCATTTTTGGTTTTAGATATTGTCGCGCTTGACGTGGACGACGGTGATCGTGAAAAGAGGAGAATAGCGAAGCGTACGCAAAGGGATCAAGCCGAATTAGCAGGCTCGCCGATGATGAGAGCGCCAATTACACGATGCGCTCGGACCATCTGAGGCCCGATCGACCGAAATCGCAGACTTCGGATCGCTGTAGCTCCACCCACAGCTTATGAAAGCTCTCGCCACTTGGGGTATGTCATTTTTAGAGCATAAAGAAAAATAGGGTCCTTCACTTTTGCATGGATGCGCCTACTTGCCAAGTTACAGAGAACCACCCCAAAATGGCCCTGAAATTTCGGAGGGCAACTCAGCCAAAAGCGCGGATAACTCGTAAGCCCCTCCCAGAGGGAGGCTTAGTTGAGCTTAGTGCAGGTCTGTGCCGGCTTCTGCTGGCTGGCTGCCGGCTGCTGGCCTTGCGCGCGGGCCTGTGCCGGAGCCGCCCCCCGCCAACGAGAATTAGTAATGTTGAGAATCTCGTCAATTTCCCCAGGAGAAAAGGACAAAAATGCCGTCGCTTCTTTTCATGAGGACAGAAATGCCCTCGGATTCCAGACTTCTGTAATACTCGATGTATCAGCTCAGAACCAAGAGGGTAGCTTCTTGTAGTATTTGTGATCAGCGCCGTATACTCAGAATCTCCAGAGGTGCCGTGAGAAGTCAGTTATCACGGTCGCAAAGGCAGGGGCCTATTGCGACTGAAGCGAGGCCCCGTTGAAAGCGATGAGTATAGACCGCAGTGAATTACCATATGAAACAGACCAGCACGCCTTCAACGTGTAGTAGTATTGACACTTTTGACACCTTATACTCAGATTCAAATGTTCGATCTATCTATCGCATGTGACTCGGTTGTGTCCGGGCCTTTTGCAGAGGCCACAGATCGTATCACGCTTGGCCCTCTCGTCCGCACCCCGCACCCCGCACCCTGCGCTTGATTGGACGTCCTGTACGTCTGGGGAATTGTGGCGGAATGATAATGGCACCTTCTTCTTCGCCAGTCGAGTCACTATCGTCCTCATCATCCGTGACCTCATGTCTTGCACACGACGTGCCAACGACGCGTGTCAGACTTACGGAACGTCGAGCTGGTTCTGGTCATCAAGCGCATATCGATAGCCTGCATCCGTGAGCTCCTTCTTTTCATAGAGATTTTCCCCCTTCTTGAAACAATGTTCCATTGTCGAAAGTCGGTGGTGACTTCGGCGTCCGGGCCGGGGGCGAGATGCGGAAGGAGACCAACGTCGATTCGCGAACTAGCGCGCCTCGACGCGTCGACGATCGATGAGGCCCCTGACTTTTCGACCGTGATAACTGACTTCTCACGGCACCTCTGGAGATTCTGAGTATACGGCGCTGATCACAAAGACTACAAGAAGCTACCCTCTTGGTTCTGAGCTGATACATCGAGTATTACAGAAGTCTGGAATCCGAGGGCATTTTTGTCCTTTTGAGAAGGGCATTTCTGTCCTCATGAAAAGAAGCGAGGGCATTTTTGTCCTTTCGCTATCTTTCGAGGGCATTTTTGTCCTTTTCTCTTTCCCCAGCTCGCGCCCCCCAATTTTCGTTGAACAAACCTTCAGCTCTAGAATGAGAATGAGAATTTGAATTCCAGCTAGTCTACAAAGAGAGCTTCAGGGATTGCGGTGTAAGACCAAATTGAAATTATCGAGCTTTCTACTCTAGAACCATCTCGTATAGCATGTTACAAGGCCCGAACAGTATAAATATCTCAGACAGACCGTGACGCACATTGAAACGAGTGGCGGTTCCACGGCCCCAGCTTGGTTTCGCTCAAGCTGGCGGAAGTCAAGCAGATAATTCTGTGACCTGACCCTCTGCGAGACCGAGTCAGCAGGCTTTGGTTCAGGAGACGTCACTTCCTGATCCCTGGCCGGTGTTTCGGATCTCGAGTCGCTTTCAGGATACGTTACCGAACCTTGATCTCGCAGTGCTCGCTGGCGGATCGCGCTTTCGTCCGACATTCGGTCGCACTACGTGAAAGACCGGTGGCGCTTTGTCAGGTCGGCTCGACGAGTCGGCGTGCATGGGCTTGTCCTTGTCCTGCTCGGAGGCGGAGGGTTCAAGTCCATACTGGGGAAACGGCAACAGCGCGCCACGACTGAACTTCGGAGCTCGTACGGCAGGGCGTTGTGCAGAGTCGTCCACCGATGTCGAGGCGAGAGATACCTTGCAAAGGCTAGAGGTGAGTCATATCCCAGCATGAGGTCGGGCGACCACCTCCAGTGCTTATGCCAGGGCTGATTGTGATCTTCCCAAATTCCTGCCCACCGTCCAATCCAAGGTCCTGGATCATTCCGGTCGGGCCATGTCCACAGTGTCTGGCGAGGATCGGTACGGCCCACAAGTTCCAGATCGAAACAAGAGGTCTATTCAGGCCCCTTCGACCCTCCTGCGCGACGGCTCGAGCGAGCATCGGCCCGCGACATCGCGCAAGAGGGTAAGCGCCGTCGCTGGATCCCCAGGTCGGACGTCAGATCACTTGTCGAGCTGACAGAGTCCGCCCTGCCTAGCGGGCATTGACACGTGAAAAAGCGATGGATGGAGAGCTGAATCTGTTTCATCGCCCGTTGCATTCACGGCAGAGGCCCGGTCTGGACGGCCAAATTGGCGCTCGTCGAGCCACCCTAGCAAAGGCAGTCAACCCTGATCTGCGGTGTCTCGGCGATCTCCTGTGCCGCGAACCGACAGTTCCTATCCTCGTAGCCGAAGTCACCCCTTTTCATCGTCTCCCCCCAATGTTGCAGCATACACAGCTTTTTCGACGGACCACTCCGTGGATTGATGTTTTTGCGCTGCCCCGCATGCACGATCACAACGACCTCAGTACAAGATCTCGCTACTCTGAAGAAGAAGCTCCTCGATTCGTCACGGAGCTTCACCACATCGAGTCGCCTACTCATGATCACTGGAGGGATTTCATCTTGCTTCCTCAAAAACAGACTCATTTGCATCCCGCCGCGTTCGCATCTGCCGATAGGAAACAATGGGATGAAGCATTTTCACCCGACTCCTTGCTTGGTTTCGATGCGCCAATCAGGAGTGTGTCGGCACCGCTGCCTGGTCATTTTTTCAGTACCTCTGCCGAATCAACCAGGCATGGCGGACTGGGTCAGGCGACGCAGGCCCACGACCACGGCCAACCGTTTTCGGCGCACCTGCCCGCTCTCCCGTCAAGCGCAATGGGGTGTGCAGCCGGAATAGAGTTAGATCCGGAGGAACCGGAGCCTTTCTCACTGGCAGCCTTGCAACACGACTTGGATTTGCGATTGCTGTGACTCGTGCAGGACCCGCACTCGAACTCGTATTGGCTTGGTAGTATGCTATCAGGGCCGCGGACGAGACTGCTCTAACTTCCCGGCACGCTTCCTGCAATGCCAATGGCGTGCCGCGTGAACGATCTGCGCTACCAGTAGAATGCCTTGTTGAGCAATAAACACTTTTCTTCTTCGCCCGTGCCCTTCATCCCACAATAGTACGACAAGGTCTCGTACGACCAACCGGTAGCGCGACAGAGGTGTAGCCTGAATCTGCGTTCGTCGCCCGCTGCACCGGGAAACTCTTCATGCTTGGAAAGGTACCCTTCAACTCCCGGCTTTTCGTTCTATATCCTAACTTTCGATCTAACAAGTGGCCAGAAATACCGCAAGTTGCGGGTGTCTTCGCATCTGCGGACGAGAAGGTTTTCAGAGAAGCGAAATTGCTTCGTCCTCAGATAATGGCCGTATTTGTCCTTATCGCTACTGCTGGTCTTCGCCTGTCGTCGCCTGTCGTCGCCAGTCCTCGCAGGCCCCGTAGATGGCGCCCATCCTGCGCTTGGGGCTTCATCTATCGTTTCAAGTCGCACTATCGCACGTCCGACTGCACCTTCGTTATTATCACAGCGCGACACAGTAGCTCTCGAACATCGTTGTCAGCTTAACGCTGTGCACCCATACGCACCACGTTTTCGATCGCCGATGACGACAACAGACCTGAAGGGTGCCACGGTCGACTGCCCCAGCCAAAGATCACTTCATGACAGCATGGACGAAGCGGGATCTCCGGGAGGCACCATTATAGAACAAGCCTCCATCAATACCCTCTCTCCCGGGGCACTTTCTGTAGCCGTTGCCTCTGCCAGCGGAGTCGACTTGCCAGCGACGGAAACCGCGACGAACACTCTCCCACAACCCATCCATTCAGAAGACGGGGCCAGGAATGGTCGTGCGCTGATGGAATCGCAAGACGATCTCGCTTCAAGGAAACGAAAGGCATCTGGCATTGTCGCGGACGAGAGTCAGAAGCGAGGACGTCGATTGTTTGGTCTCTTGCAGGATACCCTGAAGCAAGCTGGCACGAGCAAGACATCCGAAGCGGTCAGGAAGCGACAACAACTTGAGGACAAGCTTTACAGAAAGTTGCATGACGAAAGGAAGCATATGATGGACCAACGAGATCGATCGAAAGAGGCGAGAGACCTGGTACTCGCGATTTCGCTGAAGGAGGAGGAGCTGGCCAGGTGGGAGGCAACGGTCAGTCCTTTCCGTTTGACAACGCTCTTTGTGCCGGATGGTCCCTGGTGGTGACGGTCCTCACGTCGAGTCTCGAATTTTCCAGATGCAAACCCAACACGAAATCGAGCTCGACCTAGCCGAGTTTTTATACGCCGCGCCCTCGAAGTCCAATCGGCCAGGACCTTCCGATATGGTGTCTTCCCCCAATACGGCCCAGCTTCTTTCATCACAGCATATAGTATCTCAAGATAGACAACGACCCATCTTCTACCTGCCATTCCGCCTCCTGAAGTCTCAAGAGAACGAGCTGGACGATCAAGTCACGGATGTCGAGCGCCGCATCAAGAAAGCAGAGTCAGAATGGCTCGCACACAGCCGCGTGGAAAAGGGCAACATCGACGAGATGAAGAAAAAGGCGTTAAGGCTACAAGAGAACGTTGAAGAGGCCAAAGACCAAGCTGAACAAACCTCTCAAGATCAAATCTCGGCTGGACAGGGGCTCATCGGCAGTGGCGACAACGAGGTGCAAGTCAATGCCGTCAAGAGGGACCGGTCGCCGGTAGTTGACGCGCTACGGCCCAGGGTTGGGTCGGTGGAGCGCGGCGAGGAAGAAGTCGAGTACTAGATAGGAGCCGCCAGCCATGAAATTGAACTGCATCGTTACGCGTCGCGGCTTCTACGCGCGATTCCGCGTGGCTTGCATTCTTTTTTCGTAGACCAGTGGGAACCCGTAAAATCAATGGGATGATGAAATTCAAATAGCAGGATAATTGGATTGAGCAGAGGTAAAAGAACACAATAGGAAGATGAACAAAGGAACGAACATCATTCATCGCCGTAAGCAGGACAACTGCCCGTTGGTCGTTGCCCAAAACGTCGTTGGCTTCAAACACTCGCGCTTGAAACCCGGACGGTTATTCGCGCTTCGTCGTTCCGCCCCAGTACAAGAAGAGAAAATGAAAGAATAAGAGTAGCGCAGGACTACCTACAGTCGATCCTCTGTTGTCGAGCCCCTGAAACCAGTGTCGCAATGTAGACAACAGGTCACGTGACTGACGGCGCATCGCACAGCGTAAGCCACGCCCGCGCGTCACCGACAGCGGGACCACGTCTAAGCTCTGTAGAAGAAGTGGCATGCAGACCCACGCGCTTGCTATACATTAAATACTACATATAGCGCTCAACAGCTCCGCACCACGTCAAAAATCAAAAAAAATCGTCCTCGGCTGTAGCTCGACTTTTATGATCCAGAAAATGCGAAAAGGATCGTACATGACATTTGGTCGGGACGCCGATACCACAGACAGGTGCGGTAGACTCATTAATATACTGCTACATTCACTATACGCGGCCCTCGCGGCCGCAACACAGTCAAAAACAGCGATTTCAGGTACATGGGTCGCGGATCGACACTTTTTGTTTACTGGTTAGAGTGATAGAGTAATAGAGTAAAGAGTAAAGAGTAATGCGCAGCTCTCCACACTTCCACACTGTGCGAAAATTCCTATGGTTTAGTTTCGCATTTCTGGGCACAGACTGTTTTCCTGGCGTGTAGGGGGCCAAGGCTTGTTCCCGTGGAGAGGTATAAGTGTATCCGGCACTTTCCTGCCCGGTCGGCAAATCAAAATACCGGTGAGCTTGGCCATCTGCGGAGCTCTTACAGTCTGAAATACTCATCGCCCTGAGAGCCGAAAGTTGAAGCACCTTGGTTACTAGGCAGTAGTAGATCTTTCAGCATTTAGCGCAGGTTTTGTACAATCACGTTTGGAGGACGGTGATGGGCTTCTTTTCCGTTTTTCCCAAGCGCTAGCACCCACTGATTTTGTTCAAAAAATTTCACTGGTTCGAATTGTTTCTTCATTTTTGGTGTATTGAGGTAGATAAGCATGTCGAAGATCGGCAACAGAGACCGGTCCCTAGGTAGACACGATGCACGGCAACTAGCCATCCCGACCCGGCGAGCTCAGTGAGCCTAGGCCGCCCCACACACGGGAGGACGGTCGTAGCGGGGGGTAGCGGGAGGTAGCGGGCACCCTCGGGGTTGGCGCCCGACTCCCTCCGGCCTCCTCAGCTTCCGCCCGCGCTTGCTGCTTCCCGCTTTCTCACAGTGGTCTCGGACAACCGCAACCGATTTCTTGCGTACGGACAACAAAAATCCCAATCAGCCCGACCAAGTGCGTGTACCGCACCGAAGATGCTCGTTCCGGTTGTTGCAGACGCAAAGGACCCTGCTCACACTGACACTTGACACGCGACATTTCCCCCACTCGCAGACGTCTCAAGACATCCCGAGCCCGCGATCGAACCACTTCACTTTCACTGCTCGTCTCTTCTCTGCCACTGCTCGCCAACGTATTGAACTTTGAGCATCATGTCATCGACCACTTCATCTCCCAAGCCCGTCGTGGCCAAGAAGAAGACGTCCCTGGGAGTGCACTTGTTAGCCGGAGGTGGAGCCGGTCTCTCCGAGGCTTTGGCGTGTCGTGAGTCCTTGGCCTGCGCTCACGTGCCCGCCTGCCGCCTGCTAGGATTTGCAACACTGACAGGGCGACATCACCGTGCTATCTCGCATCCGACAACGCTCAGACTGGCTCGATACTATCAAGTATGTTTGTGTGTTTCTCTAGGCGCGGTCCCGGACAGCGCATGCGCGCCGGCGGTCCGGCACCCGAAGAACGAAGCTGACCGACCATTGAAATACGACACATTAGGGTGCGGATGCAACTATCGCGGAGTTCAAGGGGAAAAGGTGTAGGTTTTTTTGCTTCCTCTTTCTGCTGTGCTGTTCCTATACTCGGGCTCTCCGAGTTCCAAGATCCGATGTTGGTGACAGCGGAACACTGGTCGTGCCATGTTTGTGCCGGCCTAGTGTGACTGAATGCTGATCTACTTGGCGAGGCGCTCATGATGCAGGTCAAGGCCAGGGGTTTCATCGCAACAGGAATGCACATCGTCAAAAAAGAATCTCCGCTTGGGCTCTACAAAGGACTCGGCGCTGTGGTGACTGGGATCGTACCAAAAATGGCCATCCGTTTCGCCTCCTTCGAGATGTACAAGGATTTCTTGAAGAACAAAGAAACTGGGAAAGTCAGTAGCCCCGCCATCTTCATGGGTGAGTGAACCGCCCCGGTAATCGGACTGGCACGCCATCATACATCAGAAAGCGGGCTGACAAAACGGACTCGGTCTCTGACGTCGCGCGCAGCCGGTCTTGGCGCGGGTGTAACAGAGGCCGTCATGGTCGTCTGCCCGATGGAAGTAGTGAAGATTCGCCTGCAGGCGCAAGTGCACTCGATGACAGACCCCCTCGATGTCCCTAAATACCGCAACGCAGCTCATGCGCTCTTCGTCATCCTGCGAGAAGAAGGCCCGAAGACCCTATACCGGGGCGTGGCGCTCACCGCTCTTCGCCAATCCACGAACCAGGTTCGTGTGGCGGGCAAACTTATGCTCACTTGAAATGGTTCATGTTACTCATGCGGTCCATCGTTTCTATGCAGGCGGCCAACTTCACTGCTTATACAGAGCTCAAAAAGGCACTGCAAGCGTACCAGCCTCAGTATCCGGACGGTGGTCTGCCGGCGTGGCAGACCTCGATTATTGGACTCATTTCGGGAGCCATGGGTCCCTTCACCAATGCTCCGATTGATACGATCAAGTGAGTAAAGACAAAGAGAGATGGATGGGTCGCTCGTTGCTCCATTCAATCTGACAGCTGTGCTTTAGGACCCGTATCCAACGCGCAACCGCACTGGCCGGTGAGAATGGTTGGACCCGTTTTACCAAAGTGGCTGGCCAAATGTTCAAAGAAGAAGGTAGGTTCCATGACGAGGCTCGACCACTTGGCTGAAGCTTGGCAATGAACACATTTCCTTTTGCCCGTCCCAGGTCCATCTGCCTTCTATAAGGTGAGTCACAGGGCGAGCACACCTGAATGTGCCTCGGCGCTGACATCTTGTGCTTTGGCTTTGTGAAGGGAATCACCCCGCGTGTGGCACGTGTGGCTCCGGGCCAAGCCGTCGTTTTCACTGTCTATGAAAAGGTGGGTCACAGAACGAGTTCTTCCCCTGCATCAGAGCTAACTCTTTGATTCCCCCATTGCGCAATTGTTGCAGATCAAGAGAATGGCAAGTTGTTTGCTCAACCACGATGACGGGTAATCACGAGTCAGCCACTGACGCTCTGCTCTACTCCACGTTGCCGCAATCTTGCCTACACAGATCGAGAAGCCTTCCGAAGAGGATGCCGCTTATTCCGAATGAGCTCCGTCCAGGGCCTGTATCTTATCCATAAGCCTTTGAACTAGCATCCCAGAGAAGGGATACGCAGAGCAATACCATGAGGCAACCTCTAAATTATTGCCCCAGGGATTCCACATATGCAAGTGATTGTCAATAACTGAGATCGGACCAGAAGACCGACCTGCGCACGGCGCCCGCAGACACAGAAGTGGGGAGCCGGAGGGACGCGAGGCCCGGAACAAGGCTCGGTTGGGTCGGCTAGATTTCCGCACAGTTCTCGTAACTCGTTGTTTGACCAAACGATCAGATTGTGTCGATACGGTCCACGGTCGTAAAGTCCGAAACAGTGAGTTACCAGTGAGCGGAAAAGAGACGAAAAGCTACGGAAACGATTGGCGCGCGCGCCGACGGCATTCCCTAATGTTCTAATAACCCAAATCCAACAGGCACAATGCCGGCAATCGGAGTGCAATCTAGTGCAGTCTAAGTGCAATCGGCTGCCGGCTGCCCGAGTAGCCTCAGAGGCACCCGCCGGCGACTCCAATCTCTTGAACACATTGAAGTTCACTTCCAACTTCCTTGTAAGGGGATGCCTTACAGAAACAGCCCCATAAGTAGCCTCTGAGTAGCTAGAACTGTCGAGTTCTCGATACGACTTGCTTTTAGCCTAGCGGTCAAGAAAGACAGATTGTATTTTATACACACCAGTGGGAACCCGTTAAATTAACGGGAGGATGAAATTAAAAAAATAGCAGGATAATCGAACAGTCTACATGATATCAGCGCAGAGGTTAAGAAAACACAATACGAAGTACAGCAAAGAAACAAAATCTATTCATCTTACATTCATCGCCGAAACAGCCTGCATGTCGCTTGTTGCCGGGCTTGGCTTCAAACACTCGTGCAATGAGATCCGGACGGTTGCATGCTTTATCGGCCCCAGTGCAGCCTTGATTTCCGGTGAGTCGGGGTCGTACGTCATCGTGATGAGCAGCGAAGGCTTTCCATGTTTGACAACGCACGCCATCGCACCCTGGTATCGCTGCGTGATGTCGCGATTTGGTTCGGGGTCAAGCCGTTGATGCCTTGGGTCGTGGTGAGGTGTAGGTTCTCTCGATGCAACCGGATGTGTTGAGTCAATCGGTCTTGACTTGGCAGTACATCCGTAAATCACAAACTCCAGGAAGGGACGTTGGGTGCAATGCGGGATTGAGAAGTACTTGTCGCCTTTGGCAAGTAGTGCGCAAAGAATTGTGAACGCGAGACTCGCCACCTCGACCTCGACCCCTTTACTTGACCTTCGTCCTAGGTGTTCAAAAGTTCAATGTCAGTATGTGCTTGCGCCTTAGACAGAATGGAACATCCGAGAAAGAGCCGAAGACGCGTACGTTCACCATCACCATTCTCTTCGTCCCCTTCCTCGCCGTCTTCATCCTCATCGTCGCGGTCTTCGTCCTCCTGTACGTCTTCGTCATCCAGACCGAGACCGGCAAGTACCTCGCGCAAGTTGACACCATTGTCGATCTGCTCTCGGTTTCTGGCGATTGGCGGCCCGGCTTGGTGGAACCCGCAAAGAGGAATGTTGGGGTGGAAGCCATCTTCCCCTGCAGGAAAAAGTAGTGGGTAACGGAGAGGCATCGCGGACGGATGGAGCGAGCTAACGACTTGGTATTTGGGCCGACCCTCGGGACATCGATCACCGTGCACCTAGAGAATAAGGTCTTGACGTCCACGATCTCCCGTGTTGGTGTCGGAATCGCAGATGAGTATCGCCATTTCCGTGCTCGACGTAGGAAGGTTGTGGGTGCGTCGGTCTCAGCCTGGCGGGAGGCAGAGGCGCAGGATCCACTATTTGGCCGTATCCCAACCTGCACGAGCTTTGGTCAATGCAAACAGCCTCACAAAGCGATTGTTGGTACGCAACTTGGACTCGAGCTTGGTCAACGTAGATCTTTGTATGCGACGGTCTGGGCTGTTGGGTCCAAGTCGAGTGTCGGTGGCCTCGACCGGGTCGATGAGCCATGTCTGAGCAAAGGCTGGGCGTTGATTCACGGCGGGGATCAGGGCACCGAGTCGATGATAGAGGTGACCGAACACGCGAACACGGGGGTCCTAAAGTGCCGAGTCGTATCTGGTCGAAGTGAGCAGCAAGCGAAGTGAAAGACAGCGCGTTGTTGTACGACCGGGCATTCTCGCGGAACGCCGGAATGCCTTAGCTTCTGTGTAGGTGGGTCGCACAGTTCAGCATGTGAGACGAATGTCGTTGGACGGAGCAACTGACCGCTATCCGAGCCTTCAAGTAGCTGTTGAAAGTCGGGATTAGGCCGGAGAGAGGGAGGTAGCTGCACCTTGCCCTGCGAGCAGCACGTGCTGAAGTGTCCGGTCAACTTCGTCCTTTCGCACTCCCAGTGTCGAGCCTTGCAGTGGGTACACACGGTCATCTGGTGCCGAGGTAGTCGCGGATGGGAACGTGGTACTTGAGTGGTTTGAGCTTGATTCGAGGCCTGCGCACTTGCCTCTGCGCAGGAAGAGGTGGTGGTGGGGCGAGCTCAGCGTCGGATCGGCCATCGGGTCCTCGCGCTGACCACGCTGTTCGTTCTACAAAGCTGTACGGCGGACGCTTATACGGGTCGTAATACCAAGATCGGTCGAGTGGTTGTCATCACGCGCGGGGAGCTGATTCTGTTGATGGGAGCGGGACGAAGAGGAGAGTCGAGCAGCGGGCCCTCGAGCAACCTCGAGCAGTACGACGGTACGCTATCGTACGGCGCTACCCTCGCGCGAGAGACTCGGCGCGGTTGTCACGAAAATTCGATGAGAGTGGGAGGGAAAAGGCGAAAATTAGAGAGAGTAGCGTATTCACAGTGTCTGGAACCTCACGTTGTTGTTGAGCCCCTAAAACCGGTGTCGGGATGCCAAAAATACGTCACGTGATCGACGGGGCATCGCGCAGCGAGACCACGCCTGAGATCTGTAGAAGAAATGTCATGCAAACCCACGCGCTTGCTATACATTAAATCCTACACAAACTGATCAATAGTTCCCCACCATATCAAAACTCTACAAAAATTGTAGTCGGGCTGTAGCTCGACTTTTATGGTCCAGAAAATGCAGAAAGGGGCGTACATGACTTCTGATTGGGACGCCGATACCACAGGCAGGTGCGGCAGACTCAACAGTATAATGACACATTCACCACTTGCGGCCCTCCGGACCGCAACACAGACAAAAACAGCGATTTTAGGTACATGGGTCGCGGATCGACACTTTTTTTTTACTAGTTAGGGTAAAGATAGAGTAATCAGAGGCGCATACTTTACAGCGGGTCCCAATTGTGCCCGGTGACAAGGCGGCGCACAACGGGATTCGAACCCACGTCCACCCTTGGGTGAGTTCCAATTACAGTGAGTTCTGGTTAGCTGCAAGGTATGCGACCTTCTTCCTCCATCCACTCTTTCGTTCGACAATGCCGCGCATTGTGTTCTATTACGACTGTGTATCCCCATGGGCTCGCAACGCATATGAAGTTCTGAAACGTTACGAGCCGATTTGGGCTGTTGAATTGGTTTTGAAACCGGTGAGCTTGAAGTGAGCCTTCCCCACCTTTCATCCGGACTGACGGTGGTACTGCGACTGCCTCGACGCAGCGTTTCCTAGGGTCAGTTGTAGTAACCGAGGATCCAGTCCAAGACGCTGAGAGCTCACGCTTATACATACACTTGCTCTGTGGATACTTGCTTTGTGGTTTGACGCTCTGCACCACCTGGCAGAGGCGTTATGGTTGCTAGCGGCAACAAGCCTCCATTGACTGTGGCGAACAAGGGCAAGTGGATGAACAGCGTCGACCTGCCTTTGGCGAGCGAGTTTCTTAAGGTGAGTTGTCCACACGAGTCATCGAATGACTCCATTTGTTCTGTGCTAAGCAAATCATGAGCGCCAACAACCGAAATGATCAGCTGCCTTTCGAGTTTCCCGACTCGTTCCCCATCAATACGATGCCCGTCGCCCGGTTCCTACGTCAGGTGGAGGAATCTTCCCCGGACCGTCTGCGCCGCACCACGGACATTTTCTTCAACGCCATCTGGGGCACGAACAAATTGCAACCCGCGAGCGCCTCGGCCAAGCCGGAAAATTGGCGCAAGTTGTTGCCTTCCTCGCTCTTCAGCGACCAAGAACTGCAGGCACTAGTCGAGCGTTCCATGGGTACTGAGAACAAAGACAGGATCAAGGCGGAGGCCGCTGCCCTGGTCGAAGAAGGGTATGTGTCCCTCTCCATTTCCGACTTTCCAAGTGAGGGGCGCGAAACGCACGCTGATCGCCATTCCTCTGCGGCTCTAGGGCTTTCGGCTTCCCGTGGATCGTCGTGCAGCGCGATGACGGCCAGACTCGTTCATTTTTTGGCTCGGACCGTTTCGAAATCATAGCTTTTTGGCTTGGAAAGAGATGGAGTGGGCCGTGCCCAACGAGCGAGCAGGCGCCGGCGAAGCTCTAGAAAAGCGTGAAGGTGGGTCTCGGATGCAATTGACAATCGTTTTCATCTTCATCTTCACTTCTTCGCCGTAGCATCTGTTTCGCTATGGTGCTCGGACTACACCTCACACATAGGCATGCCTCGATGTTCATTAGTCGCCAGTCTCCAGTGATTCCTCCGTTCAGTGGCTAGTGCTTGAGTACCTGCACTGTTCGCGAAGGGAGGTACAGCTGATGCGCATGGCTGATGGTGAGCACGCGAAAGATTCCATTCGTTTTCCAGCGGTTTCTCACCTGCACCCAGTTTCTGCGCCCGTTCCACTCCATCGGGGTTGTGAAGTGTTCCACCGACTTGTCGATGCGACCGTGACCCCCAAACTCTTTGTCATCCGAACTCAGCACAACCGCGTATTTTCCAGGCCAGTCGGTACCAACGCGGTAGTCGGTAAACGAGGTGGTAGGATGGAAGTTGAACACAAAGAGCAAATTGCCCCTTTCGAAGACGATCACCTTGTCGGATTCGTTCTTGAGCGAAATGTAGGCCTGTGGCGACGAGAGCCACTGGTAGCTTTCCTCTAGGTGGTTCATCGCGGCATCAAAACTGTTAAGGTATCTGTAACGCAAGAGGGGTTCCTCTGTCAAGTTGAACTGGCGGCGAGCGTACTGATACGAATCATTGTTCCCGGCGCGAGGGAAGTCGAGCCATTCGGGATGGCCAAATTCACTGCGTGGGCCAAGATCAGCTGCGCGTCCCCACCGTGATACAGCCAGAGCACCTTCTCCAGTTACTCACTTTCCCTCGAAGTTGAGGTAGCCCTCCCCTCCTAGTGCATGCGTAACTAGTCTGCCGGTCGGTTAGGACGTGACGAGTCAGATAGGTACATGCCTCACCTTGCCAGCAAGCCCGAGCATGCAACTCACCGAATCATCTTGTGCAACGCGAGGCCTCGGTCGACGGTGACCGTCAGCTCGGTCAGGTCGGACATGTTGGTGTACATCTCCTTGTCCATCAGCCAGAATGCAAGCGTTTTGTCGCCGACGAGGGCCTGGTCATGCGATTCGGCATAGCAGATGCTTTTTTCGCCATGGCGACGATTGGTGAGCGTGAAACAGATGTTTCCCATGTCCCAACCGTCATCGCCGGGTCCATCCTTGAGCAGCTTGATCCACATGTCGGGCACGGCCATAGCCAAGCGATAATCGAACCCGATGCCTCCGTCCCTCGGAGTGCGACACAACGCCGGCATGCCGGAAACGTCCTCCGCGATCGTGATTGAGCCCGGATACAGACCGTGGATCAGGTCATTGGCCTGCCCGCGAAGTGCATATCGTCAGTGCGGCCCTGTCGCGGAGGCGAATCTCATAAAGTAGACCGACCAGCATCATGTAAACAACGGCCTCCGTGTCTACATTCTCCCCGAAATACTCATGGTACCCGCCTGAGAAGCCCGTGCCGATGCCATGATGAGTGTACATCATGCTCGTCACGCCATCGAAGCGGAAGCCGTCGAACTGGTATTCTTCCATCCAAAAACGCAGGTTGGAAAGCAAGAAGCGCAAGACCTCGTGCGAGCCATAGTTGAAGAGACGTCTGAAGGGGCGGGAACAGGCAACAAGCGTATTTTTCGCTCTTCGATCAGCAGACGGCACTGCATCACCGCAGCTGCGACAGACTCACGAATCCCAGAGCTCGTGCCTGCCTTTGGGTCCGCCATGGAAGTAGTGATGGTCGGAACCGTCAAAATTATTGAGGCCGTCGAGAACGTTGTTCGAGGCATGCGAGTGGACAACATCGAGCAAAACGGTGATTCCCATGCCGTGAGCGGTGTCAATCAGCTCCATCAGTTGCTCAGGAGTCCCTGCGGTCGTATGGCAATTGCGAGCATTGTCAGCACCATCGTTCTGTCCCCTGCCGAACGAGAATGCATTCGACATACCATATCGACTGCTCGCGGCGAAGAACGAAGTGATCTGATAACCGAAGCTGGCGTAGTACGCGTGCTCCATGATAGCCCTGTCCGTGTGCGGGCAGATATGTGTGAGCGACAAAGCTGGTGCTCGATCAGCGATAGCACGGCACACGCACATGAGTTGGATCGTGTTATAACCGAGCTTGGCAATCCTTGGCAGCACGTTTCGAGTGAACTCGTCGTAAGTGCCGATCCGGGGGTCGGGAGTGGAGATACCGACTGCATGCCGAAAGCAACGGCACAAGAGAACAAGCGTTAGGTTAGTTCAGCGTGCTTGACGATTCCTGACACTGAGCACAAAAATCGTTTCTTCGCACCATGGGCCTCGTACACTCTGACCGCCCTGGGCTGAGGGGGCCGCTTGTTCTTGAACTGATACTTTATGGGCGGGTTCCAGAACACGGCGTCGTAAACGGGGGAAACCGTGAGGTCTTGTACAACTCGTCTGAGCGAACCAGAGCGGTCAGGCTTCAGCGCGGTGAATCGACAGTTGCGCAGCGGTGAAGCAAGACGAGCTCACTTGACCCATGCTGGGAGCCTTTCGATGCGCCCTTCGATGCCCGGGGCCGTCATCGAGATCTGAGAAAGGAGTCCAAAAGCGCGCCATCGGTAAAGAGATCAGAGCTTGGCCCACTAGGAAGGTTTTCAACTTGTCACAAAGACTTGCCTTGACTTTAGAATTGTGCGGGATTGCAGCTTGACCTTTTACGGCCTGAAGCGTGAGCTCGAATACGCCGTAATCGTTCTTTATCATCGGGTGAGAGTCGCGATTCCACCCATCTGCTCACGCGGGGGAGGGGTTAGTGCGCCGCGAACGAGTCAAAGAAGTGAGGGGTAACCCCCTTCTCCAACAAGGGGCGAAGGGGAACGGCAGGAGGCGCCGAGCCAAGGACCACTCTCCCAACTATGAGGGCAGAGCGGTTGGTCAACAGCCGAATCTGCGCCGAGGCGGAGGCGGACCCGGACGCGGCTTTTGAAAAGGGTGGGGGCCCACGCCCAATGGGTGCGGAGCTAGACCGAGCATTGCTTCGAGGGAGCGCAAAAGGACGCAGCACCATCCGAGGACAAGCGAAAGCAGAAGCAACCAGGAAAGAAGGAATGAGAAGGTGCGAAGAGGTTAGCGGAGGAGCGACTGACTGAAGTCGCCAACGAGGTATGCCGAGGTCGCATTGGGTGCCCACTCGCGGTAGACAATGTCGTTCTGCGCTGTGACGTTGAACCCAAAGTGGCGGTAGCCCTGCGAGAAGCGGTCGAGGCCGCCCTCAGTGCTGTCGATCTGCTGCACCCATTGCTTGTAGACGGTGTCACTGTACGTTGTATCACACTAAACGAGTTCAGCGGCCGAACCCGCCCATTGATGCCCTCTCACAAGGGAAAGACTCGGGCGGCGGAGCTTCACTGACCGATGCCTGACGCTCCCCTCGAACGGTTGAAGGCTGGCGGTGGTGACGTCGGTAGAGCAGCGCATTCCCAAAGTCAGCTCGACCGCTCGACACCTTTAGCAAGCGGAACAGAGAGCCATCGACTAACTAGGGATCCTCTCGGATGATAGCGAATTCGGACGGCGGTGGCGCGGCTGGAGCAGGTGTAGTGGTGGACATTTCTGGGTTCGAGTGAAGTGGAGAAGCAAGACAGGCGAGGCGCCACGCCCAGGAGACTCGCGATTTGGCAAGGCAGTGGCTTGCTGAGCTTTGCTGAGGACCCCAGAAAGCCCCGGCGGAGGACCTTTTTGTTATTGACATTTTAAGGACCCAAAATCATGAAGATCGTCGAGGTGCATTGCAAAAAAAATCCCATTTTGGGACCAAAATCACATTTTTGGCCTACCTTGAGACACCTTGAGCAGCCTTCGGCGTGGTTTGGGGCCCGTTTGCCTTCGAGACGCGCTCGCAGCGCCCCTACGGGAAATCCACGCAACCGCAGTTGACCGCAGTCGACTGCAGTTGACCGCGGTTGGTGGAACAGACGTCGCCCGTCCAGCCATTCGAAAGTGTAACCGCGGTTCAACTTCAGGCCTAGAAAGTGGATTGCGGAGGTGCACTTTAACCGCGGTTGCAAAATACCCAACCGCAGTCGCAACCGCACTAACCGCAGTTGTAATAGGCCAATTTAAGTGATTGCGGTTACGAACTTTTGTGACCGCGGTTGTAATAATGTAGCAGCCTATACTATCCCTTTCTTCGCTCTCCTTTGCATGTACAGTAAAGATATAGTAAAGTGGCGCTGCCAATGCCATTGCATTATATCAAGCATACGACTCGAACCAAGAGACGAACCTTGAGCCTGAGGCCTGATGAGGCACTCGGCCTCAACTCGTGAAATCGCTAAGTCGGATCGGCGCGAAGACTCGGGCCCAGCAACGCCGACTCACCTTCCACCCTCGAATCTTGCCACTAAACCTGTCAATGACACACAAGGCTGATGATGAGTGTCGCGCTATATTCAGTGGATTACCTCAGACTCAGTCTGGTGGCTGACTCACTCGACTGATCAAACTCGAAGCGTCGATCGGACGCACGCCTGCTGTCGCGCGACGGATCAGAATCAGCCCGGTCATAGTGTAGGAGCGAACTAGAGACTCACCCTATAGTTCAACATCAGGTCCTGAAATATGCTTGTACACATCTTAAACATCTTCTCGTCGAGCTTGGATAACCGACTGACTGCTCACCTCGAAGCTCCCGTCTACAGCCTCGACTCGGAGGCGAAGCAGTGTGGCCTGTGGCACTGTTCTCGATGTTAATGCAAGCACATTGGCATCAGCGAGCGGACGATAGAGCAAGCTTGCTCACACTTCTCTCGAAGTCAAAGAATGGCCACCTGTGGGCTTCCTGAACAGAGACAAGTGCATGTGACTCGGACCGCCGAGCAAGGCTAGGTCCCAGTGCAGAACAATTGATTGATGTGGTTAGTACACGAACTAAGGATACCAGATGGCGAGTTAACCTGGGGAGCATCACAGAGTCGGTGGAACAAGCTGCTGATCAGTGGGATCTGCGTCAGCGTGATCGGTGCGACGTACTATCGAGCGAGGCCGGGTCGGACACGTGACACCAAAAGCACGGGCCATGTTGAGTGACCGGGTAGCATCGAGATTGTAAGTCATCTAAACTCAGTCACTGACTTGGTGCCGATCAAGTCGGTGAGTCGAATGCTGCAAGTTGGCGATGCCAAGGGCGCTTCAGTTGAGTCGGGGGCGACCATGATGTTGGCATGCGTGGAGCAGGAGGGAGAGAGGCGGCGCGCGCTTCGTGCGCGCTTCAAGCAGTGAAAGTCGATTGGAAATTGGAAATCTAATCGGCAAAAATCTGGTTAGTTTGCCTGACTTTTGCAAGCAGGTTGGACGTATGAGGAGCAGCGCAGTGAGCAAACGAAGATGCCGAGTAATAGGATTGGGAACTTTCATGATGTATTACACTAACCTATGAGGAGCAGCGCAGTGAGCAAACAAAGATGCCGAATAGAAAAAGATTGGGAACGTTAAGGAAAGAGAGAGAGAGAGCTGCGCTAGTCGCAGATCGGGTATTCTAAGTCCAAGTTCAAAGAGGTCCGAGCGCGAAGCGCGAGCGCGCCCAAGTTCCCATCCGCCAATCTCCGAATGCTGGAGTTGAGAGTGCCCATCGATTTGAGCCGCCAGCTCCTACGCAAGGACCGATTGACCCCAAGCATGCTGGTTAGTTTCCTGATTCGCAAGAGATAAAGCTGTGTAACAGCGGAATAGGGGTGACTGACGGGAAATAGTCCTTTCGCCGCCGCCTTGCGATTCTTCGCCGTGAGCATTTGAGGGGCCCGTCCAAGGAGGCCGCAATGCCCTTCAATTTCACGCGAAGTCCAAGCGGGAAGCTCTTGCACGGTTAGATCGAGTACAGGCTCGATGTACGGTTAGTTATCTTGAGGTTCCAATGTGATCCCGGCAACAAGTTACTTACTGTAATGTTTGACCGGACTGGCCGCCGGGGATCGCTTTTGAGGGACGCTTGGACAGGCTAACTTCACTGCGCACCTACACCTTCCACAACGCTGACCTCAGCAACATGTCCGAGTACAAAATGGTCCGAGCGATACGACATCTCACCGGCTTCAGAACTTTGGAGATCGGCAAGTGCCCCAAAAGTTGCCTGTCCTATGGCGCCAAACGACTCCAAGATCTTGAGGAGTGTCCGACGCGCGGGTGCCGCGAGAAACGTTTCACGCTGGGCAAGAATGGCGAGAAAATTGAGCGGTCAACGCAGCGCTTTCATGACCCCGCCCCTTTTGTTAACGCGCTTCGTGCACACCCAGTAATCGGCCCTACCCTCGCCAATGCCAAGCCGAGCGACGAGGTCGTCGACTTGTACAAGGCGTCAGGCAGTGACTCGGGCTCTTACCCGGTCGTGAAGCGATGGGTCGACGGCTTACACGCACGAAGGCTTTACGCAAACGGCGATCTCAAGCCGGATGACATCCCTCTTGCAACATTCTCCGACGGAACCGAAGTGCTCGCGCACTCCAACGCCAATCGCAAGGTCAACACCCACATCTCTGGGGTGATACCCATGACCTTGCCCCCCGAACTTCGTTGGAAGCTATCATCGCACTGTCATCTCCGTGAACGGCCCTCAAAAACCCAAAGACGAAAAGTCATTCCTCGAAACACTCTGTCAACAGCTCTACATCTTCGAAGGGGAGCGTACATACTTTTCAGCCGCTCGGGACAGGCACGTGCTTTGCAGAGACAGGATCGTGGCTTGCATAGCCGACACGCTGGAGCAAGCAGGCCTTGAAAACCTCGTGGGAGCAAGAGGCCTCGTTTCGTGCTTGATCTGCTCGATCATCAGCATACCTCATCACGCACCTGGAAACACCAAAGGCTATCTGCCGTTCTGTGTTCCTCATGCGAAGCATTCGAAAACGACGAGGGAGTGATCGTATCGGTGCTCGACCATCCCGAGTGGGCTGGGCTTGTCGACACCGCCACGACATTCCAAACCCCTGGTGGACGGGACGTTCGACTGGATAATGAGCGCAACTACAAGCACTACTGTCGGGTGGGTGAAGCAATGAAACGACACCCAACCAAGCTCGAATCGCTGCGGCGTCGCACGGGGATCTCAGGCGAAGCTCCGATCGAGGCGCTTGACCTGTTCAAGGATGCTTACTCCACGTTCCTACCATTGGATTATATGCATCTGATTGGTATCAACAGTGGAAGCACTTTCATCAATATCCTCGTCGGCGACTTGTGTCAGCCGAGAGATTCTTGACAGCCAATCTGGGATCCACAGATATCAATGGAGGCCGACAATTCACAGCGCGCCGGCGAAGTTGTGTGTTTTGTTGAGCTAGGTATAACGACGCTGAAGGAGAAGCGATTGCTTTCGTTGGTCGATGTCTTCCCAGTTGCCATGGACATCCGGCGGTTGTACGAGAGATTCGATGTGGATGGTCCTCGCACCCTCAGCCTGATCGGCGTCGAGCGTCTCCGCCAACTCGTGTCCATCATCCCGAATACGATGCGGTCGCCTCCCACCGCGGCCGAGCTTGCAAGGCGCAGGGCCAGCTGTAACAGCTCCCGACACATATGCGATATCTGTGTTTCCACATTCAACTGCGACCCCTCTGCGCCGAGTCGACGCCTGGCACTGACACGAGGCAGAGCGCTCTCCATTCGGTCGTCCGGTTGAAGATACAGGGGCCCGGTTTTTCCAATTGCTCATTAGCTTCAATCCTTTAGAAACCTTGTCCAATTCCAAGACCACCACATCTTCGAATCTGGAGATGTTACACATGTATGTAATTAGAGCATCACTCGAGACTATATCACGAGTTGTTTGCTGCACTAGATAAGGTCTCAAAGTCAGGCTGTTCTCGCTTAGTCTATGAGCTAACTGAGAATTGCAGGGCGTAATGGACCATTCCCAAGTTGGCGACCTCGTGCAGTTGCAACCGCAGTTGGTAATCCGCGCAACCGCGGGCACCGCGGTTGAACTGCGGTTAACTTCGGCGCCATCGTCCAACCGCGGTCAACTGCGGTTGCGTGGATTTCCCGTAGGGCGCAGCGCTCGCGCTCGGACACGTCACTACACGGCCAGCCCTTTGGGATGGGGATTTCGCACGGATTCGCTCCTGGTTTCCGCAGGGTCTGACTCGCGCTAGCTTCGCGGTGCTGGATCATACGGATTCCACGGTGGACACGAGAAGAAGTTGAAATTGTCATTTTCTGAGCGCATGAAACCTATCCCAGACGGTTAAACACCTGTTTGGGGATGCTTAACATCTATTGCATTTATAGCAACCGCTAGTGAGCTGATGCTGTAATGTTTTTGCATTCCATATGGATTCCAGAGTACCAAAATCTAAGTTTTGCAGAAGGGTTTCATAAGGAACGCGTACTGGACACGGACTCATGTTATCCGTACGAGCGAGGGTCGCGCGTGTAGTCATCATCTGCAATTACTTTAGTGCAATGGTTGTTAGGGATTAGCCCGAATAAGTACTAATGGCTCTCACTGCTGATTTTGAATCTCTCTCTATTAGATTTAAAAAAAAGACCAAACATGCGCAGGTTCCGTTCCGCTTCGCTTCGTTCTGACATTGGCGCATAGCACGACAAGATGATCTCATGCTTGCTTCTCGACGAATCAGGACTACTTCTTGAATGACGATGACTTCGATCGATTATCGCCGCTCACCAACACGACGATTGGCGAGCTCCTCGGCTTCGATGTCGCTCCCGCCAACGCGTCTGACATCTGTTCACACCGAGTTGTCCAAAGACGAGCCCACCCAGTATTCGACCTTACCCTACCCGACTCTCCAGACCAGAGACACGTGTCTCGCCACCGATCCTCTGATCAATGCACGCAGGAATGAACATCGATCTTTGGCCGTCGCGTCGACCCGTTTGCGATCGGCTAGGGTGGCAGTGCACCCGAGCAGAATATGTTCAAAGCTGAGCGCTGCGAGCTCAACGATGGATGGACAACATCGTCGCTATCAACAGAACTGACCGCAACCGTATCGCTGTCGCACTGCATCATCCTCAAAGTTTTTGTGCTCCTCGAGCTCTCGAGCTTTCGTTGGCTTCGATGCTTTGGTGACGGTCGTGTGGAGTCGAGGAGTTGGCGGCTTTGAGGATGATGCGACTCGTTGATTTGATGCTTGGTTTTCTGCTGTCTTGCCGAACTCTGCTGACGTGCTCTTGCTGCCGAGTGTTTCCGGATACCCTACCAGAGTTTGCCTTGGAATTTCGCATCCGTGGAATAGCTGTCTTCCTGTCGTTCCGTCTTAGCAATATAAGGTGATTCATTTTTGATGTCCAGCTTCGGAAAGTTGAACAGCGTAAGGACGGCCGTCTGAGTAGCCGCGATGATCGGAATGACCGAGAGTGAGTTGGTCACAGAGCAAGTCCGCTTGTGCATGTTGATGCGGGCTAAAACCCAATGATTATCGAAGCAAAGGGGTAAAACCCGGATTGACTTTGAGGTCGGCGCGTTGCGTATGCAATCGCCTAGCTCGATACGATTCCGATACTGGTTTGGCGGGCCGAAATAGCAGGCCTTGAAGATCAAATAAGGATCCGATTCGGGAGGGCGAGCCAGTACCAAGGAGATGACGGTAGAGGGTATGAGTCCGTACGATGTCTCGGAATTGGTATTCTGCACTCGACCAGCTCGAAGGACACTTTCAATCGACAAGTCCACCGCGTCTTCACCGAGCCAATCCTGACCTGAGTTAGTAGAGACGCGGAATAAGCAAGTTGCCTCAGATACGAGATGGACACGAGTGGGCCAACTGAAGGACTGGTGTACTGACTTGAGAATCTCAGAACATAAACCAAACTCGTTCCTCCCCCAAGGGTAGAAGCCAGTCTTGCTCTTGCCTTTGCAATCCGTTCAGTATGCGACGTGCGACAGCGATACGGTTGCGGTCAGTTCTGTTGATAGCGACGATGTTGTCCATCCATCGTTGAGCTCGCAGCGCTCAGCTTTGAACATATTCTGCTCGGGTGCACTGCCACCCTAGCCGATCGCAAACGGGTCGACGCGACGGCCAAAGATCGATGTTCATTCCTGCGTGCATTGATCAGAGGATCGGTGGCGAGACACGTGTCTCTGGTCTGGAGAGTCGGGTAGGGTAAGGTCGAATACTGGGTGGGCTCGTCTTTGGACAACTCGGTGTGAACAGATGTCAGACGCGTTGGCGGGAGCGACATCGAAGCCGAGGAGCTCGCCAATCGTCGTGTTGGTGAGCGGCGATAATCGATCGAAGTCATCGTCATTCAAGAAGTAGTCCTGATTCGTCGAGAAGCAAGCATGAGATCATCTTGTCGTGCTATGCGCCAATGTCAGAACGAAGCGAAGCGGAACGGAACCTGCGCATGTTTGGTCTTTTTTTTATTAATCTAATAGAGAGAGATTCAAAATCAGCAGTGAGAGCCATTAGTACTTATTCGGGCTAATCCCTAACAACCATTGCACTAAAGTAATTGCAGAGTATGACTAGTGACGTGTCCGAGCGCGAGCGCTGCGAAGCCCGTCACCACGCCGAAGGCTGCTCAAGGTGTCTCAAGGTAGGCCAAAAATGTGATTTTGGTCCCAAAATGGGATTTTTTTTGCAATGCACCTCGACGATCTTCATGATTTTGGGTCCTTAAAATGTCAACAACAAAAAGGTCCTCCGCCGGGGCTTTCGGGGTCCAGGGCCTCAGCCTGATCGATTTGATGCTGTCAGCTCGGGGGCCAGGAGTCTTGAAGGCGTGACTTGAACAGGTCATCAATCCGGTGAGGTCAATGGCGGAACCGAAGTGAGGTATCTACTTAAGCCACCAGATTATTGGAATGGCACGAAAATGTGAGAGCTAGCACTTAAGTCTCATACTGAGCCAGATCTACCCGGGCCCTTCCTTGCCTTCAAGCCAGATCGAGATCCACCGGCTTCCCCCTCAGTTTCTTATCCGGCCTCGTGCTCAAGATGTCGCCACCAGCGTCCATGGAATTGAATCTGCCAAGTTTGGGCGCGGGCCGGTCCCACGCATGCGTGTCTACCGCACCGGCGATAGGCGGTTTTCGATGGGTCCATCGGTTGATGTGCTCTTGGTTTTCTTGTCGCTGGCTTGAGGCTTTCAGCGCACTGTCTTGCTGGACCTTGAGCCTGGTAACATTGCCCGTACATGCATGAGCATCAGCTACCTCAATCAGCAGATCGAGGAGGAGCTTGGAAACTCACGTTGCGTAGACAAGGTCGAGTCGGGGTGTAGCGACACCTCGCGCTCGAGCGCGGTCCAGGATGGAGCCGATGATTGGCTCAAGCTCGCAAGGACGCCCATATTCGATCTGAGTTCAGATCAAAAAGCTTTGACTCGTATGAACATCCCGGCATCAAGGTTTCAATAAGACCAGGTTTTCTCGTCAGCGTCAACTCACATCCAAGAGCATGCTAGGCTTGAAATTCTGTGTGGCCCGTCGGGAGGAGTCGGCCTTCTCATTGACGACGTCCGAGGTCGGAGCTGCTCCCGAATTCTTGGTTGGTTGGGGCGCATACAATTGGATAGTCATCCGGAGCGTATCGTCGATGGCCTTCATTGGCACAGCTTCCTCAGAGTACCCCCAAGCCCTCGCAACGTATAGAACCTCGAGCATGGTCCGGCGGGTGACGGGAAGGGTAAACGGCAGCACTTCCGGGGCAAGAAGCGCCGAGACAGTGGATCGCGAGAGAGTGCACAGGCTGGAAAGTGCAGAGTTCCACAATGCTTTCAGCCATCGAGCTGCCTGGATCTCGGCGGCGACTTCCACCGTTCCACCGCCTGCTCGCAGGGCATTCGCGAATTGATCCGTGCTAGTGAGGCCCGCTCGCTTCCGATCCGGATCATCGATGTAGCCCGCAGGATCGGCAAAGTCATCTTCCGCGACCCCTCGGGTGGTCGAACGCCCTTCGCCCGTATAGAGACCTCTGCAACGCCAGGGCAGTTTTTCCGGGTAAGTATCGTGACCATGGGGGGAAGAGCACAGGTGAAGCAGGGGACGGACATGACCAGACGCTCTAGTTTACCATGAGTGACGCGGATAGCGTCGCCTTCCTTGAGCAGGTTGGCCCCCTAGTGATTTCGCACAAAGCAGCTTGCAGTCAGCACTTCACGTGATGTGTGCATGAAGAAGACCGTGCACCGTGTACGGAGGGCGCGCGCGAGCACGGCCAGATTCACGGGGCCAAACTTACGATCCAAGCGACGACAGAGATGATGGGGACGTGTGGGTAGGTCAGCTGCAGTGGGTGCTCGATGCCAATCCCGTTCTGTAACAGCACGATGGTCGGTGGTTTTTCTTGCGCATGCTCGCCCTCGATGAACGGGGCCACGAGAGAGGCAGTCGGTACCAGGTCCGGCAATGCTTTGAACGAGCAGACGATGTAGGCATACGATCGGTCGTTGGCGTGCGCGGCGTCGCCGACCAATCTATGGGGCTTCCAGTTTTTGATCGTTCCGAATCTGACAGTCACAGGTCGTAAAGGGGATCAGGCAGCCAGAGGGGTCGCCGGGTGGGGGTGGGATTCGGTTAATGTTGAGTCGTGTCGAGGCAAGGTCAGCATCTTATCAAAGCCCACGGCGGACGCGGATTGCAAATCCCACCGGTCCCCGCTACTTTGGGGGCCACAGTCCCAAAATGAAGTTCATCTCACTTTTCGCTTTCGATGGTGATGCCCTGGGACTGCAAAGTGTCAAGCATGTGCGGTCGGGTGATGGCGGTGACCTTCAAGCCACTCTTCTCTAGGACTGTGGGTGGTAGGGATGAGCTTCTCTAAGCTCACCATCTCTCTCCGCAGATCGCCCGCCAGGCATGATGGACTCACTCCACGAATACATCACTCCTAAAGCCCCGAAGCCGATGCATAACACTTCCTGCCCATTGGGTTGACTCATGGCGATCCAGAGTAGCGGTAGGTGTGGAATGACTCGCGAAACGGGTGAATCGAGCCTGAGGGCGATCGCAGTGAAGCGAACGAGACCGCGCAAGTACTAGACTCAGGCTATGCAGGGCTATGCACGCCCGGCGTCCGCATCGTGCCGGAGTGTCAAGTGACTCCGAGTGAGCCCGAGTGAATGCAGCTAAAACCGCGCCAAGCTTAGTTACATAAGCCTCGCAAGCCAGACACACAACACATCTTTGCTTTTTGTCGCGTTGCGCTCGCTCAGGGCTGCTAAGGCACCTTCAAACAAAGCATTGTCAAGGAAATTCACGAAAAACAATCCGGCCCATGCTAGCCATTATTGTTCCCATTTGCATATTCGCCCTCGCAGCAGAATCGGATCAACATATTACAACCATCATTGCACCGCAACTTGAACAAAAGAATCCGCACGCAACGCACATCGAATTGCCGGGTCCTCTAAACTTCCGGCTTTGAAACGACCGAGGTAGGTGGCTGTAAACGCAAAGCTCATGGTGGGGTAGTAGAGATCTGCGCATCGCCCAACGCTCGCGATCAGCTCGACCCCCTTGGCTCGCTCAGAGAAGACGTACCAGGACCATTTTGGACAACACTGTCCAGGTGCTCCAGTACACGACAGTCGTAAGTTCAAGCGGAGGCACGGTTTTTCAGCCGGTGAACTGAAGCGAGAAGGCACGGTCTCCATCGGCAACAATCACTGCGGCAAGTGGACACCCGGTTCAGTTCAGTAAAGAAGACATCGGACATCAGGAAACAGGCCCGCCTCGTGAGCGGACCTCGGGGCTCAGCTTATCGGACTCACTCTCATTCCGAGATGGTGGCCCTGTTGCAGTGTATCGCCCATAACCAAAGGAATTATTGACCGGCGGGTAGTAGGCTGAGTTGCTCGAGAGCGAGGGCGGCGTTTCGGCATAGAGGCAGCGTATGTTGTTTCCCGGAATAATTTGCATGAGTGCACCGCTCTCGACGTGACGGACCTCGATAAACGTCGGCTCGAAGGCGAGCACATAAGGGTAGTGAAGAGCTGGCACAGTGATTGCGTTCACGACCATGTGGGTCAGCTTCCAGTGTGTGACATCGGGGCTTCGGTTGCGACCTACCGAAGTGTGTGGGAAATCCTTCCCACTGGATGATCCAATTCGACTTTGCGCGCCAACCGTTTTTGTTGACGTAGAATGCAAACTCTTTTGCGACCATGCAGACCGAGGAAAGAGAGTTAGTCCCTGCCTCAGGGGTTGTGGGGCATCCCGATCCGTCAACGCACCGTCATAGCAAAGCAGGAACTCCCCGTCGATTCGGTAAATAGCGATCGGGCGAGCCATCTCCCTTTTCTGCACAAAGTCCAGGGAAGAATCCGCGGGATCGAGCAGACCCTGCGTATCGAGAGTTTCCAGATCGACAATCTCGAAGCCCTTAGTGCAGCCAACGCAGAGCTTTGACTTGAGGAAATGGACCGATGATGACTCGTTGGGTATATAGAACTCCTGAACAGCGAAAAACAGAGGCCTGTGAGCACTCACCGCGGCGATTGCACAGATGATCATCTTTCCATGGTCTCACCTTGAAGACCCTCAGAGACTCGTTGCTGCCTTGCAGGAACTTGCGTAGCGCCGGCTGTTTCTTGCCCCGGACCTGGTCAATGGGTTCGAGGGTCTTGATCGTACTCGAGACCGAGCCCGATTTGACCACGCAGACCAAAGTCCGTCCCAAGCACTGCCCGGCCTTGAAGAAAGTGGCATGCGAGGAGATCTTGCGGGCGCGTTTGGCTGCACCGATCGCATCGCCCGGGTCGAGGTGATCGACAAAAAACGTTTGAACAGCTTTGTCTATGAAGCACGCGACATCAAGGGTTCAGCCGTTTGGGGGCGGTCCAATTTGTGGGGAATGGGTCTCGAAGCGCAGTGACGTACCTGCCAGTACAATGAGGATGCCCTGCTCCTCCAAGACGTCGAGCTGAGTGACGTTCGGGACGGAGATGACTTTGAGGGGAGCTTTGTTCACGTCTCGAAGATCGGAAAGGTAAACGCCGTTATCTGTCCCATAGACCATCCGGTTGCCGTTTTCTGCGTTGGAGCAGCATGCGCATGCGATGACACTACGTGGTCAGCAAAGCGGGCATGCAACAGAAGGTAGGACCATGCAAATCCAAAGGCGTACCGAAAGGTGCGGCACAGATCAGTCGATTCGTGCCAACGAAGTATCCCGAGGTCAGTGGCAACGTCTCGAACACGAGGCTGCGGTCTTTGAGTTCGTTCTGCCTTGCTTCGATCTTCTCCAGCCACTTTTTCCGCCCCGCCCACGAAGCTGCCCAAACCGTGATCTGATACCCTCGTCTCCCCAGATGAATGAACGTCATGGCGAAACCTTGTTTGGTGTTCTTTTCAACGCCGGGTGGTGGTTGCGAAGGGTATTTTGTGCTCGTGCCTCTTGCCATCAAGGACTTGGGTCGCACAGCGCCAGTGCGGCCCGAGGCCGAATCGTCAATCGGAGCCACGACAAGGAGCTCAAGTGGGATGGGCTTGCGGTAGACCTTGTACTGCTCATTCTTGCTCTTCTGTTTCACCATCAAAACGGCGTGGTCGAAGAGGAACACTTGCAGTTCGGCGCTGTCGCTCTGCGTTCCACCGCGTTTCTTGAGAGGCCCCTTGAAGATGAGTTCTCGATCCTCGTCCCGTAGGCGAAGATCGACGGCTTCCCCGTGCTTGAACACGAGCTGCTGGTCCAACTGGGCCAAGTTGAATCGGTTCTCACTCTTGCCCGATTCGACGTTGACCTTTCCTAAAAATTCGCGTACCAGCTTGACGACTTTGGGGAGATTGACCTTGTCAGGATTGTCTTCGGGCGTGTGCTTGAGGCACGCTTCCAAAAGCAGGGGGTACCGGGCAAGGCGAGTCGTCGGCTTGGTGAGGTACGCATTCAGCTCGAGCTTGCGAGATTCGGGCAAACGCTCCGTTTCCTGTGATCACATCATGCAAGCGTATTCGTCGGCACCGAAGCGGACCAAAGGAGGGCAGGAGCGTGGAGTCAAGAGTATTCACTCACGTCGACGAATCTGGCAAACGCAGGATTGGAACCCTTCTCCTTCTCGAACTCGTACTTGCCGTAGAGCTGGTGCGCCCCATACTTGACGAACGGCCCAAAGTGTGGTACCAGCTCGAGAAAGATGTCGCCAACGTGGTGCACAAGCTCGGCTTGCTTCTGTCGTTTGTTGAGCAACTCGGCCAGCCGCACAGAAACAGAGTGGATCTCGAGCACGTTCCAAAACACTTGGGTGACGAATTCTTCTCGTCGACCTTCGGGAATGATGTTTTGCGTTCTCAGCGGCTTTATCCATTTCTGTGTAAGGATGAATAATGGAAGATCATCAAGAATGAGTGATTTGGCTTGGGGGTTACTGAATCGGATACATCACGATGAAGACGGGAAAGCTCTCTCACGTCTCGCAGATACTCGAGATCTCGCACAAAGTCCCGTTCGGTGTAGAAGACTTCATTGAGAGCTTCTTGCCTCTTCTTCTCGGTGTCGGACGTCGCATCGGCCACCTCTTGCGACACGGAGTGGATCCACAGCGACCCAGGCTCCTGGTGATGTCGTAGTGCAATGGTCAGTGGTCACCGCAGCCGGCCGTTACCATCGTGTCCGCTATAGGATGACGTACCCTCAGGTCCCCGAGACTCTCCGAGCTCACGCTGCGCTGGAGGCCTGGCTTGATCTTCAAGTTCAATCGAGCCTGCTGTTCAAGGCGTCGCGGGCAAGCTATACTGTAGCATAGTCGGTCTCTGGTACAGGTCGGCGAGTAACAGTCCGTGAGCAAGGTGAAGACGCCAGATGGCACGCTCTCTTCGTTCGAAGCGGTCGTTTCGGCGATCGAGCCCGGCCTCGATACGGGTGACTGGCCGTCGAATTGCAACACTAGGTCATCGGGTTTGATGAAAGGGAGGGCCAGTCGTTCGCGGAATTGGTACAGCTCGAGGGGCGAGTCTCGCAAGCGGTGGTCGTAAGTGACGTCGTGGAACAACTTTTGGGCATCCAGCGCTCGTCCCAACAAGAGGGCCAGATTGCGATCGGACGTCCGAATGATGTACGCGATCTTGTCTACCGCGTCCCGGCCATCGAACGTGGCCGGGTAGACGAGACCGTCCTTGACGCGCTCGCTGAGGGTGATGCGCGCTTTGAAGGCTTCTGCCACTCTCGACAACAGCGCTGGGTAGACCACAGGAGCCCGCCTTGGAGCAAAGTCTTGGGCGCTTTGCATGCTGAACATCGATGAAGGCCGCGTGTGCGGGTTCGCCGGCTCGGAGCGGCGCACACCAGGGGCCTCTCCTGAAAGAGAGCGGGGTCTACCCGGGTGGGGATCTACCTTGGGCAAAAGGGGCGTCATGCGCATCGATTCTGAGGATCGTCGGGGGTTCAAGGGGGCAGCAGGGTGATGAGCTGCCTCATTGGTCCCGAGATACAGCTGATCGGGAGCTTTGTGCGAGGGTCCGAATTGGGCTGGGCCTGGCGATCGCCCGTCGGAGGCTTGCCCGTAGTGCATTGAAATACGGTCGCTTTCGCCTGAGCTTCGCCGAGAGTATTCTACAGTCGAGCCGTTGTATACGCTAGATTCGTAGGTGGCTGCAAGAGAAGAGGGCCTTGATTTTGTCAGTACAGGACTAAAAAGATGGTTCACGGGCGAGCGCAGCAGACTCACAGTAATTCGAGGGGTGAGCGGACGGCGTGCCGAAAGGTTCATCGTCATCGTAAGTGTGGGCAGAATCGAGAGTTGACACCGGCGATTGTCGGTCGCCCTGGTAGTACATGCTCGACCGGCTTCCTTCAGCACCCAGCTCTTCACTGCTGACCAAGCCGGGAAGATCGGCTGTGGGTGTTTGGCCCCCACCTTCTCCATACGCCCTCGACGCGTCGAACCCGACAAAGTCGTCCTGCACGATGGCAGGTAGACGGGGGGCAGCTGAGAATACCCCGTTCCCGTAGCCCGCGGGGGGTGTGAGGGGCGTGGCCGTCGGGAGGTGGTCCGAAACGGACGGGCCCGACGAGAGACGACGAGGGCCCGCGGCGGGGGGAGCATACGACGGCTGGCTTCTTCGCACTGTCGAGAGATCATAGGCACTCGTAGAAGCCGTTGGCGGTCCAGATACCTGAGGGATAGGACGCCCCACGCTGTATCCGGACCGTATTGAATTGGCGCTGGATCCGTGTAGGCTCGGGGACGGAGACGGAGCGCTGCCCCGCGTGTCGAGGGAGACCAATCCATAGGAATTGGAGTGCAAGGATGCGATCGACTGAGGACGATGCAGCCAACCATTGTGGGACTCTACGTTTGACGCGAAGTTGGGGCCGGCGCCTTGGTAGTACGACCCATTCCGCGATGAATCGAGAACGACGTGCGGGTGCTGGTGACGTGGGTGAGCATGCGAATAGCCCGTCAGCAGCTCGGAAGAGGTGCCAGGGTACTGGGGAGTCGGTCGCACTGGCACTGAGGACGCGGGAGGGAGTGCCGAGGTCGACGGAGTGGCATACACGGGGTTGATCACGCTCGATCGGTTTGCGAGGCCAGTCGCAGGTGCTGAGCCAGCTCCTCCCATCGATCGACGCGTGGCGGCGGCGCCGGGCGGCGGCAGAGGTGCTGCAGGGTACGCATGCGTCGAGGCTCCATAGAACGGTGATGAGGGCGCAATGGGCGATCCAAAGTCGTCATGCGTGGCCGGATAGTAATACGGGGACGACGACGACGAGGCAATCGACGCCGAGGCCGGCGAGGCCGACGACGCCGGCTGGTGGTGGTGTTGCTGCTGCTGCTGTCCGTATCCCGCGGATGATGCCATCGTCGCTGGTCCGGGTCGAGAGAATATCTCGGAAAAGGCGTTCTGTCTCGGGTCGTAGGCCGACCCCGCCGGAGGGCGGTGACCCCAACTCATCGATACGGCAGCAGTCGATCGGGTGAATGATGACCTGACGGGCGCGGGCTGGCGAGGGTAGGCGAGAGTAGGCGAGAGTGCAGTGGCACACACTGTGTGGACGAGCGAGCGCTGCTGTGAGCTGCTGCCAGCCTCTTAGGGCTGGGTCACTAATAGGTGACATTAGTGACGTGACATTAGTGACGAATTAGTGACGGATTAGTTACAAGGGGGTCCCAGAAATCGCTGTCACTAATGTCACTAAGTACCCATAGGTACTAGGTACCGGTCTAGACCCGGTCTACTTGCTTGTACCTGATGGCGACCCTGGAATGTGAATGACAAGTCTGGAATGCTATTTACCAACACGAAAATGCCGGATCACGACTCCGGCCCAGCTGGATATCTTCGAGTGGGTCGATTTCCAGATTCTGACCAAGCATCAGTGAGGAGCGAACAAACATCGCTTCCGCTCCCAGCAGTGGTGTTGGACGACGAGGAAGACGAAGCGATGGATCTTTGGTCACCTGATGACGAGATGACCATGTAACGGTGATATCTCTGGCGCACTTTGTTATGTTGAGTGCTAGAGCTTGCTTCCGACAGTGCAATGTACATCGTTTCCATTCAGTTACATTAGTGACCAATATTGGACTTAGTGACATTTGTGACCAAATATTGGACTTAGTGACATTAGTGACAGGCGAAAATCTGGTGACATAAGTGACAGTGACAATAATAAGTGACCGAGGGTCCGACTTTTGTCAACTATTAGTGACGGGGCCAAAACAATTAGTGACCCAGCCCTACAGGCTGAGCCTCTGCCCTCCTCTGCCCCTCTCTGCCAGCGCGTGACAGCGAGACAGCGTGTGCCTATGGGCCGCCGTTTGGGCAACAAATGGATCTGCGCGCCCGGGGCCTCCGCGCGCGCAGAAATATGGATATGCGCGCGCCGCCGAACGCTTCTGCGCGCCCGCGACTCGTCTAGCCTCGTCTCCGGTCGTTCATGCGCTACACACGCGAGCTCACGCGCGGCCGCCTTCTTCCACACACACACCGCCCCCACGTCAACCTTGTCCAGTTATTCCCCGCTTTCATAACGACTCTGTTTCACTCAACAGCCTTCAACTGCCATCATGAGAAAATTAGATGGCATCATTCTGACTTGGGAGAGGGAGTTGGCCGCCAAGGGTGCAGGTACGTTGCAAGCTGAGCTGGGAGCTCGTTGCCGAATCTTTGACCCCTCCTGATTCAGGCTGGATCAGACTTCCAGTGCTGATGTTTGATATACGATTCTGCTGCTGCATACCAAGACTCTTGGCCAGGAGCACCGGCGCAGGATTTGTCAGGCCTCCCCGACAAATAATTCTCTGGAACGAGTCCTACTACTAACTAGTTCTCTGGAACTCAATGGAGCCAGCTGAGTGCCCAGCCTTGAGCCTCGGCCCTCGAACGCTTTCAACAGCCACACCGCCAACCCAATACACCATAGCAATGTCACTATTTGCAAGTACATCAAGACTTAGCAATCGGAGCAAACGCCCTCCTGCCATGAAAATGAGATCGACACCGCGGAGTAAAAAGGCAATCCTCCTCGGTGTCGGTTGGGGAAAAAGCTGCGAGCGAATCAGAGCGCCGCGAGCGTGTGAGAGCGTTTCCGGTCGCGCGCATCTGCGATTCTGCGAGCGTGAGAACTGTTTGCGAGCGCGCGTAAGCAGCTTCCGAGGCGCGCAAATCGTAAAGAGCGGGGAGTGCGGGGTTCGGAATTTAGCTATGAAATTTGAAAAAAATCAAAATTATTTTTCCGATTTTCTTTTTCTTTTTGGAAAAATGCCAAAAAGCGCGCAGATTGAGTAGATTGCGCGCGCATGAGTGCGCTGGAGCGCGTGTAATACCCCCTCCGTGCGCGGATACGGTGGGGCAAGCGAGTCTAACAGCGAGCGAAACGCGCGTGGACCGCCAATAGGGGCCAGAAACAGATGTTTTTCCTGAAAAGCGCGCAACTCCGACGGATTCAGAGCGCGTTAGAGACCAAAAGTGCGTCCAAGGGATGCAAAGCTGTGAATGACGCGCGTATGAAGGCCCAATGGCGCGCAATTGCACGATTTTCGGCGCGCGCACAAACGAGTCGTAACGCGCAAATGGCCCCGCGCGCGCAGATCCATTTGTTGCCCAAACGGCGGCCCATATGTGCCAGCGTCGCGAGCCGGCTCCACGATCCGGCCGGCTGACATGACCGCCGAGTCTCCGTCACTAGTCACAGTCACTGCTGGTGCCAATGTTCTAAACCCAGCAGCCTGTGCGGTCATCCTGAGCAGATTATTTCCTGGTTCGAATCATTCTCCTTGCTAGGCCGATGCTTTACAGAGGCAGATATTTTTGGAATACACCACGAAAGGAGAGGCTTTTGTCGAAGACGTCTACATGAAGCCCATGCAGCGAAGTTAATCAAGCAGTGACAGAGAAAACATGTCGAGGTAGCAGCATTAGTAGATCCCACTTTTGCACCAGCTTGGCAGCTTGGCATCGGGTCAATGAGACCCCTCTTTTTGAACTCGAGCTCGAACATCGCATCTGCGCCGATGACGTGACGTGAGGCCTCCTAATTTCATGACACTGCCAGACAGGTCACAGCTGTCACCAAATCGAAGTAGACATCTTCATTGAGGTGATACATATCACAAGAACCAGACGCATGAAAAACCAAACTATCTGAAGCCGAGGAGTAAGACCACGCACCTCAGCTACTCGCGCACCCGCGACCTCCCGCGACAAGCTCCTGCGCGAGCGCGTCACAAAGCTCAGATGGGTCTTTCACTTTTGTATGACACTCATCGCTAATAAAACGAAAATATGACCTAAAGTACTAAAAGATATGCTATTTAGAACCTACGATGAAGTAGACGGGCCCTAGCTAGAGCCCGCCGTGCATGATTGCCATGTGCGTGGCCGATCAACTCCGTTCGAGAGCAACTCTCGGCTCCGGGGTCGCTCTCGAGTGTTTGGACGGCGCGAAATTCGTCCATCGCCCGCTGCAATTGCTTCCGCATTTCTTTGTCTTAACGACAACGGAAAAGCAACCCATGAGCGAACACTCACCCCATCACTATTAACCAGAACCGATACTCACATGTGGGTGCCGATGATTATGCTTGGTTCCCCACCCACACCGCATGAAGGTTCGAGGCCATCGGCGCAGCCGGAGACGGCGCGTGGACTAACTTTCCAACACGCTTCGGCCAACTCAATTAGTCTAAACGAGAAGGCGGATTCGGGTCTAGCAGCGGTCGATGCTATGCACCCGAGTTGGGCCAAACGTTCGACGTCGGAAACACACGGTGGGTCGGAGGCGCAGAAGGTAAGGGCCAGCGGGTAGACTGGGAATGTGGAGCAGAGGCAGTCACGTGTCAGAACGAGATACCCGGCTCAATGGCGCGTCAAAGGGCATCAAGCAAGCGACAAATGCGGTTAATATCATACATACATGCAGTCACGTCGTATAGGACCACCTCGCGAGTAATGACATGTCCATGTTGGCAGTCGCATGGTGAAGGAGCGTCCGAGTCGTCTTCGTCATTTTCGAGACGAGCGGCCGAAGGCGGCCATGGGTGCGGGTGCGGAAGGCCAGATACTGCACTAGGATAGAAGCGCGTTGACTTTCGCGTAATTTGTTCTCGGTCGTGATGAACTTGAGATAGCGGTCTCGCTTGGGGGAAAGAGGTGGATCCGATGCGCGTGGTGGGGGGAGAACTGCCTGTGCGAATCCTTGGGGCGTCGGACGTTGTAAGTCGGGGTTGGGGTCCAAAGGGTCGGGTGAGTATCTGAAGTGGCCGGAGGAATCCATATCACCTTGGTTCTCATACTCGTAGTCCTGATGCTCCGATGGCCCTGTTGACTGCCCATCGTCGAAGACACCTTGGGCGAAGTCGAGGTCGTTGACGAAGACGGAGGTAGAGACGGAGCTCGAGGCGACGGGGACGCGTTGATGTGTGTTGGTGTTGACGCCGGACGTCGCAGATGCGGTGTGGCTCGACTGTGCATCGGCCCTCCTCGGCCTCTTGCGCCCACCCTTGTCGACGAACCTGCGTCCCGCGTGCACGTGGACCAGGGGCATATCGGCATATTGGTCAGGGCAGTCGGGATGGTCGAGGTAGTCCGAAGGCTTCACCCGGGGGAAGCGTGGCTTCAACCGCGAGGTTGGCATGATTGCTGAGTAGGACAGGTTCGGGTGTGAGACTACAGAAATAATCGACTACTCACGTCGGGTCGTTGGTTCAGCAAGCAAGTCATCGAGAGCTATCGAGAGCATGCACCTGACCGCCTCGGCGCGCGCGCTGCAAGCTCCCTCCGTCAATCACGTGTTTCAATGCTGTGTCTTGCTCCGCTAGTCAGCACGGGCAAGTTGACGAGCACATAGGGTACATAAAGAATTGCACATCATTTCACTCAGTATAGCCTTCCATTCAATTACTCTAGTGTCTAGTCGTTTCATACCGAGCTCAATGGGCTTTGAACAAGTTGCAGCAGGCTGTCCCGGGGCAAACTTGCTACCGGCCCAGGCTGCCCATCCGATCGGCTTTCTTTGCCGCTGCGCGGCGCGGTTAAGATCGTCCCTTATTTCATACTATTCTCTGCCCAAGGTGCGCGCCACGGCGCGAGACATATAATTATGCTGTTAATGAAGTCTATCAATTAAAAAAAAAGGCGCGCGACGATCGCCGGGCCTCCGAACTCCAGGCTTGCAATGGCGTTTCACTAGCTCCAGCCTCCCAGTCTCTCCCAGTCGCTCGAAACGCTGTCTGCCTGATACCTTCGCTTCACTCAGTCTCTTCTGTACGGAACTTCTACCTTTCGGTGCAGAACCTTATCGCTTCCTTCCACCGCTCGAGCGTGCCCACTTTCCCTACTCACCTTGCGCCCCTCTGCCCTCGCGACCGCTTGCCTACCATGTTCCGTTCGCCGTGTCGCCCGCTCGTCTCGGCTATTCAATCCCAGTCGCGTCGAGCATTCGCCAACGAAGCCCATGTGTCCGCTGGCGGGCCGACTTTTGGACTCAGCGAAGATCAGGAAGCATTCCGGGATCTGGCTCGTCAATTCGCGCGAGACGAGATCATCCCCGTCGCGGCCGAGTATGACCGATCGATGAAGTTCCCCTGGGACGTGATCAAGAAGGCACACGGCGCCGGCCTTTTGAACGTCCACATCCCCGAAGCGGTAGGTCAGCCTCTTCTCGACATTGTCATACATCGAGACAGGTCATCTTTCCCTCTTGAACTTGACCGGGATGGTGGCCAGCTCCGGGACATTCTTCTTGGAACGAGCCGTCCGGCCCCCGCTGGGCCCGGCTATGGTGCGCCAATCACGCGCATCCCGGTGCGTGCCCCGTGCCATCGCAGTCGTCACTTCTCCGAATAATGATGGTGGGCCGGACCATCGACTTTTTCGCCACCAAATCTGGACTTTCGCGACGCTCTACGGATCTTCCAAAGCTCCCATCATTCAAAATGTATGCGAGGTGAGCTGACATGAACCTTCGCCTTGCATCGTCACACAGTATGGTGGCCCGGGCCTTTCGGTCATGTCTTCGGCGCTCGTGTCGGAAGAATTGGCTTACGGTTGCACCGGCATTCAAACCGCAATGGAAGCCAATGGACTGGCTCAAGCACCGGTCATCATCGCTGGCTCGGAAGAGCAAAAGCACAAGTATCTCGGTCGCATGACCGAGGAACCCATCATGTGTGCCTACGGTGAGTCTCGAGGAGTACGGACAGTGCGCTGCGCTCGGGCTCATCGGGTGGAGGCTCTTGTTACTATGTAAAAACTGAACCCATTCCCGCCTTCCCGCCGTCCGCCGAATGCAGGTGTCACCGAACCAGGAGCCGGCTCCGATGTCGCTGGGATCGCTACTCGTGCGACCAAGGAAGGTGACCATTACGTCCTCAACGGCGCCAAGCTCTGGTTCGTTCATGCCTTCTCGGCTCGCTGTCTCGACTGTCCGATTGAAGCTTTTGCATGCATTCTCAATGATGCGTACAATGGCCGTGACAGATGCCGCTGCCGCCACGTGCCGATAGCTGACCAGATCTTCAACTTCGCCGTTTATCGATTGCAGGATCACGAATGGGGGCGTCGCCAACTGGTACTTCGTTCTCGCCGTGACCGACCCATCGGCCAAGCCCCACAGGCGGCTTAGTGGTTTCATCGTCGATGGCGATGCCGAAGGTATCACGGTCGACTCCAAGCTGGTCAACATGGGCCAGCGATGTTCCGACACACGCCCTATCGCCTTCGAGAACGTCAAGGTGCCGGTCGCTAATCTGCTCGGCAAGGAAGGCGACGGGTAAATACTTCGAGTCCAGATTGTTTCTCCATCCTGCACTAAAGGGGGGAAGGCTGGCGCTTCGTGACTGGTCCGTTAAAGTTCATCTACTGACTGTGCTCGCTTGCTTTACGCGCTACGCAGCTTCAAGATCGCCATGGGCGCCTTCGACATCACGCGCCCGCTCGTAGCGGCTGGTGCGGTCGGACTCGCCCAACGCGCGTTGGTCGAAGCTGCCAAGTACGCGCAGGAGCGCAAGACGTTCGGTGTACCGATCATCAAGCATGGTGCGGTTGCGCAGATGCTCGCCGAGATGGCGATCGGTGCCGAGTCGGCGCGCGCGATGGTATGGCGAGCCGCTTCGGCCAAGGACCACAACGATCCGCGGTGTACCTATTACGCTTCGGTCGCCAAAGCCCTGGCGTCGCACCACGCCGTTTCGAACGCGAATCTCGCGGTCCAAGTTTACGGTGGCGCCGGTTTCAACTCGGAATACCCCGTCGAGAAGTTGTATCGCGATGCCAAGATCTTTGAGATCTATGAAGGCACGACCCAGATCCAGAAGTTGATCATTTCGAGGATCGTCGAAAAGGATTTCCAGATCTGATCGCCCCGAAGAGCACGATTTTGATGGAAGATGATCCATGCACATAGCATCACCTTCCGAATCTGCAATATTCTCGTTGTACTATCCAGCCAACTAGCATCGTCTCGTTTGCATTGTACCTTGTCGCAAGTACCCGTGTGTAGAGAGGATGCTCGGTGGCCAAGCACGGAAGGACCCGTGGCCTTTGACCGAGAGCATCATCTTCTTTGGCTCATTCGAATCGCGATGGTCCACAACTAGGGTATGCAAGTATTGTGAAATTGCTCAAGGATGTCATTCGTCTCGACGATTGTCCCGTATGAGGGAACAAGGAGAAGTCTTAAGGCGAAGAAGAAGAAAAAAGCTACTCATGCGCAGTGGAGAACCGGACCGCTGCACTCTTCTCAATCATCTCCAAAGGCACCTTGTGCCCCAACAAATCCCTAATGTTGCTGATCCCATACCTGATCATCGTCGGGCGCTCCAAGCTCAAACCCCATCCGTGAACTCTGACGTCGGCGGGTAAGCCCATCGGTTCCAACATTTCAGGCCGGAACATGCCCGAATTACCGATCTCGACCCATTTGTTGAGACCTTGGTGCCACGAGAAGATCTCGAGCGAAGGTTCGGTGTAAGGGTTGTAAGCCGGCTTGAAGCGCAGGTTCGTGACGCCCATCTTTTTGAAGAAGACTTCCATGAAACCTGTGCAGAGGGCGGGGCGTCGGAAAGGGTCAGTACACGATCCGTGAGAATCCGATACCGCGTTCGCGCCAACTCACCAATGAGATCGGCGAGCGTAAGGTTGTAGTCGGCGATGACACCTTCAACCTGGTGGAACTCGGCCAAATGTGTCGCGTCGACGGTTTCATTTCTGAATACGCGGTCGATCGAGAAGAGCTTCGAAGGCTTGAACCCTGCCGGCTGGTTCGCGATCTTGTACAACATCGCCGCCGAGACCGAAGTGGTATGTGTACGTAGGACGAGGCGAGAAGTCTCTTCCTTCGAAAAGGGGCAGCAGTACCCTGTCGATCCGTAACCTCCAACCTCGTGCGTCTTCTTGACGCGTTCGTAGTAGTCCTGAGGGAAACCGGACGAGGCAACGGGGTCTGCAGGACAAACGGAGAAGACGAGTTGAGCTCGTGCACCCTGCTCTTGGGATCCGACGTTCGGAGGACTTCTCCTCGATCTCTGCTCACCTTTGAGGTAGAACGTGTCCTGGACTTCACGAGCAGGGTGTTGCTGAGGCACGTAGAGCGCATCAAAGTTCCAGAAACCAGATTCGACGAACCGGTTCGTCGGCATCTCGGTGAAACTGACACCAAAGTCACAGGATCAGCTTTCCCATAGGTCTCAAAGCCTGATTATGCGACTGAACGCACCCCATCTCGAAAAAGATGTTTCGGAACTCCTCTCGGACCTTCATCAACGGGTGGAGTGCGCCTCCGTTCGTCGGTGCGCCTTCGGCTTCGAAATTGTACTTTTTGAAGTTGGACTTTTCCCACGCGCCGCTGCAGTTTTATATGACGTCCCATCGTCGATTAGCCAGCGGCGAAGCCCACCAAATAAGATCTCAACGTACGAATTGAGCAGTTCGACGGTCAAGTCGGTCTCGAGCTTTTCGATCGTGGTCGCAAACTTTACGCCCTTGTCGAGGGAGAAGTAGAACGTTTTCCTGCGTCATGACGGTGGAGGATGAGTGAGTCTATGCAGGGCTGAAGCGAGGAACAAGAGACCTTTGCTGGAACTGACTTTTTCTCAATCAGTTTCCGTTTCCTCAAATCGGCAAGCTCCTTCTCGTCGGGCAAGGTGCCGGTCGTCCTGATCTGAATCATCTGTTCCCTTGTCGCATCGTGCACCGTCTCGGCCTGCAGTTTTCCCGACAACCCGGGAGGGAGAGAAAGGAACGAGTCAACGGACAGCCCACGGGGGTCGGTCGTCGCTACTCTCATGATGATCCCCACCGCCAAGCCGAGCCCAGAACGGTCGCCAAGCTCGCTCGCTCGCGCCCCAATTCACTGACCGCTTTGACGAATCCGTCGCCCTGTTTCTTGACCCATTTGTTCTTCATGGCCCTGCCCTGACCGACCTTGGCGACGTCCTTGCCGACGCGCGCTTCGATCTCCTTGGCCGAGAGCGGGGTGTTGGAGTCGAGCGAGGACCAGACGAGGTATTCGTGCGAGCCCGCGTCGGCGATCGAGGCTCCTTCCAGGCTCAGGAAGTGCACATCCGACGAGAGTTGGTGGCAGGTGATCATCTGGGGAGCACGAATGCCGTTTGAGGCGGGGGCGGGGGTCAGTTGGTTCGTGTTCCAATCGCAGGAATCGCTTCGAGGTTGTGTGGTTGTGTTCGCACGCTCGCTCGCCCGCTCTCCGCCGTTCGAACTCAACTGACCTCCTTGGCGACCAACGAGTCGAGCGCAGCCTTGAGCGCATTCTGCTCCTCGACGCCATCGCCGACGGGTCGAGCGTTGTAGCCGACCAAGGCCTCGGCACCGTCGACCCCAGCGGGTAACGAGAGCGGCAAGACCCGACTGTCCGAGAGCGGCGATTCGGCATCGAGCGCGTGCAGGACGATGGACTGCAACAGTTCCGAGGACGGCATGGGTAATGTAGTCGACGCCATTCTTGCCGGAATCAAGCTCGCTCGTCGCTGTGTAAGAGGTGGCAGAAAGCAGAGGAACCGCACCCGCGCACGCACCGCGCACCGCGCACGCTCCGGCGACGACGGCCTACGACGGCGACGACGTGAGGAGACTTGAGACGACTTGTTGACTCTTTTTTGAGCTCGGACCTCACTCGATTTCGGAGCTCGGACTCCCGACTCCCGAGTCGTCCAGTAGTGACTACCCCGACGATGGCAACCTGACCGTCTCGTACTGGCTGATGCACTCTTATCACATTATTTCGATCGTACACTACAAAAGTTACCCATCTTGCGAGCGGGCCCGTCGTACTCGCTCGCTCTTACGGCTTCACGAGCCCCTTCTGTAGCAAAACCTTTTCGACGGCCCTCTCGATCATCGCCTCCAAGGCCCCATTCTGTTCTCCCCCACTCTGCAACACGTTCCTCACGATCGCCTCGACGCCTTTGCCGACGACATCGCATTCGACCGCGACCTTATCACCGACCTGTTTGAACGCGACGACCGTTCTCGATTGCGTATGTTGCACGAGCATCACGCCGAAAAGACCCGTTTGCCCATCGGTGTAGTACTCGTCCCCCTCGCGGGGGATCGAAAGGTGCGTCAGGGTCAGGGAAGTACCATCCAGGGCGATGTAACCCTTGGGAATGAGCGAGTAGTAGAAAGATAACGGTAAGGAGAAGAGCAGCCTAATTGAATCGCCATCGGGCGTGATGGACAAGAGTTGAGCGACCGTATCGACGTGGCCCTACAGGATGAGATGATGAGTGAGAATCCATGTCGCAGGAGATGAGGATTTGGATGCCGTTCGCGCGGACGCAGGAAGATCGAATGAAGAGAAGCCTGCCCGACCTGGCATTGACTTCACAAAACTGACCTGAACGAAATGTCCTCCGAATCGACCGTGTCCGGCCATCGCGCGCTCCAAATTAACTCGAGATCCGACCTTGATCGAGCCTACAAGGGTGCATGAGAGCCCGATTCAGCCTTCCTTCGACTTGGTCAGAGCTGGTACAAACTCGCCGATGTGACCCCCTCGCCCATTCTCCCCCTGAGATGGGGGTGGGGGTGGGGGCAAGATGTGAACGCCGACAAAGCTTGGTCCATGCTCTGAACGTACCCAAATCGGTTCTCTGCAACGTCTCATTGCTCAACCCGACCTTGAACCATCCCTCCTTCGTATCCCACTCGGTGACGGTCAAGCAACATCCATTCACGGCGAACGAATCGCCCAACTTGCAATCGTCGAGAATCTCTTGCGCGTTCGAGATGACGAACGAGAAGCCTTCGAATTCGGTCGTGGGGTGGATCGAACTGACCGTGCCAAGGATCTAAGGAGCAGGACAGAGGTGGTTCTTTGGTTGGACCGAGAGATCTCTCGCCTGTGGGAAGTACGAACTGACCTCGACCAAACCGGTGAACACTTGGACGCCGAAGACCCAGGGCAAGCAACGGAGGAGGGAGCCAAAGCGAGAGGCAGTATAAGCGAGGAGTCGAATACGGGGCAGATTCGAGAGCTACCGTCACACGCAACAGCTCACTTGTGAATTGGAGGGGTCGTGGTGATGATAGAGCCGAAAGAGGAGAGCGAGCTCGCCCCCACTCGGGCCGAGTCAACGCAGAAGTTCGCTGACTAATTCCGATCGCTTCGCTGAGTAATGTCGATACCGGTTCCGGACAGTCCAGGCTGGGTGATAGATCTCTTTGAAAGCTCTGAGCTTTTATTGGCACAAACCAAATCTACTAGTTGAGTGACTAAAATGTCAAAGATGCTCTACCGGAGGTGCTCTTCTCCACCGCGAATGGCGAAGAAACTTCTCTCTCGAAAAGGCAACCGAAGATGATCCGAACTCTAGTAAAGTGCTTGCTGAGGATGCCTCGTCCATTCAAGATCTCCTGGTGCAGTACATTCTACTATGGAAAACATTGACAATCCAGGATTTAAACGATCTCGCATCATAACTTGCTCGAACTCGCTGATTTGGTCCCTACATTCGTCACCTCCGCTGGTGTCGATGACGACGTGTTGTCGACGGTTTTGTACTGATCCGACAGTAAGGGTGCGTCGGTACCATCTTCCAAGATACCATCTTCCTCTGTGTACGAGAAGAGTTAGACGAGTCAGTCTTTTCTCGGCCAAGTCCTGCGTCCAACCAAGTGCTGGCACCAGTCAGGAGATCCACCTCCCCCCGATGCGGATCACCGCAGACCCTAATACGCACCATAAGCTTCCACGAACGAGAAATCCCAATGGCGCTGCAGATAATCAAAAGTTTGCGAGAACTCTGAGTCTACCGGTCGTCTAATGCTCAGGACATAGCCCCGCGAGAGAAAAAAAGTTGCCTACCTCTTCACCGCCTTTCAAGAAGGAAGTATCCCCATTCATCTTGATCTCCCACCTGCCCAGTCCATCCCTCTCCTTTTGCTTCCCTTTGACAAGCTCGTACCTGCTGACCGAACAGGTTGCAGCTTTGACGAAGCATTCCCTATCGTCGATCAAAGTCCTCCCTAGAGCGATCAAGGTCGCGGCATGGGTGAAGAGGATGATCGTTTTGGGGGGGTCGGGGGACGAGTTGATGTGATTGATGAGTAGGGTGAGAACTTGTGTTGTTCTTTCGTGCAGTTGGTGTGGTGTTTCGCCCCTTTGGGAAGGGTAGAGTAGCGATGAATGGGCCGTCGGCGCGATCCGAGGTATCCATTCAATCAGTTCGGAAGCCGGGAGACTACGAGGGTGCAGACCTGTGCGAGTGTAAACCTTGTATGAGACCCTCTTGAACATGCGATCCCAACAATTCTCGCCAGCTTACCCCTTCTGACGGGGAGATACCACTCGGCCAATCCATGCTCGACCAGGATCGGCCAACCCAACGCCTCGGCCACGGGGGTCGAAGTCTGTAGGCATCGGTACAAGGGGCTGATTATGGTGATCGACTGGGGATCAGCAACAGCTCCTTGGCGCGATCTTGGATCTCTCGCCGACGGGGACTATTACATTCCGCTTCTCCACAGTGGGGTGGACACGCCACCTCCGTCACCGGTGTCGATGCTCCTGAGCCTCGTCGAGCTTACACACCGACGTACGAAGAATATATCCTCTGCGGTCTCTCATCAACGGACAGGGTCTTTAACCAGCTCGCCAGTTCGTTTGCTTGATCGACCCCGTGCGCCGAGAGCGGTGGATCACGTGGGGTGCCCGTCGGCGCATTCCAGACTGTGCGCGAACAAGACGTTCCGAAGGCAGCATCAGTTCGAGTCAGTCCAGTCGGATCGAGTCGGTGAACGGACCCGATGTTTCCCACGAGAGACGAAAGCCGTGGCGCGCGATGTAGATCGTTTCGAGCATGTCCCAGACGGCGAGAGTGGGGTGAGCGAAGCCAAGCACAAAGCTGCGAACGCCGCGCTCGGATGGCCGACCCTACACTTACCAGGCCAGTCTTTTCTGTTTCGCTCGCGCTTGTTTTCGGGCGAGCGCAATTCCATCCGAGGTCGAGGTCGTTGGATAGTCCGGAGGTCTCTTCGAACAGGAGAACATTTCTTGCGGAACGATGCATTCGAACTGTATCTGGGTGGAGCTTTCGAGGGTCAAGATCGGCGGCAACCTTCCGAGCTCGCACGAGAGCTCATCCGTCTCGTTGTCGTGATCGCTTCGTTATCTCCCTAGCTAGGATGCACGCAGACTTTGTCATCCGTATCGTTGCGCGTTGGATCTTCGCTCTTGGAAGGTAGCGAGTCCCCCAGTCGAACCCCCACTGCCCCACCCCCCGCCCTCGGCCGCCAGAGTTCAAAGTAGTATAAACAGCAGATGCATTGGACATACGCCTCCTTCAATAAGCATCCCCTTCCCCACCTTCCTGCCCGAACCCCTTGTTCTGATGCAACACGCGTTCGGTTATCCTTGCATGCTGTTCCTTTCGTTGCTTCTCCTGCTCGAGCACGGCCGCGAGTTGTGGCCAAGGTTGTTGTTGCAATTTTTCGATCGCCGCGTCTTCCGTATCGAGGTCCTATACGTGGCATAGAGCGGGTTCAGAGGTTGAGTCGAAAAGAGCAGCTTCGGATCGGTGAGACTGACCACCTCGCCCAGGAGGACGACGTTCTCGCCTCGGATGAGGAATACGCCTCGGTCGGTCTGCGCGAACGTCTTGCTCGGTGGGTGGAATATCCTTTCAATCGTTTGGGTCAGAACCAAGTTGGCTGTGGTGGGAGCGACAGGAAGGAGTGAGCGGAGGACCGGAGGACCGGAGGACTAGCCAAACTGCTGGCTGCTGGCTGCTGGCTGCTTGCTGCTGGCTGCTTGAGGCTTGAGGCTTGTGGAGGACGAGAGGACTGACCGTATTGGTCATAGGACCTCAACACCCCAATCAAGCGACGCCCATCCCTCAGGTGCACCAAGATCTTCTCTGAGGGGTGTTGGGGGCAAAGGAGGTGTCAGTGGTGGACATGATCGTGTGTTGTGCAAGAGCGCGGATGCTGCAGTAACTGACTATCGACGAGATCTATGAGTGCGCCCGAGGTCGTAAACGCGAGGTTCGAGAGCGGGTCCAGTGTAGTGCGTCGACGTCGAGTGGGCAAGAAGGCGCCGCTACCCGTACAAAGATGATGCGAGAAAGCGAGTATAGTGGCGATCGAACCCGATCAGGGGCGAGCCTCCCCGCGTGGATTGCGCACTATTGCGCATTACAAATCTTTACAAACTCCACCGAGCGCGGACGTGTTGATTGACTTTGCGAGTCGCTCGCTCGTCGGTGAAGGTCGGTGAGGCCGGTGAGGCATGTGAGGTGTGGTGCTCGCTCGTGTTAGAACTTAGCGGTGTAGCGGTCTCCCCGAGTGAGATCCACCGGGGGCCCCGACCCGACACTCAGCATGCTTCCGTTACAACGTCGTCGTGCCCAACTCCCGCTTCAATACTGATTATAAGGTGCTTCCCTCGGCAGCGAGCGAGCGATCGAGTCCTGCTCCGATCGGGTCCAGTCCGAGTCCGGCCACTCTGAATCGCAGCAGCTACACCGCCTCCGCCTCTGCCGCCATGTCGGAATCTCGTCATCTACCGAGTAGTACCGAAGCAGGCCCGTCACGCCATCCAACGCTGCTGAATCTGTCGACGCCATCGGCCTCCTCCCCCTCCACCTCATCGTCGACGACGTCCTCTCCGGCTCGCTCGGCCACGTCCACGTCCACGCCCGCACCATACGCCCCGATCAGCACCCACACCGATGGCTCGATCACCCACCCCGGCTACGGCTCCATCACGACTCCTTTGTCAACGACCTCGTCCCTGTCTTCGGCGTCGTCCTCGATCGTGTCGCGCCAGTCCTCGATCCGGTCCACCTCGTCCGTCGTCGCGGTCCCGATCCGCAAACCGATACGAGGACCGTCCGCGGCCTATGGCGCATCCCCACCGACCCCGATGCCGAACCACCCCCATTTCTCCTCCGATCAGTACTCTCACTCGAGCCTGTACTCGATGCCGATGGCGAGGAACAGTTCGAGCGGATCGAATCACTCGGCCCAACTCGTCGGCGAGAATTTTGACTCGGGAGACTCCGTCGTCCCCATCCCCACCGGCAGCGGAGACAAAGCCGAGTGTTTTGACGAGCCCCCCCACCGAGACTCGACCGTTTCGACACCCCTTGGGTTCGACCTCACCTCGGGCCTACGCGACCTCACTGTAGCCGACCTGCGGACGCCTTCCTCTTCGGCTACTCCTCCCGGGCCTTCACGTTCTTCGACCGCTCGCGCCTTCGTTGGCGTAGGAACCGCAGTCACCCCGACACGTCAGTCTTCTCAACTCGGCACCTCTCCAGCCTCGATGATGACGATCAAGCAACCCTCACCCCAATCGAACCCGCTGCCGATCCCACCGGCCCTCCAGATCGCCAGGCCGAGCTGGGATCGAGCCTCGTCTTCCACCTTGAGCGATCAGCCGGCCTTGAGGAAAGTCGACTCCAAGGACCCCTCCTCAAACCCTTCCGTCATGGTCGTACGCAAGACACCGCAGGATTTTGTCTTTGGCAAGACCCTAGGACAGGGATCGTATTCCACCGTCAGTGCTTTCGTCGCAGCGCGTAAGCAACCGCAAGCTGTCATGCTCATCCCAGCTCTGCCAACCCCCACAGGTCTCGCTCGTCACGGACAAGGTTGCACCACATCACCAGTACGCACTCAAGGTGCTCGATAAGGAACACATCAAGAGGGAGAAGAAGACCAAATATGTCTTGATCGAGAGGGACACCTTGAAGGCGTTGGATGGCCATCCGGGCATCGTCAGGTTGTACTGGACCTTTCAGGATGTACATTCACTGTGTGAGTCGTGGGAATGAAAGTCGAATTGTGCGTGAGTCTTGTACTGAGCAATCATGGTCGATTGTAGACTATGTCCTCGAGTTGGCCAAGAATGGCGAATTGCTCAAATGGATCAAAAAAGTGGGCGCAGTGCTCATCTCTTCTTTCCCTCAAGACCATGCTGACGAACTTGTTCATGCCGCATCAGTTTGGTTCATTCTCACTCCCTTCGGCAAGGTTCTATGCTGCGCAGCTCTTGAGCGCAATCGAACACATGCATTCGAGAGGGGTCATCCATCGCGATCTCAAACCGGAAAAGTGAGCGGTTGCGCAAGCGGAGATTTCCCAAGGCATCACTGGTTGACTTTCTCCCCTTTGGCGGTGTGTTCCCACAGTATCCTGCTGGACGTCGATATGCGCATCAAGGTCACCGACTTCGGGACAGCCAAGTTGTTGTCGGACACGACCGAGCCGGAACCTACGCCTGAACAAGCTTCCAATCCAGGTTCGTTGAAGGCTTTGTATCTGTCCCCCGGTCCAACATCGTCCCAGGTCCTTATGTTCTCAGATCCCTCGCAGATAACCTAAGTAAACGCGCGCGTTCGTTCGTCGGCACCCCCGAATACGTTTCGCCCGAGATCCTTTCGTCCGGTAAAGAATCCTCGCGCCTTTCCGATTATTGGGGATTCGGTTGCATTTTGTACCAAATCATCGCCGGCCGACCCCCCTTCCAAGCCAAAACGGACTATTTGATGTTCCAAAAGATCATCGGCTTGGAGTACGAATTTCCTTTGGGTTTCGACGAAAAGGCCAAGGACCTGGTCGAGAATTTGTTGGTGCGTTACATTCCTATCCTATTCTTGCTTCAGCAGCGCGTCGTCGTCCCCCGAAATCTTTCAATGACGTCTGGTTGAACCTTTCCTATTGTTTCTATGGTGTTTTTTTTAAAGGTCGTCGACCCTACCCAACGACTCGGTGCCACAGCCGAAGGTATTCAAGCCATCAAATCGCACCCCTTCTTCACCTCCGAACCCTCGATCGATTTCTCGACCATTTGGACCGTCACGCCACCCCCGATCGAAACAGGTTTGGTGCAACCCAAGCTTGGACCAGCACCGAATCGAGGAGGGGAAGGGGAAGGGATGAATATGCAAGCTGTAGATGATTTGCTGGGTGGGTTCGGTAGTGATGGGTTGGATGATGAGGATGAGGATGGGGACGGGGATGGGGAAGGTTCGGTTTCAGGACCGGATGAAGACGAAGACCAGGACGATTTCACAGCCGATACGAGCGGTCCGGACAAGATGACATCTCAAACTACCCAACTTGCGACGAGGACGACCCATTCGAATGCGAACCCACCTCACCCAACGACGAAATGGGGTTCGATCCTCCAACCGTCCGAAACAATCCTCCTCACCTCACCGATCCTGACCAAACGTTCCCTGATCAAGAAGAAACGACTTCTCTTGTTGACGAGCACGGACCGGTTGTTGTGTTTGAAGGAAAGTTGGGACAAGGTAACGATCAAGCATGAGGTGTGGTTGGGAAAGGCTCTCAAAGGTGGGGTCGATAAGATCGGTACGGTGGGGTTCGTCAAGGCGGAGAGGGAGGGGGAGAAAGGGTTCCTATTGAGGACGGTACGTCGAATCCCAAGTCCAAGGCTTCTCCTGACTCGCGCATAAAGCTCATATTGCTTTGGATGCATCTCAAACAGTCCCACACAACACTTAAGTTCGAAGATCCCTCCGGTGGCGCAGCGCGATGGGTCCAAGAACTCAACCAAGCCCATACACTCGGACTTCAAGCCATGTCAAAGTGATGTTAAGCAGCATCAAGATTTCATAAAAACACGGGTTCTCAATTCGGAGCAGACACTTCTTTTCTTCTCGCATTTCTTCAGAGGGCAGTAGTAGACTATTTTTTGAACACACGGGTGAACACACTGGGAGAACAAGATGGTTCACGCAAAGGTCGGCTTTCCGGATGGCTTTGGTTATCTTTCGGCGGCTCGTTCGGGGGTCTGTCAAGTTAGACGCATTTCAATGGGGTTCAACCCTTGCGTTCTCGTGTAGAAGCCTCGTTCTGGTGTTTGCAATTCCGTATGGCGGAAAAAACTCGAGACCCAAGCGCTCTCTTCATTGAAACTTCTTAGGCTTTCCCATCAGCCACAAGTGTGATTTATCGTCTTGATCCCCCATAGGCGTGGGGTTTGATCACCATTGCAAGAGGACCCCCAACTCCGTGCCCCTTCTACACGAAGAGCGGCGGGACGAACGAGATTCGCAAAGGGGTTTTTTTGTGGTTGGGAATGGTGATTTGATAATCTTGTTTGCTCGGAGGAGAAATAAAAAAGAGAGAGAAGGGTCCCCAAGAGAGAAAGAAGGAATAGAAGGGGAGAGCTATACTTAGGAATGTTCGTGCTGTATTCCCCACGGGGCTCGGGAGGGGAGGAGGGAGAGTCAAACAGGTGGGGGACGTGGAACGGGGTAAAGAATAGTGGGTGGTAGTAGCATCATGCAAGGGGGAGGTTGGCAAGGGGCAGAAGATGGGTTGTGGAAGGGCGGTGGTTGATGCTACAAGTGCTGCAAACGTGAAACTTCTCTGTTCCGTGCGTGGGCCTGCTCGTTCAGCTCTCTACGGACGCAGCGGCACCGGGAGGCGACGTCTTGCGTTTCCTAGAGGCCTTCGACGACGCCGAGGTGCCGTTCGACGACGATCCTTGGATGAAGTTGACGAGCTCGTCGACGCTCAACATGCCCTTTTGGCCATGCGCTCGAGGAGCGGCCACCTCGACGGGCTTCTCCGCTGCCAATCGCGACGCCGCGGCCGGCGTGGCACTGACCGAGGCGCCATTGGTCGTTGCGGTAGATGCACCGCCCGATACGATTTGCCTTGCACGCGCCTGGGCCACCATTTGGCGTTGCTCCTTCTCCGTCATCAAGCGCGGGAACTTCTTCTTGAGTCGTTCCTCGCGCGCCTGTCGCTCGGCGCCGACCTGGCTGAGCTGCTCCGTCAGGACGTTGACGAACTGCGTCGCTTCGACCAGGTCCTTGGCGTCCGCGGGAAGCAGTTTGGCGTAGATGGACTGCGCGACCTTCATGTGTTCCAAGGATTGCGCGAGATCGCCACCTCCGACGTAGGCTTGCGCAAGCGATGATTCAACGGTGGCAAAGTTGATCGAGTCGCGCGTCCACAGGATCTCGGCGAGCTTGCCGAGCTCCTTCAGGAGCGGTACCCCGGCCAGGAAGCCTTGCTCTTCCTGCTGGACCATTTGAACGGCATTCGTCTGCCAGTCGACACAAGTAACATCAGATCAGCAGACAGTCGTGTTAACCCCGATGCGTCAAAAGGTGAATGTGAAACTGACCAGGAGCTGATAAATAGTGGGATGATTAGACCCGTACGTCAAGGCCCACAGGACCATCGCGTGCTTGGTCAATCGCATCGCAACCGAGTGGTTGCCCAAGGCCGTCTCGAGCAGACCGAGGTCCGAATACTGCTGGATTGTCTCGGTCGAATCGAGGCCGTTCGTGCGCTCGCAGATGATGATGCTCTGGCGAATCATGCGCACCGCGGCGTTGACCAACGTATCGTGCTCGAGGCGCGCGCCGTCAATGTCGCTGATCAGGAGTGATTCCAACCGCGTGCGGGCCTCGTCATCGGGCTTGCCTTCCTTGAGCTGCGATTCGGCGAGGTCGTGGTAGTGGATGCGGCGGCTGACTGTTTGCGCGAGACTGTGGTTGACTGTGGGAGTGTGCAACGAAACGTGTCAGCATTCCGGCTTTGGCGCGAAGTATCTCAGGGTCGCTAAGAATGAACACTTACGGATGCCCAAGTTGTGGTACTTGGCCGAGACCTCCGAGTGGACGGATCCGCATACGGTTTCACACAGTTGCAGCGCTTCCATGAGCTGCTCCGTCCCGAGATCGATGTGGGTCTCAGTCAAAGACTGCTGACCGACGGCGAAAGTCTCGTCCGCGAGTTGGGACTTTAACGGTGTCGATCGCACGAGGGGGTAGACGTTGAGGACGTCGTCGCTGCGGAAGACCGTCGTCGCGGGCGCTTCCGTCGGGGTGGCGGACTTGGCAGCAGCGTTCTTCTTCTTCTTCCCACCCTTGCTCGCCTCGCTGGCGTTGGTGGTGGTGGGGGCCTTGCCCTCCTTGGTGCTGGTGCTCGTGGGAGCCTCGAACGAATAATGTCGGGCGACGAGCTGGACACCAACGCGCAGGCAGATCTCGCGCAGGACCTTGTTCGGCACGAGCTCGGTTTCGAGGAAGGACGTCGGAATTCGGTAACAGAACCGCGACTCGATCTCGGCGACGAGCTCGGAGCGCAGCGACGCGGGCGTGAGTCGGGTCCACGATCGCTCGAGGTTCGCGCCCAGGGGAAGGTCAAAGATCTCGGCGGTCGGTGCGGGCTCAACGGCGGCTCCGAGCAAGCAGTTGAGGAAGTGCGAGACGATGGGGGCATAGTCGTACTCGTGGGCGGCGCGCAGCAATCGGTTGAGCAAGTGCTTAGACGCACGGACGACCATCTCGAGCAAGACCGACTGCTTGAGCGTCTTGAGCGCAATGTCGATCTCTTCTTGCGAGTGCTTCTTGCCCGAAAAGTCAACCGTCTTGGTGTCCTTGTCGATACGGTCCGCGAGCATACCGAGGTAGCGCAAGTTGATACCCTTGCGGTGCAACAGGCGGGTCAAGAAGAAGCCGTCGGTGACAATCATGCCGACCGAAACGATGTCTACGATGAAGCCCGGGATGACCTGCTCGCGCAGGTAAAGCGAGGCGTCGCGCACGGCCTTGGACGATGGCTCCTCGGCGTCGTAGATGACCGTAGAAGGCTCGCCGCTCGCGGTCGGCTTGCGCTCGACGAAGGCGTCGGGGTTGAAGCGTAACGAAAAGTCCTCGGCATCGATGACGGTGTTGGCCGACGGCTCGGGGACAGCGGTCCTCTCTTCGACCGCATCCGCATTCGCCTTGGGTTCCTCCTTGGATTCCACCTTGGGTGCGGGGTCCTGGGCAGCTTCTTGGAGCTCAGACTCGATCGAACCCTCCGCCGGGGCATTGGCGGTCCCGTTCGCGAGCTTATTTTTGTTCTTGGCGCGAATCTCGACGATGCGCTCCTCCATCCAGCTACGCAGCTTGATCGCGTGGTACGCTTCGAGCAACTCCATGCGCAACAAGGCAAGACGATGAGGGTACGGTCGAGGTTCATGCGCGCCGTTGACCTTGACCGCCGCAGAGTCATCGCCACCTTCGCTCGAGGGGCCAAAGACGGATCCGTTGACGTCATTCTCGATGAACTCGACGTCGACGCAGTGCAACCGGAAGCAATCTATGAAGTACGAGCGACCGTCGGGGCAGGCGATGCCGTGCATGTCCGTCGAGGTGTAGAGCTGAGTCTCTTGGCCCGCAGCATCTCGCACGGTATGGCGGGCGAAGCGCAGCTTGTCGGCGACCTGGCGGGCGAGGCCGTCAAAGTAAGCCGAAGCGCGCACCTTTTCGTCGGGAACCTCGGGATTGGCCGAGCCGTAGACGATGCGGAACTGGCCGAACGAAGGGTAGTCGTCCTTGTTCGGAGTCGCCTCGGACGGGAACGGCTTGTCGGCCTCGAGCGCGGCCTTGGCCTGCTTACGCGCCGCATCATCACCGTCGGGGAACGTCGTCAAATGCTCAACCTCGCCGTCGACGAGCTTGGGCTCCTCCTCCTCCTTGGCCTTAAACAGACCGGGGAGTAGCGATTGCACGATCCACCGCTGGCCGGCAAAGTCGACCAAAACGGTCGCCATCGAGTTCAAGCCGTCGATATCGGCGCGCTCGAGCCAGCGCACGCCGGCGACGTCCTTGGCCGCGGCGTAACGAGCGGCCTCATGGTCGCCCATGTGGCTGTACATGCGGTTCGCATCCTCGGCCTTAGTGAAGAGCATGTTGTTGTGTACGTACGTGTGCGCCTCGGGTGCTTCGTTCGGGTTCAGGGCGGGGATGTCTCCCCGCGCGATCGACATCGCACACCTCGTCGCGGAGCTGACAAAATCGGCCTGGGTGCGAGCGGTCAATCGTTCGCGCATCAGGCGTTCGGCCACGCTCGTCTTGGGAATCTCCTTAACGTGAGCGAACTCATCGGTCCAATCGCGCGCAGGCGGCAGCTGCTCGGCCGTCGTCGACGTTGTAAGGAGGTAGGCCGATTGGGTGCGGAACGGGTCCGCGGCGTGCTGAGGGGTAGCCACGATCCACGATGCGGCCGGGGCTTGGTGCGTGATCGCGAGCGTCGCATAGATGTCGGTCGTACCGTGGAGGTGCTGCTGCGACTGGATGAGCGGGACAAGGTTCTTGGCGAAGAGCGGGCTGAGGTCGGCGAGGAGCTCGACAAGGGAGTAGTACGCGCCCGATCGGACGCCCTTGGGCAGGACGGTGCGTGGGGAAGGGTCAAAGTTGGCAGACGTGATCTTGGACACCCAGAATCCGGCGGCGGCACCCGTGATGGTGTATGACTCTCCTTCGAGCGTTGTGAGGGTGATGTAGACATGGTCGCCACGTAATCGGCGAGCGTGGGGCGGAGGTGACCACGGGGAGATGCCGAGCGCGCGGACGCAGGGGCTCGACAGCGTCGACGAGGCGGCGGGCTGGAGGTGTTCGATTAAAGCCGCGGCGGAAAGGTCCTCGAGCTTGAAGTCGGTGAAGACGTGCGCTGTCGAATTGCTCGGGGCAGCGGGGGTGGTGGCATCAGGGGCTGCGGTTCCGTTGACTTCCGTCGATGCAGGTTGCTTCTTGGTCGATTTGCCCTTCTTGCCCTTTCCCTTGCCTGAAGTGACCGTGTAAACAGCATGTGATCAGCCATACAGTCCTGCGATTCGTTATGCATCGAGCACTTTTCACCGACTGACCGTCCTCCTCGGGCGAGTCCTCGGCATGGACGAAGGCTGCTGCCGCTGCGGCCAGTACGTCGTCGGGTGCTTGCCCGCGGACGTCTCGGTAGATGGTCTGACCGGCACCGATGGCGACGGAGGTCGGGTCGTACGACGCGTTCGAAGAAAGCTGGGTCAGATCGGAGAAGAGAATGTTGCGCAAGCGGAGCAAGTGGGCGTTTATCGCCAGCGCCGTGTAGGGGGCTGCAGGTGTTCCGGAGCAGATTGCAACAATCGATGTTGGCGTCAGGACAATCGCATTGGGGAGGCCAAGCCTTCCGGCGTCAACTCACTCGGCACGACCTTGAGGCCTCGTCGTCGGTTCTCGTAGCCTTCTCCCGAGCCAAAGACGGCGGCGATGTCGGCATACTCGCCGAGCACGCCTTCGTTGCTCAATCTCCACCCGGTGACTTCCAATACGTCCCCTCCCTGCTGTTTTGCCTGCTGCTGTTCTTGCTGCTCGGTGCTAGGCTCGGGCAGATCGACCCAAGGGCCCCACTCGGTCTGCGATCCAGCGATCCGAGACGAGACGATCGGTCTAAGTCCGAAATGGCCGAGCCAGAAGCCTTCCGGGGATTCGGTGATGACGTTGCGCAGGTCGAGCACCGCATCCTGGAGTTGGGACGACAAGGGGATCTCGAGGTGGTTGTCCTTGTTGGGTTGTCGCTCCTGCGAGCGGGGTAGAGCAATGAACGATTGCGAAGGGATCACGAGCGTGATTTCGAACAGTTGTGCTTGCGCTTCCGCATCGACTGCAGGTCGAGCAACAGAGGGCGTTTGAGTAGTTTTATAGTTTTGATGTATCGTATCCGTGGTTACGGGATCGGTACGGACAACAATTGACGGAGCGGGTGGGGTCCGACGAGAGAGCAATGGCGGAGGAAAAAAAGCAGGCCGAGTCGGCATCAGCTCGTGTGCAAGGAATACACGCAGCTTGCACTTGTAAAGTGCAGGAGCCGCCGATCCCGGATGATAAGACCCACCTTGTCCAGGTTCCTCATCGCCCTGCTCCTGCTGAGGCTGTGCTGCCGGCTGCTGCAGCTCGGAATCGATGGGCGCCGCCGCTGCCGCATCGGGTGCAGCCGAGTCCGTCATCGGGTTCGGTTCGGATCGGATCGGCTTGCGAAGAAGCTGACCAGCAAAGCAGAGAAGGCGCAAAGAACTGGGGAGACGGGCGGGAGCTTGAGAGGTGTGCTCGTTGAATGAGAGAGTCTGTGATCGAGACAAGGATGGCGGAGATGGGCGCGACACCAGACAGTCGGTCGGGTGACGATAGGCCAGCAGTCGGAGCGACGAGGAAACGGCGATGCGAAGCGGATCGCACTCGCCGAGCTCAGCCGAGTCTGCGCACTGTCTGCGCTGTTAGTCCAGCGCTGGGCGGCTGGGCCCGGACATGGAAGATGGTCAACCATCCGAACCTTTCAAATTTTCTCGTCCGATGTAGTCGTAGATCTCGCACTAAGCTCCACGGGCCACAGCCTAATCTACCAATTCGAAAGCTTTTTGAGAATTGGTGCCACCATCCGCGGGTACCACCCCCGGGGGCCCTTGCCAAATCCCGCCGATTCCCGCGCGATTTTAGGGCGGCAGGTGGCCGCTAAGCCGCCTCTCATGTACACGCTCCTCATCCGAGCACAAAATAAACATGTTGAGGGTAGCTTTGACCATTTTCAACAAGACTCAACTCCAACTAGTGAGACTTGTTGCGGAAGATTTCCTAGCCCCTCCCCGTGTCGGAGCATAGGGGTCAAGATGTTTGGGTGCGACGGGGACGGCAACTTGAAGCCGGCATTGTCGCCTCGCCTAGCTTGAACTTTCCATCAGACTCAGGCGGAGTGAATACTCAACATCTCTCCTTCATACTTGGGATAAGTGACCTCAACATGTGCGGCACTTCAACAAGGCCGCTAGGCATCAGGGGTCTTAAGATCCAAGACCGTGCGAAAGATCGCCGGCCGGCTCATCTTACTACTAGTAGCACTCGATCAGCCAGGGACGCGAGGAGCGCAGCTCACATATGTCCTAACGACCTGACTGTATCTCATAGGACCGAGGCTTTTACTGGGCTGGATATCAACTTCGTGTATAGATCCTTGCAGACTACGAGATCAATAACTGGGCCACGTGTCCACGACCTTTCAGGCTCGGTATCTCCTCTCCTCTTTGCCGCAACAGCCTTGTCAGGAATAATCGAGCGTTTCCATGCCCACATTACATCAGCAAGGTATTTAACGGGAAACGTGCTTTACCCAATACTCACCTCGACACTCGGACTGGAGGTTCATCCTCAGGTGCACCGTTTGTAGCAGACGAGGGGGCTAATTCGGACCGAATTTCAAGACCAAACGGCTCAGGATCAGCCGGGGTAGTCGGAACATAAGAGTGCAGTTGAACAAGACTTCTGGCTGAAAATACTGACCTCTGAAAAAGGGCGCATATCGAATAGCAGGGGGTGAGTATGATGCTATTGCTCCGCGACCCACCGGGTCGAGGCTGTGACTGTGACCCACTTCCAACGGGAACGGGGATTCCAATCTTGTGGAAGATTTTTCCAATAGAGATGAACTTGGACTCTCCCTCGTACTCCTGGTGCTGGGGGGTGCTCTGACTCGTCGCGGTGAGATCATGCACCGTGACCGTGGCTGCCGTGGGCTCAAGCCCCTGAGTCGCCTCGTGACCAGACTTGGACACGACAGGGAGAGCAGCGGCTCCGCCAAGATAGACAATCGTTAAGGCAAGGCTTGCAAAGCTGAAAACGAGTTTCATCGTAAGGCTCGTGGTTTGGATTGGTGACGAGGTGCGAAATGATTGGCGCGTAATGTCGTGGACAGACCTGGCGACATGCCAGAAGGGAAAGGGGGGCCTACAACGACGGGTGGCGAAACACCGACAGTTGGTGTGGGGCGGCGCAGGGCGCGGCGGGCCGAACTTCCGAAGTAGAGTTACCGAGTTCATCCTTCCAGGAAGGGGCATGGATGGATAGCCTGGCTTGGCCAATCCTCGCGGTTACGGCGGCTGCATGGTTCACGCGTCAAGCGCAGGCTTATGCAATGAAACACCACATGATACCAGAGACACAGGTTGCAGTACAAAGCGGCGTACAGCAGCGGGATCTTACGAGCTTCCTTGGCAACTCGAAGCATGGGCTGTTCGTGCAAAGACCCCTATTTACGGCCTTATTCGAGATCAAAAGAAGGGCTTTGATCTGCTGCGGGCAGAAGCCGGATACGACGCTTACGAATTTTTCGGCTTCGGACCGAACGCGGAAGCTTTCGACCGAGCGCGGTTAGCACACGGCTCGTTCATGATAAAGACACCATACGGCCTGACAGACCCCTTCGAAAGTGGACGGACAAATGAAACAAGGCGATCCACCAAATCCGTTCAGGTTTTCACTTGCGATGGCCATGGCTCCTACTGGCTGGGCGAGCAAGTCTTCGATGACCCCCTTCTCATCACAACGCAAAGCGGGGCACGGCGGCGCGCGCACACAAAGGCCGACGAGCTCGCCCTTAGAGTCACACAGGTAGCCGCAATGGACGACACAATTCTGCTAGCGAAGAGTAAAATTATGCTAGCTACCATGACACTCTACAACGGACTGGGGCACGAAGACTCGAGCTATTATCTTGGGAGAAACTGACTCACTGGTTGCGCCACCAGAAAGGGTGACGGTCAACACCCCTCATGGAGAACGACAGGTTGCTGTCGACCCGGCACATGTCTTCTCCAAAACGCCGTTTGCAGCACCAGATTGACAATATACTCAGCTGGAGAGTATTGTGCGATCGATTGGTTTTCCCAGCACATCGACTAGGAGGCTTCCGCTCTCAGCACTGCGGCGGTTTATCGAGCAACAAGTGATTAGCAGGTTGAGGCCAAAGCTAGCATTGTGCCCAATTCGACCGGAGGATGCGCTCAGACTTGATCAAATAGTCGCGCAGCGGATAAAGGAATATTACGGATGGGTCTTCACACCAACGGCAAAGTTGGTTAGCCGGTCATCAAGTTTGGATTCGAGCTTGCCAGCCTATGGCGACTAAACGGGGCACTGGCAGTCGACGGATTATTACGGGACCTCACTCATCACATTCCGGGTTTGTAACAATGGCAAGGATCACGCTGGCCGATCTCCAATGCCGACACCACGGCTGCACTTCTCCCTTCATTGACCCCAAGCCCCTGTCTTTTCCGCACTCGCAACGGAAAGTCCCCCAGACGTGGAACACAGCTCTTAGTGCCTTACAACAATGTGGGAAGCTGCAAGTGCTGAAGACCGACCAATCAAGCCGTCTCACCTCGATGGTCAGTGCGGAGCATGCATATTTTCAGACAAGGGGGGCTCGGCGGAACGAACCACAGTTACGGCGGGCAGTGGCGGCGCTTCCAGCTCGGCTTACGGATCTACGGGAGCTCAAGAAAGGACCGCAGCGAGATCGACCGGACCTTTTCTCCGATTGGCTAGATCCCAATACCAGATCGGTGCGGCAGTGGTCGGATCGCTTTGATGAACTGACATTAGCTGAGGGACCAGTCGAACTCCTGCGAAACAGAGTGTCATGGTTGGGAGCCCATGACAGCTAAAGGGCTCAGTTCGTGATCAAGTTTCATCTTGATTACTGTTCCCTTTTGGTGGCCTAGTCGGCTAGGGCTCCAGTCTTGATAAAAATAACTGAGATAAAGTCTGACCCTGACACAGAGCCGAGCGACAAACCGAAGTCGAAGATCAGCTTCAGAGTGTATTTCTTCCCATACTCAAAATGAGACAACAGCAGGCACAAGGCATTTGGGCGACAGATGGCTCACTTATTGTCCTGCCCACGGGATTCACCTCCGCGGCCGCAGCAGTCGTGGGACCGTATTGGGAGGTCCGGGCAGCTTTGTTTGCGGGCGCGTCAATCATGCAAGCGGAACTGACAGCCCTGATTATGGCAGCGCTGACTATACAATCTTACACTTTCGGGGCTACTACACCATTTCCGGTTCTCGCAGATCATCTGACGTCGGTCAGATTTGCTGAGAAGATTAGGCAGGGCGAAGTTGCACCGAAGAAACCGAGAGCTGCGCTTGCACACTACACATGGCTCGAACGTTTACTCGCGACGAACGACACGATCGAAATACAACACGTGAAAGCTCATACGGGAGGGACGGACGATGCATCGCGCGCAAACGAAAGAGCAGAAGCGGCCAAGAAGGGACATTTACAGCCTGACCTCATTGTGCCTTTTCCCGACTTCGCTCTCCCGCAGTGGACGATCGCAAAAATGACCGTCAACAAGATCGAATGGCTGGAAGGCGATATCGGCAAGAAGATTTACGACCTTCAAGAAGACTGGCAGCTGAGGTCGTTACCAAAGAAGACAGGCGACAGTGTTCGACTCCTATTGAATATCGGACATTCAGCAGGGCAGTACCCATATCTTCGCGCAGTGTCAACGTATGCCGCACAGACACAGCTCCAAATGCGGGCACATGTGCTGCCCACTGCGCTGCCCACTGCTTCGCGATGCTCGGAGAGACGGGGGACCTCCCCTGGGTGTGTGATATGTGGAGCAGAGGAAGAAACAGAGAAACACGCGTTTGGAGAGTGCCCATCGGGACAAGAACTTCGCGACAAAATTGGTCAGGACCTGTATCGGGCTACGCGAAGCGAACTCGAGGCGCGGCAACAAGGATGGACTGACCTGCAGATACAGGATCTATGTACCTTCGCCGCCAAACTGGTGAGGGCATATTTGTGGTGGTTTGCGATGCCAATGATACCAAAACCGGACATCTACTGGACTCTAGACGAGCGATCGCGGACGCGGCTGGACGGAGCATGGCATCATGAGAAGGGGCTAGGCGAATATGGGCGGCCGAAAGCGAAAGTGGTGGACATTCCAAAATAATATGGAGTAGCATACCTCACTGGTGGAGGCGATGATGGCAAACTTGCCCCATTTACCCTCAGGAGCCGGGTGCTGAGGAAGAGGAGGGAAAACTGATGTACGGCGTGAGAAATGGGGGCATCAGTCTTAATCCCAGCGAGATAATGGCCCGTATACAATATTGGTGTATGATATATGACACATGCTATGGTGGTCCAGCGGATCTAGCGTTTGTTAGATTCTGTCTTTGAACAAGACTAGCTGGAATTTATGACTTAAAACTTAAAATGTATTCCCCGATAGTGCATGAATAAGAGACTGACGAGCGTGTAATCCAACCGTCAGTTAATTGCAACGAAAGTGGCTGTGAAGCTAAACATGCGTACCTGACGAGCGTGTAATCCAACCGTGGAGAGAAGACAACGGTTGGTGCGCATCGCCAGGCTTCACTAAACAGACGAGCGCTTCTAAACAGATTACCAAAGAACGCGCGGTTCCTAACCCTCATTCCCAACACACCAACTGCATGCTCTCCGCTTCAACGGAGCTTCAGCTTCCGAGGGCCGTGATATTCTAGAAGAGCACAGCAAGGCACCCCCGAAAGGGGCTCGTCAGGCAGGGGCCGGCGACGTTCATCGATAAGGCTGCACTCAGTTTCTAACGGAGTACTGGGGCATCACGCAAGTTTGCATATTGCTGGGTCGGTCGCAATCCCTTGCTGCTCATTAGGCATCGGCGGCGTCGAGTTCTCCAGATGGGCCCCTTTCCGCCAGACTGCTCACTCTTTTCCATCAGCTCGAAGACAAAGCAAGTGTGCCTATAGCGTCCTATCCAAGTATAATGCAAAAGAACATACATGCCAACGACCATGAAAACCAGGCTTAATGCTGATCGTCAGGTACTTGCCTACCCCGAGTCAGAGGGAAGGCACAAGCGCCTATCGAACCGCAAGGAACCGATGACGAAGCCGCGTGAGAGTGGCTTGAGCAGGACACTTATTGCGTTCCGCGGCTGGCAATCACAGGACGAGGTTCTCCGAGTCCACTTTTAGTCTTCTCGTGAGCAGGGGCGCAAGTCTTTCCTGACTCGGGGCTCCTACAGTCGAAGAGCGATGCGATGAGTCGGAACGTTTGCGCCAACTTCTTGAACGTGGTTTTCCCGAAGAAGGTGGGATCCCAAAATAGTGGCGGCAATCTCGTTATTCTGGCTTTTTATAACGCCGGGTGCGTCATGATCACGCTGGGGGTCAACCACGACACTCGCTCGAACAGGTTCGTGCACCCCATTTACGGAGCCAAGACCCCTATTGTACATCGCGGCCCGCGCCTTTCGCCGATGATAAGTCTTGCTAGCGACGAGAGGAATTTCCTACCTACGTTTCAGTCTCAGAATATGATTCTGATTGGAAGCCTCGGGTTCAAGCTCTGGGCTGTTTCGACGTTTGGAGATTGATCTCCGATGTCTCCGAATCGCGAATCGGCGGTTGGATAGGAGCAAATTCGTTTGGCTCCTAAGAGAAGTGAAGCAATGCCGCATCAGAAATGTGGGAGTGATCGAGACCCCCGAACTCTGACATGTCGCCGAAAAATCTCTGAATTGGTCCTGCAAGTTTAGGTAGTTGAGCGTGATCAGATGTTTGAATTTTCCGGTGCCTCACTGCTTTGGAATTGACCATTCCTACCCCAACGCCATCCTGTAATGCGGTCTAACGCGGCAGAACGCGGCCCTTGAAACTGCGCGCCGCTTGCTTGCGCGCGTTCTAAAAGGTCGTTGACTCTGTTCCCCCACCTTCCTCGCCCACCAGCTCAAAGCCCAAGACCGCGATTCGTTGCCCACCCACAGAGGAACTATACTGTTTAGCCGGTGTTGATCGCAGCTTTGCCAGGGATGGGGGACTTCGGTCCTGTGTTCCCTGGCTCCGCTGGCCCTCCGTTCTTCACGCGTGCCCTCTTTTTCCCACCTCCTTCGCAACGGGGTCAAGGTCCGAGTATAATCCACCTCTTCTTCGAACCCGCTGCTCACTACAGCGGACCATCGTTGGAATCGTCCAGACGACGTGGCGCGTTGTGATAACTTGCGCATCACGCACGACCAGACAAATGTGACCTCGTCAAGGCTCCAGTTCGGGAACGTAGCCCTTCGCGGAGTCGCGTTTCTGGCTGGTTCGCCTTTACCCGTCGCTTCGATCTTCCTATGAAGCCGTTTCGGGCTCGTTCCTTTTTCCTCCTTCTTCCCCAATGTCTACCTTTCGTCTTAATTTCTTCTTCTCGTTCGACGATCGTGCGCTCTCTCCGTCGCTTTGGTCTCGATCGGGGTCTAACCACGTCTCGGATTTGGTTCTGCGCTCGGTCGTTTCGATTCGTTCCCATCTGGTTGCGCGTCGTCGGTCCAGGATGGGTTGGGAAACGGAGGCGAAAGGCCCGCACCTGTTCGAATCTCTTCTTTCGGGTCCTCTCGTCGGTGTCCCCACTTTTCACGTCGGCGCTCTATTACGGGAACAGGAAAGGCATGGGGGATTGTCTTCCGATCTTCGTTCAGGTCAGCGCCTTTTTTCGAGCCTTATCACGTCTCTTCCGATCAAGGTCCACACCCCAAGATCCTCGATTGATAGAGAGAAGGGCGAGGGCTTCGCGGGGATGCGAAGAGGGTCGAATGGGACGGTCTGGCCTTGGGTCTGGGGATCGTTCCTCCATAACTTTCTTGGGCCTTGGGGGTGTCGCAAGTGTTGGGATTCGGCGAGCAGAGATCGGGAGGGTGAGCTTCTTCGAATCCAGGCTGTTTGTTCCTTCCCGTTCCTTTTCCTTCACGAGCACAGTTTTGGACGACGAGTTATTCGATCGACGTAGGTCAAGCCGAGGGACGGGATTTTCGGTCGGGATCAGCCAGGGTCGGAGTTGACGTCGCGGGATGTTGCTAAGGGGGAGGAGGTCTGGCGGGGAGTATGGTCGGAGAAGCTTCACAGGCGGATTGTGGAATTGCGGCTCAATCTGGTGAGGAACATTTCGGGGGTACCATCTTCGGGGATTCGTTCTACGAGATTGGGATGTGCGTTCGAGGGGTGTGCGGGGATCGAGGACCCGAGGGAAATCGAGGAGGGATGCGATCTCGCTTGGCAAGCTTGAGATGCGATGAACCGATGGCAGTCGGGGTGATCGTGCTTCCCTCTTTCTTTCTTTCTCTCCGCACTTGGGAAGGAGGGTCTACCTTTTACCCGGGTTGTTTGCCTCGGTTCACCGCTTCAGTGCAATTCGCGGTCATTCTTTTCTTTCTCTCTTACCTTCGGTGGAGGGAAGAAAAGAATGAACTCGATTCGGACTACTCTGGACATTTATCGTTTTGAGCTGGGGCTTGGAAAGGTCTTTTTGGGAAAGATGACGAACTGTGATGCGTTTTTAATGAAGGTGAATCCATGTTGGTCCGAGGAGAAGGAGTTTTGGAGGGGGCGACCCCTTTTCTTCTCCTTCACTTTGAATCAGCGTACGATTTATTCCTTTTGTGTCAACTTCTGATTTCTTTAGTTTTTCACCGATCCTTCTGACTGTGATTGCCATACACTGTCGTAGGCAGGATAACATCTGCAAGCAGCGCGAAGTCAGTTGTACTCCCCAAACGTACCCGAGTCGATCGAGAATGACCTTGAGCTGCTGAGCGGGTTGGCGCGATCGCAGCTTGCCGTTCGCAACCCACGACCTCAGAGAGCCTCGACGCGATCATGACGCTGCTGAGCCTACCGCGCATCGTAGTCAGGGCAAGTGCATTGACCCCAGGCTACGGCGAATAACGATGATGGGAATGCCGATACTTACGTGCTGAATCTCAATTAAACAGGCTGCAGCCTCGACTTTTACGGCGGCGTGTTCGTTGACCGGTAGTGCCCGTCGCACACTCGCTACGGCTGCCGATGCCGTGACATTACCCAACGCAACGGCCGCCGACCCGAATGAAGCAGCAACAGTAGAAGTTGCGCCTGCCGCTTCTTTGGAACAGGTCGCCGCGACACCACCACCTCCACCAGCTCCGTCTAAGCCGGTCAAGCAGCGACTGCCGTCCTCGACTCGTGAGTGCTGTTTGGGGGCCTACTGAACGACTCCAAGAATCATATGCTCATCCTAGTTCGTTCATCCCTACAGCTCCACCTACCCCTTACCACCCTTACGTCCACGTCCCCCTGGGCTCACTTTTCCCTTCGACTTCCTCCTCCTCCTCTAAAACCTCCGACTCCCCCCTCCTCGTTCCCCTCCCTGCACCCTTGTTCAACGCCCCCTCGCGTCCCTCCCTACTCCACAAGCTCATCGTCGCCCACCTCGCCTCATTGCGCACGGGCACAGCAGCAACCAAGAACCGTCGCGAGGTCGCCTATTCGGGAAAAAAGATCCGACCCCAAAAAGGGACCGGTCGAGCCCGACTCGGCTCGCGCGGTTCACCGATGTTGAAAGGTGGTGGGAGGGCGTTCGGGAAACGACCCAAAGGACCGGACGGTTGGGCGAGGTTGGTGAATCGTAAAGAGGAGCGATTGGGTTTGAGCGTCGGGTTGAGTGATAAGTGGCGAGTCGGCGGGTTGAACGTCGTCGAACGAATCGGGATGGACCTCATTTCGACTCGCAAATTGAACGAAAACGTCCTCCGAAAAGGGTGGTCCGATACGCTATTCATATTGGGTACCAAATCGGACCCTTTGGAGTTGAGCGCTCAAGCCAAGTTCGAGCTTTCCGCTGGTAACTTGGAGAACCTCAGTTGTATCAAGCAGATGGATCAATTGAAGGTATGGGACATCGTCAAGAAGCGGAACGTCGTTGTCGAACTGGACGCGGTGGATGATCTGATCCATCGCGTGGATCCGGAATGGGCTTGGGAGGAGGAAGAGTTTGATGACGAGGACGAATGGATCGACGAGGAGGCGCCCGAGGTCGAGTTGGGGACGTTGCATGGCGAGCAGGAGATCAAGCAGGTCGTCTGAAAGAGGGTTTGTAGTATGGAAACACACTTCCGATTGCACCGTTGCACACCTTTCTTCTGAAATGAAAGAGATTCTAGGTATTTTTTCTTCTTGTTGGTGCGCTACACCCAAATCTTTTCAAAGGCCTCCCGAACATGATCGGTCAAGATCTGGGGCAACTCAACCGCCGCAAAATGCCCACCATCGGTATGTTCTGTAAGGATACGTATCTTTCAGTGACACTCTTCATCAAGGCGCCCAAGAACAGCAGAGCACCGACCTTTGTTCCACTTGAGATCGCCCGTCTTCTTGACCCACTCGACGGGACTGATCACGATCTCATTCGGGAACGTCGACAAAGCCATATTCTCCAACCGATACTTGGGGTCCGTCAAGAAATCTTTAAAGTTCCGGTTCTGAGAATAAGGTGAGAAACTGGTCCCGATCGAATGGGTCAACCAATACAGCGTGCAGGTCTCGTACAAGGTCCATCGCGTCAAGGTTGACGTTGACTGCGTGGCCATCGCAGCGTCGATGAAGGGTATCATCTTTTCGGCGATCCAGGAAAGGAGTCCGATGGGCGAATCGTTGAGACCGAAGGTCGCGGTTCTTGGTGTCAGGTTTTGGATCGCGTAGTAGGCTGATCCCTTTTCGACGTAATCAAGGGCGCGGAGGAGGCGTTGGCGTCGGAGATCGGGCATGATGAAGCTTGGGAGGTAGGAAAGTAAGAGACGAGGAGGGATCATGCCGAGGATACCATCGGGGCTGGCGGGGAGGAAGTTGAGATGAACGGCTGTAAAAAGCGGAAAGCATTGCCGGTCAGTTGATCGCTTTCGGCGCTGGAGCCGTGCCAGCCCGGGAAAGTGGATCGCTCACCTTTGCAGTGATCATCGTGCAACGCCCCGAGACAACGCGCCGTGATAGATCCCCAATCACCACCTTGCGCACCGTATTCGTGATACCCTAAGCCGGTCATGAGCTTGTCGTAGACTCGCGCGGTGTCGTCCATGCACCACTTCGACGTCGGGGGTGGGTCCGAAAAAGTGAAGCCGGGCATCGAGGGGACGACGACGTGGTAGGCTTGCTGCGTCGACGTGACAGGGTCGGCCAACAACGGGATCATGTGCAGGAACTCGGCGAAGGAGCCTGTGGTGGAAGGATAATGGACCGATTGAGTCCGTGCATGCGAGCGGTCAGTAGTTGAAACGAATTGAGGCAGAATCTGCACGCACCGGGCCAACCGTGACAGAGGATGAGGGCCTTGGCGTTGGAGTGGGTCGAAGGGTGGTGCAAAAAGTGGATATCAAGATTCTCAATCTCCACCTTGTAGTGTTTAAAGCTGCATGAATAGTGTAGAGGAGCCGATCAGAATTGAACGACAAGGATCCCGAGTCGCGCCTGGCGTGGGAACGGAATTGTCGAGCTCGGCGAGTTGCGCCTCACTCACGTGTTGAAGTGGTTCTCGGTGTCCTTCCACTGGTACTTGGTCCTCCATTCCTCGGCGAGTTCCTTCATCAACCTGATCGTTGGGCCTGTCGGAGAATCCGAAATGCGCGAGGTGCGCCCGGCGACCATGTCGGAAAAGAGAAGTGAGATGTTTTTTCACGTGAGCGAGATCGGAAGGCCAGAGTCGAGAACGCCGAGGGACCGAGGACAGAAGCACGCCGGGTTGCCATGGTAGCGTGGCGGTTCCCAGGTTTGTAAGATGGGCATACGCGGGAGTCAGCACTACACATGAAGCTATGATGTAGGTGAATTGGACTCAAACTCACCTGGCCCCATGCCAAACGGTGCGGGGTCGTTCGGGGAGCGGTCATCAGGTACGGCATCGACGAGAGGCCACCTCGCTCGGAGGAGACGCTCGTTGAGCTCGTCGACTTCGGTGGGGTCGAACTGGATCGTGAAGGGACGAGGAGGGGCGATGAAGGTGTGTAGTCCCGATGACATGGTCGCACCGTGAACGGGAGGGATCCGAGACAGAGGTACGCGGATGAGCCTTGATATGTTTCGCGTACACGTGTCACGAATCAAGACATGTGCTCTTCCTAAGATTCCAAGTGGGCTGCAGGGCGCCGGTCTAAAGGGCTCGGGCGCCGACATAGCAACCTTGATGCCGGTCTATGCCGATCGGCGTGACTCGCCGCGACGCACCATAGTCGGCGTAAATCGGTGTGTATTGGAGTGCACACACTGCAAATTGACTCTGCGCGGTTCCAACTTCATCTGCAAGAAGTTGCACTGCTGAGCACACGATTGCATACTCATGCACATGCTTCCGAGTCGGAACTTGTTGCAGTGAAGACTCTTGAGTGCCCCGCCGTGCCACTGAGGCCCCACCCAAGCCGAGGTCGAAATGGTCCGAGTTGGTATGTGGCGCGACACATACTGGCAGGGGTTGGTTCAGACGAAAATAAAGTAGGTAGCATGAAATGCTTATTATATGAGGTGCAAGATTATAAGTAGATGTAGAGAGGTAGTTTTTTTATTTTTTTATTTTTTAGACGCGACACGTTGCTTAGATGTGCCAATTTTCGTGGTACTCTGTTTCTGCAAACGTGGTCTAACCGGAAATTTGTTCACCGTGTACCTTTGTTTTTCACAGCTCCAAACACCACATTGATTGGTTTGTTGTTACTTATGATATACCAATTTCATTTTAGTGGCGACTGGAGATGCTCCCTCACTCTTGAGATATTTCTTGGGCTCCAGTAAACGGGCGCGTTTGCAGCATATCCTCTTGGGACCTAGCCTTAAGGGTGGTATTGTCCATCCTATTCACATGTTGTGTTATTGGTGAGGAATGAGCATTCGAGTTGTTTTCTTCGTCATCCTCATGAGATATTGGTATAGCGCAGTGCGGCCCACGGGCGTGCCCGGAGGCGCCCGGGTCGAGTGCCCAGATGCAAGTGCCTTCACTGGGATGGCAAGCTATTGCCCTCCGACTACACCGGGCTCCTTCGTTTTGGGTTGTTTCAGCCACAGCCGGAGTCGGACGAGTCGGTCACACGCGGCAGATGAAAGGTATGCAAGGGGAGCATGCCTCTCCATCGGGATCGAATGCAGACGAGGAGGAGCAGCGACCCAGTCCTGCAACCTTGGACGACGCTCCGAGTCGGCCCCTCAACATGCGACCGCACCCACGCCCCGCTCCATCGACACCACACAACACGACAGCTGCGATGACGAGCATACCGAGCAGCACAAGCGCACCGACGCGGTCCCTGGTCCACCTGTGGCATCGCCTCTCCGGCTCACCTTCGACCAGCACCGGTCCACGTGACGTCGAGAACGAGCGCGACCCAGATCAAGACGAGAATCACGCCGAGGGTGCCAACGACGAGGACGAGGACGCTACTTCCGACGGTGCCCGTGGGCCCGACGTACCCGGTCGAATGCACCGGAGATCGGCGAGCGTACCCTACGCCTCGAGCCCGGCCGCCCCCCACCCACCTGCATCGCCGCCTGCCTCATCCTCGGCAGCCGGTTTCCTCTCGTCCCACTTCTCGATCGACCCCGAGCCGGTGTTGTCGAGGCTGAGGAGAGTCCAGCACCAGCGCACTCCGACACAAACTAACCGCAGCCCCGCCTCTCCGGCCAGCCCAGCTGCTGCAGCAGCAGCCGGCTCGATCTCTCCTTCTCGCCTCTCCGAATCTTGGGACCGGTTCCGACCGCGGTGGCCCCACCTCGGCGCCGGTTCACCGGGCTTCCACGCCGCCAGCAATAGCAGTGGCAAGGCAGCACCTATGCAAGGGAGTGCGAACATCAATGATAGCGATCACGACGCATCGGCGTTGAGCGAGGTCCTCGATGGCGATGAAGGGGTAGTCGTTGACGACGAGGCCTGCTTCGTCGATGGATCGCAAGGCAAAGTTGGTCAGTCTTCACCGGTTCGACGAGGAACGGGCTATGGAGACATGTGCTGATGGATCATGTGCATATTCCACTTCCTCTCAGACTTCTTGTGCTCTCTCCCCATCGAAATTTCGCTCTTCATCTTGCTACACCTCGACCACGTCACCTTGCTCGAGGCCTCGGCCGTCTCTCGCACCTGGCGCCTCTTGGCCCTCGACAACGTCATTTGGCGCGACCTCTTTCACCAGCACGCCGGGTGGCGCATTCGTGAACCCGTCGCACCGTCGGTCGCCTCGTCAATCTACCATGACGCCCCCTCCAAGCCACCCTCGTTACGACGAGCGGTCACGAGCGCGATGCGACGAGACGGCTCGCGGCGCTCGAACGCTGGCGGCGAAGCCTCCGGATCCGGACCAGAGACGCCGACACGCCTCGTGCGACGCATCTCGGACATGGTCGACACGCTGGGTTCGCTCAGCTTGACTCCTCTCGCCACAAGAGCAACGCCGACCCGTGAAACCGCCGAAGACCCCATGTCGGCGAGTATGGGTAGCGATTCGAGCTGGGCCCATGCGTCGCAGATCCTGCCCGGCGCAACCCCACGTCGCACCGCACCCCCGGTCATCTCGACGGCCCCACCTTCGACGTCGACGGTTGCGACGAACGCCTTTGCGGCACCCCCACGAACCCATTCGTCGACACGCGTGCCTCTATCCCGAGCGGGCTCCTCATCGGCGTTGTCAAACCTTGCTTCTTCGATCGCTCACCTCCCGCCCTCCCTCGGTCCTTCGCGGCGCAACTCGTCAGCGACCTTGCCTCCTCTGGGCTCCATACCTTCCCCTCTGCTCGGATCAATCCCATCCGCGCCCTTGACGCTCAATTGGCCTCGCCTCTTCCGCGATCGATACCTCGTCGACGAGCGCTGGAAGCGGGCCGCGCCTCGCTCGAACTGGTACAAGGGCCACACTGACAGCGTCTACTGCCTCCAGTTCGACCCCAAGAAGATCATCTCGGGCTCTCGTGATCGCTCGGTCCGCGTCTGGGACATCGCGACGGGACATACGACCAAGGTTTTGACGGGCCACGAAGGGAGCGTATTGTGCCTGCGCTACGACGACAAGGTCTTGATCACGGGCTCGAGCGATTCGACGATTCTCGTCTGGGACCTCGTCGGGGATCCAATCACAGGAAGGGGGCAGTGGGAAGCGACGATGCAGTTGGTTGGGCACAACATGGCTGTGTTGGATTTGACCTTTGACGACCAGTGGATCGTCAGTTGCTCCAAGGTCGGTTTTCCTTTTCACCTCTAGCTCGTGCCGAGAGCTGCCCGCCCGACTGATGAGCTTTGCTTTTGTTCGCAGGACACGACGATCCGAGTCTGGCATCGCTCGACAGGTGAACTGTACCGCGTACTCGCCGGCCACCGTGGCCCCGTTAACGCCGTGCAGCTCCACAATAACCGCGTCGTCTCGGCCTCGGGCGATGCGACCATGAAGATGTGGAATGTTCTCACGGGCGAGGTCGAACGAGTCTTCACGGGTCACGAACGAGGGTTAGCCTGCGCGACTTTATCCGCTTCGGGGGCGCTCGTCGCGAGTGGTTCGAACGACAAGATGATTCGCATCTGGGATGTCGCGACGGGGACCTGTTTGGCCATCCTCAGGGGGCACACGGACCTCGTACGCAGCTTGGCGTTCGACGAGGCAAGGGGTTTGATCCTCAGTGGAAGCTACGATCGCACAACGAGGGTCTGGGATTGGAAGAGCCAGTCTGAACTGGCCAAGTACAAGCAACACACGAGTTTGGTCTTTCATGTCGAATTTGATGCGTCGCGCATCTTTAGGTGAGTCTTCACAGTTCTCGCTGCAGCTCGAAAACGAGGTGCCGTTGACTCATGCTCTTTTTGGTACGCAGTTCAAGTCATGACCGTAAGATCTTATCTTTGGATTTCGGCGAAGGTCTAGATACGAGCTTGTTTGTGTAGACCCGAGTACGTCATGAGTCTTCACAGTTCTCGCTGCAGCTCGAAAACGAGGTGCCGTTGACTCATGCTCTTTTTGGTACGCAGTTCAAGTCATGACCGTAAGATCTTATCTTTGGATTTCGGCGAAGGTCTAGATACGAGCTTGTTTGTGTAGACCCGAGTACGTCAATTGGTCTGGGTTAATGTGACGCGCTCCCATTCTGTTTCCACCCACCTCGCCCGGGCGTAGCTTGAATGATGCTACCATACATCGTGACACCACTTCACAAGCTGCCGTGCCACTCGCTTCGGGTTGCAGATTTTCTACCACAAAGTGTATAGAGTTTTTGGAGCGAACGCGGTCCCTGCCACCCCGGCGGCGGCTATTGGAACGCCTCGCCCGACGGATCATAGCAAAAAAAAAACCCTAAAATGGGACGATCCCGGGATCATCCCGGGATCGGGCCCCCGATTTGAAATCGGTGCAGCGATTTGAAATGCATTTGAAATCGGCGCGGTGATTTGAAATGCATTCAAAATCGGCACAGCGATTTGAAATGCATTTGGGATCGCGCGCAGCGATTTGAAATGCATTTGAAATCCGTGCGCCGATTTGAAATGCGTTTGAAATCGGCGGCGCGATTTGAAACGCATTTGAAATCCGTGCGCCGAATTGAAATGCGCTTCAAATCGGCGCGGGATCGATCCCAAATGCGCTTCGAATCCTCGCGGGATCGATCCCAAATGCGGTTCAAATCCTCGTGGGATCGAACCATGCCCAACGGTCAATAAGGATAAGGGCATAGAACTTGTGTGAGAGGGCCAATTGCGCAAGGTAGAGTAGACGAACATGTTACTATTGCTCAAAGTATGTGCAAGTATACTACTGAAACGGTACAAGGCCCCATGCGGATGCGACAGTGGAGCATCGCATCACCCTCTCCCGCCGTGTGCCGCAGAGTGCCGCCGCCTGCCCGCCGCTAGAGGCCGCTAGCGTTCGGCCTCGGCAGGCCTCGGCTAGCGGTCTCCTGCTGTCTCTTGCAGTCTCTTGCGCTTGTCCGCCCCTCCGTCGCTTTCGCTATCGCCCGGTCACCCATCATGACACCTATTCACACGCTTCCGGCACCCGATATTGTTCTTCCTCGTCGCGCCATCCTCGATCACTCACCGTTTGTTGTCTCCATAGGGTAGGCCGCGCGACCTGCCACCACGCTTTCGCGCCAGACGTCGCCCTCCCATAGGTTCGTCCGCACTTCTGCGAAGTCGCCGAGGCCGGTGCGCAGGCTCCCGAGTAGGGCGGGTTTTCCCAGAATTCGAAGCTCAATTTGTTCCTTCAAGCTTAGGGTGTACGCCGATGTTGTGGTGCGATTCGCCTTCGAACCGGTCTTGGCAATCGTCGTCTTGGATGCTTTCCGCGGGACGACGTGGCGCCGTATGACGCACATGCGCAAATGCGCCTTGACCCGCGTTTCCAGCGTTGAAAACGACTTCGGTAGTTTGGTGGCGTCAAAGCATTCGCTCTATAACGCCTCAATCAAGGCGCAGCAGGCTTCCACGAAACCCTGTATTCCAGGCTCCACGCGTAGATAGCCAATTCAGCGAAGGTTGGTGCACACAGCCTCGACTCGTCACTCGCAGCCCGCGCTGATCGTGATCGTTCTCTTCGCTCCCTCTGTCGTTCTGTCTGGTGCTGTCATGGCCGTCGTCGTCCTCGCCGCCGTCATCGTCCCCGCCGCCGCTGCCGCTGCCGCCGCCGTCCTCCTCATCACCAGCATCATCGTTGTCCTCGTCGCCCTTTTGATGCTCCTCGTCATCGCCGTCGTCATCGACGTCCATCTTGTCGTCATCGTCGCTGGACGCCGACTATCGAAGGGGCCAAAAGTCACGTGCTCGTCAGCGGGGGCACGGGGGACCGTGATGATTTCGCCTCGATAACCTTGCCTCGTCAACCTCCATGACTTGCATGCGGTTCTGCCAGTCTCTTCGTGCCGCCTCGATCGCCTCCTCCACCGTCATGCATTTACCGACGCGGGGCTTTGAGGTTGATCGCCCCACATTGGGGTGGGGCAAGGTCGACTGATTGGCTGGACTGGGTGCGAGGGTGGTCGAGGTTTGATCACTCCCACCTGAGGTCGGTTCTTTGGCACTCGATTGGACTTGGAACGTGGGGGGAGGAGGTGACATGGCTTCTGTGGGGAAGCGGGGTGACGACACCATGGCAACGTCCTATTTCCGAGCCGTCGACTGTAGGCGCTGGAGACGACAGGAGGTGGGGTAACACCATCGTGTAAGTGCTCGAGCATGTCGCAGCGCCAGGAGATATGTACGGCTCGAACTGACTGCTCCTAATGTTCAATGCTCGCTAGTGGGTAACTGTCGTTGACGTCGCACAAGGGAGCATCGGGACGTCGGATAAAGCGCGGTCCGCCGTCCGCGGCCGATCCGGCTGATCGCGCGCTGGACGCCGGTGCGACAAAGTTCAAAGTTAAAATCTCGGTCGCGCTTTCGCCTTTCGCTCCTTGGCTTGCTTCACCCCCCGGTCGGCCCTTCGTTGTGTCACCTGTTGTCCAGGCTCGGGGTGGGGTAGCACGCATCCACCAAGCTCGTTTCATCGTCGCCGATCGTTTCCCACATAATGGTGAGTGCTCAAGCTCCTCGATCGCCGCTCATCCGAGCGAGCCACCTGTCAGTTCGTCGTCGCGCGCCGAGGGCAAGGCACTGACATGTCAAATACTCGTCCCAGGCGTGTTCCCAGGCGTGTTCCCAGGCGCGTCCCACGCCCACCTCATCATTGAAACCCGCCACCACCTCCACACCTCGGGTGGAGTCCAATGTCGCCGCTACCCTCCCTTCGGCGTCGTCCGTGTCGTACGTGTCGTATCGCCATGCGGGCGAGAAACTCAATCTTTACTGGACTCGCATGCGCAACGAATGGGAGCCCGCATTGGGCCATACAACGAGACGGCCGAGTGGATTGGCGAGCTCTGGTTGTCGGCTGTCAATTACTGGATGGTAGAGCTCGAACTCGGCAAATCTCGTGATTACCTAGAGCGACTCGATGACCCGCTCCTCGAATGCGTATTCGAAACCCTCGACAACGACGTGAGTATGCTGTCGCGAACTTCTACCTTGCCCAGGAGCTGACATCTGACCCACCGTGTGCCACCAGGACGATGGCAAACCCTTTCGAATTCCACGACCTCGAAGCAGGCTTATCAAGCTTTGCAAGTCAAGGAGCGCGGTTTCAGTCGACCTCAAAGGACCCCCTCCTTCGCAATCGACGCGCAAAGCCACCAAGGTGTACGGACGCAGGACGAAGGAACAGGCCTCGCTTCACCCGTCTGCCCAGGAGCTTGGTTCGCATTCAGAACAATCGAGCTCGTCGATCAACGAGCCGGTCAGACCACTAGCGTGCGCGAGACCGGACACTACCAAGAAGAACGGGACTGGTCAAATACGGGCGAAGGCCAAGAGGGACGGGAGAGAGAACCGCCTGATCCACCAAACACAACCCAAAAAGAGTAGGAAAAGAGCAAGGAGCGACGGTTATGACGACGAAGAGGACGAAGAGGACGAGGAGGAGCATCGAGAGGGCGACGAGGACAACGATGATGCTGGTGATGAGGAGGACGGCGGCGGCAGCGGTGGCGAGGACAATGAGGAGGGCGGCGGCGGCGGCGGGGAGGATGACGTTGGCCACGTTGTTGATGACGAGATGACAAGTTGCGACTCCGACGATTCATCCCTTTTGAAACGTCCTGCGTCTCGCAACAACAATCCTACGTCAACCCAGCGCGAAGTCTTAGGGAAAGGGCCTGGCAAGAAGAAGAAGAAGAAATCGATGTTGGCTGCGCCTCGTGCCAAGAAGCGTCGTATCGAGACACAGCGTTCAGGTCCCGGAGCAACACTACCGCCCGTGAGTGTCATGCTTGAGTTGCTGACGCCATTGCGAATGTGTCTGGCTCTGGCTGACATGTCGGCACCTCCGGACTGTCTTTAGCCCTTCGACCATGACGACATCCTCATAACTTGCAAGCGATACTTTCTCTTCAAGACCAATTGGGAAGACAAGGATTATAAGTATCTGGTCGCAACCCTTGCGTCTGGGAGGGGTCTTGAGATCCTTGGGGAGATGAGTCCGGCCGACCGAAAACAAGCAAAGGTAAGCCTGTCGACATTTCGCCCTCGTCGGATTGGCAAGAATGGAGTTTGCTGAGCTCATCCCTTTACTCGGCTCGCAAGGCCCAGCTTCATCGCGTCATTCGATCTAAAAGATCTTCGATCCTCCATGCGACCCTCACCGCCGTGGCCCCGTACGCCAAGGCATGGCTGCGCTCCGAAGCAGGGAAGACGTTTCTCGATCAGACGTAGGTCACTCTGACGATGCAAGCTCTACAACATGAAGATGTGGCGCTAATACACCTCAATTTATAGGCCCACACGACCTCCCGCCGCACGCCGCAAGCGTGACTCTGGTCGAAGAAAGGAGAAGGGGCGCACGGACGAGGCCGAGGCAAACGAGAGACGCCGATCCACCGAGTTCCCCCGACCCATCAAGATCATGCCTTGGGTCACGCTCAAAAAGGCCAAGGCTATATTCTCGACTAATCTCAAGGCCGTAGATCGCGCCGTTCTCTCCGACCCGAAACTTCCATACGCACACCGTTTGAAATGCGCCGCCGCCGCCTGGATCGCGGCTGAAGTGCCTCATCAGAGGCGCTTGGCAGCCAATGACGAGTCCGGTTCCAACGAGGTATGTTTCATGATTCGAACTCGGTGCAGTTCGATTGGCTGAGTGGAATGATGGGAGCGACACCGTGCAGGAACCGGATCAGCAGGTGAATTCGCCGGCTCGATTGCCCGAAGAAAGTGAGCAGTTTCGCAGTTTTTGGGTTGACCGCTGCACGGCCGTTCCACGGGACTCCACCACCGAGGATGGCAATGTCGATAGGTCTTTGCCAAAGGTCAACTGCTGGATAGTCAATGAAGACCGCCGGTGCGAATTGACATTGGGCGTCCCCGACGTTCTTCCGCCTCCATTCATGCATACCGACCACAACGAGGAGGACGATTCGGACGATGACGAGCCCGTTGACGAGGAGCTGGAGCAGGAACTTGTCGATTTCATAGAGTGGGAGCGTTCAGATCCAATAACGATGGCTGACTGAAGAGCAGATTGCAGGCCTGGTGGTGCGATGCACCACCGCATGGGGCCTCGTACCGTTTCAGTAGTATACTTGCACATACTTTGAGCAATAGTAATATGTTCGTCTACTCTACCTTGCGCAATTGGCCCTCTCACACAAGTTCTATGCCCTTGTCCTTATTGACCGTTGGGCATGGTTCGATCTCACGAGGATTTGAACCGCATTTGGGATCGATCCCGCGAGGATTCGAAGCGCATTTCAATTCGGCGCACGGATTTCAAATGCGTTTCAAATCGCGCCGCCGATTTCAAACGCATTTAAAATCGGCGCACGGATTTCAAATGCATTTCAAATCGGTGCGGCGATTTCAGATGCGTTTCAAATCGCGCCGCCGATTTCAAATGCATTTGAAATCCGTGCGCCGATTTTAAATGCGTTTGAAATCCGTGCGCCGATTTTAAATGCGTTTGAAATCGGCGGCGCGATTTGAAACGCATTTGAAATCCGTGCGCCGAATTGAAATGCATTTCAAATCGCTGTGCCGATTTCGAATGCATTTCAAATCACCGCGCCGATTTCAAATGCATTTCAAATCGCTGCACCGATTTCAAATCGGGGGCCCGATCCCGGGATGATCCCGGGATCGTCCCATTTTAGGGGGGGTTTTTTGCTATGATCGGGACGTCCGACTCGGCCGTCGACTCAGGAAACTTGTGAGCTTGAGCTTGAGCTTGGGCTCGGGCGAAGCGAAATGGCCCTAATTTTCGGACCTTGAAGGGTCGAAAAGGCACGGGGCGTCGGATCTAGGGCCACTAAGATCGGTTCCTGAAGCTGAAAATCCTTTACGACCCACCTTGACGTCGATCTCGTGAAGGAGAGAGATCACCGACTCCTTGCCGACTTTGAACCACTTTTGATAAACTTGCAGTGCTGCCATCTTTTTGCCTTGTTTGTCCCGTTTAAAGGATCTGTAAGTCAGGAGTTTTTTTTGTGATGCGCAAAGGCATATTATATTGCAAGGTCACGACCCTTGGCCACAATTCGAATTCGCAAGAGTGGCAAAGGTCTGAGGAAGGTCCGTCGGCCGAACGCCCTTAGCGCCAGTAAAAACGTGTACAAGTGGGGGCGAGAAGCCGCGCCCGCGCGCACGAAGTCGACGACGGCAGTGCGCAGGCCTGACGTCGTCGAGCTCGAGAGGCGCCCGCCGCCGCTGTCGGCTTTCCGCAACTTCCGCCCCCATCCCTTCTCCCTCTTCGCACCCACACCCAACTTTATTTCCAAGAATGTCGTCCGCAACTGAGACGACGCCTTTGATCGGCAACCAGGCCGCTACTGCGACTTCGGATGCCTACGCGTACGTTCCATTTCCTTGCTCTCGCTGTCCTCTGTGGGTGATGCGGCCTCGGTCGGCCCGTCGGTCGGTGCTGTCGGCCGGTCCGCCCGGTCGGGTCTCCGCAGCCAGCGAGAGGATCTGCCTCGAGAGCGGCTCCGCAACCCGAGACAGTTCCCCGTCCTGTCTCGCCGCATCGGAAATCCATTGTACTGCAACTGACCTGCTACCTTCACTCCACACCAGCGTCGCCGCCGAGTCGGCCATCCAATCCGTCATCCACGGTGATGTCAACGCCTCCGCCTTCCAAGTCCCGGGCACCGAAGCCCAGGACGACGTCGAAGCCGCTCCCGCCGCCGGTGGACCTGCTGGCGTCTTGGTCACCGAGGAACCTCTCCGTGCCGATCTCTTTATCGTCCTCGGTGGTATGTGGGTCGGTACCTTCTTGTCCGCCCTCGAGTGAGTCTCGCCGTGTGGTCTCTTCTCCGCCTCCGCCCCATGTCTCCGCCTCGGTGCTGCGCCTGGGCGAAGGCGCCGAAAGAGAGAGAACATCCGGTGCTGACGCTGCATTCGTTGCGACTCGATCACTTCTCTGTCTCTGATAGTGGTACTGTAGGTGATAATGAGAAGGCTCCGTCCGAACTTCGTGCTGGGCAGGAGCGCTGACCCTTTGGTTCCCCCCCCACCCCCCCACACACACACACTACCGCTCCGCAACAGATCGTCGCCACGACCTTGTCCGTTATCGGCTCCGAGTTTGGCGTGTCCAACTCAATCGCTTGGCTCGGCACCTCGTACCTCATGACCCAAACCGCGTTCCAGCCTCTTTACGGTCGATTCTCGGACATCTTTGGCCGTAAGCCGGCCACGCTCTTCGCCTCGATCGTCTTCCTCCTCGGTTCGCTCTTCTGCGGCCTCTCCAAGACCTACCCTCAATTGATCGCCGCCCGTGCCTTCGCCGGTATCGGTGGTGGTGGACTCACGACCATGTCCTCGATCGTCACCTCGGACTTGATTCCGCTCAGGAAGCGTGGTGTCTACCAGGGTCTCGGCAACGTCGTCTACGCTCTTGGTGCCGCGATCGGTGGCCCCGTCGGTGGCTTGCTCGGTGACACGATCGGCTGGCGTTGGGCTTTCCTGATCCAGGTCCCCATCTGCGTCATCCACTTCATCATCGTCTTCTGGAAGGTCGATATCCCCTCCGGCCCCGGCGACATCCTCACCAAGATCAAGCGCATCGATTTCCTCGGCTCGCTTTCGCTCGTCGCTTCCGTCGCCTTGCTCCTCGTCGGTCTCTCGCTCGGTGGTAACGAGCAGCCCTGGAGCGCCCCCATCGTCTGGGGCTCCATCATCGGCGGCCTCGTCGTTCTCGCCATCTTTGTCGTCGTCGAGAAGTTCGTCGCCAAGGAACCCCTGCTCGCCCCCCGCATCCTGTTCTCGCGCACCCCTGGATTCGTCTCGCTCACCAACTGGTTCGCGACAATGGCCCAATTCGGTATCATTTACCAGGTCCCGCTCTACTTCTCGGCCGTGCAGCAGCGCTCGACCTCGCGTGCGGGTATATACCTCATCCCCAACGCCGTGCTCGCCTCGACCGCCTCGCTCCTCGCTGGTCTCTACATGGCCCGCACGGGTAACTACCGCCTCATGCTCCTCACCGCCGGTGTCCTCGGCGTCCTCGGCCCTCTTTTGATGTCATTCTGGACCCAGCACACCGCCGAATGGATCTTCTGGGTCTCGATGGGCCCCGCCGGTGTCGCTTACGGTGCCATCATCGTTAGTTTCTACTTCTCTCTCCGGCCCTTCAATCAATCGACTGACCTCCTCCAAACTTTCGCTTCTTCTCACAGACCATCACCTTGGTCGCTTTGATTGCCGCCGTCCCCCCTGCCGACATGGCCGCCTCGACCGGTGTCTCTTACCTCTTCCGCGCGACCGGCTCGGTTCTCGGTATCTCGCTTTCGACCTCGATTTTCCAAAACACGCTCAAGGCCGACCTCGAGCGCCGCATCGTTGGCAAGGGCGCGCACCACTTGATCGAGAAGATCCGTTCGGACGTCAACTACATCCGCACCTTGCCCCACGACGTGCGCCACCTCGCGATCGACGCGTACGACCACTCGATGCACATCGTCTTCATCGCCATCACCGCCGCGGCGTTCATGGCCTTGCTCGCATTGCTCCCCATCCGTCAACACGCCCTTCCCGGCAGTCTTGACCGCAAGAAGTAAACGGGGAGTTCGGTAAAAATCAACCCACGCTTCCTGTCAGATCCCCATCCCTCCAACGTATCTAGGTGATCTCCACCCGATTAGCCTTCTTTTTCTCTCTCCCCAGTAGACGGCTTTCCTTTTTCCTGTTCTGTGGCCCAAATTTCACTTCCGTCCGAATACTCTCTGTGCTCCCTTTCTTTTGTCTGTCCCATAAGCGGTTCTCACTTTGAAATCTATACACCCTTGTTTGGATCTTCTCACTCAAATGAGACCAAAGAGAGGTGTTCATCCTCAGCTTTGGGTCTCTGATGCCCACTATCGTCGAAAAAATAGTATGTATCGTTAGGAAAGAGAGCTTCAGACCGGCCGTTCGGCAACATCTGACCCATCCATGAACTTTGAAAGGACCCCTAAAGATATGCTGGATTGTCTCATTCGGCGCCGTCGAATGTCTCTTTCGCGGTCGCGTCTAACTTCAATTTAAATCAGGCGCCAAATGTATCGTTAGGAAAGAGAGCTTCAGACCGGCCGCTCGGCAATATCTGACCCATTCATGAACTTTGAACGGACCCCAAAAGATATGCTGGATGGTCTCATTCGGCGCCGTCGTCAGTTTCAAATCGTACAAGCTATGGCGTCTGGGATAGAAAAGCTATGGTGGCCTTCATACGTCCTTTATGGAACACCCTCAAGTGATCGAACTCTTTGCGCTTACCAGTCTCGCTGTCGAGCTCCTTGTAGTATGTCATGCACAACAACCTGATTCAAATTTCAGAAGGGCCCAAACACTACTAGAAAGACTCGGGGAGACAAACGACCCCTGATTAGGGGGTAAGAGAACACGGGGCGTCTAGAAGAGTCGGGCTATCCGAAACGGAGAGGCGAAGTGGCGATAACGAAGCGCAGCAGGCCAATGACAAGCCATGGGGAAAAGAAAACATGCATCAGACGACACGAAGCCAGGGCTCTCGTCACCTCCCCCTTGCCCCTCCGGATGTGGCGGAGCTCGACATGAGGGGACCGAGGCCCAGCGAGGGCGACGACCAAGACACCGTTTACTTCTTCTTTTGGGCCTTCTCGGCGGCCTTCGTAACCTTTCCACCTCGGCCATCGGTTTTCTCAACGCTCTTTAGGGGTTGTAATTGTTTAGAAGTATCATCGAAAGGTCGAGGAGGGGAGAGGGTGAAGGAGAGAGGCGGAGGGGGCGAAGGGGGAGACAGGGGCGACGCGCGCGCGGGGGAGGGATTTAGTCAGCAACTGTAGAGCAACGATCTCACCGACAAGCCGATACGACAAAAGACTCACCTTGACGACACCGACAGCGACGGTTTGACGCATGTCACGGACGGCGAATCGTCCAAGAGGGGGGTACTCGGAGAAGGACTCGACGCACATCGGCTTGGAGGGGACCATCTTGACGATGGCGGCGTCACCGGACTTGACGAACTTGGGAGTGTCTTCGATCGACTTGCCCGAACGACGGTCGATCTTCTCGAGGAGGGTGTCGAATTTGCACGCAATGTGGGCGGTGTGGCAATCGAGGACCGGTGCGTAACCGTTACCGATCTGACCGGGGTGGTTCATGACGATGACCTGGGCGTTGAACGAAGCGGCCTCCTTGGGGGGGTCGTTCTTGGTGTCACCGCAAACGTTACCACGTCGGATATCCTTAACGGAAACGTTCTTGATGTTAAAGCCGACGTTGTCTCCGGGGAGACCGGCCTCGAGCTGCTCGTGGTGCATCTCGACCGACTTGACTTCGGTCGTGACGTTGGCAGGCGCAAAGACGACGACCATACCGGCCTTGATCGTGCCGGTCTCGACTCGGCCGACGGGCACTGTGCCGATGCCACCGATCTTGTAGACATCCTGGAGGGGGAGACGGAGGGGCTTGTCCGTGGGGCGCGAGGGGGGGTCGATGGCATCGATGGCCTCGAGCAAGGTCTTGCCCTTGGCGGAGCCGACCTTGGTCGTCTTGGTCCATCCCTTGAACCACGACATGTTGGGGGACTCCTCCAACATGTTGTCTCCGTGCCAGCCCGAGACGGGGACGAAGGCAACCGCGGCGGGGTTGAAGCCGACCTTCTTGATGAAGTTGGACGTCTCCTTAACGATTTCCTCGTAGCGGGCCTCGGAGTACTTGGTCGTGTCCATCTTGTTGATGGCAACGATGAGCTGACGGACACCGAGGGTGAAGGCGAGGAGAGCGTGCTCGCGGGTCTGACCATCCTTGGAGATACCGGCTTCGAATTCTCCGACACCGGCGGCGATGATGAGGATGGCGCAATCGGCCTGCGAGGTACCGGTGATCATGTCTGTGACGCGAGAGGAGTGGGAAGGTGGGCTTATCAGCGGTCCGTCGGCTGTGAAGATAGAAACAGCCGCAACTCACTCTTGATGAAATCACGGTGACCGGGGGCGTCGATGACGGTGACCATGTACTGCGAGGGGAGAGGGCGGAACCCAAGTCAGTCTCCAATTGCAGAGTACTCAAATGCCGTGCGCGTGTTCGCGACGGGAGCGGTACTCACCTTCAAGGTCTCGAACTTCCACAAGGCGATGTCGATCGTGATACCACGCTCACGCTCGGCCTTCAGCTTGTCGAGAACCCAGGCGTACTTGAAGGAGCCTAGAGAGTGAGTGGGGGCCAAAACGGGTTGGGCTAGTTCAGCCATCTGCACCATGCCTGCAACGATTCTACGCCTCTTGCGCACTCGGAGCCACGTCGCGGCCCGAGATGCGTCCTTTGCACGCGGAAGCGCGAGTGACGCAACCTCGTGGCCGACGACGGCTCGAGCGATGGAGAGCGCAATCGGACTCACCCTTGCCGAGTTCGGTGGCTTCCTTCTCGCTGTGTCACGGTGAAGCCAGACCAAAGACGATGAAGAAAAGATCAGCAGCGATGAACACGCCACCGGAAGATACAGGAGCCGAGGGCGGAGCGTTCGTCGCGGTCCCCAGCGCAGGCCGCCACCGCCGTTTTTTCAGCGAGCGGTGGGCTGCGGGCGAGCGCCGGCGCCGCGGAGGAAGGACGGCGACGGGGCGCCCGCGAGAGCGCAACTGGCCGTCCATCCCGCACCCGTACGCTGACGACGTCGTGGAGGGCGAAAACTCACAACTTCTCGATGGTACGCTTGTCAATACCTCCGCACTTGTAGATCAAGTGACCGGTGGTGGTCGACTTGCCGGAATCGACGTGGCCGATAACGACGACGTTAACTATATGCAGTCACAGAGGGGCATGGATAGCGCGGACGGGGGTTGGGTGTCGGCCGTAGAAAGTAGGCAGCGCAGGGCAGCGCAGCGCAGCGCAGGGCAAAAGGGAGGATGGGATGCGGAACGGATCAGCCACCGCGCACACACGCACAACAGGTGCAACGACCGGAGTAGAGCGATTTCCGTAAGATGCAACGGATGCGAAACTCACCGTGTCCCTTCTCTTTTCCCATGTTGATGTATGTATGAAGATGTAGCTAAGTGAATAGGGCTTGAGGGAAGGAGAGAGGAAGAGAAAGGCAGGATTGAGCGCGCGCAACGCGATGCGAATTGGCTCAGGCGCTCAAAGAGAAATTTCGCAGCCGGCGCTGGCCTACACAGGCGGTGCGGACGGGCGGGCCCCTTCGCTGCAAGCTGGCTGGGCCCGGCTAGGAATCGCGCCCATCGAGCGGGAGGCAACGTGGCGCCGTGCGGGCACAATCGTGCGGGCACAATGACCGCCGTGGTCGTCACTGGTCCCGGTGAGGACCTATCCGGCTCCACGCATACACGGAGCACCAACGCGACAGTTCCTAGAAGACCGTAGCCACCCCGTAGATACACCGTATCCCACCGGGTCGAGTCTCGAAATGCAGCGGCCTTTCCTCCCCCAAAAGTCGAGTCCCGACAGAGAGGCCCGGGAACTCGCTTCGCACCAAACTCCCCACCCGGGCTGAACACCTCGATCGCATCGAACGCGGATAGATCGCCATCGGAGTCACGGACCAAGTCTCGCCACCGTGACCTCCTCCATCCCCAGCCCAGGTCCAAGCCGAAGAAAATCGAAAAGAGAAAGAATCGCGAACTCACGACTTGTCAAAGGAGAGATTTTTCAAGTGGTGTGGCGGAGGGAGGCGAGCGCTGGAACGGGCGCACGCTACCTTCTGCATCCGATTCCTAGGATGTCCAAGGATCTCCAGGGATGTCCCAGAACTTCGCAGGGCATCTATAACTAGACGGCTGTCACACATTCTCGATCACCGTAGTCGACACCGTCTCAACTCGATTATTCATCTCGGCCCAGAAAGTAATCTCATGTCTGGGTGCAAGCCCAAACCCTTATCTGCAATTGGTGTTGGTTCTTCGTTCGACCAACAGGGTCGGTCTCCATTCGATGCGTGTGATCTCAGTGTAGCTCTCTCTTTCAGTTGCGATAGCAGACGTTACACGAGGGGCCAAGAACAAGGCATGGCTTATGGAGGATGTTTTGCAACCAAACACTAGTACTACTATCACTCGAAAGACGTTTAGGCGGATCCACCAGAGTAGACTTTGCCGAAGATGAGTTCTTGGAGCTTGTCGTACATGGACAAGACACCAGCACCGGCAACACCACGGAGAATGTTGGCTCCGGCACCCTTGAAGAGCGAAGCGACACCCTCGGCCTTGATGATTTGCGCACCAGCGTCGACCATGTTCTTGTAGTGGACCTTCTCGCCCGAGGTCATCATCATGCGACGACGGATCGTATCGAGAGGGTACGAAGCGATACCGGCACCGGTGGTGACACCCCAACCGAGCAAGAACGAGGCGAGGAAAGAGCCCTTGAGGCTACCAGTGAGCACGACGGGCTTGAGCGAGTCGTACATGCCGAAGTAGAGACCACGGTACACGACGATACCGACGACGGAGGGGAGGAAGCCACGGTAGAGACCGGCGATACCGTCGGTAGCGAGCGTCTTCTTGTAGACATCCAGGAGACCGTTGAACTGGCGCTCGCCGGTGCTGCCCTTCTTGGACGACTTGTTGTCGGCGGCGAGACGGGTTCGGGCGTAGTCGAGCGAGTAGACGAACAAGAGCGAGGTCGCACCAGCGGCTCCACCGGAGGCGAGGTTACCAACCATCCACATGGCGTAACCGTCCCTCTTTTGGTCGTACGAGAACAAAGACTTGTAGTAGTCCTTGAAGGCGCTGTGGGTAGCATCCGGTAGGAAAAGGGATCAGTTCACTGGCCCGTGAGCACGCGTGGAGAGTCCATGGGAAAAGACCCACAAGTTGAGGGCTTGGGTAGGGAAGTAACGGATGACGTTGGCGGTGTTTCCTCGCCAGACTGTCGAAATGAAAAAGGCACAGGGCAGTCAGCAACAGCTCAACGACCGGTGCACGCCGTGCCCCTCGCTCCCAAAGATCCGGGACGAGGGTCGCACAAGTCCGCAGCCACTACAGAAGCAGTGAGTTACTCACAAGAGACGAGACCCTCATCGGCGTACGTGCGCTTGGCGCAGTCGACGATACCCTTGTAAGGGGTGTCGAGGCGGCCCGACTTGAGCATCTCACCCTGGTTCTGGACCAAGACTGTATTTTTGGAAGACAACGACGCAACTGCCATGTCAGCGCTCCGTTCCTCGTGCGGTCCATGCTCGTTCGGTGCGGAGGACAAGACCGAGGGTTCCCGGCCGTGCAGGAAACCCTTCGGCTGACTGTGAGTAGTGACTTACGCTTGATTCGCTCAATGGGGGCAGCGGCGGTCTTGGCGACAGCGGCCCTGTGAATGTCGAAACACCCAAAATGATGAGAACGCGGCTAGACGACTGCGAGACGCCGCACGACGGGCGGAGGCGTGAATGCGGCATCGGCTCCGCCTCATGCTCATCGCGCGACGCGGATCGGGGTAAAAACGTACGAGACACCACTGCAAGAGCAACAATCAAGGGCAATGTCAGATTCGTGGTACTGGTGACACACTTCGTCCACCACCAGCGAGCCTGGGGGTTCTACGATGCAATGACGACTTCCGCAACGATGAGGCTGCGCAAGTCGTCACCTCGCACGCAAACTACTTCGAGTACGCGGTTGGAGCGGCGCCTCGAGCGTGTCCCCGGCTGAGGGTCACTCGCTGGTGGCGGCAGTGCCAGAACCAGAATGGTCACTCACCCCATCATGAAATCTTGGAAGAACTCCTGACTGTAAGAATCGAGTCCAGCATAATGGAAGACCGGTCAGTACGTGCATCATACAACAATGAGGCAGGGCGATCGGCATCTAGGAAAAATCGGGGTTGGCCGTGATCCAGCCGCAACGGAGGCATGCGGAACATCGCATCGAAGGGCGACCGAACGATAAAGAACGCCGCCGCCCGCGTACAGCACACGGGGTGTATGCTATATGCGAATGAGGATAAAGGATCGCGAAAACTTACGGCGTCTTGGACTTCTTGCCGGCAGACATTTTAGTATATCTGGATCAGGGAAAGAGGCGATGGAGCGAAGGGAAACGGGGAGCGAGGCGACGTGGTTAGCGCGGGTCGCGATAGCGCTCGAACGAACACGATGCCACGACAGCCAGCAGGGCGGTCCGTCGCAACTTCGCCCAGAGCCGGGCAGCGCCAGGCCGGATCGGTTTTTGTGCGACGAAGCGAACAACCGCCGCACCCTCCGAAGAGAAAGCAATGCATGCACAAAGCAACACCGTCGAGGGCCCACCGACGATCCAAAGTTATGAACCAACTCGATCGTACTCACTATGAAGGGGGGAGTGTGACGAAGAGGTGGAGGGAAAGAGAGAGAAGAGCCTGCGCGACCGGCTGTGAGGCGACGGGCGACGGCGCTCGTTCGCGAAAATCAGCCTGCGAGCCTGGGCGGCGACGACGCCATGCGACGGGACGCGCGGAGATTTGTTCCGAGTGCACCCGTGGAATCTCATCCAGCAGAGGGAGTTTGGGTGCCCCGGCCGTTTCCGTCGCTGTGACGTAAATCCCGGGTACAATCCTGCCTCTTCCATATCTTTCTTAGTTACGTGCACGTGTGACCAACTCGCAAGTTCGTGAATTTCAACGATACGCATTTCCTTGCGAGTTCCACCCCCGCGGCTCGGCATCAAAAGTTATTCATGGTCCGGGAAAGTTATGTGTTAGGACGGGAAAGCAGGAAACCTCATTTCCGCAAAGATCCCGAATAAAATGCAAGTGAAATGGGATGCACAACAACAGACGCCATCCCAATGGGACCCGATGGCATCTTTCCTTCCGAACTACGTACGGCTCCTCCGCAAACCTTCCTCAAATCAACCATAGCGGCAGCGCGCCCCCCACACACGAGGTCCCCTTCCCCTTACCCCAGCCCCTAATAATCAAGTTCATCCGCATAATCATCCTCATAGCGATGCTCCTCGTACCTCAACCTCTTCCTCGCCGCCTCCAACGCCACTTCAGCCGCCGCATCCCTCTTCCTCTGCCTCTCCCTCTCCCGTTCCCTCTCGACGTCCCATGGCATAGGTCTTGAAAGGACGCTTTGAGCGGATGTGGAGAAGTCGGGTACGTGCGAGGTGGATGTCGATTTCGAGGGGTTCGAGTTGGAAGAGGAGGAATGGGGTAAGGGGTTGATGAGTCTTAAGGAGGGTGTAGGGGCTGTTGAACGATCAAAGGAAGAGGAGGGACCACCGAACGGCGGACGAGCGGTGCCGTGATGCGGGTGCTGATGACCAATACTGCTGGACCCGTTCGCCCCACCCGAAGAAGAGTTTGAAGATGGCGGTCTCGGAGGAGGAACCGAATAAGCTGGTGTCGCAGAGCCAGGCCGGATAGGCAACGACAGGGGAGCTCGAGAAGCGGGCAGACCATTCGTGACGGTTGTTGTTGGTGGAGGCGCTCTTGAAGGTGGTGCGGCGGGTGCATCCTCGCCGTCGCTCGACAAGGTGAGATCAATCGTGTCCATCCGCTTGCCGCCCCGTGGTGTACTTGTCCCCGTCCCCGAGCCCGAGCCCGAGGCTCTGCCGTTCATGGCCCCATTCATTGGAGGGGCCTTCCTCGCTCCCCCTCTTCCTCCTCCGCCTTCATCATCACTCGAATCCTCCAAAGTCATACTCAGTGACGAAGCATCAGCTCGTCCCTTCCCCTTCGCATCGTTCCCATTCGGACCATCGGGATCAGCCTTGGCGTGTACCGACCCGGCCCTCGACTGTCTCGTCGAATGCTCCTCCGTCTCAATGAGATGCCATGACCCATCCGGTTCGACCGAGACTTGATCGACGTCGGACGAACAACCCCTCAATACGTCCTGTAGGTACCCATCCACAAAGAGGTCCTCGACGCGGAGTTCCTTGCTACAGATCGGGCACGTCCATGACGGCGTTTGTTCATTGATCATGAAAAACACCTTGGCGTCAAAGCACGCGATGTGGTTGCACACCGATGAGCGAATCGGGAGCGATATCCGCGCCATCGTCAAGGGGTCCTTGAGGGACAACCCGAACGAACTCGCTTCGACATCGGGGTCAGAGTTCATTTCGACGATCTTCTTGACGATGTCTTCCTTGGACCTCGAAGTGCCGCCACGCACGCGCGTGACGAGGTCTTCGATCGAGGTGACCTCGACGAGGTTGACGACGATCGAATGCCGCTTGTCGGTATTGATGTAGATGATCTCCAGTCGGTTAACGCCCCCCGCACTCTGGTATGACAATGCTCCGCCTTTCATGAGGTCGACGGGTGGTGCGGTCCCGGCTTGCTTCTTGATGCCCTTGGTGTTGGCGACGATGTTGGTGTGGTTCAGCTTGATCTCGCACACGCCGGGGAACTCTATCGGCGCGGCCAGTTGCAGGTTCGTCGGCCGTGAGGGATTGTAGTGGTCCTCGGTGGTGCAATACAGTCGGACTTGGTAAGGCTTGGCATTCGCTGCCCTGCACTCATAAGGAAAAGAGCCCCAATCAAAATCCGCTCGAGCGTACACGACGACCTGACCAGACTCACTTGGAAGCCAAGATCAAGGCCCTCTGCGGTTCGGGAATGACGAAATTGATGACAACGCTCTTGCGATCGCCCTGGCCCGCACGAGGCATGTGGGTGACAGGACTCAAGGCCTTGTCGATGCGGTAAAACGGACTCGGGCGGAACTTGATCAACTCGACGACGGGGTTCGACGTGCTCGCCTGCGCCGCGACGTGGCCGTGGAGGTTGGCGGCGGCGTACCCGGGTCGAGGGACGCCATTTAGGTGGTATGGATCCGGTCGGTTGTACGCCAGTGCCTGGTTCTGGTGCGAAGCTCCATTCGAGGTGGAGGCGCCATAGTCCTGAGCAGCGGGTGGTCGGTACCCGGGCGCGGCGCCATATTGACTGTTGTACCCGGCGTATCGTGCACTCGCTGGGCTAGAGCCGATATTCCTGCGAGTACCACGTCGGCAGAACATCATCAGCAATCTTACCTAGGGCAGCTCGGTCCGGAGGTGGGGGATGGGACTGACCGTAACACGTCTGAGACGATGTTGACGAGCGAAGGGAACGAGGCCCGTTGGGTTGTATAGATGGTCCGAACGACATGGCTGAGCCTCGAGAACTGCAGTAGTTGTTCAAAGTTCACCCATATAGGTCAGGAAACGATCATCACCGCCCGGTAATGCGATGGTGTAGCGTACCAAATCGGCCTTGGTGCCGCTTAACCTAAGATGGCCATGGATCGAAAGGCCTTTGTCGTTGAAAAGCCTGATGACTCGTTTGAGGTTGTCGACGGTCAGAGACCGAAGATCTTGAATGACGTCCTGGGTGATATCCGTGGCTTGTGTCAGCGTACGCGGAATATACTGGGCCAAGCACATGCTTCCCATCTTGACTGACTCGGACTTCCTGAGAATCCATGACGACCGAGGCGGTGGAGTAGGGAAGCGGTCCGAGGGTTGATGAAGAGGGGGCAAGCGATGGGACCTGTCTCGTATGAACCTGCAGACATCATCACGATTGAAATGAAAACAGAGTGCGAAGGCGATGTCAGCAGGCAAGCCTTGATGCCATGAAGAGAGCGGATGTCAATTCGGGGCGTCTCGTCACGATCCGTGCTCGTCGCTGTGCTCGTCGCAGCCGCGGGCACGCGAGCAGCTCGCCGCTAGATTCCATCACCGCGTTCGACATTCAATCGCAACACAGCAGCAACTCAGAGCTGACTGTGCCAATATTGCAACGCTTCCCTCCCTTTCGTGCACCGTCGTAGAGGCCTGTTCCTCGTGAGGCAGTGCCCGAGCTGAGCGCTTTCGCAATCAATCGGACCTTGTGAGCACAGCGGCGGCGAGCGATCGTAGGTGACAGCGATTGCAAAGCCGTGCCCATCCAAGTCCGATGTACATGCCTCCTCGCGTGCCATGATATGGTCGATGTTGTTGATCGCGACCTTGGACTCCTCTCCGCGTCGACTGGCTCGCTTCGTCGTCGGTGGTTCGTCGTCGCACGCGTCGGAAGCTTTCGATAGCCAGCTGTGACACCCAGCGAGGGGTCTTCTCTCACCTTCAACTGTACCTCCTCGGTAGGAGCTAATCGAGCTAATCGTGGTCCTGAGCTTGTGGTTTCGAGCAGCTAGGAGGTACCGTGCGACGCGTTGGACGCCAGATGACTTGCTGCTGGTGGCGAGGGAGTTACGAAGCTCGAGGTGGGAGCTGTGGCACGGGTAGGAACGGAAGCACGTCGCGTCGGGACGAGGTGCACTGGCTCTATGACCTCAGAGCCTCCACGCAGAAAGCCGGCGACAAGAAACCGACTCGCGCAGTTGGAGCTGAAAGCCGAGAGCGCGGAGATAACACGACGGGAAGCGGCACCAAGAGGGGCCCATCCAGGCGAAACCTAAGCTCAACTAAGCCCTCCCTCTGGGAGGGGCTTACGAGTTATCGGCGCGCTTGGCCCAGTTGCCCTCCGAAATTTCAGGGCCATTTTGGGGTGGTTCTCTGTAACTTGGCAAGTAGGCGCATCCATGCAAAAGTGAAGGACCCTATTTTTCTTTATGCTCTAAAAATGATATACCCCAAGTGGCGAGAGCTTTCATAAGCTGTGGGTGGAGCTGCAGCGATCCGAAGTCTGCGATTTTGGTCGATCGGGCCTCAGATGGTCCGAGCGCATCGTGTAAGTGGCGCTCTCATCGGCGAGCCTGCTCCGTTCGGCTTGATCCCTTTCAGTCCGCTTCGCTATTCTCCTCTTTTCACGATCACCGTCGTCCACGTCAAGCGCGACAATATCTAAAACCAAAAATGACCCGAACAAGCAGACGCCACACCTCGTCAACTCGCCAGAACAACCGCCGCGAGGCGTAGCCGCGATCTCTCGCTATGTCAATACCTGTCGTGGTACTTCAGCTCATCCACACGATTTGAAGGCGTTCAAACACACCGACCAAAGCTGTTCAACAGCAACTGGTCCAGCCTTAAGCGTGTACTTGATCTCATTCTACGACTTGCACGCGAGGATGGCGCAGAGTCAAGAAGCCGAATCAATGGCTGGATCGCCGAGCAGGTGGGCAACACTTTCGTACTTCTCGGATTGATTCTCCGGATCCAATAAAGCTACTGAATACTTGCCTTATCCGCGTGCAGGCCGACTCAATCATCATTAAAGAGATGAAGCGAACCAAGTCCGCCTTCGTCGCTAGCCATGACTTGACTCCCGAAGTCCTCGCATCCGATTACATCGACGCCCGGCTCGATGCAATCGCCGAAGACAACCCTTTTATCAGCGGACGGATTCGAAACTTGCTATCACAATGCGGAGACCCACCACCGGCTGAGCCAATCAATTGCGACAAGGACCCAACAGCCTCCACTGATGTCGAGATGGAAGAAGCCACCCCGGAGAATGGTTCCGATCCAGAGCAAGAACAAGAGCCTGGTCACGAAAGAAAGCGTATCGAGTTTGTGAGTGTTTCTGACCATGGCTCGGCTGGGTATCGCAGCGAACTGACACCAAAAACTTCAACACGCTGGCCGCAGCTTTACTGCAGTGTCATGGGTCAGATCGCATTCGCTTGCAACCGAAGGAACAACGCCATGCAGCATCGCAACGGTCTCATGACTCTCGCATGTGGAGCGAACGAGCGATTGACAATGTTTCTGTACGATTGCGGCTTGACGACATGTCGCTGGGCGACTCTCCAGGCAGCTGCGAGCTTGACGAAGGCGAATTCGACGGAACTGAAGGAGATTGGCTCGAACAAGTACTTCCATGTGACCGTTGACAACATCGACGTCACACATCACGTCAACGATCGGCAATTGGATCGACGAACCGAGCTGCTTCATGGAACTTTTGGTTACGCCCACATTCAGAACGGAGATATTGCCGGCGCTTACAACCTTCGAGCCTACTCTGCACATCAAGCGTCTTTACCGCGAGTCAATCTCCAGCATCTCCTCCCAACTCCCCAATCCGACTCGTCATCTACAACCGGGATAAAAGCTCAGATATATCGAGCGCTTGCTCGACTGGTCCCTCATCTTGGCCTCAGTCTTCTTGATGCACACCACCCCCCTGTCCTCGTCATAGACGGGCAACTTGACGCGCTCTCGAAAGGACTCGTTAGAGATCAACTTTGCCCAATCTGCATCGTTCATATGCATTTCAGGAGACTTGACACGCAACAGGAAGGAAAATCAACACATGTGTACTTCACTCAAACAGGAGGTCAACCGGCACATTCGATCAGAATGAAGGAGATCTTGTGATTGGGGTCGTCCAACTGCCTGTACAGCTCGCCGTCTCTCCAGGTCTCCTCAGATACGACAATCGCGTTCTTTCCCTTTCAATTGAGATTGGCAGCCTGAAAGAAGCATGTGACCGCGGAAATCAGCACGAATGTCGGTCCAGCAAGCCCAGTCGGCAGAAAAACTCACCTGATGCAGTGATTGCTCAGTGCATTCAGTGGAATGACAACAATGGTGACGGCCCGGCGTCCGTAAATGAGATACATTGCTTCGAAGATAACACTTTTGCCTGAACCGTTGGCGCTGTGACGAACACAGCGTCACATCGATTCCGGTTCCCAAATTGATCGAGTTCGAAAGGGCAGCAATGGCCTCGATCTGCACAGGCCGGGGGGTAGAGTCCTCGTCAAGACTTTCGCCCAGAATCACTTTGATCTTCTTGCGTAATTCGCTGGAATCTCGTCGGTCCTGGTGAGTCAAAGGTGGCCTCCAGTGACCGAGAACGGCTGTCGGATTGGTTGAATGATTCGGTGCTGGGGTCGTAGGACTGGCCCTTGAAGCTGATCGCAAGGGAGACGCCCTGAACTCAATTGATGGATGTCGACGGGGCGGTCCCCTAACCAGCCTGGGTGTTTGTACCGACATGGCTCATCATGAGGTGAGGTGCGATGTTGAGTGGAGGAGAGAGAGAGGATGCGTGAGGCGCAGCCGGGCTTAAGTGACCTGGCTCTATGCAGCCTTCGACGCGGACTGGACTACGACTGGTCCGTGCGCCAACCTGTGTCATTTGGAATCAGTTGATTCAAGCTGTTGTAGCGAGATGATCAAGCGTTCCTAGACTTCAAGCTTCGATGAAGCATCATCAATAATGATGAAGTAAAGACGTATCCCTCCAGTTTTCAGTTAGCACCAATATATGCCATGCTACAGCAAGGGGGCACTTTTCAGGGCCAAAAATTCGGAGGGCAACTCAGCCAAAAGCGCGGATAACTCACAAGCCCCTCCCAAAGGGAGGGGCGTCGAGCTTAATCCAGGCCCATCCTGGCCCTTCCTGGCCCATCAGCGCCTCAGTGCGCGCCGCGTCTCTCCGATTTTACGATTAACGAAAAACGACCAATCTAACCCTCTGCAAACACAAGAGAGCACCTGAAAGGGATAACAAAACGACCCCCCGAACATCTTAGAGTGAGGAAGCGGGAACGGGAGATAAAGGGGTACGAAAACATGCTATGCGAAAAACATTTTACCCAACCCCCTCACTGCCCCTTCCCACCGCTGGCACCCCATTGCTTTATCCACCCTCTCGCTCTATACCACGCCAAAAAACCCTTCCAAACGCCCGTCCCCCCGTCCCCTTCATCCTCCCCCTCCCACCCCACCCGCTCCTCGCGAACCCCAACGTTCTCTCATTCCCGACCACGAACAACAAATCCTTGGCCCTCGTCAGCGCGACGTTCAACCTCCTCCGATCCGAGAGAAACCCAATAAAGTTCGCCGGGTTCGAACGAACGGTCGATAAGATGATGATCGATTTCTCTCGACCTTGATACCCATCGACGGTATTGACTTCGACTTGACTCGCTCGAAGAGCGATGTCGAAACCCCATCGATCGATGACGCGCGAACTGAACCCTCTTCGATCCCCGATGGAAAAGGTATCGCTCAATAACCTCGTTTGGGAAGCGTAAGGTGAAATGATCCCGATCGTCGAAGCGTCGAGCTCGGGATTCCGCGTCAAGAGGTCACCGACGATGGAGACGATGAGGTCCACTTCGGTCTCGTTCAACGTCGATTGACGAAAGAACGTCTCGGCGCCTTCGTGCGAAATGAACACGCAGGGATCAGGTTTGCCCGTCTCGGCATTCATTTGGAGGTACGTCGATTTGGGCGGTGAGGACCGTTTCGATACGTTCGGAGCATCCTTGAGTGCCGAATTGTAGAACGCTTGGTTGGGAAAGGCCGAAATCTGAGGTCGCATGCGGTATTGCGTGTCGAGTAGGGTCGTTTGCACGGCTGGAGGTCACGTCGCGAACACTGATCAGCTTCCGTCGAATCCTCAAACGAGGCTAACCCCCTGACGGAATATAAGCAACCTTTCTCAGCCATGAGCCTCTCGAACAAGCTGACGTGCAATCGATTCTGAACGGCTTCGCGAGACTGAGAGTGCTTTTCAAGACTCGGTCAGCTTCTAGCAATAGCTCGGTGAGCTGACGAGCCCCTCGCACTCACCTTGACCACAGCCGGCAACTGTTTCTGATCGCCAATAAAGCAGACGTGTTGGGCCCCCTTCATCAGAGGGATCAAGCTCACGGGCTGAGAGTCAAGTCGAGATTCGAATAAGCTCGCTGGGGGCGCACAACTCATTCCTGCCGTTCACTCACCTCGGTGCACATCGCTGCTTCGTCCAGAAAGACGATAGGAAAATCGATCATCTACTCCAAGGTGAACGAGAATGAGCATACTGATTCGTCTCGTCGGTGCACAGCCGGACTTACGCTCATGATCTTTGTCGCGCCCGCTCCGATCGTGGTCGAACAAAACACATCCGCGGTCGCGAGCAAGCTCGAGTACAATCTCTGTTCTAGAGTGACGAACCTGCGCCACTCGTTCTTGAGGATCTCCTCCATCTCCACTGCAATGTACGAACGCAGCACCACGCAAAGCATCAGTGCTCTCCTCCCCATTTCGGACCCTAATCCTAACTCACTGATCCTCTCCAGCCCCTTCTTATCAACCCCGACCGTCTCCCTCAACCCATCCAACTCCTCCCTGATTCTCTCACACTCGACTCTAGCCCCCTCACACAAGTCCCAAAGCGGATGACCTTCCCTCCTCCTCTCCACAGTCCACTCCCTCAACTCCTCCCTAACCTTATACGCTTTCCCCATTCTCAAGGGGTTCAACCCCGCGTCGATGAGGAGGGATAATAAATGATCAATCGAGACGTGCGTTGGTGCGCACAGGAGGATCGGTTGGGGGATCCGGAAATGCGTTTTGAGGAGATGGATCAACGTCACCAAGGTGGCGGATTTGCCTGTCCCTGGGGGACCTTGGATGAGGGAGAGCGATTCGGACATGGCCATTGCCACGGCACGGGTTTGGGAGTCGTTCAGGCGGAGGATCGGGTCCCCTTCCATTGCTAAGGGTGGGGAACGTTGGTGGCGCTTGACCCATGAGTTGATAAGCTGATTGTCACACAGTAAGGGGGAAGGATTCGATGCGGGCCTCGGTGTCGTCTCTTCGACTTGGGTCATGGAAGCTGGAACGATGGCCGACTCGTCTCGCCCATCGATCAGATCGTCGAATGAGAATTCAGCCGGATTCTGTGCGACCTCTACCGCGGGCGTCGCTTCGGTCGGCACAATCAACTCCCTCACATCAGTACCTTGCAAGGTCCACTCCCGAACCGTCGAACAAATCTTGGTCCTTGCGAAAGCCATGTGCGCGGCTTGCCATGTGCGCTCGTTGCGGAGTCGTTGACGCGCCGAGTCAAAGTAGAGACTGTCAATGGCGGCGCGTTGAAGGTGGTACGAGGCATCGTCGACGCCGATGTCGATTCTGAGAACCCATTATTCACCTCGATCAGTGATCCAGCTCTAAACTTCGATGCAAAGCACACCATCAACTCACCGATACTCCTCCTGTCCCAAGACCCACATATCCGCCTCCTCGAAAATGACGATTAGTCGCCCATTCTGAACCTCCAACACCGACCCCTGAGGATGTTTTGGCGCATGACTCGGTGGAGGTGCCGGTCCAGAGCCGACGTTCTCGGACTTGAGCGGTATGAAGCGGAGAATCGTACCCGGTCTGATGCGGGGAGAACCCATCCATTCAGCTAAAAGTCTCATCAGCAACGTTCGAGCGCGCACTCACACAAATTTATACCCATTGGCCTCATCCAAATCCCCACCCTCACAATTCCTCCAAGTCGAAATAACCCCTCCCCCGCCCGCCGACTTTCTCCTCAACTCATCCTTCTCCTCCCTCGTCATCTTGAGAATCTCATCGGTCCTCTTCGACTTGGTCAACCACATCCCCTGGGCGCGACAAACGGTTCGCCCCAAGGTTTCGCGTTGTTCGGGTGTGCCAGATCGAGCTAAAGTTTCGAGGTAGGATTTTTCCTCCGCCTCTTCATTCAGGTCTAGTAGGCGATCAATTCTGTTGGCGTATATCAGAAAATATTTTTAGTCACCGGAACGAACCAACAGAATTCGAAAGCGAAACCCAACCGTACGCACTTTATCCGATGCCGGTCCGCGGCCCTCCAAGTCCCCTTTTCCCCCTGGGGCACTCTCCCCTTCCACCCCCACCCTTCTACATCCTTGATCCTCCTCCCACTGAAATAAGGTGCATGTCCCACACCGACCAACTTGTTCGCCCCTTGTTGGAGATTGCTGGTGGGGATGTCGAGAGGTGGGGGATGAGGGAGGGAGATTGTCGGGGGAGTGGGGAGGAGAGACGCCAGTCGTAGCGCGAGAGGAGGGGGCGGGAAGAAGGATCGGTGGGGGAAACATTGGATGGAGGTGTGTAGGGTAGGATGCCGATGGGTCGTGGTGAAGGATTGAGGTCCCGTGCTTTGCCGAGAGGGGCGAGCCTCTTCGTGGGTGTGATGATCGCAGGAATAGCTTTTACAATTGGCGCTCGGGTCGATGCAGGTATCGGTGTCGATACAGGTTCAGGTGTTTGACATGTCGAAGATTTTGATGGCTTGATTTCCATACTCGATGAGGTAGTCGTAGTCGTAGTTGTAGGTTTCGGTGCAGGAACAATCTCCGGTTTCTCGATCTCTCGCGCCTTTGCCTTCGTCGTCTCGACTTTACTCCCTTCCCGATGATCCCTCGTGACCAACTCATCCAACAGCACCTGCCAATCCAAACTCTCCTCGGCGCCTCCCCTTAAATTTCCTTCTCCATCCTCAAAGAGCCCCTCAATACCCGGGACGCCTTCCTCACTAAGATCCTGCTCATCGACGAGAGGAGTTTCCCTCGTCGCATACAACGCCGAAACCAAATCGTCATAAGGGATTTCGTGGACCCCGTCCGAAATGTCCATCTCGTAGTACATTTCTCCAACGGGGTTGTCCGCATGTGCGCCCGTGATGCGGGAGACGTCTTTGACATGGGATTGAGATCGCGTCGGGATCGTTCGCGCCTTGAGCTTTGAGAATGAGGACGTTCGCGGTGGTGGAGTTGGTAGTGGTGCGATAGGAGGAGGACCGTTCCTCTCCCCATTTCGTTTCGGGAGCACGCCTTCCACTGCAGCCGAAGTGGAGCTGGTATGGATCGCTCGCACGAACGGGGTCGTCGACGCGCTGGCGCTTTGACCGCTTTCGCGCCGCCCTCGACCCAACGCTGACGACGACACCTGATGACTTTGAGGATGGTAGTGTGGGTGGATCAAACACCGACCCCATCTCGACGACGACGACATCACCTCCTCTCGCACACACGTAACGAGTCGCAGTCGATCCTCGTCAAGGCGCACGGACCAGAGTGAAGGAAGAGAGGGAAGCGAGAGAACGCGATGCGCGTTGTGAGTTGGTTGCACCACTTCGCTCTCGGCGCGCGCGGTTTCATTCCCCCCCCCCCCCCCTGTTTCATCCCTCGCTCCTACCTCCTCCCTCACCTCGCGCTGCTTCTTTCCCTTTGATCTTCGCTCCAAACCTGGGGCCCGTACACGAACAAAGGGGGCTCCCTCATGAACATCTTCCATGAATTGGGTCAAGTCAACCCAGGCGAGGTGCAGTGGCTTATCAAGTTGCTCGCTCCCACGATCTGACCTCCACAATCCGGTGCCTATCCAAACTCAGCCTCTCTCTTGCTGCAACCAAGATTCTGGATTTTTTGTATCGCTTACGATTACAGGAATGCACAGACACGCACATGCACACACATACACACACAAAGGAACCACCGTTCCACATACACCCGATTTCTCTCTCATCAGCAAACAAGAACCTACGCGGAAAGAGGCTATGAATAGAAGCTTGTCGAGGTGGAATGGTCAAAATGTCGAGGAAATGGTTGGGTAGATGGTGCGTGCTTTGACCTGTAGATCTTGAGGACGGGATAGGAGGAGTGTGGTAGAATATCGAGAGATTTGAAGTTTTTTTGGGTGCGATGAAGGGGAGGGAAGGAGGGGATTGGCGAGGGGTAGATGTTTTGGAATCGATCTTGAGATTTGTTTTTGGTGGGATTGAATTGAAGGAAGAAAGCCCCCAATCGACGAGGTTCTTGATCGCAGCATGAAACGTCCAGTCAAGGGGTCACGCTCGAATCGCAATCCAATCGATAGGCGAGGAATGAGGTGTATCCGACCTCTAGGCTTCCTGCGCTCCCTCGCCCTCCTCCTGCGCACTGAGCCTTCGGTTCTTCTCATTCTCCAACTGGTTGTAGAGTAAGAACAATGCCTTCTCGTTATGTTCCGGCAAGCCCGAGATGACGAACATCCTTTCGCCCGTATCGTCATGCGCCGTCTTGGCGATCGAGATCTTGGAGCCGCTCAAGCGACGAATCTCGTTGATCTTGGTTCCGCCGCGGCCGATGATGCAACCGACCATGTCACTCGGAATCGAAATTTTTTGTTCGCGGAAGTTGGGGTCGGACTCGTTCGCGGAAGGAGCGGAGGAGGGCGTCGCACCACCGGCTCCGTTACCAGAGACACGACGGGCTTGAGGGGAAGGAGCGCCACCGGCGTTGCCGAGGACACCACTTTCGATTCCGTTCGAGACGCGACGTTGGTTGCCACCGTTGTAGCCACCGGCATGGTTGCCACTCGAGGCACGACGGTTGCCGCCGACGGCGAACAAGGATGCGCCGGCGGGGAAGCCGTTGCCGATCGCACCGCCGTGACCGATACCCTCCGATCCAGGGTGGTACAGGACAGTGCCTTGCGAGCGGTCCCAGTCCTCGATGAGGCACTTGGCGATCTCACTGACGGCGAGACGGATCGCCTCAGGCGCACCCGAGACTTCGACGACGCGCTCGGTCGACTGCGGGAGCATCTCCTTACTCGCGACCATGCGCGCGCCGGATACGTCCTGAATCTGACGGATCTTGGCTCCACCCTTGCCGATGACGGAACCGATGAGCAAGTGCGAGATGAGCAAGCGCACGGTCGTCGTCGTCGAAGTGGGGGCCGTCGGGGCATCGGCGGCACCGGGGGCGGGGACGGGGTTCTCGAGGATCGTTTGCGCAACGAGAGAGTAGGCCTGTTTCAAAACAGGGCAGGGTCAGACCGGATCAGCTCAGTCCATCAAGACCCATTGGGTGCGCAAAGCAAGGCTTGCCTTGGCTACGCCATCGACGGAACCACCGACGGAGAGCACGCGGTCGACGATGCCAGGCACGACCTTGGACACGCCGGCCTTCACGTTCGAGTCTTGGCGGATCGTTGCGATCGTAGCACCCCCTCGGCCGATGATGACACCTGGTAGTGGCAGGAAGGTAGGTGTTGCGAGTGATGCGAAGTGGTGGAAGACGAGACGCGGGGAAGCGGAGGAGTTCAGGAGGACAAGCCATGGTCAGCATCGGATGTATAGAATGAGGTGGAAAAGACATCTTGGTTGTATGAGATGGCAATGACAGTTGCCGTTGCATCACAAGTGCATCTTTATGCGTTCAGACGTCGGAGATGCACGTGCTTTTGCGCCGTGTGCGAAGCGCCCGCCGGCGAACTCGTTGCGTCGTGGTCGACAGAGACAGAAGAGTGACCACGGGCCACTACAAGGAGAGGATCAAGCGCTGCAACTCACCAGCTTCCTTGGAGCTAACGAGCGCACGAAGGGTGAGACCCTCATCGGCGTTGTTGGCATTGTTGGCGTCGTTGTTGGCGTCATCCTCGAGCGAGAGCGCGCCGACGTTGGGCGTCTCGTCAGGGGCCGAGGTCGACGTCGCCGCAGCAGGGGCAGCAGACGCAGAGGCGTTGCTGGTGGCGGAGTTGTCTTCGACCTTGGTGGACATGTTTGAAAGAAAGGGGAGGCGGGTAGTGGAGGAGTTTGTGGGCGGAAGGAGTTATGGAAAGGAGGTCAGGTGAGCCGAGGGTGGAGGTGGGAAGGTGAGGGTTGCGGATCGAAAGGGGCGGCAGAAGGGCGGCGGCGACGAAGAGCGGTTATAAAGTGGGGACAAGGTGGGATGGGGAGTGGATGAGTTGTGGGGGGGTTGGGCGGGTGCGGAGTCGGGTAGAAGGGAGCAGGTGAGGAGCAGAGCCAAGCGAGGGCCAGCGCCCTCGCGAAGGCGCGACACCGCCAGACCTGGCGAAGGATAGCGAAGGACCACGCGACGACATCACTGATTCGATTAGGCATCAGCGCCTGCGCATTAGTAAGCCCCAAAAATCATCAAATTCTCTCCTCCTAGCGTGAGAGGTCGTTGCAGACGATTCTTGCAAGACTTGTATTTGCAGGCTCGGTACTCTGTGAGATCTCCCTTGCCGCCGGCGGGACCGAAAGTCCGCCGTCCACTGCACTGCACCGATTCGGCCGAAGAAACGGTTCGCCTCCGAGTCACACTGCGGCCACTGAGAGCTGGCAAGTCATGCAGACCCACCGATTTGGGGATACCAGTGCTTACAGCAAATGAACTGACAGTGTCAGGAATGCATGCTCTTCCGAGAGTATTGTCAAGGTACGGCACTGATTACCGCTAGCATTAGTATGTCAGCCCGACGCTCCAATGCAACAAACCTGATCATAGCGGCTCGTCTTCGTCTTGGCTGCACCGATGAGCGCCTGCGGGACAGCGGCTGCGTCTCCCTATAACTGAGTGCGAAGCCACACCATATCCCCGGCGGAATCTCACTCGTCGGCATCGCATAAGAGCGCTTTGGACTCGAGAGTTGGCTCCGGTTTCTAGACTTTTCAGAAAGACGGCGAGGATGAAGGTCGTGATGTAGATGCTGTTCAAACCCTAACTTTCTCAGCAATAGAACCCTAGGCGGGCACTCTTCAGATAAGATAAAGATGGTTGCCGAGTCTACAGCCGCGATCATGTTCTCTATGTCAACAGAACAAGACATGACCGTCGGCGGGGCCCGACGCCTAAGCGCCTAAGGCTGGGCCTGGGGCGTTTGAAAAAATCAAACAAAATGGACGAAAACGGAAGAAATCCACGTCTATATTACCACAAGGTGAACTTGGACTCACCATCGACAGGGCCCTCCAGCAGAACAAATGCTTGACGCATGGCTTGATGCTGACCCAAAACGGTTTTCGGAACGGTACCGAGTTTTTCGTTAAGAATTTTGTGACCGTGCGTGATTGTCTTAATGGACGCCTCAAGTGAGGGACTAAGACAGACCCTCGAGCGAGGCTGAGGGAGTGAGACGGTGGTAGTACCCGAGGCGTTCGCCGTGCCAAACGTGAACATGCTGCGCGTGACGGGCACGCTCCCGGCTCATCAGCTTGGTTTGACCCCTCGGAATGACACCGAACCATGGAGGGGCAAGACAGGTTATGGGTCATTTGGACTCAAAGTAGTACGAGCAGACGCGTTAAAAATACAGAAGTCATTTTAGAACCCTCAAGAACATTGTTCTGTACATCGGTGCCGTTACAAATGAGGTCGAAGCGGGTCAGAGTGACCTTGGTGACCTCGGTGACCAAGTGGTCTCCTTTCGGAGAACCGCAGCGCCAGGGTAGCTGCGATGCCGAGCGGCAGCGGCGCGGGCTAGCGTCATTGGCACCGATCAAGCGAGCTCGACTCGACTTGCTTCGTAAGCGCCAAGCCCAACCTCAGCGCCTATATGAGTGCGGCTCGCCCCTCACCGGCCTCACCTCTCTTTCTCTCTCTCCTTGCTTCTTCTTCGTTGCTGCGTAAGCCTCACATGGCTCCCCCACCACTGGGCCGTAACGACTCACGGACAGACGCAGGACCGAGGTGGTAGATGGTGGGATTCGGCAGTAGTGTACCTTCAGCCATCGTGAGTTCACCCCTCCCACTCGTCCGAGTACCACCCGAGCCTGACTCGGAACATCACCAGCCTCCCAGTCGCTTGCGCTTGAGCGTGGAGGAAATCCCCGGCAGCCCAGGTCGTCTTGCAAGGCAAAGAGTTTGGGATTCTTAAATTTTGTGACTGTATCCGGTCAGTCCCTTTGTGGCCACCTGCGAGCATGTACCGCTACCGCCACCGCCTCTGCCATCATCGGCCAGACCCCACCTCGTACCGTCGGACGGCCTTTGGCTGATCTTGCTTTCGCCTTCACCTTTGCCCCGCCGTTCATCTTCCTCAAGCTTCCCATTCCCATGACCACCTTCATTTTACAACGCCTTGACACCGCATTACACCGTCCCCACCTCTATCACCGACCTCAACTCCACATCCGATTCTCGTCTTCACTCTCGCGTCGACCATGAATCATCTCCACCTTCATCCGCTGCCTTCGCCTCTGCGCCTATTCCTTTCCCTCCCCCCTCCCCCTCACGCCGGCTCCTTCATTCTGTGTTGCTGTTCTTTCACCTGATCCTCACCTTCGACCTCGCCTTCACCCCACCGTCTTTCTCCGCCTCCACCTTCGCCTCCACCTCGAGATTTGGCGTCACAGGAGGGTCCCTTGCGGCCATTCGGCAGTTCACGTCATGGCGCGTATCTTTGATGCCCAACGACTTTGTCACGAAAAAGTGAGTCTTATGCTCGCCGAGTGTCGATAGTTCGCCTTCGCCCCCCTGTGCTCGAACCCAACTTGCTAGTTGCTGCCGCCGGCTGCCAGCAGCTTCTGCAGATCGCACCACGTCGCGACCGGTCAGATGAGGATGGGGGAGGAAAGGTTGGTGTGGGTCCTGCTGTCGTTGCTTTTTCTCTCTCTTCACGTGCACGGTCAGGCCGCGTTGCATAGCGGCTCGGACTGGGGTCTGCTCTTCGTTTTCTCATTGTTTGGGTAGAATAGAGTTTGGTGGTGATCACCGTACTGGAATGCGGATAGCGATAGAGGTGTGGAAATGGCACGGCTTGGAACGTTGAGTCTTGCGGCGCGGGCTTCAGCCCCCCTCAGAAGGCGAGTCATCGATTCCAAAAGCGACTAGCTCGAGCACTTTCTTGAGCTACCCTTCGCCGTCCCCCAGCATCTCGTCTCAGCTCTGATAACCCCTCTCCTGGCTGAAGTGTGACCACCATGTTCATCATGACGGATATACTGAAAGCCGAGACGATACAGAGGTCAGTGCGCTCCGTCATGGCTTGTACTACTTACTACCTTCCCCAGCACGGCGTTCGCTAGCGCTCCTCGTCGCGCTCGTTCAGCTCGAACCTTTGAGCTGGTGCTGCACCTCAAGCATGGTTCCCATCGCACCCAGCGACTCTCGGAGCTGACTCTTGGCCAGTATCCTCTATGTCTAACCCGTCTCTCGCACAGACCTCGGTCCTCTCCAGCTGGTGCACGACGTCGTGACGTGCTGCTTCCCCCACCTCAAGTCAAAGCGCCATCCCCCACTTCGGAGCCCTCTTCGCCAACGGTCACCTTGGGTGGTCGACGTCGGGCGCGTTCGTCCACTACCCCACGCGAGATCGAACACGGTCTGTGCCCTTCAACGTCGCCAGCAGTGGGGACGGAGGAGTCCATCGCCGCGAGCGGTTTGCACCGGTCCAATTCGGAGGATTTGTTTAGCGTTCGCATCAACCCGACCGGGGCGCCGGTTCACCCCATCCCTTCACCCACCATCACCACGGGGCACCCGCACTACCCCGTTCACGAGTACGCTCTCGAGCAGGACTACTCCTCCCACCAATACCATGTTGGATACGATCCATCCCATCACTACCACCCTCACGTTACTTCGCCGATGGTGGTGCCGTACCGCTCGTCTCCGAATGGCTCGATCGCCTCGCTTCCTCACCGTCACGCCTCCACCACCGCGTCCGATCATCACTCTGGTGTGGCCATTGCCAACGTCGACGACTCGTCCCACTCGCCGACAATGATCATACTCCACGGCGGAGTACCTCAACAAGCCTTCCCCTCGCCTCAGTCCTCCCCAGGCATCGCCATGCAAGACACCAGTGGCTGGCCCCCCGTCCCAGGCCAAGCCGAAACGGGCGCTCCCAACCTCAGCGCCCCTCCACGATCCCCCTTCTTCGATTGCCCTCCTCCATCCGTGTACCACCTTTCCCCGAACTATCAAAGTACTTCAGGGCCCATCGAGTTCATCCCACGACCTTACCCCTGTATGTCACCCAACCCTTACCCTCCTTTCCACCTTCCTCCGATGGGCGTCGGTTTTAGTCATGGACCCCCTATTCAAGATGGGCAATGCGCCGTCGGAGGGAGGATGGGGCCGTCGGTCCTGCCGCGATTGGAAGGTGGGGAGGTGTTTTACGAACGTTCGGGGGTGGTCAAGTTTTGGAATATGAGTGAGTGCACTTTCTCAACCTCTGTGGTCGAGATGGGCATGCTGCGGGTTTCGATTTGCTGACGATTGAATTGGGGGTGATGTTCGCAGAAGGCTGGGGGTATTTGGTCGATGACCACGCCTACGAGCTCGACGGAAGGGATGGTGAGTCGCACGAACAGATCCTTGAAAGTTCATGAGACTTCATGAGTCACTGACCTGGAGGTCACACCTCGCTTGTACCAGTCTTTGTACACCATACCGCGATTCGCCAAACCGGCGGCTTCTTCCGCTTCCTCGTCCCTCATGAAAGGGCGAGTTCCCCTTCTGCTACTTGATTTCTCCGCATGTTCCACGAAACTAATCTAAGTCTTTACAACTCTTCAGGTAACCTATGACCTCCTCTACAAAGAAAAGAAACCGCACCGACCCATCGGCAACGGATCCTCCGAAGAAGATCACGAACAAGGGGACCGCAATACGCGTCCTTCTCGTCGACTCGTCGCCCGCCTAGAAGATGTCAACATTCGTCCTGAAAAAGGTTGGAGTACAAATGATAATGGAAACGGGGAACCGGAGAGGGGTTTGGCTGCTCAGAATGTGAGGGATGGGAATGGTCAGTTTTCCATATCTTCGACCCCTCTAGGTTCCAAGGTCGGTGAAGTGATGTTGATCTCCACACCTTTCTTAATGATCACAGGGATGAATTTCTGGCACTGCGAACGGGAACCCCTATTCGACGAACTGGGACTTGCATCACGTCTGCCCAAAAATTCCAAGAAGGATACTTTCGCGGGGTTGAAGACCACGACGACGAGGTCGACTGCGCATTCGGCCCTCCCTGGACAGGCAGGTGAGGCTGGAGTGGGCGGGGGTGATAAGGTAAAAGGGGTGCATTAGAGTGATTAGAGAGGGTGGATGAATAGACCCTGGGATTGGCCTCCAAACGCGACATGATTGACTAGGTACTCGGCGGGAGCGACGATATTTTCTTTCTTCGCATTTGGCTGTGGCATCATCCTCAGCTTACTTGATCTTGTTGTGTGTGGAGGAGTCTATCTCTGATGTTGTTTAGCATAGAATGTGCATGTTAATGTGATCACATAAACTCAGCTCTATGAACACCTTGGTGGTACACACGAGTCCCTCAAATCCTACCGAAAGAACGATCGCAACCCATAGTCAACCTTGCAGTACGAACGCATTCTCCCTCACATCCTCGCCCCCCTCTTTCTCACCGTTCCCCACCAAAAACCTAGTGACCGTACTCCAACACCTCCGATCGATCTCCATATGCGCCCCCTTACAAACGCCTTTCCAAACCACGCCTCTCGCGTCCAATTCCTTCAACCCGATATAATCATCTTGATAGAGGGGCAAGTCGGCCCATTCGACGGGATCGACGTAGCATGTTGGGTCGAGGGAGAACGGACAGGGGGAAGCGGTCGGGGAGGGGAGAGTGAAGTGCGCTGTGTGGGGGGGTACAACGGTGGTGTCCATTCTTTTCTCGGGGATGTCCGAATGAAAAGAGAGAGAGAGAGAGAGGGAGTGTGAGTTTCCAAAGGGGATGTAATCGGTGAGAGGGGAGGGGTTTTAGGACTCACGAGAACCTCAACAAGACCAATTTTTCCAACCTCGCAAAGTTCCTCTTGTACGTCTGATTCCTACCCTCCCCTTGATCCCGAACCCTTACTCCAACCACCTCCCCATCCTTCGGCGGTCCCACTTTCCTATCCCCCTCCCTCTCATTGTTGATATCCTTCAAAAAAACATTGACCTTCAAGTAGTCTTCGATCCTCGCCTCATCACGTACGTATTGAGCGGGAAGGAGGTTCTGTTGGGCCCAGGAGGAGTAGAGACCGTTCTTGAGGAGGGATAAGCGGAAGAGGTGACAGGTTGAGAAGGGGGAGGATCCGGGTGGGCAAGGGGGAAGGGAGGAGATACCCATCTGGAAAGACAGGAAAAGAACGGGGATCAACGCTTTGATCGAAGCAGTCCCCTTTCAAGGTCGAGCACGTTTCCGAGACTAAACTGACATGCTGCGACCCCAGCGTGATCAAACTCCTAAAATTGAGCTCGGAGCATCGCTCAACGAGCCCACGAAGTAATTGACCGCCTTGGGAGAACCCGATCGCATCGACCTTGCCCGAAGGGTTGAGTTGAGGATCCACGAGTTGGGGTGTTTGGGTGAGCTGTTCGCACACGAGAGCGATTTGGTCGTTGGCGTTGCCGAAGAAGGTTGAGCGTCTGTCGAGAATTCACATCGTCAGTACGATCGCTCGTTCCGTGTGTCGTTGAAGGAGTTGTATACGTACTGGTCCGCAGCACCACCTTCACTGACGCCGATGAGATGAACGTAGACACCTTTGAGCTTGTGATGGCCTTGCAGCTCGGCTTTGAGCGCGAGCAATCCAGGAGCATCGTAGCGGTCGCCGAGGCCGTGCCAGAGCTAGTTGGGACGCAGAGGGGGAGAGGGTCAGAGAGGAAGATGATTTTACGCGGGAGATGGGCGGGCACGTGCGATGATGGGAGTGGGGATGCTGGTGTTGGACTTGATCAGACGACCGGCTCCGGATGTCGAGGCTGGCAGTGCATAGCCCAAACAGGGAAGCAACGCGAGGCCCCATAGCGACGAGGAGACTGCAATTCGCATCGTGGTGGAGGGTGCTGTTGAGGTTGACCCCGGAACGGACTACTGTGCCGAGCTGCGGGTCGGTTGAGAGGTGTTGAATGACGGGTCGGCCGGGGGAGCTGCCGGGGGTTCCCACGTGGGGAAGGTGGCGCGCCGCAAGCACAGCCGCAGCGAGAGCGTCGAGTCGCTACGACCAGACACGGGCGATGGTTGATGTACGGACGAGGTAGGCTTGGTCGGGTCGGATGAGTGTAGGCTGGGGAGTGGGGTTGAAGTAACTGGGACGGGATAATCACCTCCGCAAACTGGTGGGGCTTCGCAGAGCTTCGCAGTCGCCGACCGCCGCCGCTGGGGATCGCGCGCGCTCGGACCCACTCGGACCCACTGCGATTGCTCTTCCCGGGGCAGCGCCCACGCCCACTCCCACGCCCACGCTCACTCTCTGCTCCTCCTCCTTGCACATCCTCCGCTCCCCCAGACCACCTCACCATGGCATTATGATCCGCTCTCTCATCCGCTCGTGTCCATGTCGGATACCGCGCGTGCTCTTCACCCGTCGCCGTCCGCCATCGCCTGTTGCCCCTCCCGTCGATCACCGTTCGTTCAGCAGAGTCCGAGCTCAAACACCAACCCGACGAGCACCTGGACCACCGTCACAATACCCAACATGGCAATTCGACTCCACCGTCAGGGCCTTTCCCTCACCGCGGTCGTTCTCGTCGACTTGTGCACCTCGTCAGCTCACCGTCCCGGTCGAGGCCCCTGAAAAGATCAGGGGTGAGGCTGAGACCGAGGCAGCAACCATACCCTCTTTGGCGGCTCGACCCTTCAAGCTCCGTCCCTACCAGATCGACTGCATCAATACCATTCTCGACACTCTATCCACGACCGAGCTTTCTCGTCTCGGCATATCCTCTCCAACCGGTCAGTCCAGAAGACTCGCCACAATCGAGCAGATTTCTCACCCCAACCCTCGGGGAATGACCTCCCTACAGGCAGCGGAAAAACAGCAATGTTCACCGAGTTGATTCCCCGACTACCGGCAAGGATACATCCCGATACGGCACAATTGGCAAATCGCGTCTTGATTCTGGTCGGCACCATTCAATTGGCCAAGCAAGCCGCCGAGGTGGTGAAGACGACGTATCCTGCCTTGGTCAGTCGTTCGTCACCGTGTGGGCCGTCTCCAAGGGGATCACAATGTGTCTAATCCTTCAGGGTATCATGCTGTCCCTTTTCAGCACGTCGAAGTCGAGCAAGGTGACAACGACGCAAGTGGATTCGCCGACGTGACCGTGGCCACTTTCCAAGCGAGTCACTCGAGATTCGACGGTCGCGTTGAGAGCTCAACACAGTCTAATCTCGCCCGATCTATTCTAGACTCTTGCTAGAAGCGATCTTGCACGTTTGGACAAGTTCGATCCGAGTACTTTCAAGGCCGTCATCGTCGATGAGGTGCGCACCCGAAAGCGGCTCCCCACAAGCTCAGGTTCCATACTGACACCGACGTGTGGACCACTGCAGGCCCATCACGCGGCCTCTCAATCCTACATCAACATCCTCTGTCGCTTCGACCCTCGCATCAGCGAAACATCCGAGACCTCGGCGGTCATCATCGAAGACGACGTACTTGCCGCTTCTCCCGTCCTCTCCTTCTCCGCCGAATCGACTCAGCCTGATCCTCCTCATCTCCCGCCCAAGCCCTTCTGTCTATCCGCCTCTGGTGAACTCTGTATCCCCATTCTCGCTTTCACCGCAACCTTCTCCCGCGCCGACGGATTGGCCCTGGGTAAAGTCGTCCAAAAGATCGTCTGGCACGCCTCATGGCTCGACATGATCACCAAAGGTTGGCTATGCGACATCCGATTCACGACCGTGAGACTCGGCTCAGCACTCGACCTCAACTCCATCGGCACCTCCAAAACTTCCGGCGACTTCATCATGGCTTCCCTAGCTCGTGCGGTCGACCAAGCCCCGATCAATCGAATCTGCGTCGAAAGTTGGAAGGAGAAAGCCGAACAAACTCGACGATCGACGTTGGTCTTCGCGGTGGATGTGAACCATGTGGTTTCGTTGACGAATGCGTTTAGGGAGCAAGGGATCGATGCGAGGTTCGTGCATCAGGGGATCAAGATTAGGGAGAGGGAACAAATCTATGATGCCTTTCGAAATGGGGAATTTCAGGTCTTGGTTAATTGCAGTCAGTCTCTCCATTCTCCCTCACGCTGTCAGCTTCTACTTGCCCAATCCTGACACGGTGAACAACCCCCCACCAGGTATTCTCACGGAAGGCGCTGACTTTCCCTTTATCGACTGCGTACTCCTCGCCCGACCGACCAAATCGCGCAACCTCTTTCAACAGATGATCGGTCGAGGGATGAGGAAGAGTCCCTTGACGGGGAAAACAGATTGCCTCATCATTGATTTCGTGGGGAACTCGACGGAAGGTATCGTGTGTACGCCGACTTTGTTCGGGATTGATCCGAATTTGGCTATTGAGGGTAAGCAAGTCGAATTACACGAGGGTGCCAAGGGTGGAGCTTCGCTGACCCACCTTCACGTCCCACAGCCCGATCAACAAAGGACCTACAAAACCTCGCCATCACCTCCCCCGCTCCTGAACCGCGAGCCTTAATCCTCCCCTACATCGACGCCGACCCTTCCCGCTTAGCCTACGAAGAATTCAATACCGTCACCGAATTCCTCACCTCTCGAACCAAAGCTTCGACGACGAAACACTCGGAATCAAGCCGGATCCCTCTTTCGCGTTTGACACGTAATTCCTGGATCGGGGTAGGACAGGGTGCTTATGTCTTGGAGTTGGGAGGGAAAGGCTATATCCGAATCTCGCCAAAGGACGACGCTCCCACCTCAATCCCACAATGGGAAGCCAAAGGTTATCGTCGCATACCCCAACTAGCCTTCACTCGTAACCCCTATGCAAAACCTACCGTTTTGGGAACGCACCCCGACATTCGTCATCTGCTCGCCACCATAGACGCCCTCGTCGCTAATGTCGACTTGTGGAAACCCACCATCTCGACTCGTCGTTTCGCACCATGGCGTGAACATCCTTCCACCCCTTCTCAACAAACTATGCTTTCCAACAAGTTGAAGAATGAGATCCAAGATGGGAGGATCGAAGGACTTTGGGTTCCAGGGAGGGAGAGGGAAGGTGGGTGGGTCAAGGTTGAGGAATTAAACAAGGGGGAGGCTTGCGATTTGATTACGAGGGTCATGCATGGTGGGATTGGGGCGTTGAGAAAGGTCAAGAAGGAAGTGGAGAAGGCGAGGAAGAGCTTGATCAAGCAGGGGTCGAAGAGTGCGTCGAGCTGAGCGTGGGGAAGGGCTGTTGCCGGCCGCGCGCGTAGAGTCGAAAAGACAGGGGGTCCGCCGAGATCGAGGCCCTTGTCTGCACAGAAATGTTGCTACCTTCTTCTCCTCTTTGGCATGTTGTACATGATCCTTTTGCGTTCACCAAATGAGATGCATTTTGGTCGATTCCTTTCACGCAGCAACAAAGCCAGAAGCCAGTAGACTTCCAACGGTTTTTGTCTCAAGAGTCGAATCTGAAACCCGCGCTATGGCCCAAACAGGAGAATTCGCACTCCATCGGCCAGCCCCCTCTCGCCGCCGGCCGCCGCCGCGCCTCGCTCGTCGAGCACCCCCACTTCGCTCCGGCTGGCCGTCACAGGCCCGGCGTTCCAAGCACACAACGGTCGCGTTTTGTGATGAGAGCATCGGACAAGAATAAAGAGCGACGGCTCGCGCAACGTCCGTCGAAGGCAATTTTCGTCGTCACACTTCCATAGTGCGATAAATCACTCGAACACTCTCCCCCCGGTGTGCTCCGTCTATCTTTTTGGTGCCCTTTGTTTCGTCCCTCTTCTCGTAATCTCTTGACTCGACGCTTTTTGCATCACGCTCTTTCCACCCTTGGAACGAACATCACCTTCGACCATCGACGCAGGCCCTTCAAATTTCAGCAACCGAGTCACCGCTGCTCGCACCGGTCCGGTGAGGTCAGTCCTGGTCCAAGTGTGCCCGATCTCGCTGGGCGGGGTTCAAACGATTCTGACAGCCCTGGACTGACACAAAACGTTTTGTATAATAGCTTTCTACAGTCTGTGATCTACAACATCGCCACAACAACCAGTGGCAATACTGCCAGCACTCGTTGCCTTCCCCCCACATCGGCCGGCACTTTTTCTTTGAGTCCAGCTCCCGGACTCCGCTTACAATCGCGAACCGCGAGGAAATCTCCACCGCCAAATAAATCTCGGCCGGCAAACATTCAGTCATGAAGCTCACACCCGCCAAAATCTCGAAAAAAGCCGCTGCCGCGACGGCTCACATCGATGCGATCACGAACGACATGCTCGACACTTCGGCGAGCGAACTCCTTCGACGCCAACCCGTCGCTGAAGGGGTGGAGACCATCTCTTTCCTCGAAAGATGGTCGACGTCGGGAACGCAAGAGATTGTGTTGCATCAGAAGGAGATCGATGGAGAGAGGTCGGTTTGGAGGTTCGTGGGCCCTAGTAAGGATTTGCCGAATATGATGAAGCACGTCAGGGCCGGCGGCGTCCCGGTTGCTGGTAGCAAGAGGGCACGTCGAGCCGAGGACGAACAGGGAGCCGAGGACGAAGAGGATGAAGACGAAGATGAGGTTGAGGTCGAGATGCCTCGGAACGCACGTCGACGTGCTGCTGCTGCTGCTGCTCGACCGACTGCGGGTACAACTCGCGCTCGCAAAGCTGCTGCTGCTGCCGCTGCCGCTGGGGTCGTCTTTGATCAAGATCCCTTCGTCACGCCATCGACGAATGCTCAACGATCAAGTAAATCAGCTTCGGGACGAGAAGACTCGGGGGTCCGTCGTGCACCAAAGAAGGCTCGCCGCGTTCCCACTGCCTCCTCGGCGCTTGCCGAAGCTTCCGACGACGATGGCGACGCCACCGAGACCGAGGCGACGACCCCTCGGGGAAGCAAGCGATCGACCGCAAAGTCGACGGCCAACAACAGTCCTTCGGACTACAACACCAACGTCACGCTGCGTCGTAGCCTTCGTCGACGACGAGAGGTCAGTGAGGTGTCTGACTCGACCGTCGCTGCGAGCTTGGACGATCTTGGATCGCTTTGCGGAGGCATAGATGACCTTGGATTCGATGTTACGGATCAAGGTTAGTCCATTGACCAATATTTGAGAGATCCTGTATCAACTAATTATTGTATTCTCTTGTGTTCCACTACAGATACCGAGATGGGCCGAGGTTCAGTCGTGCCCCGTCCTACGGCGTCTACGTCCCGAGTCAAGGTCGAACATGACCTCTGAGCGCGCGTCCAGTACCAGCCTCGAAACATTTCTTTGACTTGCCCATCTCTTCCATTCTTGTTGTTCGCGCTCGTTCCCCATTCTTTATACGCGACACGTTCTTTCACGTCCCTCTTTCGCCGCAGCGATCTTTTTCTTACGTGTCTACGGCTGGTCCGGCGTCCATGCTATCTTTTTACCCCCCGTCTTTCGTGTACCTTGCTTGCATTCTCAGCTCATGGATCCCATACGACACTTCACATGCTGTCCTTGGAGACCTTTTCGAAGAGCTATTCGCATGAGGCCTTCTCGGAACGGCTCAAATGACTCTATGGTGACACATCAAGCTCTCACTCTCTTCTCTCTCAGATCACGAGAAATTTGGATGAATGAAAACGACATTACATTGTGGGGAAAGGTATTCATAAACTCCGGAAACTGTATAGAGGCGAGAAGCGAACAAGAGACACAAAACAGAAAGGAGATGAGAAGATAAGGAAGCAGCTGCAAACTGGTCAAAAACTCGACCAGGACCCGATTCCGATTTTTTGAGGGTTTTGTAAAGAGAGAGAGAAGAGAGAGAGAGAGGGGGGGGGGGGGGGGAGGAGTTTCTTCAACAAATAAACATCGAGGCGCAACACGATAGAGAGAGAGAGAGAGAGCAAACAAGATTATACGGCGGACGGAAGGGTAGGAAACGTGCGTGCGAGGAATGCGAGCGTGAAGGGACTTCGATGCTGTTTTTCAGAGTCGTTGAAGTTTTTTTGGGTTGGGGAGGAAAACAAACAGGCGCCGTCTAGGCCTGGATGGCGACCGGCGCAGCCGGCTTCCTCGACTTGAAGGATCGCTCAGGAATCGATCCGGCGGCGGGCAATCGGGTGTTGCCCACCAAGTACTCGTCAACTTGGGCGGCGCATCGTCGGCCTTCAGCGATAGCCCAGCTGTACACGGACGACTCGAGATCAGTTCTCTGGTCCAGACAGGCGCGAGAAGAGCCAGTGCTTACACAATAAGAGATTGACCACGACGAGCATCACCAGCAGCGAAGACGCCGGGGACGTTGGTGGCGAACTTGCCGTAGTCGGCCTTGATATTGGATCGAGCATCCTGCTCGAGGCCGAGCGCCTTGATGGCAGCCTCCTCGGGACCCAAGAATCCAAGGGCGAGAAGAACGCTGCATGAAGGAGAATGTCGATACGTCAGCAAAAGTGGATGAACTGAAAAAGCAGCACGCGGTGCAACTCACAGATCGGCGGGGAAGAACTCCTCCGAGCCCGGAATCTCGGCCATCTTCCATGCGCCGAAGGCGTCCTTCTCCCAAGCAACGCGAACGGTGTTGATACCCTTGACCTTGCCGTTGCCGTCCGAAACGAACTCCTTGGTGCTGATCGAGAATTGACGCGGGTCCGAGCCGAACAAGGAAGAGACTTCGGTGTGTCCGTAGTCGACCTTGAAGGTGCGAGGGAACTGAGGCCAGGGGTTCGACGCCTGGTCGCGCGTTGGCGGGGGCTGGGGCAGCAACTCAAAGTTGGTGACGCTGAGCGCACCGTGACGAACGGAGGTACCGATGCAATCGTTACCCGTGTCACCACCACCAATGACGATGACATTCTTGCCCTTGGCCGAGAGGTAGTTGCCATCCTCAAGGTTCGAGTCAAGCAGCGACTTGGTGTTGGCCGACAAGAAGGTCATGGCAAAGTCGATGCCGTCGAGGTTGCGGTTCGGCAACTTGAGGTCACGAGGCCAGGTCGCACCCGTGGCGACAATGAGCGAGTCGCTGGCCGAGCGGATCTCGTCAATGTTGTGGGTGACACCGACGTGGGCCTTGGTGACGAACTTGACACCCTCCTCGGCCATGAGGTCGAGACGGCGTTGCACGACACGCTTGTCGAGCTTCATGTTGGGGATACCGTACGTGAGCAGACCACCGCATCGGTCTTGACGCTCGTAGACGGTGACCGAGTGACCGGCCTTATTGAGCTGATCGGCGGCGGCGAGACCGGCGGCACCGGAACCGATGATGGCGACCGATTTGCCCGTGCGGACCTTGGGCGGCTGGGGCTTCATCCATCCCATTTCGAAACCCTTGTCGATGATGGCGCACTCGATGCTCTTGATGCCGACGGGCTGCTCGTTGATGCCGAGCACGCAAGCACCCTCGCAAGGAGCGGGGCAAACGCGACCGGTGAACTCGGGGAAGTTGTTCGTCATGAGCAACCGGTCGAGCGCATCCTTCCACTGGCCCTTGAAAACGAGGTCGTTCCACTTGGGGATCAAGTTGGAGATGGGGCAACCACTGTCGGACTGACAGAAGGGGACACCGCAATCCATGCAACGTGCGGTCTGCTGCTTGCAATCGTCCTCGCTGAGGCGGGTCGAGAGCTCGGCCCAATCCTGCACACGCTTGCGCGGGTTGCGGTATGACTCGGTCAGGCGCTTGTACTTCATGAAGCCGCGGATCTTGTCGAGCTGCTCGACGCGCTTCTTGGCCGTGGTGTCGTCCACCATCGCGTCCTCGAGATCAACGACCGAGGGCTCGTTGGACTTGTGAGCGGGCTGGACACCGGCGACGGGGATGACGATGTCAACAGGAGGGTGCTTGGCGGCCTTCTCCTGCGCCTGCTTGGCGGCCTCGGCCTCGAGCACGGCCTTGTAGTCGAGGGGCATGACGCGCACGAAGCGAGGCAGCCACTGGTTGAAGTTCTTGAGTACGCGCTCGGCAAAGAACGAACCCGTCCAGTGCTGGTGGTCCTCGATCATGCCACGCAGCTCGGCGATCTCACGCGGGTCGTTGACGGTGTCGAGCTCGACCATCTCCATATTGACCTTGGCGCGGAAGTCCTTGGCGCCGTCAAAGACGTAAGCAATACCACCGGACATACCGGCGGCGAAATTGCGGCCGGTCATACCGAGAATGACGACGCGACCACCGGTCATGTACTCGCAACCATGGTCACCGCAGCCTTCGACGACGGCAGTCGCGCCCGAGTTGCGGACGGCGAAACGCTCGGCGGCAATACCGCGGAAGTAGGCCTGACCCGAAGTGGCACCGTACAAGCAAGTGTTGCCGACGATGACGTTTTCCTCGGCCTTGAAAGGCGAGGCCTTGGGAGGGTAGACGATCAAGCGACCACCGGAGAGACCCTTGCCGACGTAGTCGTTCGAGTCACCCTCGAGCTCGATCGTGATACCGGGAGCGAGGAAAGCACCGAGCGATTGACCGGCCGAGCCCTTGGCGTAGATGTGGATCGTGTCTTTGGGTAGACCCTCCTCACCGTACCGCTTCGAGACGTGGTTCGAGAGCGTCGTGCCGAGTGCACGGTCGGTGTTGACGACGTCGCAGTCGATGCGCACGGGCAGGCCCTTGAGCAAGGCAGGCTCGGCCTCGTCGATGAACTTGTTGTCGAGGCGGATGTAGAGCTTGTGATCCTGCGCGCGCGACTTGAAGGTCGCGACACCGGGGCGCATTTGCCAGGCGGGCTTGAGCAGCGCCGACAAGTCGAGGTTCGCTGTCTTGGGGTTGCGCAAGCTATCGTCGACACGGAGCATGTCGGAGCGACCGACCATTTCGTTGATGGTGCGGAAACCGAGCTTGGCCATAAACGATCGCATCTCCTCGGCGACGTAGTACAGGAAGTTGACGACATGCTCGGGTTGACCGGAGAACTTTTTGCGCAGCTGCTCGTCCTGGGTCGCGATACCGACGGGGCAGGTGTTGAGGTGGCACTGTTGACGTAGTGAAGGGGAACGAACAGTTAGCAAGTGCCTTGAAGCAGGGTTTATCCTACTCAGTCGATCCACTTGCCTTCTTCATCATGATGCAACCCATGGCGATCTGTGAATTCGAAAGTAAGCAAGCGCAAGGTCAGCACCGAAAGGCTATGTGCGAGTTTAAGTCGGTGATCCCCACGCACCAAAGGCGTCGTCGCGAAGCCCCACTCTTCAGCACCCAACAAGCACGCGATCGCGACATCCCGGCCGGTACGGATCTGGCCATCGGTCTGGATCGTAACTCGACCACGGAGGTCGTTGAGTACGAGCGTTTGATGGGTCTCGGCGAGACCAAGCTCCCAAGGGAGTCCGGCGTACTTGATACCGGTCCATCGCGAAGCACCCGTTCCACCATCGTGGCCAGAGATGAGGATGTGGTCGGCCTTGGCCTTGGCAACACCGGAAGCGACGACTCCGACACCGACCTCGGACACGAGTTTGACCGAGATGCGCGAGCGCGGGTTCGAGCACTTGAGGTCGTAAATCAATTGCTTGAGATCCTCGATCGAGTAAATGTCGTGGTGAGGGGGAGGCGAGATGAGACCGACACCCGGGGTCGAGTGACGCGTGCGTGCGATCGACTTGGACACCTTGTGGCCGGGCAATTCACCACCTTCTCCGGGCTTGGCACCTTGGGCCATCTTGATTTGCAACTCGTCGGCATCGGCGAGGTAGTTCGAGGTCACACCGAAACCTGTAGCAACCAACGAAAAAACCTCCGCCGTCAGTATCTCATGAAACGAAACATCGCATCTTCATAGAGAAACAATCTACTCACGTCCCGACGCAATTTGCTTGATCGACGATCGCATCGTATCGCCGTTGGGCAAGAGGTCCGATCGTTCGGCGTCCTCTCCACCTTCACCAGTGTTGGACTTGCCGCCGATGCGGTTCATCGCAATGGCCAAGGCCGAGTGGGCCTCCATTGAGATGGAACCGTACGACATGGCACCGGTCGCGAAACGGCGCACGATCTCGTGCCACGGCTCGACCTGCTCGATCGGGATCGGCGTCGCCTTGACAAAATCAAAGTCGAGCAGACCTCGCAAGGTGACGGCACGGACTTGGCGACGAGCGTTCGCGGCGTAGGCGTCGTACGACGACTGGTTCTTTTGGCGAACGGCATTCTGGAGCTCGGCGATACCGGTGGGGTCGTTGATGTGGGGCTCTCCTCCGTCGCGCCAGTGGTACTCACCCGTCTCGGGCAAGCCGGGGGGCAAAACGGTCTCTCGTGAAGGGTAACCACGCTCGTGGATCTCGAGCGCGTCCATGGCGAGCAGCTCGAAGGTCGAACCGGCGACACGCGAAGCGGTGCCGACGAAGCAACGGTCGACGACCTCCTCGGCCAAACCGAGCGCCTCGAAGATCTGCGCACCCTTGTACGACTGCAGGGTCGAGATACCCATCTTGGACATGACCTTGAGAATACCGTTGTTGGTGGCGTAGAGGTAGTTCTTGATGACTTGGCCTTCAGTCAAGTCCTTCTTGAGCAAGCCCTCGCGGCGGAGCTTGAGCATCGCCTCGTACGCGAGGTAAGGACAGATACCATCGGCACCGTAGCCGACGAGCACGCAGATATGGTGCACCTCACGGGCCTCACCAGTCTCAACAATAAGCGCGACCTTGGAACGCTGCTTGTTGCGGACCAAATGGTGGTGCACACCACCGGTCGCGACGGCGGATGAGATGGCAACGCGATCAGGACCGACGGCGCGATCCGAAAGGACGATGACGCGGATGTTTTCGGCGATCGCGTTCGAGACCTCGGCGCAAATGCGGTCGAGACATGCCTCGTATCCGGCGGGACCCTCGGCCTTGTCGAAGGTGATGTCGATCGTGCGCGCGGGCCACTCGGGGTTGACGGTGTCCAAGCGCTTGAGGGCGTTGGCCTCCTCGATCGTGAGCACGGGCGAACGGAGCAACAATCGGTGGCACTGGTTGGGGTTCATCTCAAGCATGTTGCCCTCGGCACCGACGTAGCACTCGAGCGACATGACGATCGACTCTCGGATGGGGTCGATGGGAGGGTTCGTAACTTGAGCGAAGAGCTGGCGGAAGTAGTCAAAGATGACGCGCGGCGCCGTGGCCATGCACGCCAAAGGGGCATCGTTGCCCATCGATCCAAGCGCTTCCTTGCCGTCGTTGACGAGCGGTCGCAAGAGGAGGTCGAGCTGCTCGAACGAGTAACCGAACGCGAGCAAACGCGGATCGGTCGAGACGGTCGAGTCGTCAAGGACGCCCGTGAGCGAAGCTCCCTTGGCTCGCTCGCGGGCGATGATGTTGGGCAAGCTGAGCATCTGCGACTCGATCCAGTTGGCGAAAGGCTGCTTGGCCGCGGTCTTCATCTTAAGCTCCTTGTCGTCGACGATGCGGCCCTCGACAGTGTCGACGAGCAGCATCTTTCCGGGTTGGAGACGACCCTTACGGGTGATCTTCTCGGGTTCGACGTAGATGGTACCGACTTCGGAACCGCAGATCATGAGGTCGTCGGACGTCGTGATCCATCGGCAAGGGCGGAGACCATTGCGGTCCAAGTTGGCACCGCAGTAGCGCCCGTCGGAGAAGGCGAAGAGCGCAGGTCCGTCCCACGGTTCCATCAAGCATGCCGCCCATTGGTAGAAGGCGACCTTCTCCTTCTCCATGTCGGTGTTGTTCTGCCACGCCTCGGGGACGAGCATCATCACGGCCTCGGGCAAGGTCAGAACGGCGTTGACGGTCAAGAGCTCGAGCACGTTGTCGAACGCGGCCGAGTCGGAACCACCGGTCTCGATGATCGGGTAAAGCAAGTCGAGTTCGTCGGCGAAGCGCGACGACTGCAAGTTGCCCTCGCGAGCACGCATCCAGTTCTTGTTGCCGCGGACGGTGTTGATCTCACCGTTGTGGGCGACCCATCGCATCGGCTGGGCTCGGTCCCACGAAGGGTAAGTGTTGGTCGAGAAACGCGAATGGACCAAGCAGAAGTGCGAGGCAAAGAGCGCGTGGTTCAAGTCGTGGTAATAATTGTAGACTTGCACAGGCGCGAGCTGGCCCTTGTAGACGACGTTCTTTTGCGAGAGCGAGCAAATGTAAAAACCGCTCGAGAGCAAGAGCGTGTGCGTCGCGTGCTTGCGGAGCACATACAGCTGGCGCTCGAAGTACTTTTCGTCGAACGTCGAGTCCGGGTCGGGGGTGTTGCCGTAGCCGTACGAGGTGCTGAGCACGACGAAGGGCTGCAAGATCAGGGGCTCGCGCGAGAGCGCGGCGGGACCGAGGATCGAGCCGTCGGTCGGGACGGGGCGCCAGCCGAGCACGCGGAGGTTGACCGACTCGGCGATCTGCTCGAACGTCGCTTTTTGCGAGGCCAAAAGCTCGTCGTTGCCCTTCTTGAAGAAGACGTTGCCGACGGCGTACTCGCCCTCGTGGGGCAGCGTGACCCCGAGCTCGCGCTCGGCTTCGCGGACGAAAAAGTTGTGGGGGATACCGACCATGACTCCGGCACCATCACCATCGCGAGAATCAGCACCGGTGGCACCTCGATGCGTCATGTTGCCTATGAGAAGAAGACAGTCGTGAGCTCGAGGTCAGCATTCTGCGCGGCTCACTAAGGAGGGCGAAAGACAACGCACAGAGGAGGGCCTTGGCATCCGAGACAATCTTATGTGACGGTTGACCCTTGATGTGGCAGACGAATCCGACACCGCACGAGTCCTTCTCGTTTTCGGGGTTGTAGAGACCCTGAGCGGCGGGGAGACCGAGCGAGGCCTCATCGCGCAAGACGCCATCGGCGTGGGGGAGCAAGTCGAGCGACGACAACTCGGTGTTCACGCTCGAGGACGAGGCATGATCGGCGGGCAAGTCGAAAGAGACGGCTTTTTTGTTGTTGACGGGGGCTGCACGGACAGTGGGGGCCATTGGATACCTCGAAGGGACTCGAGGGCTGTTGGTCGTTTAAAACCCCAGATAAACAGTTTGCGCAAAGTAGTGGTGAGGCGAGCGGAGAGGAGAGTTGGGTTTTTGAAAACGGCGCGGCGGATGGAATCACGTTCAAGTCGGAGGCGAGAGTCGTGCAGTGTGAGTGGCACCGAGGCGCGCGCGCGACCAGACAAGCGAGCCAAGTCGAACAGTGGCGGAGTCACGAGGCCGTAACGGACGGGCGTGTCAGGAGGGCGAATTCGCAGCGACGTGGCGTAACAGAGAAGGGAGACGGAAGCAAGGCATGTCAGCAAAGTATCCCGGATGACTTGTCGTACAATGCAGCACACTAGAATGACTAGGGTTCGATCTCCGGAGCATCCACAGGTCCAAGGCAGCGAGCGAATCCCGCCAGAGGCCAGGCGCGAAAAACAGCCCAGCTGCTATTGGCCCGGGCAAGGTCGTACATAGAACGGCCCGATGCCAGGCCCATCCCTGGAGCCGTTCCATCGAGGACGGGAGCGCCACATCGCTGGCACCAGAGGAAGGAGGGGTAGTCGCCACTAACCTAGCAATGGGTAATGTCCGAGTAGCTGGTGTGATCTCAAGGAGCAGAAGCTACAGGCGAGACGTGGGTCGCTTGCGGCTTGGGCTGGACGATGAGGAGAGGCGGAGGCGATAAGGAGCGGGCTCAACCGTTCAAGGGGCGTGTTCGCAGCGATCGATACAGGGAAAGGCCTAAAGGGGCGGTTTCACTGGCGATGTGAGCGGCGTAGGTGGCTCGGGTTTCGTCTAGGTGCTCTTTGGGCTGAAGCTGGTTGCGTGACTTTATAGAGCAACGACCTCGATCGAGAAAAGGGAAGGGGGAAACCTTCAAAAGGGGAGCGGCGACGGGTTGACTGGTGGGGCGCGGAGCGATTCGCGGAGCTCTCGAAGCCTGCCTGCCGTCCTTGCGCCAAGGTCCCGGCGAGTCAGCGCCAGTCCAATTCGACCGATTCGCCGCAGCCCAGCCGACGCGCAAGCCCAGGCAGCGAACGTTCTCGGGCTTTACGAGCCCGGAGCTTGCACCCGGACCTTGACCAACTTTTTTCAGGCTCAGCTAATAGACGTCTCTCTGCGACCGCCGGTAGCTCCGATCACCGAAAGTTCGTCCAGGAAAACGGTTTAACAACATGTCTTTGCCACGGGCTGATAAAGTCCGAGTACCTACCTAGGGATCGGGATTCACCGGGAGGTTGTAAGTCCGGGCCACCTGCAAGTCTCTACCGTTAAAAAAGTGTCAGGTGACCTCGTCGTCGTCGGCATCATTGGGCATCGTTCGGGTTTGGACTCGCGGCAAGAGCCGGAGCGCTCGGGGCTGAATCCGGCCCTTTCGAGACAAGAGAGAAAAAGGGTCCATTACTAGCTCTTGTCTCCGTCGACGAGGAGCCCGACACGGACACGGGACGGGACGAGCAGCCACTGCCACAAGCAGCCCCTTGTTGTCAATGTGGCCCCATGCGGCCATCGACGTCTGATCCGGACGACGGCCCGAAGCCGCCAGCGGTGTTGCTGAAGACGGAACTTGAAGCGCCGAGTGTAGTCACTACACTCCCTTCATCTCTTCTGGGGTACGAGCTAAACTGTGTTGTAGCAAACTGTCTCATGCTTTGCTTTATCGCTGTGCCTCAGAAATCTGCTCGTTGCCCTGAGCTTGCTTGAAGCTTCAGAAGCTTTCCGAAAGCGCCCGAGCGGTCCTGGGCCCGGCCGGCCCCTGTCAGAAGCCAACGTGCGCACGTGAGCGTCGGCGCGCCGCGAGACTCTACTCGGTTCTGCGCTCTGGCCGGGACCTGATTTCTCGGAGAGAGCTAGACAACCTCGTTAGATACCAACGGTCTGCGTGCAAGAGCTGAGGCATTCTTTGACAGCTGCTACTGCACCTGGGGAACTTCAAAACGAACTTTCGCCGACCTCGTCACGACTCACACCCGACCACGCCTTCATAAAGAGAGGCAGGGCCTCACAATTCCAAGCTGCATTCATCGGTCATCTGGAGTATGGCCTGTAGTATTTCCGCTCCCAGGCTTTTCTGCGTGTCGTAAGACTGTGAGCCGAACACCGACCGTCAAAGTGAGCTCTGATCGACTGGCAGGCGAAGTCGAGGAACCGGCCGGTGGGCCAAAATCGCCCGGACCCGATTTCGGCCATGGCACAGACCGAGTTTCGACCAATTTGCGGCAGGCGCGTGAGAGCCACCGTCGCAGCCATCGATGGTCGTCTCGCGCCTTTGATCTGTCGTCGTCTCCACCCAGTTCGTAGATCAACAAAAGGTACATACCGACGCCCTCTCCATCCGAACCCGTACGACCGTCGTGTTGGTTGGACCTCTGTGCCGTTCGCTAGAGGAGTGCGAAGTGCTTGAGCTGACGTCCCTTCTGCCTTGCCGCGCCCTCTGAAAACTTCCCGCACGCCCAAAACCGCGCTGCCCTGCCAATCGCCTCGCCTCGCCTCGCCTGCCTGCCTCGCCTGCCTGCCTCGCCCACTGCTGTCTACGCACCCCCCTCCGCCCACCCTGCACCCCTCCCACTCTCTATAGAGGTAACACAGGATGGCCGCCACTACGATCCCCCGCATCAAGAAAAGGACAAAGCCTTTCATGTCAGTGTCATCGGGGTATATGAGGGTTAAATGAAGCCATGGCTGACGATTGCATTGATCACTCTCACCCACGCTGGCCCTACCTTTCGCACGACGCTCACACGACGCATTCGCCCTCGCCCTCGCCCTCGCCCTCGCCCTCGCCCTCGCCCACCACCCTCCACACTACGACAATCTCGCTCATTCGCACTCGAACACCGGATTGGACCATTTGCATATTGTATATGGATCGTTTCTATCGCCCTTCTTTAGCCGCCACCAATCGGATCGCTATGCCGGTGTCAAGGCAGCATGGCGCAAGCCCAAGGGTGCGTGCAATCAGCGGAAGCCACCACGACAGACGAAGAGTGTCGCGTGGCCCATAGGACGGACCGTGGGCTAGAAAGAACATGCGGTACTGATGATGCCGGGTATTTTGTGATGGCATTTAGGTATTGACAACCGAGTCCGACGTCGTTTCAAGGGTCAACTCCCCATGCCCAAGATCGGGTCAGTAAACCCTCTCACCGAAGAGATGTCCAGACCAACCCGGAAGCTGACCTACCCCCACCCATTGTTCTACGACCACCAGTTACGGTTCGAACAAGAAGACCCGCCACGTGATGCCCAACGGCTACAGGCGATTCCTCGTCAACAACACGCGCGAGCTCGAGCTCCTGTTGATGCACAACGGCTCGTACGCCGCCGAGATCGCCCACGGCGTTTCGTCCCGCAAGCGCGTCGAGATCGTTGAGAAGGCTCGTGTCGTAAGTTGGCAATCGACGTATGGCATCTACGCGGGTGATGTGGTCCTGATTTCGAGTGCCGTTTTGTTGCGTACAGTTGGGCGTCAAGTTGACCAACGGCAACGCTCGCGTCCGCACCGAGGAGGCATAAAAAAATACAACGGCACCAGATTTCGGGTCTTGATACATCGAGTTGCAATCGGACCTTTGTCTCTTTTACACCAAGGTTGGGTCGTCTCGGTGGGGATGGACAGAGAGGTTGAGATGGGGTGCGTGTAGTGGGGATGGGGTGGTACGGAAGAGATGCACTCGAGAGAGTACACCGACCAATTCGAAAGAGAGCCCATCATGGGACGGGTCTGGCGTATAGGCGACACGTCTCAATGATCGTCCGACCCACCTTTGTCTGCAGGAAGCGCCGCCGTCTTGACAGAGCGAGACACGTCTACGTGGCCCTGCTTTCTCAAGCGATGAAAGCTGCTTCGGAAAGAAGCGCTGTAATTTTCATGGAACTGACAAGCGAAAGCGCCTGAATTTGACCGAAGCTCAGCCTGTGACGAGCACCCTGCCCTGTCAATATGCTGTATCGACTTGCTCACTTTTAGGTGCATGCTGAAGCTCGACAAAATACACCTTTGAGATCAAAAGATAGCATAATGGCTCAAGTATCACAAAGACTCGACATTGGGTGTGGGTGCATCAGATGAAAGAAAGTGTGATCATATGATCGTGAGCAGGCTGTTGGCCACGCTCACATTAATCCTCAAATCCAGAAAGCGCATCATCACTTTCAACCCCCACCCCACCCCATTCCACCCCGACACCAAAAACACATCACGATCCACTCCAAACACGACCTCAACGTCCTCAACTACGACCACCAAAGTGCCACGTCGACACCTTCTTTACCTTTTTCGAGGGGTGGCGATGGTCTCCCCCTTTTCCGAACTCGTCAGCTCTTACTAGTTGGAAAACGAGACCCCCCACCCCCCCCCCCCCCCCAGTTTGGGAAGACAAGATGGGGATGAAGCACTAAAGCGTAGTCTGATGAGAGGCTGTCATGATCATGAAAGAAGCGAAAGGCTCAACCCTTTTGGGCCCGGGATTGTGAGAAGTGGATGTGGGGTGAGGAAGAAAGACAAGAAGCGTCGTCGGCGTTTCGTACGAAGTGGTTCGCAACGAGTGGAAAGGAGGCTCTACAGCACGGTTCGCTTGGTCTCAGATCTCTGCTTCAGGGGTGGGCTTTTTACCAGGTACGGGCTGAATTACGTTCACATCATGACTCAACACAACACCATACAACTGGCAAAGTCATCAGGATCAGATCTCAAAGGTTGAAAGCTAGTCATTGGAAAGGACCCCCTATCGGTGCAACACGCGACCGAAAAAGATGGGCTTACCCCGTCCTCCGTGAAACGGTATGCTAGCCAAGTAATCGATCATCATATCCCTACACCTCAATGTCAAGCAGATTTCAAGAGAGATCCCATTGCTGCCGGGTCGGGGAGTTGTTGTACCAAGATGAAACGTGACGCGAGTGATGCGAGATACGAGCTATCCGGGCTGTCTCTGCTAGTGCCAGGAAGGATGGGTAGGACATATTTCGAGTCAAGACGACCACATTGGACCGCATTGACGACCAGCAATTCCGCCGCCCACCGTAGTGGATCGTCGCTCGAGTAACACCCGAAGAGGTGGATAGGCACTAGGGGTCAAGTGTGGATCTCCTCGGACGACGGATGTGGCAGAGCGTAGAATGCTGCTGCATCTCACTTGATTGCCCGATTAAGATGAGTGGTAGAAAGAGAGAGTACGGAAACATGTTAGCCGATGTTAGCACTCGTTCGTGCGGCCTAGTGTAGAAAGGAGGTGTGTCGCCTTGGGGGAGAATTGGCGCGATCGGCTCGGCAGTCGAGCACGTCGATCGCAGGAGAGTCAAAGGATGCGGGTTGCAGTGGTGGCGATTTCAAACGATGCGTAGAGGTGGGAATGAGTAATGAGTGGTGCTAGGGAACTAGACCAGAAGCGAAAAACATCATCCTACGCGCGACGCGGCGCCAAGTCCGCAATTGGACCAACTAGTAATGAGGGATGATCCACTGCATGGATCCTTGTGAATGTCTCACTGCACCAGTGGCCTGATTTGTCCCACTTGTCGCCTGTGAAAGATGATCCTGTGCAGGGCCGCCTTTGCACTTGAAGTTGTCAGCGGATCTGAATTAATTGATTGATTGCAGATTGAGCCCGATTGAGCCCGTCAAGCGGGACCCCCCCCCCCCCCCCCCCACACGCCACGCCGTGCTCTCCCTCGCTCTTCCCTCGTCTTCCCCACCTCAGTCTCGCATCCCACCCACCACGCCTATGGCACCCACAACCACCCGAGCGCCTCCGACGACCCAACAAGCGCCCGTTCCCCTCCCCTCGACCGCGCATCTGCCCCCACAAGCCACGCCGGCAACGCAAGCCGCCGCTCAAGCTTCGTCGGCTCAACAGGATGCGCTGTCCGTCATCCTCGTGACGGGAGGGTATGACAACACGATCAGGTTTTGGGAGGCCTGGAGTGGGGTCTGTTCGAGGACGCTGAACCATCAAGAACATGTACGTGTGCGGGAGGGCGGCCGGTGGTGGGGCTGCAGAGGTCGGATCGCGAAGAGCTCGAACGGGCTTGCGTGGGGCAAGAGCATGTACTTCTTCGAGTGAGATGGAACTGACAATGTTGGGTCCTGTACCGCAGCAAGTGAATCGACTCAAGATCTCGCCGGACAAGCGGTACCTCGCCGCAGCGGGCAACGGCACCGTCAAGCTCTACGACATCGCTACCTCAGCAGCAGGTGTAGGAGGCGCGAATGTGCCACCAGTCAGTCGAGCATGATTCGTCTTCTCCTGCTCTGACTTGGAGCTGAGCGTGGTCCGATTCCGATGGATCTTTGCGACGAACCAGCTCATCACCCTGACCGGTCACTCGGCGAACGTCACCAGTTTGGCATGGCATGCCGAGGGAAAATGGCTCGTCTCGGGCTCGGAAGATGGTACCGTCAAGATCTGGGATGTCAGGTTCGTCCTAGCAACGGGCCAAAGCTCGCTCAAAGCTCGCTGAAGAGGCCACAAGAGCTCATATCGGATCGAAGGTGCTTTCCCTCCCATCCTCCGCCGCCGGCTGTCCTCGTATTATCCCGACCACACATACACACTTCCAACAGAACGGCCACACCACAACGAAACTATGCGCACAACGCCCCCGTCAACGACCTGGCATTACACTCGAACCAAGGCGAACTCATCTCGTGCGACCAGAATGGAGCGATCAAGATTTGGGACCTCGGCGCCGATTGCTGTTCGCATGATTTGGTGAGAGGCGCACAGCGGAAACTTTGAAAGGTTAGAGAGATGGTCTAGTTGCTGATGGAGGAAATTCGTTGCGTGCGATTTGCAGTTGCCGGAGGAGGACGTTCCAATGCGTTCGGTATCAATCGCTTCGGATGGATCGGCTTTGGTCGGAGGGAATCACAAGGTGGGCTGCTCAGCTCCACAAAACAGGCGCTCTCTTCGAATTTTGCTGATCATCGGGTCTTGATGAAATTTCGCGTCACAGGGTATCGTCTACGTCTGGACTATTCAGCCAGGATTGGCGTTCACCTCGTTGCAGCCCAAGACCAAGTTCCAGGCGCATTCGAGATACCTCATCAAAGTGCTCGTTTCTCCAGACACAAAGTACGCCGAGGATCCTCCCCCCATCCTTGTACGATCGGCTGATGACAAAATTTCTTCAATCCACTCGATCTTCTGCCGCCTCCCACTCCTCTCCTCCTCTGACAACCCATCCCCAATGTCCAGAAACCTCGCCACCTGTTCCGCCGATACGACGATCAAGATCTGGTCACCCAAAGACGACGGCAACTACTCACTCGACAAAGTACTACAAGGCCATCAGCGTTGGGTGTGGGATATGGCTTATAGCGCCGATTCGGCTTATCTCGTTTCCGGTTAGTTTACTTTTCTTCTGGTCGGTCGATTGAGTGGAGGGACGGGTTGAAGTTGGAGGAAGAGGCTCGCTGACCGTTCTTGTTCGATTGTTGTCAGCCTCGTCGGATCATACAGCTCGGTTATGGGAATTGGCGAGCGGGACGACGGTGCGGCAGTATTCGGCGCATCATAAAGCTTGGTTGGTCCTGGGATCCCACCTTCCCACCTTCTCGATCGATAGCTTGCGTTCCGCAGGACTGATTGGGTTGCTCTGATGATGAATCTTCATTCTAGCGTTTGTGTCGACTTGAACGATTCGAGTGCATGAGCTGCGGCCTGCTGCGAAATTGCCGGAGAGCTCACATCGACCCCGGGGTTCAAGGACGGAAGAAGGTTTATTTGGATCGTGAACTTGGACAGTGTTGTAATAATATTTGACGGGCTTGGAAGTTTAGATCAGTCGAAAAGAGGTGGTCTCAGGTCTGTGAAATCCGATGACTGAACATGCGAGCTACCCCTTGCCCAAGTCAAGCTTGGTCAAGCTTGCGCTATGACCTCGTCTCGTTGCTCAAACGGATGATCCGCCTTCCTCGTGCACCTCGCGCTTCGAGGCTTTCGTCCCTGCGTTGGCCGACGGGGGAACCATGTTTACCTTTTGTATCCAGCGGGTCAGTACACCACCTTCCCACCTTCCACTTGCCCCAAGACTAACTGTAACCCCTTTACCTCTCCCCAACCGACGCTCCGCTCGTCGATTCTGGACGTTTCGCAACCGGCTCAACGTCGCTCAACGTCGCTCAACCTGATCTTCGCTCCAACTCTGGACGCTGAACGTGGAACCTGGAACGGCGACGGTCGAAATAGGATACGATCCGCGTCGAACCGCGTGATTTCGGAAAGGACCCGGTGGTCGCGATCAGGGAGGAGATACAACGGCGGTATGCCAACAAGGTAACGAACGATCACAGTTCAGCAATCGGGAGATCAGCAATCGGGAGATCTCGTGTCGCGCTCGATCAAGAGGGGGAGGCCGAGTAGTTGAGGATCGTGTGATACGGTGCTGAGGTGTGGTTATGTTTGTTGTGGCTTGGTGAATAGGTCCTCCCAGAAGTGGGGCTCGTGATCTCGTTGCTCGACATTCTGGAGGCGACAGAGGGCGCGGTTCTCTACGGCGATGGGTGCTACTACTACCGAAGTGGGTCCATTCCGAACCACCATAGACCTGTTAAAGTTTTCAAAATCTGACACTCCATTCCCTCCAGCCGAATTCCGCTTGATCGTCTTCCGCCCCTTCGTCGGCGAAGCGTTTCTCGCCCGCGTCTCGTCCCAATCCGAAGAAGGTATCAAAGGTACGACACCTTGGGAAGCAGACTGTCATAATGAACTACAGCTCTTCGAGGCCAGACTTATGAACCTGTCTCTCTCTTGTCGGGGTTCTACAGTTACGGTCGGGTTTTTTGATGATATCTTGATACCCCCGCATTTCCTGCCGCTCGATTCAGCATTGTACGTACTTCTACCTCCCATCGCTTTCCGAAAACACCCCCACCCACCCTGACCCTCTCTTTCTCTCTCAGTGACCCCTCCCGCCGCGCCTACTTCTTCGTCCCCGCTCCGGAAGACGAAACCGGCCAACCGCCACCGAACCGAATCGTCCCCACCTCCGAAGATCTACGTTCGATGCCCTCGGACGATAAACTCTACATCGAACGCAAGGACTGGCTCCGAATCAGATGCGAGCAAGAATCATGGCACGACGTTAGTCCTACGAATGGGAAGAGTAGTGCTTCGGCTCCGCCGACGAATACGGGGGTGGGAGTAGGGCCCGGACCGGGTCAGGGGGGGGCGGGGGCAGGGGGCGCGGATCCGAACGCTTCGGGTACGCAGGCGGTCGAGAGGGGGAGATCACCTTATTCGTTGATTGTGAGTGGGTAGTCGCGGTTCCTGGACCACGAGATAGCAGACCGCTGATCGCTCTAGTCCCCGCACAGTGCTCTATTCGCGAACAAGGTCTAGGCATCTTGGAATGGTGGGATCAGGATGACGACGAAGAAGAGGGCGAGGATCAGGCCATGGCTTGAACGAAAGGCAAAGAGATCTCTCCGACTTGGTATGTTGTATAGATTAAAATACGAATTCTCTCTCCAAACCCTTGCATAGCAAACGTTTCAATCGTGACTGGGATTGCTCAAAATAGAAGATAGGGCAGCGCGCCTCGAAAATAATAGTACTATGGACTTAGAAGAAAAAATTCGAAAACGGAAAGGAGGTATGCAAGGGTGGTACAGCAAACAAACATGGGGAACACGAACTTATGCACAGGACGACCATCACTGATCATATGACCGCTCAATCAAACAAATCCTTTCGACTCCTCAACGTTCCAAAGCCGTCATCCCCGAACCTCGCGCTCGAAAGCTTCGTCGGAGAAGAAGGTGGCGTATCGAACCCTTCCCTCTTCTTCAACACCTCTTTGGCCTGCTTGAGTTGCTCAATCTCCTTCCCTATCGTAACGCGACGGTGTTGGCGTTCTTTATCGGCATTGCGGGGGGAACAGGGGAGGGGAGGGGGTTGGTCACGCGTCCAGGTTGAGCGACCAAGGTGGTGCATCGAGGTTATTGGGTTCGAGGAAGTGGACGACGGAGAAGAGCTTGTCGTGGTGCGTGAGGGAAGGGTGGGTCGTCGATTCTCACTTGACCCGTTCAGTTCGGCGAGTGACGAGCGAGGTGATTCGAAGGGTGATCGCGGATCATGTAGTTCTGGTCGGAGGGAAGATGGCTCGACCGAGGCCGTGAGTTTGTCGAGCAATTTCTGAGCGGCCAAATATTTCTGCAAGAGTCAAAAAGGAGGCTTAGGTTGATGATCATAGATACGGTATTTCCATTGCGATCACTCACCAATCTGTATCTGTCCGGCGCAGCCTGGGACTCGGTCAATTCCTTCTTCTGCGTATCGATGATCGAGTTGAGCTCCTTCTTCTCAAATGTCTCGGCCGGACCAACGACCTTGGCTAAATCGATGCTCCCCGACCTTCGCGTGCCGAGCCCGGGAACAGGGGTACTCGACCTAGTCGATCGGTTCAAGGCGCCGCCTCCGCTCAGCTCGAGCATCCTTTCGAGCTCTTCGATTCGGTTGACGAGTTCACCGTTGCGAACTCGTAGCTCATCAACGGTCTCAAGATCCTTGCCCGACGCAAATCGACCAGCGTGGGCGAGAAGGCCCGAAGAACTCTTGGCCGATCGCTGGGACGACGATAGGCCCGTCGAGGACTTGCTCGCTGAAGACTGCTGCATCGCCGCGAGTCGTGCCTGCAACGAATCCGTGCCCGCTCGTCGATTCGCTTCGTACTGTGCCATATCAGCCTCACGCTTGATGTGTTGATCGACGAGGCGTTGAAGATGATCCATCTTGGCTTCGCGTTCCGTGAGAACTCTTTGCACGCTCGCGAGTTCGGTCGTGAGCTTAAGGATCAGAGCGGACTTGGTCTCGAGCGCTTGCTTGTCGTCCACTATCCGGGTCTTGGCGGCGGCTAGCTCCTCGTCTCGTCGGTTCAGGTCGGCCTCGAGCTCTGCAACACGAGTCTGGGCGGCTGTCGCAGCATCGAGCGCAAGGTCCCGCTCCTTGCGCGCAAGCGTGGCTTCTTCTTCGACCGAGCTGACGAGCTGCGCATTCGAGGCATTGGCTTGTTCGAGCGCCGTCCTCGCTGCCGCAAGCTCCGCTGCCAAGCGTGAAGTCGATTTTTCATGGGATTGCCGAGCAAGAACGAGTGTCTGCTCCATTTCTGCGATCGTTACCTGTGCCGCTTCCAGTGCAGCCTTCGCGAACTCGAGTTCTTTCTCGAGTCTCACCGTCGACTCTTTTTGGCCTTGTCGAGAATTGACGAGCCGTTCCTCAAGCTCAACAGTCCTTTTCCTCGACGTCTCGAGATCCTGCTTTGTCTCGCCGAGCTCGCCCTCGATTCGCTGCATCGTGTCCTTCTGCGCCTCCTGAGCGATGATCAACTTCTTCTCGAGCTCGGCAATGGCATCCTGCGATGTCTTCTGCGCAAGATTAAGTTGCTTCGTCGCTTCCCTCGCCTTGGCCTCGAGATCCAGCATCGCTCTCGACTTCTTCTCTAGCTCGACGCTCTTGTCATCGACCACCAACTTCGCCTCGGCCAGTTCCGCTCGTGTCGTTTCGAGCAATGTCGCCAGTGAAGTCGCGGCCTCCTCGCCTCGAACCTTAGCAGTCGCGAGCTGTGTGTTGGCCAGTTGCGCCTCTTCGAGCTCTTGTCGGAGGGTATTGAGCTCGGTCTGCTTGTTCGCAGCCGCTTCCTTCGCTTCATCAGCGTCTCTCAATTGGTCTCTTGCCTCCTGTAATCGCTCCTCAAGCTCCCTCACTCGCTCCTTGCGATCTGTGGCCGAAGTTTCAGCGTTGACTCTCGCCAGCGAGACCGATCGCTGCAGTTCGACGACCTTGGTGCGCAACGACTCGGCCTCGGCGGAAACAGTCTCCAACTCCGCAAGTTTCCGATTCGCCTCGTCGAGTTGTCGTTCTAGTTCGTGTTCGCGCTCCAAGGACCCTGACTCCGATCTCGACATGTCCGCTTGCGTCGCGTTCGAGCCTGAACGAAAGCTCGCTCGAGAGCCTTTCGGAGTCCCCAGTCCCAACGAGTTGAACCCACCCATATCACTGACGATCCTCTTGGCGCGCGAAGGGCTCAACGCCGCATTGTGGAAAGTTGCCCCACCGACCGAGACCCTCCTCGCGTTCGCCTCAAGTACAGGGCCCGTCAAGATGAACGATTTGGTATGCTCGAGCTGCTCCCTCAACCTCGTTAACTCAAGTTCCTTGAGCGCCAGTTCGTCTTCGGCCTTCTTGCTTCGACTTTCGTACTCGTCCGCGCGCGCAGCAGCCAGATCCCTCTCCTTGGCCAACTCGCTCTCCTCCACTGCGGATTCCCGCTGCGCAATCTGTTGCTTCAAAGCCTCAACTTGTTTCTCGTACATGTTGAGCATCATTTGTTCGGTCATCAACACGCCTCGTTCGGCCTTGGTCACGACCATCTTGGCACGACGGGCGAATTTGAGCGTCGAGAGCGTTTCGGTCGCTTGTTCGGCATCGGGGGACATGGTGCAGATAACCGCGACTCGCGATTTGCCCGATAGCGCCGGTTGCAGTAGACGAGTAAGTTTGGAGTCGCGATAAGGAATATGCTGCGCTCCGGCACTGTAAACCAACCGCCAGTTTGAACGTTATTTCCAAGGGTTTTTGGCAGTGTGTTGGAAAGGGGGTGGCACTCACTGCTTGCCCTCGCTCAGTTTCCCGATGACGGTACCCAATGTCAGTAGCGACTTGTTGATGAACGATCCTTCCTTACGTCGGTCGTCTTGCCCCGTGGCGGATTCACTTCCCGCCAAATCGATCAAATTCTGACCCAACAGATTCCGAGCGTCAGCAAAGTCGTTTTCACCAAAGTAGTCCATCCGCTACTCACCAATCTCGAAGTCCTCGCCATCCCAGCCCCATTCCTCGGCATACTCTCAATCGTCACCACAAACACCGAATGACTCCTCGAACTTCTCTCGTTCCAATCCGTAGCGCCGACCCTCCTTCGTTGATCACCTTCGTGCAATAACGACAAGACCTCGGACGGCATCGCCACCGGTCGTTCTTCGAGGCCTTTGACCGTTCCGTCCTCGCCGACGACTTCGAGCGGTTTGGTCGATTTTGGATTTGAGATGAGTAGGTCGCGCAGTTGTTCGTTGTAGATTTCGAGGAAGGAGACGCGCAGGGAGAAGGAGCGAGAGTCGTTTTGCTGCACATAGAGCAGTATTAGCGTAAAGGTCCCACAAGTCGTCGACGCGACGCCACTCACCCGATGAATGAACGTGAACAGCTCATCGATGGCCAGTGGAATGATGCCCGGCTCGGCCTCGGTCCCCATCATCGTGTGTGTCTTTCCACTCGCGGTTTGTCCATAGCTGCGGGAACGATGGAACGAACTCGGTTCAGCGAACACTCGGGCCAGCTGAAACTGCACCTCCCACATCTGCTGACGTACGCAAAGACGGTCCCATTGAACCCATTCATCGCCGCCCTGACGATCGGACGAATTTTAGCATCGTACAACGCCTCACTCGGCGCCGGCGCAAGATGCAGCCGATCGAACGTGAATTCGTATTCGCCCGGACGAGAACTCGACGTCGCCCCTCGCTTGACGAAGACGGGGTGGTTTGGCGCGAACGAGAGGACCGATCGCGGGGCGTTGTATTTGTAGATGTTGGAAGACGGGTTCGACATGCGCGTGGGTCGAACACTGTAGAATCACGGTCATCAGATCAAAAGGAAGAGAACCATGACACCCAGTTGCGACGCTGACTTACCGCAAGCAAACGACGACGTTGACGGCTTTGCCGTCGACCGATTCTTCCTCATCGCCCTCGGCATCGTCGCCATCCTCCCTCGCCGGATCGCCCGCCGAAGAGTTCTTGTAGGTCGAGGCCGCACTCTCATCGTCGGTAAAGACAGATACGGAGCGCCTCGAAGAAGCCTCTGAGGAAGCAAAGCTCAAGACAGGTCGTGCGCCAAAACCAGCTCGTCGCACGGGTTTGATCGAACGCTGCCTCTCATCAGCGCTGTCCTCCTCGTCCTCTTCCGAGAAGCCTTCCTGCGAGAGAGTGAATGATGTATCCCCATCCGATTCGCTCAGTCCATCGCCTGCATTGGCGTTCCTATCACTGAGCAGGCTGTACTTTGACGCGAGGCGAGGGATCGACGACGAGCTCGCTTGTTGACGCAGCGTCGAAGTCGACGACGAAGGCTGCGTCGTCCTCTGGAGCAGCCCCAGTCCACTTTCGCGTTTGCTAGGACTTGAGGGCGTGACGGAAGAGGATAGTTTGCTGTTGGTCTTGCCGGGGAAAATGTTTGAACCCCCTTGGGCGGCACGGGAACTTGGTCGCACGGACGAGTTGAGTGACGAGCTGGTGCTGCTGGTCTCGCTGCCACGGTGCAATGAGCTCGACGACGACTTGGTCGGCGAGGCAGTTCGACTGCGGGAAGAAGATGAGGCGGTCGAGGGTGTTGTACTACGTTTTGTTGGCGAGCTCGGAGTGGATCCGGCGTGGAGAGGCGCCATGGCCTGTCGGTCGCGTGCGAATCCCTTGGCCGTGGGGGAGCGAAGCCGAGAGGAGGCGCGGCGACGCGCGTGCATTCATTCAGCACAAGCGCGGCGCATTCTGGCGCACTGCGGCGTACTGCGCGCTGCGGCGCACTCTGGCCCGCTCAGCAGCGCGTCAGATTTTCGCTAGGCTGGAAGCTATGTATGCATGAATAGCGGTTGATAATGCGAGACTCTCGGAATAGGATCCGTAAGTCCTGTTGCCAATTTCTGCCTTTTCCGCACCATGAAAACCGAACAGTCCGAGTACAATTTTGGTCAAATTTTTACATGATGAGGAGCTGTTGGCCGATTTATAGCATGGGCGCGGGTTTGCATGACACTCTTTCTATAGAGCTCAAGCGTGGTCCCGCTGTCATTGACGCACGGGCGCGGCGCGAACGGCGCCGTCAATCACGTGACGTACTAGTGACAGCGCGATACCGGTTTTTAGGGGCTCAACGACAACATGAGGGTCGAGAGGTTGTAAATGATCCGGTGCGACTCCCTCTAATTCTTTCCTTTTTCTCCTACTCTCATCGAATTTTGGTGACACTCATCCAAGGAGAAATCCTCCAAGGTCGCCGGGGAGGGCCATCGCGACCTCGCCGTGGCTTGGGCGCAAGGGCAGCGCCGTACGATGGGCCTGCTCGAGCGCCCTCCTCTTCGTCCCGCTCCGATCAACAGATTCAGTCTCCTGCGCGTAATGACAACAATCCGACCAATCTTGGCGACACGGTGTGCAGAACGGTCAGCGTGGTCAGCGCGATGGCCGACCGTGACGATGCTGAACGTACCCCCAGCGCCCCACCACCTCCTCCTGCTGCGGGTCAAGGCCAGCGGAGACCCGCAGGGCTAGAATCGCGCTCAAACCACTCTGGCCCAAAGTTGCCATCCGCGACTACCTCGGCACCTAAATGGCAGTGTGCACCTACTGCTAGGCTCGACACTGGGTGTGCGAATGAACGACGTCGACTGGACACTTTAGCACGCGCCGCTCGCAGGGCAAGGTGCAACTGCCTCCCCCTCCTCAGGTATTAACAGCTACTTGAAGCCTCGGATAGCGGTCAGTTGCTCCGTCCAACAACATCCGTCTGCAGCAGACCCGACAGTATCCCACACAGCATGTGTTTCTCATGCTTGCGGCTGGGGGTACTTGGGGTACTGGCAAGACTTTCGTGGAAAGCGCGCTTCTCGATACTGTGCGAACTTGAGCCGACCAAGCCAGCGCGGTGGCGTCCTCGGAAACAGCGGCGTGGCTTCTTCAAGGGAGCACACGGTGCATTCGACACTTTGGATCCCACTCGACACGTCGCCGACTCGCCATGCCCAGTCAAAAGGGAGAGTGATAGCCGTTTTGGGTACCACCAAGCTTATCATGTTGGATGATGGGATGAAGCACCAAGTGCGCATCGATTTGGGTCAACCGTTTGCTGCGTGATCTCCGAGAGACCGAGGAGCTCTTCGGCGGGGTGACGACGATCTTCGCGGGTCAGTTGGACACTTTCGCGTCCGCTCTAAACGACTGCCCGCGAATAAGGTTTCAATCTTCAGGGTACCTTCGCCATTGCCTTCTGCCGTTCCCTGCGAACTCCCGGTCAAATCGTCTATGCATCCCTCATCAAGGCAGACTTCTGGCGCGACGTTCGTTTGAGAACATGCGTCTTAGCTCGGACGCTGATGCGATGGACGAGGCTCAATTGGCTTGAACGCCCGACTTTGTGGAATAGCTACTCAAAGTGGGTGATGGAATTGCCGGCATACAGCCCTACGACGAGATCGCCGTACGTTTGGCTCCCCTCTTTCACTCGGCCAAGCGACACTAAGACTACCTCCTATTCGTTTCGCGGCCGCCTGCTTACCTGCTGCTTGGCGTATATGTCGAGTATCGCAGCGCAGACGAGGTCGTCGAGGTAAGCGAAACTGGGGGTGGAATGGTGCTTGATTTGCTTTCGTCAGGATATCTGCACTGAACCAGCTCGTCAAACGGCCCGCGTCTCACTTGCGTCTCGAGGAGGGGATCCCTGTCATTCTTCGCAATCTCGACACAGACGCAGGCCTCTGCAACGGTAACCGCAGGTTTGTCTCGCACGCAATATTGCGAGTCATTTAAATCGACATCTTGACCGGAGATCGAGCGGGCACCAGGGTATTCATCACTCGCGTGCGACTTGAGACGAATGCGACAACTCGGTCTCACTATGCGCCGGCTCCAATCCCCCCTTCGAGTTGCCTTGGCCATGACGATCAACAAAGCCCAAGGTCAGTCACTCGATTGTGTTGGCGTCAATCTCCCTGCATCCCGTCTTTACTCATGGGCAGCTGTATGCGGCATTGTCTCGAGCCATGAGTGTTGGCCGAGTCCCACGTGTTTGTCCCCTCTCGCGTGCTACCCCGTCGATGATGACGACGACCAACAAGCCTTCGATCGGCTGCCGCAACCACCGTGACCCCAACCCCAGTATCTCGCAGTGTTCTCAGAGTGATGAATGGAAAGGTTTTTTTTTGCTGTACTACGTTTCTTCTTCTCCCTACCCCTGCTGAAATCATGTTTACGGTTCAATTCTCCTGTTACTTGAATTTCATCCTCCCTTTAATTCAACGGTTTCCCACTCGTAAATACAAATCAGAACTCTGGCCATGGCCGGTGCTAGAGTCTGCTTCTGGTGTGAGGCTTTGGTCTTAAAGACTCTTTCGGTGGCATCGCAAAGTGTGTGCGATCATGTGCCCAAATCCGAAACGCTGAAGGAGCCTGCTGACTCAGGAAGTAAAACTACCCCCTGAGCAGACGGAGCAGCTCGAGACGACAAACTAGCAAGAAGGATCTTGACCCAGGCGTCCCAAAACAGATCAGTTCCAGTTCTTTGGAGAAGCGGAGCCTGTGCATGATCACTCGGATCCATGACCTGCCCGTGGCTCCTCTAATCCATTTTCTTAAATCGCCGCCAGCTAACGCACGGGTCCCCAATGCCCCGAACTAGGTTAACACATGAAGCAACAAGTTTAGGCCTTCTTCGTGTTCCAAGTAGCGTGTCCATGCTAAGTCTGGCAACATAATCGCTCTCGACCCTCTCTACACAACATCCAACCCCACACCCTTCTACAAAGAACCAACCACCCCATTCACATTTCCACACGGGGACCCCTACGGACAAATAACGCCATATTCCCCCTTTTCCGGAGTGTGTGACGGCGGCGGCCTCATTTCTGTTTTGTTCGTTAGTGCAAAAATGTTGATACCTCACGCGGCAACGGCGGCAGCAGAAGCTTCGTTCGAAGGTTTAGAGACGGTATCACAGGTCGTCGCTGGAGGCGGGACCGCGGAAGAATCGGGGGCAGAGTCCAAAGATTCTGTAGTACCATTTCTTGACGAAATTGGTTGTGGTTGAAAGGATTGAGACGGCGGCGGCGAAGGGGCGTAGGCCGTGCCAGGACCGATAGGGTAAATGTATCCCGTGACCACCGGAGAACTGCCTCCCGCTGCTGTGCCATTTCCGCCGCCCCCGCCTCCGCCGCCGGGAGGATCCATTTCGTCCGATGAACCAACACCACCCCCACCCCCACCCGTTTTGGCAACGCCAAAGGAAGCCGGAACATGCGTCGGTGTCGGCCCTCCGGGCATGGCAACTCCGCCGGTATGCGCATTCAAGGGGTAATACGCCATTGCGCCGCCCGGAGGCGCAGCTGAGCTCACCTCGTACTGCGCCGGAAAGGAGGTGTAGTAGAACGGTGGCGCTGGCCCGTACCCATAGTCGTGACCATGGCCGGCGCCAGTCTGAGCAAGTATCATTTGCGGGTCCGGTCCACCAGGCTGATGATGTGATGATGGGTGGGGCCGGGGTACTTCGACGAATCGATAACTGTGGGCACCAACTTTAAAAGGAGGCGCCGCCATGCCTGCCGCTCCTACGAGGCGATCTCCATGTGGAGGTGGCCGTGTCGATGCGGGGCCGCCATAGCCGCCTATGTTGACGAGGTAAGGATCCTGGACCGGCAAAAAATACTGTGGCCCGACGTAATGTACGCTTGACCTGGAAAAGTGACCGCGCGGCTGCATCGATCGATGGGACTGATGGGAGGCGCCGCTCGTGGATTGACGACGGGCGCCATCTCGCGCTGGCGAGGATTTGGGGGACGGTTGCGGAGGTGAGCCCACGCAGGGCGATCCTAGCACACATTACAAAAGAGGAGTCGGCGTCTCAGCATACTGTTTCTTTTTGAATCCGTTGAGTAGATTGTGACACATCGAAACCTCCCCCCGTCGTCGTGGGCAAGACGAAAGGAGACGTACCATCAGGCCCCGTCACATTCTGTGCTTGAAAGCCCTTGCCCGAGCGGACGATGTTGTATTCAACCTAGAGAGGGATGAATAATCGTGAGAGGAGATAGGGTCAGTTACCACAGCGCGATCTTAGCCGGTCGTCGCGACAAAGCAACGTACGAGTTCGCCCTACAATCGCAATCGATGTGGCAAGACGTCCGCGTTAGTGTGTTCGGACGTGAGACAAACGTCGAGGGGCGCGCGCGAGACCACGACCGCGCCGGCAGCGAACGAGACTGACCTCCTGCAAGGACCTGAAACCGCCGGTGCCGCTCTGCACCGCTTCGATGGCAGAATAATGTACAAAGACTGTGGAAACAGAAGGCAATCGGGCCCATCAACCCATGCCAGGCCAAAGAAGTGAACCAGATGCACAGCAAGCGACCGCTCACCTTCGTCGCCGCCGAGCTCGTCTGCTCGGTGGTCCAAGATGAAGCCGAACCCCTTGCGAAAGTTCAAAGAGCCAGTCTCAGGATCAGCACCGCTATACCTCGACTCATTCCATAAATCGTCCATGGTTTCGAAGGTGCTCTCGATGGAGGATTTGAGAGATCGACGGGAGGAAGCACTCACCTTGAGCACGTTGAAGAACTTGGTCACGCCGGTCCTTCTGGCGCCGACCCCGACCGCACCTCCTGCCGGTCCTGCTGTCCCCGCTGCTACCCATTCGGCGTCACCACCCGGAGCTGTAGCGACGGGGTGGGCCGAGTTGGCAAAGCTAAACTGGGCGCCGCTGGGTGCGGCCGGCGGCCAGCCCAGGGGAGCTTGGCCAGTAATCAATGACGAGGAGTCGGGGGAGCGTCCAGGTGCTGTGGACGACGCTGCGCCGTCGGGGAGGGGTTCGCCGGAACTGGCAGTGAGTGCGTTGTTCATGTTATCGAACGAAGCGAAAGCCATGGTTAACGGTGCAAGGGTGAGACGGGGAAGGAGGAGGAGCCGCAAGCAGTGTAAAGCGCAGCACGTTCGACGAAAGGAGCTTAGGGTCGACTCGAATCACACCCGACGACGAACGCAGGTTGAAGGGGGGTGGAGAGGTGTCCGTGCGAGCAGCGAGGAACCGCCGCCGGTGCTGGTCGTCGTTGTTGGCCGCCGCCCGGTTCTGCTACGGAAAAGGGGAGAAGAGGAAACATCCTTCAGTATTCGTTCGCGACGTTCGCCGATGGGTGTGCCATCGCTGGGGATGGTACGAGGAAAGGATGCATTATGCAACGATGACGATGGTCGACTGCAGCGCGGATCGGATCGGACTGGCTAGTTCGGTCGGTTATGAGCAAACCTCCACGAACGACTTCTACGATGGGCGGTCGTCGGATCGAACTCGACAGCACTCTTGCATTCCGATATAGGTACTTAAGCATGCCCTTCTAGTGCCGACCACATGCAGTCGAATGGGACTTGACCACAAGGAAGTACACGCAAACAGACGACGTTGATTTCCTGAAGGCCGCGGCGCTGAGACTTATTTCCATTTTGAAGCTAGCAGCCGGCTGAGTGGTGAGATTGACGATTAGAACGTACGGGATGCGGCAGCTTCACGACGAGGAGAACGACGAGGCGGAGGACGAGATGTGGACACCTTTGTACAGGAGATTATGGTCTATGTCGAGAGGGTGAGAAAGATTGATAGGAGAACCCACGAGAGCTTGTGCTACGTGACGCAGGCTGCTCGGGGATGCTCGCGGCGCAGCTCGGGGACTGTGAAGGTGAGACGCTGAATGTTGGGCGGCTCGCGTGCCTGGCGGGGTCAACTTGCGGTGATAAGCTTGTTTCCCCGGAGTACCAAATGCTAATAACTGCAAGTTGTCCGATTGCCCATCCAAGCTCGCCCACAACAATAAATAAGGCGTTGTCCACAACCAGCTTTCAAATCTTCTTATGGTGACACGCTCACAGAAATAGCTACATTTCAGGCAGGTACGACACTCCGAGCCCAGGCCCCCGCTTTGGCCTTGGGCGAATTACGGCACTGCTGAATGGCGCCGATCGGGCTTTGGCCCCGGCGGGTCACGCGCTTGCCACTTGATGCGGATTCCAAGGGGTCCGCGCTGCACTGCTGCGCTGGGCGACCCTCCCACGCTCCCACCTCTCGTCCAGATTAGCTTAAGCTTCCGTAGGTCGTGGGTTATCTCCATGGTCCCGCGGGGCTGGCATCGGCCTGGGATTTATGCGATCGGCCGAATTAAGGTACGGTACCGCCCGAATCATGGCTTCGCCCTTTGGATCGTTACAAGTTACAGGATGTTACCAGTCTGGGAACGCGGGTTTAATTCAAATCTTCCGAGACTGAATGTGCAGTGATGCCCGTGGTTGGCGGCCTTCGACGGTGCGCCTTCATGGCCGCCGTTGCATTCCGTCATCGATCCCTCCTCCTGCCACAAGTTCAACCCTTGGTTCCCACACTCGATGGTCCCACTTGCTCGCAAGGGTCTAAAACACGGTCGGCGCTGATTGTGCTACAGCTCTTGCTCCACTGTACACCTCCCTTCCCTACCTGCACCTATTAAGTGACGGATCTCGGTCGCCCGGAACGAGGCACTCGGGGCGTGCGCACAATGCCGAAATTCAAACGTCATTTCGATCCCTGGAAACTCGGCCTCGAGTTGTCAGGTACTTTGCTTCCAAAATATTCAATGGCGTCTCCTTCTTGCTCCCAGCACCCCTTCGATACCCATGAGGAAACACGGCATCGCGCAACGACGAGGATAGGAGCTCACTCAAGCACCGTAGTGAAGTTCGTATGGGTTTGCTCCACCCTGAAGAAAGCTGTGGGACGACATGTAGACCGACAATGTCCCATTGGGCGACGACGCAACTTTTGAAACGCACGCCAAACTCGGCGAGAACTCCCCTTACGAAACGCCGACTCGCAACCTCGCTTAGGCCGATGACGCTTCAGTACCGTACAAAGCTTGAGGATTTCGGATCTGCCGCCGGACAGTGGCGGAAATAGGAGCACAGGACTTTTCATATAGGACATGAACTATGTATGGGATGGGTCAAAAGTAATCAAGGGAGTGTTGACCTCCGAGATTCTGCTCGGCTAGCAACTGCACGGCTCATGTGTCTGTCGGACCGCTTTTCCGCGCGCGGCATGACGATTCGAAGCTCCTGATCATTGATGGCAAGTTTGGGCTTTTCTTCCCACGATCTAGACCACCTGATGGAGCAAACGCTTCTAAGTGTCTGATTTCACCTAGATCAAGTCTTCACTATACTTCGATGACATCACCTAGCTGTCATGCCTCGGAGTTCTTGTGCATGCCCAGTGGTCGGACAGACGGACGAGGTTCGCGAACGGAGTACGCGGAGATTAGCTTTGGCGCGCTGAGAGCCATCAAAGCGGCGCCGACTCTCGTGCCAGCTGCCTGCACGGAAGCTCTTGGCTCTTACCGCCGATCTACGACATCCCAGCATGACATTGCCTACCCCTGTGCCCTCAACGGCACTTCGATTGACTCAGATCGTCTTTGCCATCTTCTTTTGGTAGGTCTCCCACGCGAACAAGCTTGATCATCGTCGTGCTTTGCCAGTCGAGGGCGGAATGATTTCCACTTTTCGGCGTTATCGCATTCGCCTATCTCTATCACTCGATAGACGTCAAGCTTGCCGAATCGCTGACGTTGTGATCGGGATGATTGTGGAACAGTTTGACATGTGCGGGTGTGATCTTCGGGTTTGCTGGTAAGCAAGGCATGTCAGCTCAAGTGGTGCACTGGGTCATCTGCTGACGATTCACACGCTGTACCACGTCGCACCGGCACATGATCAATTCCTGCCGGACTCCGACGGGATTGACGGTGACGTCGGCTCTCCGGCTGCAGCCCTCAAGCCGGTGCTTATACAAGAAGGTGCGCACAGCACTTGGATTGTATTTCAATGTATGACATAACTAACACCTATCGCTTGTATTTAGGTGTCTACGCGGACTACTGCAAGCCCGGGGAGCGCACGACCGACCCGACGACGGGTGAATGGCTGCTGTGCGAAAGCCAGGTGAGCCGAGGCTGGAGGGTTTGACTATCGAACAGAGCTCAGCACTGAGATCATGAATACCCTTCCTTTCAGGACATCAAACTCAACTTCATGTTCACTCTGAGTGCTGGTGTCACAAATGTACGTGGCATTCTCTCTCCGAACCGGAATCCTTCGGGTGTCCACCGCAGCCGTGGCAAGATCAAAGAATGCATCTCGAACGTCTCGAAGTTCTGGCGTTCATCTACTCACACCCTCGAAATTCTTGTATACCCATAGATTGCATGCCTGCCAATTGGCTATACCCTCGACAAACTCGGGCCACGAAAAACTTCTCTCCTCGGTGCGACGCTCTTCATCCTCGGCAACTTCTTCTTCGGACTCGGTTACCGTTCCACATGGATGGACACCTACGTCCTCGGATTCCTTTTCTTGGCACTTGGAGGTCCTTTGATCTTTTTGCCTTCTTTCCATCTCTCGAATGCCTTCCCGGCTTATTCAGGCTTGATCCTCAGTGGGATGACAGGCGCTTTCGACGCGAGTTCGATCCCTTACGTCGTTTGTAAGTACTTCATCAGAAACGTCGCTGATCGCTCGACTAGAGTTAGACTGATCTGAGAGTACTCGCATAGATCGAGCTCTCTATGACAAGGTCAAGGGAGGGATTTCCTTGCGCACATTTTTCTGGTTCTACACCGTTATCCCCTTCATGTGAGCCTGTGTTTCTCGGGTCCAGGCAGAAGAAATCTACAGGTACTGAGCATTCTCAAGTCTTCAACAGCGTCATCGTCGAACAACTCTTCATCGGTCCCCCCGAAATCTACCAACGCCCTCAAGCCATCGCCTTACCCCCCGACATCGAAGCACCCACTACCGACCCGACCAACCTCGCCGTCCCCTCCTCCGATCCCTTCCAAACCGGCCCCGAAACCCCTCACGACTCGGCCTTCGAGATCTCCGCTTCGGCCTTCTCCCGCGTCCATTTAGGAGCTCCCGAGGACTTGCCTTCCGTCGAAGCGATCTTGGACGGGAAGGAACAGCTTCATGATTCGTTGCATGGTCTTTCGGCACGGGATCAGATTATGAGTTGGTGGTTCGTATGCTTGACACTCTTTGTTTGTATCCATGTACGTTCCTCTCCCTTTTCTACTGGGAGAGCCTGCCGCAGCACACTCATGTTTGACCCCTGACACCTTTCCCCCCCTCTCTTCATCTCGTCTCAGATGGCCCGCATCAACTTCTACATTCAATCCGTCACCTCCCAATTGCTCTACTACCTCCAATCCCCCTCCCTTACCCTCTCCCTCTCCAAAACATTCACGCTACTGCTCCCCCTCGTCGGCTTCCTTGGCATCCCTTTGATCGGTTACTTGCTCGACCATCGTCCGTGGGTCGAAGTACCGATCATCTTGTTCCTTATGGGTTTAGGTTTCGGTATATTGGGAATGAGTGAAGGGTATATAGGACAATTGGCGGGTATCTTGATATTTTGTCTATTCCGACCTTTGATGTGTGAGTACCGACGAGTCCGAACCCCCCATCTCGAGCGCGTTCCCTCACGCACAGCCCCTGATCGAAATCCTCCCCCCCCCCCCCCCCCCCCTCTAACCCCCCCTTTTTAGACACCGCCCTCTCCTCCTCCTTCGTCCTCATCTTCGGCTTCGAACATTTCGGTTCCGTCTACGGCCTATCCATGACCCTATCCGGCCTCGTCGGCCTCCTCAACGCACCCCTAGACGTCCTCGTCAAAACTCGTTTAGACGGTCATTTCGTCGGCGTCGATTGGGGCTTCGTGGTGTTGGGCTGCGCGAGTGCGGGTTGGTTCGTAGGGAGGGTTAGGAGAGGTACGAAGGGGGGGGGAGGATGGATTAGCGACAAGATCTGGGTTTAGGTTTAGGTTTTGGGTTTTTTTTTTTTTTTGGTCCTCGATTTGTTGGAAGGGTTTGGGAGCTTGGGTGGAATGTTTGGGGACGTAGAGGAAGCGCAGTGTACGACCCTAGCCGCTGCGGCAGACAAGTTAGGCGAAAGGAGACTGTTGATTACACAGGTAAAAAAAAAGGTACTGATCGTATTTGTCATCAAATTGTAACGAGGGGAGAACTGGAGGGGTGGGTTAAAACAAGAGGTGGGACCAAATGGTGAGAAAGAGAGAGCGACCGACGTATAAGACTTGGCAGAACAAGACGGGGGTTGCGAGTAGTGTTGCAAAATGCGAAGGGATTAGTACAATGAGTAAGGCGAAAGAGAGCCGAGAGAGCATGACGAGAATGGAATCATATGGAACAGAGTTTGCAGATTAGGACGGAGAGGTAGGTCAGTAGATGAGATCGTAAGGACGGGGGTCGATGCAGCGAAAGAGATCAAGCCGGTACATGGCTCCCCGGCGCCTCCACCGAAATCAACGGCAATTCCCCCTCCCTCGTCCCGGGTAACTCCCCCACCTTCCCCATCAATTCCGACATCCTCAAACCCTCCCCCAACAACATAGCCTTCCCCCCACTCAAAGGCGACGACCCTACTCCCCCAACCCCACCATAAACAGGTGTCGTCGTACCCGAGCCCTCGGAACAATCCTCGTACCCTTCGGAGTCTTCCGACCCGTCGAGAACTCTCGTTCGGATCGGTCGGGCGCCTGAGCCTGAGCCTGAGCCTGAGCCTGAGCCTGAGCCTGAGCCTGATGAGGTCGTTATTGTTGAGGGATTGGTCGAGTTCGATAAGGTTGATTTACTGGTCGGATTGGCCTCACCCAACATCGACGCCGAGTTCTTTTTCCTCACCCACTTTGGTCGTCCAGGACTTTCGGACCTCGGACCTCCCCCCACCGCGACGGACGCGTTCGTCGAATGACTCGTCATCCCCGGTGACCCAGCCGGACTCGACGTCCTCAAATAAGCTGGACCATTGCCTGCTAATCGACTCGGGATGGGTGAGACCGATCTTGCAGAAGTAGATCGTATCGAGTCCTTGTTGAATCGACCTGAGGGAGAAGGTGACAATCGACGTCGAGTACTCCCTCCTCCCGCACCCGTAGTACTCGCCGCACGAGCCGAGTTCGACACCAAAGGCGTGACGTCCAACCCCAACGAGTTATTCTGTTCATCAACGTCAAACTCCCCCGGTGCCCAAACCTCATAAGGCTTCAAATAACTGCCCGCATTCGTCGTTGGTGATGTGACCGAAGGCGCCGTCGTGTTTCGATCCCCTCCTTGCCCTTTGGCGTAAATATCCCTCGTCGAGCGATAGCCACCGATCCCTTTGGAAGCAGGTGAGGTCGCACATGAGGCCCAGTGTGATCGAAGTCGATCGAGTTCAAATGCCGAATGAGCGGGTTCGATCAGCCGGACGGTTTTCTTGCTCGTAGGTGAAGAGGTGGAAGAAGTGGAGGATTCGTGACCATCGTTTGAAGAAAGTATCGGTGAAGAAGGGGCGACGTCCAAGAGCAAAGGTCGGGTCTCCCCTTCCTCTGCTATTACGGTTGCGGTTGGTGTAGGTATCGTCGCTCTCCTCAAACAAGGTTTGAGACTTCCTTCGGGTAAAGGGGACTTGATGATACATCGATAAACCTCGCCTTCCTCATCGACGACCTGATCCTGATCCAACTTGATCCTCAACGTCGGCTTGTTAGTCCCGATCGGACGACCCGGATACCTCGCCGGAGGAGGTGGTGATCTCGGACTCCTCCTTGCCGCTTGCGGTCCGGTCCCGAACGCTGTCCCATCGGATTCCCCGGTCGAAGAACGATCCGGGGAATGGGGTCGAGCCTTTCCTGATGCGGTTCCGCTCGCTCCGACGTGGCGATTGTATTCGGTGTTGTATTCGGTTAAAGAGAGATTGCGCGATGAGGAGGAGCCGCCGAAAGGGAGGAGAAACGACTTGCGGTATACGAAGAGAACGAGAAGGACTGTCAAGAGGGAGAGAGAGAGAGAGAAGCGAAGCGCCGAGAGCGCGCGTTCGGGGTGTCAACACGTCGAGTTTCAGTACGGTCATGAGGTGGGGCGAGGAAAGCCGAAAGCACGAGAAATGGCATAATGAGCCTCACGAAAGACCCGCACATAGTCTGCGCAACTAGCCTCCACCGTCGTAGGACAACGACGCCGTAGATATTGCCCATTGTTCCCCGATGCAAGTACCACCCCGTCGTGCTTGGCAGTGTCGACACCCACAGAAGCCGAAAGCCAAGACAAACACCTCCTTGACCCCATGACCTGGTCATCGCTGCCCAGCGAACATCGCACGTCGAGAAGAGGAGGTCACCTGATCGTGGCCGCCAAGGTACGCTTGGCCGAGACCGTTGCTCGCGTACTTTCACAGACTTTCACGTGCGCGCCGCGCGCGGTCGGGGCCTCGGCGAAATCGGTGGTGGGTCGGGTTCTCGAAGCACTCTCGAGATAAACTCACGCGTGAACAAGCCGGTCAGCGTACTGGACAACATCCCTCCCGCAGCATGGGTCAATCGATTATGCACCAAAGCCGTCGTCGTCGTCGCCAGGACGCCCGTGGCGGTGACGCGGTGATGAGTGGATGGGGAAGAGGAAGGTGGAGATACAGCCCCGGCGGGTTCGAGAGAGCCGTCGACGACGACCTCTTCGGCGGGCAAGGCGACGGGGACTGAGACGACGGGGACTGTCTCGGGTGAGCGAACTGCGCAGTGGTCGAGAGCAGGGGGTGATGACGGGGATCCCATCGCGGGGTGGCAAGAGGTGTATGTGGGGTGTTAGGCCGCGTTGGGAGGGGGCATCGCGGTCGGGTTTCCGAGGAATGAGCTGTGGATGAGTGAACGGCTGCCCTGGCAGGCAGTGGCGGTCGAGCTGTCGAGCCCGACGCGGTGGTTCCCGCACAACTGGCTACAACTGGCTCCGGCCGAGTTCAGGCCTGGGCGCCGGGGCCCGAGCTAGGCCGACCCTCGGATCAGATGACCTGCACATCCTTACCAGCAAGGTCTACAAAAAATGGGTTTTAGACTTTCCCCAATTTTGTGGCCACTCAGAGCATAGTCTGCAGAGCGATTGCCGAGCTGGGACCACAAAAAGTGATCGCTAACTTCTTTCACCGAATTCGCATCCCTCGCTGATCAGCCTACCTAACTGATCGTCCCCTCTTAGTTTCGCACGCTTCCCCCGCACACCGCCCATGGCCACCGCAGTAACACCAACCACAACCGATTCCGCTACCCCAGCCACACCATGGCGAACGACCACCGTTCAAGGTGATCTCGGCGTGCTCACCTACGAACCGTTGCATCAACCGACGATCGAGGATTGGGTCAAGAGTCCCGAGGCGGGGGCGGTGGTGACCTTTGTCAGTCGAGATGAAAAGGGGCAGACTGAATCCGGGTATTTGGCGAGCTGATTCGGGTGGGTTCTTACGTGTGGATTGTATGACTACAGACGGGTTACACCAGGGATTCGTTCCGAGGTCCGTTGAAAGCTCGACCCCCACTTTCCTAGGCCGGTCGAGAGGACTGATCCTCTCCCCGAAAACCCATACCGACTCATCACGCACCCATGTTATCTCTTCTCTCGTCATAACCAGAAAAAACGGTGACCCACCTCGAATACGAGAGCTACGCTTCCCTAGCGCTCAAAACGCTACATTCGGTGCTCGAAGCCGCTCGTCGTCTTCCCCGACCCTTCTCCGAACCCCACGCAGGATGTACGCACGACGGTCCGACCGAACGAAGCTCCCACTCGCATTCGACAACGTCTCCCTCTGCCCCCAAAGTAGAACCCATCGACCTGACCCGGATCGCAGCCTACCACCTCCTCGGCCCTTGTCCGGTCGGCACCCCCAGCATCATCATCTCCGTTTCCTCCCCTCATCGCAAGGAAGCGTTCGTCGCTTGTGAGTACGTGTTGGAGCAGATCAAGGACAGGGTACAGGTTTGGAAGAGGGAGTTCTATAAAGCGGATTCTGGCGATGGGGAGCAACGGAAGGTCTGGGTTGGTGGGGATGGGAAAGGGCCCGAGGATGAGGCCAAGGAGCGGCAGGGGGGAGCGAAGGGACCGAGTTGGGAGTGGAAGGCGAATAATGGACCGATAGCGCATGAGCAGGGGATACCGAAGGAGGACTGAAGTCGAGGGGAAGCTTTGCTAGCGTCGCGGGGGCTCCGAGAGGGCTTTGTCTCGAGGATGGACCCCAGAAGGAGCTTTCGTGTCTCTCCCTGCTCTACCTCATGCATTCACAGACAACGCAACGCCATTACGGGATGAGGATGCGGTACTGCTTCGTTGCGAGGGGATACAGATACATGTAAAGTAGTGTGGAAACAGAAAGACGCTTGCTGGGAATCGCATGTAAAGTTCCTTCGTGAGTGTGTGAGGGCGGGTCGGTGGTGACGTGTTTCGTCGATCGTTCGCTGGCGTTGGCGTTGGCGTTGGCGTTGGGAATTCGTGCGACCTAGCTCGGGGTTGCTGGACGGGCTTTGGAGCGGACTTTGAGAAAGGTGCCGTTCGTTAAGCGGATCGCATCGCCGTCAAAATCCCGAGCCGAATACGAGTTCGTAAATGATGACGACGATGTTGATCGGGATCAGAGGGACTGCAAGGCGAACCCCAGCGATCTGATCAGCTCTGGTCGCGCTAGATCGATCATCAAAGGGAAGCCCACTGAACTGACTCCTCATCAATGTCCTGATCGCATCGACCAACATGATCGCCCTCGACTTGACACTCATACCATCGCCCGCCCCGCCCGTCGCTCCATCCCCAATCGACCCACCGTACGTCTCGAACCCTGTCTGATAGGTCGGACTAACGGGGTTCGATCCCGACTGGAAAGCGACTTGTTGTGCGTTCGAGGAAGAGGTCGTGAGACCTAGAGGGGCTAGGAAGCGTTCTTTGTGGAGGATGGCGACGGCGTTGATGAGGAGGAGGATGAAGTAGGCTAAGGAGCCGAGGCCGAAGAAGGCCATGGGGGGGTCGCAGGGGGAGGTGCTGAGTTGGGGAGGGAGTAGCAGGCGTTGGTTTTGGTGGTGGCGGCCTGTGGTTGTAGGGGGTACTGAGCGGCGTATTGAGCGTCGAGGAGCAGAGGGCTGCAGAGGGGCTCAGCGCGACCAGCTCGGACCAAGTCGACACGACGCGCAATTTGGCCGATCCTGGCGCTTTTGACCCGATTTCGGACCAGGTCAAAATGGCAAGGCCCGCGTCGCGCCGTCGCGAGTGCCCGCGCCTGCCCGCGGCCCGCGCCTGCCCGCGCCAAAGTCATGAGAAGTCATGGCGGGCGACTCGACTCTCGCAGCCGGGCGTGCTCGTTGGCTCTGGTCTGTCTCTGCTCGTCTCTCGTCAAGTACAACAAGGTGAACACCCACCCCACCGTTCAAACTACCCAAGCTGGATCTGGATACTGACATCTTTTGACACTGTTGATCCCTCCTTCCTTTGGCGCTCGTTGTTGTTGTGGTGTGTGCTTCGTCCGTCGCCCGTCGCCCGGTCGCCCGTCGCCCGCCGCCGTTGGTGCCACCACTCGCACTCGCACTCGCACTCGCACTCGCACTCACTCGCACCCCGCCTGCCTCGCGCCCGCGTCGACGCCTACGCTCAAAACTCGCTCCCCCAACACCCCGTCTCGCACCTCTGTCCACACTCTACACCACCCGTATCCAACCTCGGACGTATCCTCTCCATAATAGGCCGATAGAAGGATGGGGTACGTCAGCTTGGATCGTGGTGGACAGCGCGGTGTTGGCTCGTGCGCCGTAACTGACGATTTTCGCCCTGCCCTCTCTCTGCCCATGCCTTGCCTGCGCCTGCCTGCCCGCTACCTCCGCGCCTGGGAATGGCGTTGCACCGACCTCGACGACGATCCGCACATGACCCCATCAATCCATCGCTATTCTCACTCCTCGTGCTCTCGCCTTTGTCCGTCCCATTCGTGATCATCTCACAGTTTCGCACACAACAAGTGAGTGCTTCACCCTCCGCATCACACCATACAGATCCCATCAAGCTCATCCCGCACCTGCCCTTTCGCATCCTCGCCCTCGCCCCCACGCTTGATCTCTCCCCTCTCCAGCGTTCTCCACCGCAACCATTTCCGAAAGGACTGGCAATCGCGCGTAAAGACGTGGTTCGACCAACCGGGCAGGAAGCACTCGCGACGAGCCGCACGACAGGCCAAGGCCGTCAAGGCTGGTCTCAGGTAAGCATGCACACGCTTTAAAAAAGGGGGAGGGGATTGCAGTCACCGACCTCTTTCGATCCCACTTCGTTCAGGCCCGTTGAACTTCTCCGCCCCGCCGTCCGATGCCCCACGAAGCGCTACAACACCAAGCTGCGTTCCGGCCGAGGCTTCACCGCCGCCGAACTCAAGGCCGCCGGCATTCGTCGCAAGGAGGCCCTCTCGATCGGCGTCCCCGTCGACCACCGCCGCCGCAACCGATCCGAGGAGAGCTTGAAGATTAACAAGGAGCGCCTCGAGGCGTACAAGCAGCGCTTGGTCGTGTTCCCCAAGAAGGCGGGCAAGGTCAAGAGGGGTGATACCGAGGTGCGTCTCATGCGACAGCGCTCGAGGCGGCGGGTGGATGCACAGATACAGAGATCCAGGAGTGTCAGAGCCGAAGGATAACGTGAAAACTGACTTGGTTACTTTCGCTGGTCATTTAGGGCGCCGACAAGTCCGTCGAGGGCCTCAAGACGCTCGCCGCCACTTTCCCCCTCCCGGCCGGCCACAAGCAGGAAGGTCCCCGAGCGATCACCTCGGAAGAACTCGCCAACAAGGGCACCGCCTACACCGCCTTGCGCAAGGCGCGCTCGGACCAACGTTACGCAGGCATCCGCGCCGAGAGGCAGAAGAAGAAGGAGGAGGAGGAGGCCGCCAAGAAGAAGTAAACGCGGTGGGGTCGTCACGAACGGATCTGTGTGTGTGTTTATGTGAGGCAGGGCAGCGAAAAAGCCTTGGGAGCTCTTCTTTTCTGAAGTACCTTGTGTGTGTGCAAGGGGGTGCGGGGCCGTACTTCTTTACCCGATTTTTTGGACATCGTTCTACAAACCCCCTCTTTACGCAGCTTGGAATGAAAGAACAGAAAGGTCGAAGGTCTACTACCAAAAAAACCACCGAACCGAGAGCCTGGCTGGCTCTTTGTGCATCTCGAAAGCTTTCAGTGTCGTCTCGGGGAGTCATAAGGATCTCAAGGAGCTGTAGGCTGTTTTGATGCGTGCACGGAGATTACAGCGCCAGCTGGAGCGATAGCAAGGCTTTCGGCTCGCAACTGCCGTAGCTGTTGCAGAAGCAGAACTGTCGAGTATTATGAGCAGCAACAAAGCTCGTCAACACTACTGACTACCTACGTGGATCAACGTCTAACGAATGGCATGCTGGGTAGCGTTCGCCGAATCTTCTCTAGGGAGACATCTTTTCCATTCTGGCATAACTTGGGACTCCCCGATCGGAAGCATTGGGGAGTGCCGATGGCCATGCGTAGGTAGGAGCCTAAACAAAGGTCCATATAATTAAGCAGTCACCCCCCGACACCTTAGTTAGGTGTTCATCTGAACGGGCCTTCTCGAGAGCCCGTGCCGACCGGAGAGTGCTGCTACTGCGCAGCCGTCGCCGACGAGACGAACCTTACGAGCGTTTCGGTCCGGAACATGGCCATGGATAGGGGAACATTCTTATTTTTATTTTTCGGTTTTTGTCTGGATACTAGATTAAACTATCTCGCGCTCTCGCGGAAATCAAGACTTCGTCACTACACTACAGAAGTTCCCCTTTTGAGTTTTTTTTTTCACCCCTGGCTTCCCGAGTTAGTGCTTCTGACTCATTCACCAACCTCGAGCTAGCTTCATTAAACTCGGGCCATCCGACGATTTTTTGGGGCAAGCCGAGCAGCGTTGACGAACCAAATCTTGCATCGGAATAGCCTCGAATAGCCTCTCGTCCGGGCATCATCCGTTATAACTCTTGTACTCACAGTCTCACAGGGGGGCCGCAGTAAGAGGACGCGCATTGCTGAGGATATCGACAGAACAGACGTGAAACATGAAAATGGCAGGAGATTCGAAAGAGAACAGAGATTCGAAAAAGGACAGAGATTCGAAAAAGAAACAAACTTGGAGTTATAACCTCCTACTCTCTCACCTGACCTCGGATGTCAAGCGAGATTCTCCTCGTCTTGCAGTATCGCCTCAACTCATCCCATAGCTTTGACCCTTGGATGTACTTTTGAAGCGACGACATCGACACGGCTTCTTCCGGCGGGGGGCGACGGACCACCAAGCCCGAGAACATCGACATGGGACCGGCCTTGTAGTTGGACAGGGATGCCGTGACGACGATTTCGAGCTCGCGTAGGTCTGGAAAGTCGGTGCCTTTGATTCCGTCCGTCACTTCGCGAGTGAACTCGGTGGCCGAAAGCGTGTTCGCGATCGAGACGAGCAAGGAAATCGAACGGAGAGGGGTCGTACCCGACTTGGGGGTCATGGTGAGGAGGCGGCGAGTGAGGCCGATGTCGCGAACAAAGGCGAGCTCGACGTTGAGCTGACGGCGAAGGAAGATCTCGCGCGTGTACTTGCGAATCGCGGCCGCAGCGTCGTAGTAATCCTCAGCACGAGAGGTGCGGTGCCAAACTTCGACCAGCTTGAGTCGAGGGCCGCTCGCGTCCAAAAGACGCTGCCAGGAACGGTCGAGCGCATCGGGCCCAAGTACTTCGTGAGCAAGGTCAGGAAGCATTATTTTTCCAGTGCGGGGGTGACGATGTGGTCGACAAAGGTGCGAATCTTGTCCGAGTCCAGTATGACCGGCGCGAACGTCTTGAGGTGAGCCCACGTAACCTGGCCTTGCACGACCCGTCCTACCTCTCCCGATGTCGCTGGATCGAAATGCACTTCTTCAAGATCTGAGTGGAATGGACAGGAACAAAATCGAGGGGAAGCAACACGGAGATTGAATGCCACATGCTGAAATGTCCTGTGCTTACCTTTCAGCAGATGCGCAATCTTCTGGTCCCAGGGGCGATAGCACGGCATGTTGCTCAAGATTCTCAAGTGGCTTGCAACGGCTCGAATCACCTTGAGACAGGTCGCGCAACCGAGGACGCCCTCGGCATCGACTTCACGATAGCGTGCATGCCCGGTGGGGAGGATGGTGAGCAGCTCGACCGGGTAACGGTCGGTCAAGCCCGACTCGACGAGGCAGCAGCACGACGAGGCACAAACGACGTTGGAAAGCAGCGCGCCACGAACGGCACACGAGAGCGCCATGACGCAGGTCCGGGTACACCAAGCGGATGTCTTTGGGTTGGAACCCCTCCGTCAAGCACGAGGCGATGTGGTAGAAGAGCTCGGGGGGAACACGCGAGAGCGCGCTCGACGGCGTTTGCTTGACGACAACGGCCTTGGCTCTGGTTTCGGCCTCCTCTCGAGAGTTGTCGACGTCTGGATCGTGATCGTGATCGAGATCGAGCTGAGAGAACTGAGTCGAGGGAGGGACGAGACGATCCATGGCGTGGGGAGACAATCTGAGTTTGAGATGGGTGGGAGGCGAGACAAGTGCGAGACGCGGAGGAAGGAGGAGGGAGGAGGGAGAAAGGAAGGAGCTCAGCTTTCGAACCTCGGAACCCCCTCGGCGCGGCTTTAGAAGACACCATCGTCATTTTAGCCTCTGTCATTCTAGCCTCTGCGCCCTGGCTCCTCTTCGGTGATCATGATGTCCGAGCTTACCTGCGGCTAGCAGAACTAGCAACAGACAAATTTGGTACTTGTCGTCGGAGAAAGCCGCTTCAGTAGGTTTGAATGCTTGGACGTAGCGGGTGGTACACCCGATAGCTGTCTTTCCGAGTTCGGTGCCACTTTGACCCCTCTTCGCGGGAGCTCAAGCGTCGTGAGCATCCGATCGAGCGGGGGGAGCGCCCGGCCGACGGTGAAGTCGAGCAAGATCTTACGTTCAATGCTCAAACAGGTTCCGTTCATATACCCCTTATCAAGTCAGGTCATATCATCAAATGGAATGGGGTCGCTTGTTCGCCGCTAAGCAAAGAGTAGAGTTCGCTTATGTCGTGAAGCGTGCGGGGCAAACATCCCCGGTTCCCACAATAACCGGGCGGTATTGTTGCATTCTATAATAGAACCCCACTGACATTGATTTATTGACATGATTGTGTGGCTTGTGACAAGTGCAGCAAAATCTAATCCTTGTACAAGGACGCCGAATTGGCCTCCAAGGAGTTCGACAAGCGCGACGAACAACAGATCAAGGGCGCACAAACATTATACACAACACCGGAGAACAGAGAAGCTGAGACTCGGGAGCGGAAGCTTGGAGGCCCATCGTCTTACGCCGGCTACCCTCGTCGCTGAGGCGTCGCTGACCTCGTAATATTCGGCCCGGTGGTGGGGAAGGGGGACACCTGTTCGTACTCGCATAAGATGGTGGTCGTCTTGCAGATATCGTGGACTTGGGGCGACGGTACTGCAGAAATCACAAGTAATAATGTGAACGATACAGTTCAAGTTTGTAGATTCTGAGGACACTCTGACGCGAGGACAGGGTTCAACACACTCACACTCCGGGTCCTCTACGCTCGCGTATGCACTTGTTCAGGCACGACTGGAAATGAAGCATAATTTCACATCAAAAGAGTCAGCCTGTCATCAAGCCAGGGGCTCGGTAGCAGATGGGAGCCGGTGACTCGCTGCATAGGGGTCGGACTCACGAGGTACAACTCGCTTCCAGGTCCGGCGTAAGGGTCCGTGCGACTGCAATCGGAAAGGCAGAAAAATGACAAAGATGAGGCTCGGAGGTATAATTGTGGCAACAGCAATACGAGTGCCCACATGTTTACTCGACGCTGAGCTTGCCTCAGATAACTTGGGAGAGGAGAGGTCGAATCGGGGAGAGGAAGTGACCTCAACCAGCCTGCAAGGGTTCCAATCTTGAATATTTTGGAGCAGCGACCCTCACTCAACGCAGGCCTGATGAAGCCGACCTCGGAGGGCGATGCTTTCGGCGAGCGTGCATAGGTTTGGCGAGGTTCATTGTGAGGTGCGGCAGTGATGCGGAGGATTGCGAAGGATGGAGGGGAAAAGCTAGAGTACCGCTAGGTGAGCCTATCTGAACAGCGTACAAGACCGAACTTTGTAGTTCCCGAGCTTGCCCGAACGCCGTCGGCCCTTCCGCTCCGCGGTGATTCGGCCGACGAGTAATCTCCTAATGAGCATATGTGGACAGTGCCTATCTCATGTATGAGAACGAGTCGAGCATCCTTCAACCTGGTCCCTCAAGAAACTTGAAATCGACAGTGATCTTTACGATGATGCACCAAGCTGAGAGGTGACGGAGTGGCATGGCGGGTGGCGGAGGAGAGGAGAATAGTGGACAACAGAAGGGGGTTGCAGAATGGGAGGAGGAAGATAGCTCGGAAAACCCGCAGAGGGGATCGATCTAACTGCGCGGTCGACCGAGTTCCGTAACAGCTTCTGAGCCAGCCAGCAGCTACGAGAAATTCCCCTGGCGCCTACAACTACGCTGGGGATCCACGGAGAGCGACAGGAGAGGTCCGATTAGTGCGCTATTTCGGCTAATTCGCGCTCGTACAAGTCCCAGTCTTTGATCTCTTCAAGGGACAGAAAGATCTTCACGCGTTATTGATCTGCTATTAAAAATGTGGTAGGTGTAGCGAAAGATCAAGCTGAAATTCGAAATGCCATACATGACGCGCTCGGCCGACTCGGTCGAGGTGATCGTGTTCGAATACTCGACTATTCCTGAATCCCGATTCCTGAAGAACCGAGCCGACGGCAGCAGCGCCGTGACTCGGGGGGGTTCCCTTTGATTCTGCTCCCTCCGCCTTCGACAGTGACTCGGAGCCCTCTTCGTAAATGACCACGAGCACATCCTCCTCTTCAACCGCGTCCAGCAGTTCAGCCCGCCCAATCCCGTCCATCACAATTCATGGACCTACAGCGAGGGGAGGGCATCTTGATAGTCTAGTGGGTGGGGGAGGAAGTAATGGACGGTTGCGCACGCGCTCGCCGAAAGGACAGAGGGGGAGACCAAGGAAGGCCGTCGTGACGGGCATGTCGGCACCGCCGATTCAGACGAGCGAGGAGGAGACGGGCAAGGGCAAGGGCAAGAGCAAGCGGAGGTGGGTTGGGTTGAGGACTGGGAAGGGTGTGGTGGTGGTGGTGACGGTGGTGATTGTGGTAGCGGTGGTCGGGTTGCTGATGTGAGTTTGGGCTTGCGCGGGAGAGGGGGATCACGGGGGAGACTGACCGACTGACGTGGTCCACAATCACATCGTCGTGCATGATCTCGCAACGGCTACACCTCGCACGTGTCCCATCACTCACTGCACTAGCTCGGCAATCCGAATCATCTCTCGTGACCCCATCGAAGAAGCGCCACCGTTGCTAAGGACCCGTCACTCGCCCCTCTTGCCTCGTCGACGGGTTCGAGACCCGAGCCATTACAAGCGCCACACCCAGGCCGCGCGTGGAACTGGCGCGGTTCCACCTTCTCGGAATTCCAAGGCCGATCCGGACGAGACGGAGAAAAAGGATTTGACCAAGGCGGGGGGAGAGGGGAAAGCTCAGCAGGGTGTGGTGATAGATGAGGTCGTCAAGGATGCTTTGGCGGACGTGTGGGATCTCGAGAAGGACGTCCCTCCGGTCGAAGGATCTTCGTCTTTGCCGAGGAATCCGAAGAACGTACCAATTCCGACGGACGAGACTCCCAGCGAGGGCAAAACGACAACGCGAAGTCTCAAAGAGTTGTACGCTGAATTAGAAGGGATGGGCTTATCGGTCGACGATTTGACGCAGGCGTTGGACGAGGCTTATAGAGGTGGGGAGGCCGGCGCGGGGAAGTGACGTGGCGACGTCACGGTCGGGAGGAGGTTTGTTCAGAGTTCAGGGTTCTACACATGTTGTGCTATATTGGGGTTGGGTTACATTTTCTGTTCAGCTCGTAGTCACCTGCTTTCTGTTTCAGTGCGATCTCTAGCAGCAATTCAACAAGTCATGACTCATGAGCGTGCGAGGTCGAGCCGGGGACTGGGACGGTGAATGGCGACGACAAATTGTGCTCGAGAGCGCGACTGCCAGTGGGCGCGACGCGTGCGGCGTGCATGCATGCGCGGGGAAGAGATTCCAGACGATTCCATCGACCGCCGTCCGCTTTTGGTTCTTTGTCCGGTCGCGTGCATCGTTCCATCTTTACCCCCTTCATCACACCCTCTCCAACATACCCATCGGCCCGCTCCCCACGGCAAAAATGAGGTTCTCCACCTCCTTCCTGGCCCTCGCGGCTTTATCGACTCGTCTCGCCCTAGGCGTAACTGCCACATCATCAGCTTCGGAGGATGCCCCACCTGCGGCTTCCCTCTTGACGCCTGAACAGGAACAAGAGACGTTCAGCCATGCGAAGAAGTACGAGTATCAGAGTGATATTGCGAGATTGATGAAGATCGTGGTCGGAAATCGTGAGTAGCTTTTTGTGGTTGTGCCAAGGCGCGATGATGTGTGGGCAGCAGCCGGTCTGGTGGTCCTTGCTGGCCACGTCATGATCGTCCGACGAAGGACGGTGTCAGGAGGCTCGAGCACGGGTTCACTGACGGCCACGTGTTCGTTTCCCACCTCTCGCATCGAATAGTTTATGAATCGAGGGACGTCTGGGTCCGAGAACTATGTAGGTCCCCACAACCGCTGCACTTGATCGACTGGACGAACACTGACCTTTCCTCGCTCGAATCGACCCGCAGTGTCCAACGCCAACGACGCCTTGGAAAAGACCCGCCTGTTGTCCTTGACCGACCCGGCCATCCTGGAACCCGCACCTCAGTTGAACGTCAGCGTCATCACCGACGTCCCGGGCCGACGTATTATTATTCGAGGTCAGTTTTGACGACGTTGTCGAGAGGGCGCGCGCGATCGCTCATCCGTCGGTTGAACCTTCTTTTGCAGATTCCGGCTTGGGTATGACGCAGGAACAGCTGGCGGAGAATTTAGGTACGATCGCGAGATCGGGTACTTCCGAGTTCTTGGCCAAACTCGATAAAGGCGACGGGGCCAACTTGATCGGACAGTCAGTCTTGTCTTCCACCTATTTCCTTTTTTGGCTAGCCGTCAACCTGACACGAAATTTGTGTGACCGTAGATTCGGACTCGGCTTCTACTCTTCCTTCCTGGTCGCCGACCGCGTGACCGTCGCTTCCAAGAGCAACGACTCGCCCAAGCAATACGTCTTTGAAAGCAACGCCGATGCGCAAGGTTTCCGTATCGCTGAGGACCCTCGAGGCACGACGCTCGGTCGAGGAACGGAAATCACCCTTCATCTCAAGGAGGATGCGAAGGAGTACCTCGAGCACGAGAAACTCAAGAGTTTGATTTCGAAACATGCAGAGTATGGCGCTTCGCCCATTTACCTCTGGACCGAAACGACGACGACTTATACCGAAGAAGAGGACGAAGCTGAGCCCAAGACGGACGACGATTCCGAAGTCAAGGTCGAGGACGTCGACGACAAGCCCAAGGAACCCAAGACCAAAGAAGTGACGACGACCGAATGGCAATTGATCAACGACCGAGCTCCGCTCTGGATGCGCGACCCCAAAGAAGTGACCAAGACCGAATACGAGGAATTCTTCAAAGGCGCTTTCAAATCGAGTGAAGAACCCCTCGCTTGGTCCCACTTCAAGGGAGATGCCGGACCGACTTCTTTCAGAGCGCTCATCTTCATCCCCCCTTCGTTGCCGAACGATTTCTATTCCAAGGATTACGTACTGCTCGAATCGCTCAAGTTGTTCGTGCGCCGGGTCTTTATCACCAACGATTTGGGCAAGGATTACCTACCCCGTCACCTCAACTGGGTCAAGGTTTTCATCGACGTCGATGACCTCCCCCTCAACGTCGGTCGTGACTCGTTACAAAAGACGCGCGTGATCCATCAGATCAAAGCCAACTTGATCAAACGTATTCTCGACACCTTCGCCTCCCTAGCGGAGAAGGACCCGGAGAAGTACAACGCCTTGATCGAGAAAGCCGGCACGGCCCTGAAAGTCGGTGTCGTGGAGGACCTCAAGAACCGCGATCGGTTGGTCAAGTTGTTGAGGTTCCATTCGTCCGCTTCGGACAACGTTACGAGTTTGCATGATGTCGTCACGAGGAGGAGGAAGGGCCAGAGTCAGTTGTTCTTCATTGCTGCGGCGGGGGCAAAAACTTCGGATGTGAGTTGCGTGTTGTGAAGGTACATTTTCCTTTTGAGGAAACTGATGAGTGGGTTCGGTTCGATCACAGTTGGCGAAATCACCTTTCGTGGAACGTATCTTGGCCAGGGGTTACGAGGTCCTCTACATGACCGACCCCATGGATGAGATGGTACGTCACAGTTCTCTGTGGGCTTCGTTCCAACCGCTTTGTTCACACGGGACCGAGCACCTTGTCCGTACAGCTCGTCTCGACGCTCCCTACGGTCGAAGGCCTCAAGTTCCAGGACGTCGCTAAAGAAGGCCTCAAATTTGGTGATGAAGGTCAGCCTCAGATCACAGAACAAGAACGAGGGACGGAGGGAAACGTCCTGGTGTGGTACTGATGGTCTTTTCTGGGTGTTTCCTTTGGTGCGTGATCATTGTTGACAGATGAGGACGAGGACGCCAAGGAGGAGGAAGAGACGTACAAGACCCAATTCGAGCCGCTGGCCAAGTACATCGAGAAGACGCTGGCCGACTCGGTTGAGAAGGGTGAGTTCGCGCTTACATAGACCATGTCCCTTCAGTTTCAACGAGCTAACTCCACCTCGTTCTAATTTCGTGGTTGGATAGTCGTCATCTCCACCCGCCTCACGACCTCCCCCTGCCTCGTCGTCGCAGGTAAACAAGGTTATTCCGGCAACATGGAACGCTTGATCGCTTCCCAAAATCAGGGCACCGGCGAAAATTTCATGACGGCCTTTGCGAAGATGCAAAAGAAAACGTTCGAGATCAACCCCAAACATCCGCTGATCGAAGCGTTGTTGACGAAAGTCGAGGCGCATAATGAGGAGGCGGAGGGTGGAGATGATGGATTGAAGGAGAGCTTGCAGGTGCTTTGGTTGACCGCCTTGGTCAAGTCGGGCTTCACGGTCCCGGACCCGAATGTCTATTTCGAACAGATCGAGACCATTTTGAGGAGGTCGCTTGGAGTGGCGCAAGAGGCCAAGGTGGAGGTGGAGGTGAAACCCGCGCCGGAGGTCGAGCATGGTCCGGTCAAGTTTGAGGAACCGGGGGCCGCTGGGACGGAAGGGGGGAAACCCAAGGGGGAGTTCCAGGATTGGGCTAGTGAGTTTCTTCTTGTTCAAGGTGGGGGCAACGAGCTGGACCGATGAGGTGACCGACGCCTTTCTCCCCACTTTCTGCAGAGGTCAAGGCCGAACTCGCGGCCAAGAAAGCTGCTGATGCCGCAGCCGCTATGATGGGCGGTGGAAATGATGCAGTTGACGAAGAACAAACCGTGGTTGATGGCGCGGGCGAACCGGTCACGACGGCGCATGACGAGCTTTGATCAAAGATGTAATCGGTTGATTAAAGAATTGAAGGAAGGAAGAGACCTCTTGGAAAGAAGGAATGTGGATAGGAGAAGGGTCAATGAAATGATGCGTTGCAATGCAGGTCCTAGTGTCCCTGTCGGTACCATACAGATGCCCCCCAAAATTCTTGCTCTATCCTAAGAACATCTACACCAAGTCCGCAAGCTTCGCCACCAGCGTCTCCAACAAACCCCTCTCTAGCGCCAGCGACTTTATCGCCAAACGTTCCATTTCCTCCAACCCATCAGTCTCGGCCAAATCGAACAAGTCCCGACTGGTCGATTCAGGTCGATGTTGGACCCCGACTATCCGACGGACGATCGTTTCGACGTGGGATTTGAAAAGCCCCAAATTCCTCTTCGCTAATGGCCCGAGCGAAAAGGCGGTCGCTGAGAGGGAATCGTAGAAACTTTGAAGAAAGACCTTTTGCTTCTTCCTCGATGAGCGAGGGAGGGGTATCTCGGACTGGATCAAGAGGGCTAGCCAAAGGGGTGTGGAGAGTCGGGCTTCGGCGTCGATGTAGAATTCTTCGTGGGTGGAATGGTTTGGTCCAATCGTCGAGTTTGTCGTCGGAGGAAGGGGTATAATGAGCTCGTGGGACTGCTCCTCGTGCCTATGTCCGAGCTCCGACCAAAGCGAAATTAACTCTTCCCATTCGCGCCTCTGTTCCTTCTTCAGCCCAACTTCAAAATGGATCCTATCGTACTGGTTCCCATCGATCAAAAACCCATACATCGTGACCAATTGAGCATTGCTCATGTCGCCGTAGGTGTTGAAGATTTCTTGCTCCCCGTTGGAAGGGTCGATGTGCAGGACGGTCACGAGGTCATAAGTCTCGTCTTCCTCCCTCGCGGTTGGGTGCGAGGTCGGGGAGGAAAGTGATGCTCCCTCACTCAGTTCGTACCCCTCGTCTTGATCGTCATGCGAACAAAACCCGAACGAACCGCAAGTCGAGCAGACCCAATGCTCAGCTTCGGGATGGACGTGCGGTGTATCGGAGTGGTTGAAGAGATCGAACAAAGGGACAAGGGCGACAGTGTGAAAGGCGTCGATCATGAACTGTGGGAGGAATGTGTCAAGGGGTCTGTGTTGGGGCCTGTAAAAGTGGGGTGGGGAATTGGGAATACTCACGGCTCGGGAGGAGACGAGTGAATAAGCTCGGAAGAAGGCTTCCCTTGTGGGGTTACCGATCGCTCCGAGCACCTTCGCCGGAAGCCCGTCGTAGAATTGTCGGATCGTTTCCTATGTGGTGAGATGACGTTCAGGACGAGTGCAAATGAATGTGGTCATACTCCACACACGTACATGATCCAATCCCAATTCACGGACGACTCGGGCGACTTGGGTTCCTCGAGCCCATACTTTGGCTTTCCCGGTCCACAAGACTCCTACGGGGACCGTTGCAGAGGCTAACGATGCGAGGTATTCGGACCAAATTGATTGAGGACCTAGGTGCAGCTCGTAGAGGACGACGAGGACGAGACGGAGAGTTGGGGACAAGTCCAGCGTTCGATTCCAGTCGGGGAGATGGAGTTGCGAGTTGCGGTGCGAGAGCACGGAGCGTTTGGGTATACAAGCGACTGAAAGTGGAAGGTTAGGTGGGGTGGGGGAGGGAAGGGGAAGTACGTGGGCAGCGATGACGAACCTGTTTGACCGACGTCGATCGCGGCTGTCGACCAGATCGAGACACCTGTTACGTCGTCACTTCCATGGACATCACCAGGTGAGGTAGCCGGTCGAATAAAGAGATTCGGATGAAGCCATGTCGATAGTCCGGTGAGGAACTCGAAGGCTGGGGGGAAGGCAGCGGGCATGCCACATCGCCGCACAAGAGAGAGCCGACGGTCGATATGGGGGGAGACAGGGGGAGACAGGGGGAGACAGGGAGAGGAAGCATGATTTTCATCGTCGGCGCAAAAGCTGTTCTCGGACAGCTGGGAATCGGATACTCTCGAATGCGACTCGATATGACACGCAAGAGTACCCATTACAACAGAAACGGAACCGGAACCTCACAGCCTGTTCCTCCCCCATCGCAAACGCCATTCGGACAGTCCGCCTGCTCCACTTACGCGTCATACTCGTCATCCTCATCCTTGGCACCAGCCTCTTTCGCACTGCCTTCCTCCGTTGCATAGTCCGCCAGCCTGGCCACCGGTTTCCGTCCCCTCGCACTCGATCTGGATCCCGTAGCCGTGGCTGAAGTAGCAGCGGTCGTTCGGGGTTTCTGGTCCCCCTCGACGATGGAGGCTTCGTCCTGGGCCTGGATCGGATCGGGGACGTGTTGGACCAAGTCCGAAAGAAAGTCAAACGTAGGAACGGTGTTGATCACCCGTTTACTGTGCGACCGAGAGGTGAGAAGGATTAGACTTGTGAAGGGAAGGCCAGGTCACGTGCGCCCAGATCTTTGGCGTACAGCGTGTGGGCCGAGATCTTTTGCACGTTGCGCGCTTGGGAATCTTGAACGAGCGCTTGGACGAGTTGTTGCAGGAACAACTCGAGCGCTTTGGCTGGGAAACCAGAACCCACGGAGGGGGGGGGGGGGGTGGGGGGTGAGCAAGACGTTCAAAGGACGGAGCGGGGCGGAACGTACAAACGAGCACGGGGGTGGCTTGTGCGACTTTGCCGACTTCTTCATCGGCTTGGATCAGGCGCTTGATGCGAGCCTGTGGTCAGAGGGAAGAGGTCAGTTCCTGAACGATCAAGGAGGAGCAGGGGTGCAACTTGCGACGGGGAAGCGCGCGTCGTTGGAGCGTTTGGGGCGTTTGGTCGTCGGCTGGTCCGCGTCGGCCATGGTGGGCGTGACTGCTGACCGCCGAGATAAGGGGGTGTCAGCTGATCGTGTGGGAGCTGGAGCAGCAGTGCCAGGAGGGAAACCCCGGTCGCGCGAATTTCGGCCACGGAAGCGATCCGTCTCGCCCGAGCGCGTGTGCGAGTGATCGAACGTCTCGTCTCCTTTCCTTCGAACGTCTCATCTCCTGTCCTCCTCAGTCTCGGCCCCAGCCCCAGCCCCAGCCCCAGCCCCCGTACGGCGTCGCACCAAAACTAGATCGAGTCGGCTCAACACCCCCTGGCTCTCCCCGCTTTCCTGCCCCTACACCTCCAACGCGAGCGCGTTTGCTCCCATGACGTCGACTCCTACGAGCTTGGTCGTGAGCCTCAAGAAGCAACTCTCCACCGCAGTCACCAAGGATCAACCACAGGTACCTCCCATACCTCTCCTGCGCATCACTGGCCAGGATGCTGATCTTGTTGCTCTGCCTCCACCCCCTCGTTCATGCTCGTCTCGCTCCCACTCTGCGCTCGTACGACGTACGACGTTGTGGGGGAGCAATCTGCGCGTGTAGGAGATCGCGTCGATCCTACAACAGCTCAAGAAACAAGTCATCGCAACCGAGGATCTCATCCGGGTACGTTCCCAGCCTACGCAGAGCACCTGGGCTCAGCCAACCAGCGCTCGCTCATTCGTCTACCTCCACCTCCGCGACAACCTACAACAGGAAACCAAGATCGGAGTGACCGTCAACAAGCTCAAGTCCAACCCCAATAAAGCAGTCGCCGATTTGGCCCGTGAGATCGTCAAGAAATGGAAGAACGACGTTGGAGTTGCTGCATCGTCGTCGTCGACCGGGGGGGCAGCCAAGAGTAAACCGCCGGTGTCGGGTGCAGGTGAGCGGACCGCATCTGCCACGGGTTCAGGTGCTGAGCTGACATGTGTTGCGGGCTTACGATCAGCTTCGAACGCGCCTTCGCCTTCCCCTGCACCCGCTTCACCCGTTGGACCGATTCACAAAACCTCCACGAGCACGACCAAGCGACCTCCTCCCACCTCCACAACAGCGCCCAAGGAAGAACCCACAGCAGCTCCCACCACCACTACCACCACTACCACTGCTTCCCCTTCCAAGACCTCTTCCACGCCCGTACCGAAACGAAGACAGTCCCTCAACGGCGCACCGAGAACCCATACGACCGATGGGTTGGATTTCTTCTCCGATGAATACAGCCTCCACGATAAGACGAGGGACAAGTGCGTCGAGATGATCTACGATGCCATGAGCTTCGATTCGGATGCACGTACGTCAGGTATCAAAACTTTGGCTTAGGGAGAACCGAGAGGGACTGACCTTCCTCAACGATCCCTACAGCGACGGACCTGATCTGCAAACGCGCACAAGCGTTGGAACAACACGTACACATCAACGAGCCTTCGGCGGGGTACAGGGCCAAGATCCGTTCGCTGTACCTCAACCTCAAGGCGGCGAACAACCCTTCGTTGCGCGAGGACGTAGTCTCGGGCGAGATCTCTGTCACGAGGTTGTACGGCATGTCGCCTGCTGTGAGTATCGAGGTTGGAGCGCAATCGACGTTGCTGAGTGGGTGCTCATGCGAGTTCAGGTTGCGTTTTCAGGAAATGGCTTCGGAGGAACAACAAGCGCTGAACCGCAAGTTGGCCGAAGAGAACCTCTTCAAAGCCCAAGGCGCGGCCCCTCAACAGGCCGAAACGGACGCGTTCCAATGCGGCAAATGCAAGCAGCGGAGGACGATGTACTACCAGGTTCGTTTTCGGGAGGTTGATGGAATGAGACTTGGGGGGTTGGAAGATCGGGTTGAGCGAGGCTTCTTTCAGCTGATGCAGGTGCTTTCGCTTCATTCCTTCGCTTCCCGCAGATGCAAACGAGGAGTGCGGATGAACCGATGACGACATTCGTGACGTAAGTCTTGCTCCCCGGTCGGTACTATGCTATGGTGAAGCAAGATGACATCGCTGATTTTCATTATCGGTCGGAACTCGCAGCTGCCTCAAGTGAGCTCTATACCCTGGACAGAGCGCCCCACGCTCCGCGCGATCTGATCCTGATGTCGCTTGACTGACCCTCTTTCCTGCCCTTCGCGTCCACGATGTCGCCATGAACAGCTGCAACAAGTGAGCCACACCAGGTTTGATCCATTCCGATGCACAATCTGCTGACTGATTCCATCTTTCTATTCGATCACAGCCGATGGAAGTTCTCCTAATCATCCGAGCCCACCATCACAAAGTCCACTCATCTCCGCCAACCCTGGAACCCCCGTGGTTCTTCTCCGCGTCCTCGCTATCGCTCTTTTTCCCCGACCCCCAATTCCAGAGTTCTGCAAGCCTCCCATCTTTTCTTTGTTGTACGCGTTGGACCCTCCTTTTCGTCGCGAGAAGGCGTGCACTGAGACCATCCCTCCATCTTGTTTAGTGAAATTTTGAAGCTCTCCCTGTCGTGTCGTCGAACTTTTGGACGAGAGAGCAGAAGATGTTACACGAGTTCATCAATGGGTACAGAACGTCTGCTTAAGTGATAGGTCACAGAAAGACAAAACCACACATCAAGTGTGGGTGGGGAGTATGCACGTCCTTCCAATCCACGTACGAGCCTCATCACCTCAACCCCAACCCTCTCCTCACAGCGGTGATCAAACTCGCCTTGGTATCATCCCCCTTCAAATCAAACATGTTGACCCCCGCCAAACCTTGATTCTTAATCCAAGTCCCCTTCACTCTCGCTGTCGTCGGATCCTCCGTTTCGACCAACACTTTAGTAGAAGGATTATAAATCACCCTCGTTTGACTCGCTCGATCGACGACGGAGAAATTGAAACCTGAACTTCCCAAGGGTGTGAGATAACCTTGGTCGCTCAGTTCGCGATAGGTGTATTGATTTGGTGTTGGGGTACCGATCCAATTCCCGCAGGTCGTGGTCGTCGATTTGGGTTGATAGGCGTAGGACGTGGATCCGTCGGGACATTTTTTTGGGAGTAGACCGTAGTCGACTGTATAAGCGTACGAATAGGATGGGAACCCGAGGAGGATTCGGTTCGCTGGGACTTTGAGACTCTTGTAGTGCTTCACGGAGGATTCGATCGAATAGGGGATATCACTGGGCGCGCACGATGAACTGAGCGGCGAATTCGGTCCCGTCGTTGAACCCCATGTGCCGAAAATATTGTACGTCATGATGGTCAGGTAATCGAACGAAGGGAGCCAACTCGTCAAATCATTCAAAGGACCATTAGGCCCCTGTAACCCCGTCGCAGGCACAGCGAGGGAGATGCGAGCCGAAGGCGCTGATTTGCGGATCGTTTGTAGCAGGCGGAGCAAATTGTCCGAATCACGTTTTTGGACGAGATTGTCCCCGATCCCTTGGACGCCGGGAAATTCCCAGTCAAGGTCGATGCCATCGAAGCCGTATTGATTCATCGTGTTGACGAGAGTTTGCGCGAATACGGTACGGCTGTTGGAGGCGTGTTGGGAGAAGTATCTGCGTGGTGCCGAAGACAGGGCCCGCCGACAAGCCGCCGAGTGAGAGAGGTGGGGAGGGAGTGTACCGCGAGCCAAGCGCGTCGAACGAAGATTGGCCGGATGAGGGAAGGTCAGGAATGATTCGAACGGGTCAATCACGTGATCTAACACTCGCACTACGGGATGCCCGTCCAGGCCCCTCGTGGAAGTCCCGAACACTTTCAAAGCCCCTGAAATACAGTCAAACAACTCACTTTGATCCCGTCCACCCACCGACCGTATACGAGACCTTGATCTTGGCCGCATGGGCACGCGTCACAAAATCGGTCACGACCGACGAACTAATCCCGGCTCGACTGAGACTCGTCGGCTCGGCCGTGGTTTCAAAGACGAAGTAGTTGAGGTGCGTGTAGCGTGAATAGGGGACTTCGGAGGGTAACATGTTGTAGCTGTTGGTTGGGGAAGGCAGGATGTAATGCATCAGCTGATCGTTCAATCGCGACGTCAAGAGTCGTCTCACGGCGCGATCGAGCTCCTTGGGACTCGGACTCCCATCGTAACTCACGAAGCAAAGTAGGCCGACACTTCGGTCTTGCCGGAGAATCCTGGACCAGCCAGGACTGAGCCGACCAGCACGCCATAGTACACCAAGAGGAGACCCAACATCGTGTTGGGGATGGGGCGAGAAACGAGGGAACGTGAGGCAGATCGGGTGGAAGGAGCTGAGAGGGAACTGAGGTGCAAGTGATCTGACGAATTGGGGTCTACCGCGTCCCACGCCGAAATCGACACTTCTGGAACTTCGATCCCGCCTTGCGCTGGCAATGCTTCGAGAAGACTCGAGCTCGCTCGCGATCAGCTTTTCAATAGGCAGGTTTACAAAGTGATCGGAGGACGGGCCAGCTTGCGTGCGCGCCGCGCGTCGTTGTAAATGAAACCGTTGGCAAACCTTGCTCTAGTCGTCGCGCATCGATGGCAATACACTTCCTGACAGACACGATATTGGTCTTGCCATTCGGCACTTGGACATGTTCATACATTCAGTGACTGAACAGCGAGTGGAAAATCGCATGGTCAGGCGTTTGGCATTGTACAGCGTAGGAAATTAAAATCTCCCCATTGTCGGAGGAGTCCACGACTTGGCACGCCCCCACGTTGGGCGATGCCTTGGCATCGGGGTGAGTCGCCGCCGGTGACCGGTGACCACCAAAAGGAAGTGCTGCGCACGCGCTTCCACGCCCATCCCGTATCTGACAAGTGACAAGACCACAGCTGCGCGACAGGTAAAATAGATGTCTTTAAAACTGGACCGAAGCGTCCGCAAAATTGGTACAAATCCCATCTTTTACCTGACCACTGGCCCGGTTCAACGAAGCCCCTTTCCGTTCCAAGAAGAGAAGATGCACGTCGTCCACTTGTCAGGGGGGGCTCGCTCTCTCGCTCTCTCTCTCTCTCTCTCTCTCTCCTCTTCGGACTTCCTCCACGACGGGTCTTCTTTTCAAGTACTGCTTCGCGGTCGCATACGTTGCTCGCCCCCTCGCCACATCACCATGCTTAAGATCATTTACATCATCACCGCCCTCGCCATCATGGGAACGACCATTCTCGGCAATCCAGTTCCTCCTGACGATCGGTCATTGTAGCGATCGCCTCGAAAAGGAGTGCCTGACATGTGCTCGCTGTCTCTGACTCTAGATTCGCGTGAACCCCAGAAACGAAAGTTTTGCTACTATCTGTTCGACAACCTCCAGGCCGAACCTGTCCCACCCCCGAGCTCCTGAGTTCAACCCGAAGTTCAGCGAGAACGCGAAGCCGAGCGGAAGGGGGCCGGTCTCCGACAGGTCTCTGAGGTGCCCAGGTCGTCTTTCTAACCTCACCACCGTCATACGCGCCTAAGGAGGACGTCTCGTGCGCCATCAACTTATACCGCGATCGAAAGCTCCCGACGTCCGGCTACGAGGTCTTTCAGTCGGTCACGTGCGGGGATGAGCGTGGGCGCGTCATGCAAGTCTCTTTGGCACATAGAACCGCACTGTAAAGTTGGTTTATATCAGCCAATTTACTCAGGTCATTTATTTCCGGTAATTGGATGTAGATCGGCTTTTCGTGAGATCTGGCGGGCGGGCGAACTCGGCCGGCCACCCAGTCTCCATTCTCTTCTCACAGCAGAACCAGTAGAGTACGTGGATTTCAGAGCGTCCCGAGTCGAATTAAATACACTCCCTGGTCGCTCTACAAAATTGGTGGACACAAGGCCGAAGTCGGCGCTACAAGTTGCCTGACGGCCCCGGCTCAGCCGACGGCGTATTAGCGCTGCCAACGAACACCGGCCCTTTCGCGAGGTTTCAGACGGTCTCGGATCGCTGCAGCTTGGTGACGCCTAATGACGCTCAGACTCATCGCATCACGTGACGTCATGTGGAATAGACTACAGGGGTTACATCTGGCATCATGCCTCTATTTTTTATTCCCCACATTGGGAACCAGTCGGATATCGCCCCCATGTTTCAACGCTCGTGAGCCGGCGCTTAGGATCGACGGCGTGTTCGGTCTGTTCGATTCAGGAGGTGTGTCTCGCACACCTCAGCGCAACGTGGTGCAGCCTTCGCAACTGTCGCGACATCTTGCCTTGGGTTTGCTCGTAGGGACACCTCGTATCACGCCATAAACAGCCACCAGCAAGTCACCGAACCCGACGACCAGGCCATGTCAGCTTCATCCAGTGAAAAGAGGCGAAGCCAGTTCATTCATGTGTCCACCCCAAGCTATGGCGGTTCGAATGGCGCGGTGCCACCTCTACCATTCCTTCCCCTCCCACCTGAAGAGCCTCCTAAGTCCACGACGGCCATCTACGCCGCAACTCCCTTACAGCCGCAGCGACAACCGTCGCAAGGGTATGTTCCTGGATCCTTGCCCGCTCGATTCGGGAGGTCCTTCAGTCCTCCGACGTCCCCGACGCCGACGTTCCCTTACACGCCGACGGTGACACCGCCGGTGAGCTCATACGGTGGTCATCCTGGACCGCGAACCTTCGAGCCACCGGAACCTACGCCTTCGTTAAGAAGACTCAATTCGTCCGATCATGACGATTTGCAAGAGCTCTCGCAACTACATCACCAACCTTCGGCAGGGACGCTCTCCTCTCGTCCCGGGCAATCGTTTAGTACGAGCGCGACGAGTCGACGCCCTTCCCCCGCGATGACCACGTCTTCCACTCGGCATTATCGCGATCAACCTAGTATGACGTCCCTTTCCTCGAGGGATACGCATCGGACGTGGTCCTCGGCTTATTCGACCTTGCAGCAGTATCAAGATCGAACGGATGATTCAGAAACCATCATGATGAACCACTTGTCGAGGTTTTCAGGGACGACTTCAATCGCGATTGACAATGGACCCGTTCCGGTGATGCCTTCGAATCCGACGAGGTTCGGATCCCGAGCACGGAATCAGAGTGGGAGTGAATCGGCTTCGGCGCAGACGTTGGAGAGGGATGAGAGACACGATGGAGTCGCGTCGACTACTCGGGAACTTTTGAGCGCGGCACCGTTGAGTTTCACCCCCTTCCTACCTTGGGCGATACAGTCTTGTGTCTTCGGAGCTGATCTTGACAATATGTTGATCATTGTAGAACGAGCGCAAAGTCGGTTGCAGGTTCAAAAGCTGAAAAGCGAGGGAGTCCACCTAGGTGTTGTTGGGTCTGCGTGGTCCTCTTCATCGTGCTGGCCCTCGCCGCGTAAGTCGACGAGTCATAAGTTTAAAACTATCGGCCTGAAAGCGCGAACTGGACTGACAATAGCATCTGAAATTTTAGTACTGCGACGGCTTTAGGATGGTATTACGCCATCTACAAAAAACATTCCTCTTCACCCCTTATTTCAACCGATTCGGGTTCGAGAAACGTCTCTGGAAACTCAGGCAAGTCCGACGGTCCGCTTAGATCAAAAAGATCACGGAGCATTCCAGTTTCATTGCTCTTCCGAACTTCCGCTCAACATGATCCTAGGACCCTGCAGCAGATTCACCCCCTTTCGCACCGGCTTCTCCTCCCCTTCGACCCGGTGGGAACTCGACGACCAAACTTCCCGGTCCTTTGAACACGCCTGCACCACCACCCGGCAATGGCGTGAAAGAACCTCCGCAAACGAAGAAGAACTCGACCAAGCTTGCTCGATCCCATATTGATGGAGGAGGGATGTCCGATTTGGTGGAGAGTCAAGAGGTGCGTGTTTTGAAGGTGGATGAAGGTCGCGGGTAGATCAGAAAAGCCGACTTGATGGGTCCTTCAGTCGAACACGAAGATTGATAAGGCGCTGAACGACGAACAAGGGAAAACGAAGAAGGATGAGCAAGAGAAAATCGTTGTATCCGCTGGGCTCAAGGGGCATCAAGGAGCGCATCATCATCGGAAGAAGAAAGGACGTGGCAGTTGATCAAGGACGGTCGAATAAGTCTTTCGTTTCATTGTTTATCATTCTGGATTGAGGGTGGAAGGCAGAGACAAGTATTCAAAAACTGGATCGGACCATCTTTATTGATCCGCAATGGACCCAGCAGGTTCGCCGCCGAGGACACACCCCGGAAGAGCCGGCCGGTGAGAGACCCCTTTCCAGAGTGGCTCGGGGTTCGAGAAAAAATGCACGTGCTTTTTTCGGACTCGCAAGTTTCCCCTGCTATCTCATAATGAAATGGGAGATTTTCGAATTTCGAATCTTGATTAAGCTTGAGGCATCGCCCTGAGCAGATGCGCGTTGAATTAGTGGAGTGCCCGAGCTGCTAACCGACGGAATTAGTGATCGACGGTTGCGGAGGTCCGGTCACGGTTGCGAAGCTCGGCCGGCGTACGTTGGCTCCGCTCTTATTCGGTCGCCGTCATTCACACTACGCACGGTCAATACGATTTGACTCGGCGTTATAAGGCAATCGTCCAGAACATCAGATTGTAAAGCAGCTCTACAAGCTTCAAGCTCCGATCTCCGCTCACTCAACCCGTCGCCTCAACCTCGACCCCGACTCGGCAAGAATGCTCTACCTCATCGGGCTTGGTCTTTCGGACGAGAAGGACGTCACTGTTCGAGGTTTGGAAGCCATCAAAAAGTCCGAACGGGTGTACCTTGAAGCTTATACCTCGATCCTCGGCGTGGGGAAAGAACGATTGGTCAGTTCCTCGGGAGTAGTAGGTGGTCTGAGCTAGGGAGCGACGTGTATCGATGTCCGAGTTTTGATTTTCGTTCATAGGAAGCTTTCTACGAGAAGGATATTATCGTTGCCGATAGGGATATGGTCGAGACCGAGTCGGATGCGATTCTTGAGCGGGCGAGCGAGGTTGACGTTTCGTTCCTCGTCGTCGGTGATCCGTTTGGGTGAGTGCGAGAAGCATCTGAAACGCATCGAGAGTAATGGGTCTCATTTGGACTTGTCTCCGCATCTTGCACCCCCTCTGCAGAGCGACAACACATTCCGACTTGCTCCTGCGAGCCGAGGCGCTGTCAATCCCATACGTCGTGATCCACAATGCCTCCGTGATGAACGCCGTCGGAGCCGTCGGATTAGCGTTGTACAACTACGGTCAAACGATCTCGATCCCCTACTTCACCGAGAGTTGGCGACCGGATTCGTGGCTCGATCGGATTCGGGAGAATCTGAGTTTGGATCTGCACACGTTGTGCTTGTTGGATATCAAGGTCAAGGAACAGAGTATTGAGAATCTCGCGAGGTCGGTGTTCTGGAAGATCCGAGTTTCCGAGTTTGGCGGTGTCCCAAGAGCTGATGATGGTGTTGTCTCTGATGGGAATACTTTGATCGACAGGGGCCGCAAGATTTACGAACCTCCTCGCTTCATGTCGGTCCCGACCGCGATCGAGCAACTGCTTTCCCTACTACCCCCTTCTCTTCCATCCAATGACAAAGACACTGCACCTGCAACTGCCTCCGACCCGTCCATGACCGACGACCGCTCCCCGTTGACCCCGATCCCTTCCCCCTTCCTCGACCCCTCGCAAACGCTCTGCATCTCTCTATCCCGGATCGGTGACCCATCCCAAACGTTCGTCTCGGGGACGTTGGAAGAACTCTCCCATCTCGACGAGGACGCTTTCGGTGGTCCGTTGCATAGTCTGGTCATTGTGGGGAAGAGGTTTCATGCGCTGGAGAGGGATTTCACGAGACGTTGGGCCGTCAATAAGGAGAGTTGGGATCGGGTCGCCAAGGAGGTGTATGGAGTGAGGGATTAGCATCAGTGATTTTTGCAACTTGTAATAAATTTATGGAAATTCTCTCTCTTCGGGCGAGGTTGATTATGACGTCGAGATAAAGGTCCGTGCGCGCCGTGCAAAGACTTGCGAAGGTGAGTGAGGCCCGGGTGAGGCCCGGGTGAGTGCCGATCACTCTGCGGAGCTTGCGCTCTGTTCAGCCTCATTCCACAGCCGAGCTCCACGATGGCCAAAGCCAGCAAGACACCCAAGGCTCCTGCTACCCCCGTGGCGGCTTCTTCGAATTGGAAGAACCTGCAGCAGGTCAGTGTACCTTACATGCACGCTCCCGCTGTCGGTCGTCGTCGGGCGGCCCTTCGCAGCCGAGACCGGATCGGTGCCCACTTGGGAAACGAGCGTATTCATCACCCGTATCCCCCTCACCAGATGCTGCACCCAGCCCCCTCACCCGATCGATCGTCCAAGAAACGAGGCCGCGCGTGTTCCCCCAGCCAGATCAGCTCCACAACGATCGTCGCCTCGCCTACGATCCCTCTCAATCGAGACAGCAAGGGCAAGGGCAGAGCAACAACACACGACGTCGAGGATGAGCATGATGTGCAGAGGAAGAGGTATGATAAGAAGACCAAGGGGATGGTACCCGTCGAGGATCTGTTGCAGGGGAATGTCGCGGGGTGGCAAACGGAGTGAGTGGGGCGAGCGAAGGCAAGTAGCGACTTACACGAGCTACATGGCGGCTGATGAACCTTCTCTCCTCTCTTGGATCCCAAAAAAGCGTGGGACAATACCTAGGTAGGTTCCAACCACTCTCCAGCTCTGACGACACCCACGCTGACCTCATCGACTCAACCACCGCGCAGCCATTGATTGTGAAATGGTCGGCGTCGGCCCCGAAGGCGTTGAATCGGCCCTGGCCCGCGTCTCGATCGTCAATTACCACGGTCACGTCACGTACGACTCGTTCGTCAAACCAAGGGAAAAGGTCACCGATTATAGGACTTGGGTCTCCGGTGTGAGGGAGCGCGATCTTTTGAACGGTCAGTTTTCGGACGACAAAGAGGCGCAAAGGTCGGGTTGCGGCTGATCATGGGTATTTCTGGGGTGGTTTTGACAGCTCCTACGTTCGCCGAGGTGATCAAGAAGGTGTCGGAATTGATCAAAGGGAGGATCTTGATCGGGCATGCCATCTCGAACGATACCCAAGTCGGTCCCAGTGCCGCTCCTCATCTCAGATGGCCTCCGATCCCTGACCATTAACCCCCAACTCCTCCACCCATCTAGGTCCTCCTTCTCTCCCACCCTCACCACCTCACACGCGACACCTCCAAATACGCCCCTCTTCAAGCTCTAGCACGAACGAAGCGACCCTCTCTCAAAACGCTCTCCAAGCTCGTCCTCGGCGTCGACATTCAATCCGGTGAACATTCTTCCATCGACGATGCCCGAGCCACGATGGCGATCTATCGTTCTCAGAAAGCGGCTTGGGAGGACGCGCTAAGGACCAAGGCTAAACCCGTGTTGGTGTATAGTACGACCGAACCTTTGAAGGCGATCGAGAGGCAAGGTGGGATCGAGAGTGTACCTAAGAATGGAGGGCAGAAGGATCCGACGATGGTGAGGAAAGGGATGGGCCTCGCGCAGACGTTGAGGTTGGTGAGGGCGCAACAGCAGTTTGGTACGAGGGGTGGCGCGGGGGAGGATGGGGAGGGGTTTGGAGAGGTCGATCAGGATGTTTTGGAGACGAGGCAGAGGAAAAAGGCTAGGATTGAGGAGGAGGATGGATTCGTACTGGGCTTCGATTATACGCCTGCGCCTGTACCCGTACAACTGACGAAAGCGACGACGGTCTCTTCTTCGAGGGATGAGGGTGCACCGGCCAAGAAGAAGATCAGGAAGGTGTCGAGTGGTGCGGATGCCAAAAACGGGGGAGTGGACAGCGGGAAACGACCCAAGAGTAAGGATGGCTGGTGGGAGGATTAGTCTCGGTTGGCTGTAAGTCTGCAACTTGCTCAGGTGGAAGTAAAGAGTCCGACGATCATGTATTATCTGATAAGTCGCCCGGCAATCGAGAGAGAGAGGGAAAAAGATGCGCCGATGCTTTCAATTACGACCATCGACCATTCGGACGCATGCTTCCAAGGTACACATGAAGGGAAGGACAAACCCAACACGAACAAAGATACGGACAAAAAGGGGACCCAAACAGAACGAACGAATTCGAAGGAAGCGAGAAGAAAAAGTAAATGATATCAAAATAAGAGTAGATCTCCTCAGGGGTTTCGTGTGTGCGAGGAAAGTCTACTCGACGTGTCGTCCGGCTTGGGCTGCCGTAGCGGCGGAAACGGGACCATGCGGGCTTGGAGGGACGACCGTATGTTCGAATTCGAAATCGAGCTTCAAGGTGTCACCGAGGTAGGAGCTTGAAGAAGCGGGGATGACGGCGTATTGAGCTTCGCCGTCGCCTTGCGAGGTCTCGGTCTCGTTCGTCTTGCCTCGTTCTCGCGCCGAAATGTCGTTAATCGACCGTCCTTCTTCCGCGAGATTCTGCTCAGCCATGCTGTGACCAGACAGGAAATGCGTCGAACTCGACGTGGGCATGCCATCCTCTGCAGCGCCAAAGACGTCTCTAGCGTTGGGGCTGGACGAGTCGTACAAGCCTAGGCCCGTCGGTTGTTGAGGCGAGTCATTGGCTGAATAACCGCTTCTGAACGCAGGGGGTGATGCCGCCTCAGTGCCGAGCTCGCGAGAAGCTTGCATAGACGGCGTATGCTCTTGCTCTTCCTCGACGACCTCCTCTCCGAAGCTGTACAAGAATGGCAAAAGAGCGAGGTCAGTCACGTGGATTACGGCGCCAGATGGACGCTGATTGTAACTTACATCCAATTCTGTTGCAAGATGATGCTCTTGATGATATTGGCCGCCTTGCCCAGATTCGTCATCGACAATCCGAACGCAGTCGGGCCAGGTGTGGGCTTGAGCAAGGTCGGCGCAAAGATGATGGATAGATTCGCGGCATGCATCGAGTTGACCTCTTCGTGATCGGTCACCTTGTCGAGATGTTCCGACAAGCGGCGCAAGAGGTGGAAGTTGGGTTGAGGGAGGCGCCAAACGAGGTCACGGATCGCGTAGAGACGCTCGTCGTAGTCCTCGATCGCGTTCGCGGTGATGAAGGGTTCGTAGAGGTCGTAAGGGATCAAAGGCTCGGGCATCTCTCGCAAAAAGAGCTTGAGTAGACCAGAGACGTTGTGGACGTCCGTCTTGGAGAGCAAGGACACCGGGTCGCCTCCGCGGTCGAGACTTTGACGAAGTTGCTGGATCACGCGATTCTCTCCCGAAATTCGATAGATGCCTACTTCGAGAAGACCTAGAGTAGGTTTCATGAATAATGAAGTCAGTGGAAGGGCTCCTAGCAACGCGAGGCTCCAGTCCTAGCTCACCTCGCTCGGTGATGGTAGCGAGCGCCGAGTCCATGAAGCGAGGAATCGTCGAGTCCTCGCGTTGGAGGACTTCCCACAGTGGCGTGCCGAAGACTGCACAGGCGTCATCAAATGTCAACACCAGCAGGAATAAGAGTCTACTTTCAGCATTATAAAAACTCACGTGCAGAGGCGGGGATCTTGACTGCAGCGGTCGAGGTCGCAGACTTGGCCGCAGCTGGTTCCTCCGGTTCTTCAGCGAGAGCAGTTTGAGCCAGGAAAGTCGCTCGGCGGAACGCGATCTCCGTTCCACAGCGCCTGAAATGGTCAAGCCAGGAACGCAATTCGTGCGCCGTGCTCGCTTGGAACAACGAGCGCTGCCCATCCTCGGTGACGAGCTCAAAGACGAACGAGCGCTGACCATTCTCGTAAGGCTGCACTTCGACTCCGGATAGGGGGAGCACGAGATATGGCTTGGACGAAGGCATCCAATCCTTGAGCACGCGTAGAGCCTGAGGAGATGGCGGCGGTGGAATGGAAGGCGTCGAAGCAGGCGATGCAGCAGTGTTGACGGAGCTGGGTCGACTGCCACCGCCGCGGAACAGGGCCGTCATGCGCCTCGTGCGCATGCTGACCGACTTGTCCATTGCCTTGGCGACTTCCTTTTCCCGAGCTGCGCGTTGCTGCTGTTCCGTCTTTTGGGTCTTCAAAACGAGTTCCTTGGCCGTCCGTTCGCGGCGCACCTTGTCCTGCTGCGCTGCGACCAGACGTGAGAATGGCTTGAGCGACCGAGTCGACTTGCTCCCCTCTCCCGACGCCGCATCGCGCAAGGTTCGCATCGACCAAGCACCCCATCCAGCGATCTTGCGTTCGATCGAAATCAGAGGATCATCGCTGCCGTAGGCGGGCTGCGAAGGGCGAATCACGAGCGCATTGCGGATGATGTTGAAGATCCACCGGCGCTTGGAAAAGTTGATCGAGACGCCATCCGAGAGGCTGTCGACTTGGGACACGATCTCGACGAGGCGTTCATTGAGCCAAGCGGGGTCCAGAGTGGCTGTCGAGTCGGTTACGACGAGGTCGTGGCGCACCAGAGCCAACAACGAATCCGTCGACACGACGTTGCGAGTGGACGCGACGCCTTGCCAGGCCGAGGCGAACAAACGAGACTCGGGGGCGACGACGGCAGAGATGACGACTCGCTCTACAAAGCCGGCCAAGCTGGGGTCGACGACGCTGACCTGGTCCTCGACGCTACCGCCAAAGACGACATTGGCCATGCGCGATCGGCTGATCTCAATCATCTCGAGTGCCTTGACCATCCGAAGGGTGCGCAGTCGCAAGCTGATCTCGGGCTCAGTGAGGTGGGCCAGAACCCATTTACGAATGACGCCATGGGCTCGAATGACCTCGTGAAGGCTCAATGGCATCTGTCGAAGTGGCGCGCCGTCGTTCTGGGCCGCCTCCAGCAGCGAGTACGAGTCGGCGATGACGAGCTCTTCCTCGTCCGTCTTGATCGAGCAGCTCGGGTACCATAAAGCAGGGTCGGCCTGGACCCTGATCTCAAGTTGTTCGATGTACCTCAGCAAATCCGTTTCTGTTGGGTGTGGGTGAACGTCAGTGCCGGAGCAAACTTTCTAGACCGCAGTCCTCTCATTGTCGACCCACCACTCAGGTTCTGCGTCAACCGACAAGCAATCTGGTCCAACCGATCGACGAGTTGGCTCGCGTCCAGCTCGTCGTAGGATAGCGGGGTCGCGCTCGCCATAACGACAGGAGCCCTACTCTTGACAGCTGGCCTCAACATGTCGATCCCAATGCGCTTCAACAGCTTCTGTAGCTCGGCCAAGACCTGCGCGTTCTCGGGCCGTGCGTTCGCTCGCTCGCTTGACTCGATGAAGTGCAAGAACGTCGTCGCCGAGGTAAAAAGCTCGTCGTCGTCGAGGAAGTCGCCAATGTGGTGGTCCATCCAATACGATATGTTGCGCAAGACGCTGACCCGGATCGAAGCGATGTGGGCCCAATCGACTTCGATGCCTGGGCTGATCGGCGCCATCGACCACGCAGGGAACGGTCGCTCAGAAGTGAGATTAACGTGGTCGAGGGAAGCGTTCGGGGCAGCGAGGTAGCGTTTCCGCAACATGTCGAGCAGGACAAGCGGCGTGGTGAAGCTGCGGAAAGTCGAGAAGAAGGCGGAGCGGAAATCTTGCGCATCGAGTTGAAGCGGGCGTCGACCCGTCAGTGAGCTTTGACCATCAGCATCGGTCGAAGGCGTGCGCAAGTTGCTGATACCGAGCACAAGCAGATCGACGAACGCTTCGACCGTTCCGGCTCTGACGACGACGTGAACGGGCTCTTCCTCACTCGCGGCTTGCAACTTGGGCCCGGTTGGGCTATGTTCGTTCAACTGGGGGGAGACCGTGACCGGCGAACCGCCCCTCGAAGAAACGCGACTGAGCGGAGCAAGCGTCGGCGTAAGACTCTGACGAGCGCTATTGCGATTGGGGCCTCCCGCACCCCGCGAGCTCCGAGACTCGATCCAACTTGAGGTGCGCGACAGCGTTCCTCGTTCGTTTTGGACCAAGGTCGGCGTTGAAGGCACGGTGCGTACGGCGTTGGACACAATTGTGAAGACGATGTCGCCATCGGCAAAGGGCAGCAACGTGTTGGCGGGATCGGTCATGTCTTTGCGCAGTCGAGCGAACGCGCCCAAGCCGAGACTAGCGGAGGCAGCGTGCGGCGGATACGAGGCACGTCGAGCGAGCTGAGTGCCACCCGGGTGAACCGAATCCGATGCGTTGGAGCTCATGTTGCTGTAAGACCCCTTGTGGCGCAAAGCTGGGTTGCGAGACGAGGCCAGGATCTGCCCGCGGTCGACCAGACTGATGTGAGGCAACGGCTCGACCATAACCAGGGGCACTAGCGGGCTCGGCTCTTGAGCAGATCGAGGTTTGGCGAGTAAGTTGATGCCTTGGGCAACGAGACGCGGTTCTGCTTTGAGCGATGAGGCCAGATATGCGCTGAGTTGCGGTTTCTCAGGGTGGGCTAGACGAGAGTTCCTTTGCAGGAAATGTTGGAGTCGCGGATCGAGTGCAACCTGCATGGCCGACGGCGGTTCGCGTGACCAGACACTGTCAACCTTGCCCAGTTCCTCGCGCAAGTCGTAAAGTGGCAACAGCAGAGTAGCGTCCGGTTGTTCGGGTATCTGTGCTGCAGACGCTTTGAGCCCCGCAGCGGCCTTTTCCAGGATCGATCCAAGGTAAGGAATCGCAGTCCCCTTTTCGGACGGCTCGAACGAAAGGGGAGAAATCTTGGACTCGTCGTCGTCAGAAAAATTGATCGACCTCAGGATCGGCGCCCAGGTATGTCGCACGAGCTCGATCCGCTCGGCGCCGACGCTCCTCGACGCCTCGTCCAATCGAGCCACCGCACGACAGCACACGCCCATGGCAACGGCGGCCCAACCCGTGGCATCGCCTCGCCGACGCAGTTCTTCGCCGATCGCGACCCATTGAGAGATGACGGCGGCGCGCATGTAGATTACCGAAGACGGGCCCGCCGCTGTCGGCGTGAGTGGCGCAAGAATCGAATTGACGACAACCCGCGTCAAGGAATGAGGCGTCGACGCCGAAAAGGAGAATATGTCTAGGAGCGACGGCCACTTCGGCGCATCACCAGACGCTGCTTGCCTTAAGATCAGCCTCGAGGTCGACAGCGGATCACTGTTGATAGCGGTCAGACGATCGAGGTGGAAGGCGTGAATTTGCGCCGCGAAAGCGACGGGGTCGAGCTGAACGAGCGAGTGCGGTGTGAGTTGCATGACCGCATCGGGTGTCGGCGAAGGGGGCGTCGGCGACTCGGGCGTCCGTTTCCGGGCTTTGGTCGGTGAGTTCGGCAGGGAAGCGGGGCCCGATCTCGGTGCCGAAGAGGCCGCCGAGGGGGACGCCCACTCTGTCGAAGCTGTAAGCGGCGGTGGCGAGCTGCTCGCCTTTTCGATCGTTTGATCCCACAGCTTCTGAAGCTCGTCCGCTTTCGGATTGGACTCCTCAGACGACAAGGTGTGGACCTGCTTCAAGATCTCGTCCATCGTTGCGCGCCATTCTGCGGAGCTTTCGATCATAGCCGACAGGTCTTGCGGATACTTTAAGCACGCATCCCCGATGAGCTTGGCGAGTCGAGCTTCGAGAGCAGCCTTCGAAGCGGGTGTCGCAGTCTCTGACTCCTGACTGGTTCGGGTCGCCAAAGCCGCAAACCTCTGCAGCTCCGTCGCGAATAGGCCGGGTGGACCGGACAAGTACGGCTGGAATAGCAGCAGAGTGTCGAGGAAAGTATCGTAGGCAGACTCTGACGCTCCCACCCTTGCCGGCGACCCTTCATCGACAGGGAATGTAGTGGCAAAGATGATCTCGTGCGTGATCGCTTCCACCGTACCGCCGGTCACCTTGTGCTTGCTCGACGATGTCGCCGACTCATCTGCAACCATCAGCCGAGGGTGCGCTGACCCCCCGGCGCCCCAATATGCCCTCTGCCTTCGTTTCGACGCGTCCCCCTCGAATCCGGCCGGTGTTCTGGGGCTGGGCTCTTGAGACGGCGGATCAAGTACGGTCGTCGGGAACATGGACTTGGCCGTCGAGGACAAATCCGCGGGTGGTTTATGGAGATAGAGCTTGGAGCCTTTGAGGATGGCGCGATACGGCTTCCATCCCTTTTGAAGATCGACTTCGGCACCAAGTCGGGTAGGTCGCAAACGAGGTGATGGGGCCCGAGGCGAAAAGTAGGACTGGGATGAACCGGACCCCGTGGCTACGGGCGACGAGATAGTCGGTGCTGTCCCACTCGGAGAGAGTCGGCTCGGTGACGGCATCGGCACATAGTCGGCCTTGCGTTGCAAGAAGCCTTGGCAGTGGATCGTCTGCGAATCACGGCGACGGTCGCCGAGCTCAGGCGAGCGCGAAACATGGGTGCTGGTCGCGGCTGTCGTGTTTGACGCCAGCGTATTGGTCGAGGAGTACGATCCGGCGGCTTGCCGCGAAAGATTCAGAGCCGAGCTCGACGAGGGGAGCGGGACTGGACTATCGCTGGGCCCGAGACGGGGTGAAAGGGAAGGACTCCGCGAGCCGCGTGATGAAGGCGCCGAAGTCGACAGATTCGATGACGAAGGGTACGAGTTGAGTGCGGCGTTGGGTGCGAGGGAGGTAGTGCGCACACGCCGAGTCGGTTCGACGCCGAGCGTGTCTCTCGACGACGAGAAGTCTTCTGTCGACTTGCGAGCCAGCATCGGTACCGGGGGAGCGTCTTCGGCGGTCCACATGCGCGACTGTCTCCGACTCGAGATATCCTCGTTGGACCGAGCGAATGTCGACCGAGACGACGTGAGTAGCTAGGGAGGCGGGATATGTGAGGGTTCAGCTTTCGGCATAAAAGAGCAGTTCCCGGTACCCGTAGACTAACCGGACTGCCGCCGTCTGCGGATGTGCCTGTTGATGACGATGTCCCTTGCCTTCGCCTACCGGCGGGGAGCTGCTCCTGACTGAGCGCGAGAATGGGGGTCGACAGATTCGGCGAGCTCGGGGACGTTGAAAGTTTGTATGATGCCCCGCCTCTGCTGTCGCTTGCGGAAGTCGGTGCCAGCCAGGCTGGGGCATGTGGGTTCGATGCCGTGGGCGTGCGTCGTGAGAAGAAAGACGCCGAGTTGGATGTTGCCGAAGCGCCAACGGACGAACTCGTCGTCGCCATGGTCGACGTCGCGCCGTAAGACGCGGCGCCGCGTGACTGGTGGGGCGCGATCTCGTGCATGGACACCGAGTACGGGATCGACATGGGTGCCGCACCGAGCGGAACCGAATTGATATCGAGACTGCTGCTACTTTTGGGGTTGTGGCTGGCGCTCGAAGTCGAGGAGGGCGCCTTGGCTGTGGGGTTGAATCCAGACGAGATCGTGTGCGACGAGGTCGAGCCCGGCTCCGAAGTTGAGATTGAGGCGAAGGTCGAGGTGTCGTCGCTCGAGTTGGACTTGGTGCGTTCCCTCGATCCGAATCCTACAGCGCCCCTTGCGCGTTCGACGAAGTAGTTGAAGGCCCTTGAACCTCCACCTCCCGATGTTGAGGACGAGGATGCTGGTGCTGCTGTTGGAGTCATACCGGCATTGAGGTGGTCGTTCGCGCGCACAGACCAGGAGGCGGGAGGAGGTCCTGGCGCGGTGGTCGCGTTCGACGACGACGACGAAGCCGTCGACACATGTCCGACGCCGGCATGGCCCGCGGTGATTCCTGTGGCAGAGAAAGCCTCGACCGACGAGATGCTTCCTTGGCGCTTCTTCTTCCTGCCCAGCATCTTGAGGTCGAGCGATCTGCAAAAGGGGTCCGTGTCTCGAATGTCAGCTCTCGAGCTCGCGGTCTCTCGGGTTCGATCACGTCGAGACGAGCCGGCCGGTCACGGCGACGTGCGGGTGACACGCGACGAGGATCGAACGCCCGCAGTCAGGCCGCGACAAAGGGACTCACCACGGCGAGCAACACCCCTGCGCGTAGTCTTGCCTTCTAGGTCGGTTGGAGAAGCACTATGACCCGGAAGTGATGAAAGGGGGGATGGGTAGGTGGAGTAAAGGGACTCGGATCAAACGGCGGATCCGCACCGTGGGGCTAGTGCACCCCAGGCCTCCCCAGGCAAGCCCAGGCATGCATGCACGAGGCACTCTCGAGTCTCAAGTCTCGCAAAGTCTCGAGCTGCCCCGGTCGTGAGCTGCCCGAGCGCTTTTGCCTACAAATACTCACAAAGGATCAAACTCGCATTTTGGTCTCAAGTTTTAATTAGGTCTTACGTGCCAGTTCGGCGTCGTACCGTGTACGGGTGTCCGTTCTTCAATTTCCTACTTTTCCCCGAGCGTCAATTTGAAACGAAGCGCTGCAGCAAGGGCCAGGCACGGATTAAACCGGCGCGACCCTCGGTGCCTTCCAAGGACGAACAAAGCTCAAAGCTCAAAGAGCTGGCCCCGGCCCGGCCGAATCCTGTTCGGTGTACGGTCAATGTGCGGCAGCAACTCTCGGGTATAGGAGGGATTTCCTCTCTGCTTTGGACTGCCTTCGCCATTTTATGTCACTTAGGGACCGACTTTGGTGTCTCTTCGTGTCGACCACAGGAGTCGTGTGACAAGTCTTCAATTCTCACTACTGCATCATTTTTGACGAGCGGTTTTCGAAGAGTGTCGATTTTGACAGGCAAGACCGAATGTAAAGTCCATGTGGGCATCCTTCTGATCGGAGTTCTGAAGTGAGTTCTTTTAAGAACGTCTATTTTCTTCCTACGAATTACCAATCGACCGGGGCCCGAAAGACCGAAAGAACAGCAAATCCAAGGAGCGGTCCGAGCGCGGCCCGACTCCCCCCCTGTGTTGCCTCAAGACGGCCTGCTCGCGACGCGGCGCTCATCGACCTCCCCTGTCTTTCCCCCTACCTCAGCATCACCACTACCGGGCCATCCAACATGTCGTCACTATCGCGGACATGCCTGAACGCTGCTCGACCTTTGATGCGTCACTCGCGAATGGCCCACAACGTCGTCAGCAGGAAGCCTGCGTTAGTCCGCCTGCTCTGTTCCTGTCCGCTTGGTTGAAGCCAACCGTGCCTCGATAGCTCGTGGCTGACCCACTTTTCTTTACACTTATGTCCCCATTTCTTGGCTCGAATCCATCAACACCCTTGCGCTGCTTCGTCCACTCGTCTCCGCATGCGCCTCGATCACTCGTCCCGTGACCTCCACGGCGCATCGCATCGCATCATCATCAAACCGTACCACTCAATCACACCCCATATAGTGAACCTCACACACCACCCTCGATCAGCCCTGCCCAAGCTCCGAACCGGGCAACGGTCTGGTCCAAAAGTCAAGCCGCTCGGTGCGCACTCCTCCACACCTCTTCCATCTCCATACCCAAACACCACCCACTCTATCGTGAACTCATCCCAGCTGTTCTTCTCCCCCGATAGAACGGAAGCTATGCAAGGCCCTCGCTTCGAGCAAACGGACGAACGATTCCAACCTCGCCCCTTGGCCGCGGTCGAATTGATCGCCGAGGAACCGATCCGTTTGATCCACGGGCGTGTGGCGAGTTGTGATGGAGGTCAGTCACAACTTTGGGGTTTTTTTTTGAAAAAAAGTTTTCGAAGGGGTGTGCTCAGTTGGGTTCTTTTGTTCTCTGGCTCTGGGCCGGATCTTAGGTGGAGGTTCGTTAGGGCACCCGAAGATCTTTGTCAACGTCGACAAGCCTGGACCCAAGGCGTGCAACTACTGGTAAGTCCCCGCGAACCTCGTTCAACCATTTCAAAATCCTGATATACCCGTCCTCACATGTTCGCCGTGAATTGGTATAGCGGTATCCGATTCCAGAAGGACAGCCACGCTCACGGCCACCACTAGACGCTGAGGGAAGGGAGGGGTGATTTTAGATATTGTTTTGTGGATTTCTTCTCTTGTAAGGCATCGATTTGAAGGTGCAATGCCGATGCAGCTGGGTCCGAAAAGTCCAATCGTTTAGACCGAGAGCACAGTTTCTGAGATCAAACGCTTGCACCTGGCTTGCTACTCAGGCCCGAAATGACCTCAGGTGAGTAAGTAGAGCCTTAACTTGCTTGCCATGCACGCGTTCTCAAATATTCGCCACATCAAGTCCGTGACCTCTGTAGAGTCTGCGTACCCCACTCTCTGAGCCGCCCATCTTTTATCATTCATAACAATCCCCAGAAAGAGAAAGAAAAGGACACCTCCGTCCTCCCCATCTTCTTCTTGGCGTTATCCGACGTTGCAACACACACACACACATCACGAAGGTTTTTGTGTAGAAAAAAAGAAACAACGACCTTGGTTTAAGAAGGCCACCCGAGATGACTACGTGATGGGGGAGCGCGAACGGGACGTCACGGAAAGAGTTGAGAGTCGAGACGAGAAGCAGCCGATTCATTCCCCGAATGAAAGACCCTTATGATTCTGCCAAGTCCCTCAATCGACGAACGGTCCTGTGTTCCCGAGGTTAATAGTGAAGTGATTGGTGAGCATTCCGGGGCTGGTCGTCTCGTTCCAACTGGGATGACGAAACTCACGATCGAACGGTAGCAGCGGCAGTGGTCGAGACGGTCCAGGCACCACCGGCGGTGGTCTTCTTGCAGGCCTTGCAGTGCCAGATGCCGACGGCTTGTCGCTTGACGGCGTCCTTGCCGCAGAAGGTGCAGCTAGGGAAAAGTAAAACGAGTGGAATGCAACCGGGTCAGGACTTGAAGACTAAGGACGGAAGCCAAAGAGCACCGACTGACGTGTAGGTAGCGTGTTGGGTGATTTCCATCTTCTTGATCGACTTCCTCAACGTAGCACCGTAACGCTGTTTTGCAGGAAATGGGCAATGGGGTGAGCGTCGCAACTTGGGGAGCGAGCTCGATTGGCCGTGGGACCTCTAGCGGTGTGGACTTACGACACCGTACTTTCCAGTAACTCCGACCTTCTTGGTTCGCTTCGTCATCTGCAGAGAATGATTGAGGGGCGTCCGAATGTCAGTGAAGCTGTTCCGGCTGATCGCTGTTTGTGTGATGCGCCGCGCCGACGTTGCTGCTACAATTGGGTCGCCGACTGAACGCTTCCCCCCTCGTTCTCGTCCCAATCAACCCGAGTTTCCATCTTGCAACTCCTCCATGTCCCAGTCCCGCAGCCACTTGCATGTCCGTGCTCGCTCTGCGACCGCCTCCGCCTCCGCGTCGCCAACTCCCTGCGCTCCCTTGCCCGAGGGTGCCTCGTCCCGCCGCAACCGATGATTTGCATAGGCCCAAAGAACGCACCTGTGTGTTATGAGGTCGAAGTGGCGTAGAGTGAGGAGAGCACGACGTTGAAGGAATGTAGGGGCGAGGATTGGGTGGGGCGACGCAGTGGTAGTTGCAAGGGAAAAGAGTCGAATGCGTCGTTTTCCAATGCGGGTGAGGTTAGGGCGGTTGGGCGTAGGCAAATCAATGGGCGGGCAGGCCAGCAGAGGCAGCGAACAAGCGACAGGCCGCGACAGGCCGCGCGAAAATCCAAGTTTGCGAAACGCGGCGCGGCCAGTGGGCGAGCCAGCCAGCGAGCGGGCCAGGGCGCGGCGCGGCAGAACGCACGTCACACGCAGCACGCAGCACGCAGGCGGTGCAGTCGATACAGGTCCGTATGATGGTTGCAGAAAGTGCAAAGCCGGTGGTCGTGTCGGATGGGCGGGTGTGGGGTACACGTCGGGGTCGTGCAGTAGGACAGGCAGCGTCAGGGCAAAACGGAGCGTGTGGGTCGATTGGTCGTCGGTCGTGAGTCGCACGGCGGGTGGTATGGGTCCAGCAGAAGAGGTGGTTGAAAGAGGCAGACGGCAAGATCAGTACATCGCCAACACATGCATCACGACACGCTCCACCTTGCGTGCTTCGAGCAGCGACACCTACCTTGTATAAATGATCTAGTGCACGGCGTAACGGACGGGTGCGAGCAGGCCATCAGCCACGCCTCGTTCGAGCTGGCTCAAGCTGGCTCAAGCCGGCTCAAGCTGGGCAGAGCTGGGCGGTAGCTCTAAGCCGCCCCCCTCCCCTGCCAACTGGGGCCTCTTGGCTCTGCGGCTTGAATGCTCTCGTGGACGGCAGGCCGGCTTCGGGCAACGAGTCGGTGGGGCCGCTCGAGGCATTTTTACTATCAAGTCATCTTTGCGAGCACACATCCCGACGTTCATTTCGAAAGTGCTCTTCAGGAAGTTGATCTCATGACTAGAACGTGGAAACTGCTCATGCCGCCGGTCCCAAATTCCGGATTGGTCTGATCATAACGGACCTGGCTCGGCAAGAGCTTGGGTCAGCCCAGTGACGACGAGACGACCAGAGAGCTCGACCAAGGCGGCTTTTTGTGACTTGAGCGAGTCCATGACGGGGGAATACACGATCTTTTGATCGGGGCGCGCGTACCGCTCGGCAACCTTGTTGGCGCAGTCAAAGAAACTTTGGTGACGTTCGAACGTATTGATCTCGTCTGAGCTAATGCTGTTTAGAGACGCAAACATCGTCGATATCAATGGTTCGTTTCAGCTTCGTTATCATTAGAGCAGTCTAAGACCGTACGGCTGCCATAGCGGAGTAAAGTACTCCAGCGGGCAAAGCGTTAAAAACGTCCACAGTCAAGGGGAGAGAACCACAAGGTCAATCTGAGCCATCCTTTCGACAGCAGTCTGCGCGACACGTGCTTCAAGCTCACTTTGGCCTGGACCCATTTGTAAGAATTTAGTTCCCCGGCCCATCACCCTCTCGCATCATCGCAGGGCCTTCACGAATCCGTGCTGGAAATGGCGCGCTCTGCGAGATTCCGACAGGCGTGCCTATCTGCGAAAGGGTCCTCGTCGACAGGGGCCAGTCTCTGATGGAAGCTTCTTCCTGCACACGGTGAAAGGATGACAAGAGTGTGTGAGAGAGGAATAGGTTCAGATCCGGATTCTCCGGCGTGTGGGATGTGTACACGGCCCAGTGATGTGACCACTAGTAGTTTGGGACCTTCGGGTCTTTGAAACTCAGCCAGTGCTCACTGCAGCATGAAAGGCACGAGATCGCTCTCGAGCCTCACTGATTCCGAGTCCAAACAGAAAGGATCAAACGGTGTAATTCGCAGGCGAAGAAAGACTACTAAAAGGACTAAGGTCAAGAGACGCGGCGGCGCCGCGCGCGAGGGCAAGCGTGAGGCCGCAGAGGTTGGCTCGAGGTCGTCGTGAGGCGTAAGCGGAGCGGCGCCTTACACAGCACTCACCTTCAAGTTCGAGAGCGCCTCGACGACCTTGGTGTGACTCGGGTGAGGTTGCTCCAACTTCGACCGGTAATTTCTCCAAATTTCAGACTCTACGGACCAATCGAGCTTGCTCAATACCTGCTCCAGCCTGGCCAGACAGAGCCCATTGATTGAAGCGCGACAAACCGGCGCCGATGGCTCCGCGGATATCCGGTCTGAGACGCGCCGGCCACACCCGCCACAGCATAAGTACGATTGATGCCACGGCGACGAAGACAATGACAACAAAGCGTTCGTGTCCTGTTGTTCGATTTGATTCGCCATACCGCCGATCGAGAAGGTCAGTGCACAACGTGACAGTCACACCGCTCTTGCTGTCAGGTGCCTCCGAGACTCGTCGTTGAACGTTGTGAAATTGCGGCGCGTCCTCGTCCCGTTTTTCGATGCCCGGGTCGGTGCTGAAGTCGGTGCGGTACTGCCACTCTCGGTCTTTGGCACTCAGTAAAGGAACGATGACAGAATCGCGAGGATGATTCATGTCGGCCGTTGATTGTTGAAGAAGTGATGGGGGGAAAGCAATTACTGGGAGCGACGTCGGCCGCAGTGCGAGTGACATTCAATTAGGTCGGACGATTAACGGGCACCTACTGCCCACTGACTCAATTACAGGGGCCGGTTCCATAAATGGACGGACCACTCACCTTGAAGCCATTAGCTATCAATTACCCAAGTAGCTACGCTGAAGCTTCACTTAGCAACTTGATAGCTTCATTGCACCGGAATTATCGCGAGAAATAGAGGTCAGTGCCTGTGCAGGAATTGGCCGAGGACATCCGCACGAAGTCCTGCAGTGAGCGGCCGGAAATCGAGGGATCGGCAGGCACCGAGGTACTACCGAGGGGTTGGGTGTGAAGCTTACGATGATGATGGCGAACGCTTGCGAAGAGGATTGTGTATCCAAAATTAAAGCCTAAAGGCGGGAGTTGGAATGGAATTTGGACACTGCAATGCGTCGCCGTGAAAGCGGACTACGATCTCATCAAGGAGGTTGGAAGGCGGAAATCGATTTCTTCGCGGACGGTCGATGGTCGGGCAAGTGTTCGAGGCCCTCTTTCTCGCGTTCGTCCAGCTCGAGTGCACCGATCCACCTACCCCTACCCAACCGACTCATCCGACGACCCAGCGCGTCCATCCTCCAGCATGAGCTCCAGCTATGGTACACGTCGTAGTTCGGCATTGCAGGTCAGTCGTCGTGCTCGTCTCCAACACCATGTCGACCCGTGAATGGGACCTCTTTGTGACCCCGTGCCCCACTTGTTCCGATCCCGATCCCGGACCGCGGCTCCCCATCAGCCGCGCCGAATGGGGGTTGCAGTGCATCATCCTACATCGCAGAGACCTAGTCATCTCAGTGGCTGATGCGTAATGACACGTTCTCCCGCAGCAACAACTTCACAACAACAATGCAGCGGCCGCGGCGGCATTGGCAGCAACAAACCCATCACCGAGGACAATTCCCTCGGGTCGTCGTAGCTCCTCGAACGTCGCGACCACGCACGAGCTGGCCGCCTCTTATGGCAGGAACGGAGCCCTCTCTTCATCACCTTTGCTCTCGTCCTCGGCAGGGAAACAGAAGCGCCCTTCGACGTTCAAAGCCGCACGCAGGACCTCGACCTCGCAGTCGCTGAGACCTCAAGCAGCCGACCTCGGCGTCGCTCGTTCGTTACCGACCCAACTCTCGGGGGCGCAGGCCAAGGGTGCAGGGAGTAAAGCACCGGCTATGTTGAGCAAGAGGGCTAGTCAATTCTCGGTCAGCGTGTTCGACGAGGACGAGGACGACGGGGAGATCAAACCGGGGGCCAAGAGGGAGAAAGGGACCACCGTTTACCAGTGCGAGATCTGCTCCAGTCAGTTCCGGGTGCGGTCTGAGGCCAAGGAGTCCTGTTGGTTCGCTGATTCTAATGTTTTCAATCCAATCCTACGGCGTCGAGTAGAAATGTACAAGCATGCCGCCTGCCTTCAGAAACACGTAAGCAGGAGCGGCTGTCCCGCGCTCGGGCCCGGCCATCCCCCGACAGCTGATCGCACCTCCTTTTCTTCCTTCGATCGATGATGATCCCTTGAACAATGAATGCACTCCTACAGCGGTGGGAACACACTGAACAATGGCAAGAGGCGTCCAAGCTGTTGCTGTCCAAACATCAGCAGGTGCAGCTCCTCGAGGCCGCGGCCATTCTGCAGGTCGCTTCGGCCGGTGCCTCTTTACCCCAGGACAAGGCTTACTGGTGCGTGATCGATCTGGCGATACCTCAAAACTACCTTAAAGCTAATGACCCCGCGAGGTGCAACACCACAGGCCTGCCGCCATGTCACCCCCCTCTGCCGGACTGCTCGGCTCGCACGCCTTTTCGCTGCAATCCCCACGCATGCTGCAGTCGCTATCACTTCACTCGGACGATACACCGTACGGTTCTTCCTCGCAACCGGTCGCACCGTCTTTGTCCGTGGCATCCTCTTCGGACGTCGAAGACGACGACGAGGATGACGATCTCGATATTGACGAAAAAGTCAAGCTCGATGAGGGTGATGACGACGATGACGACGGGGACGATGTCAGTGACATTATGGATGAGGTCGATGGTGGGATGTTTGATTTGGATCTAGGCGGTGGGATGGATGGGATCGAAGCGGAAGCTAGTCCGGCACCTCTGGCGTTGGGGAAAGAGCGAGGTCCCGTTTTGGAGGGGGACGGCGAACTCAGCTCGACGAGGATAGGCGCGACGACGATGATGAATCTGTCCTCGGGGAGGTCTTGATCACAGAGATGGATGAAGGTGTGGTCGGTGAGGTGGAATCTTGGGAGCTTCAAATACAAGAGTCGGGGCTTTGGGTGGGAAAGATCGTCTCGGAAGTGAAGGTAGGAGATGGTGTATTTCATGTTGGAGTCGCACGTGTATGTAATCACACCTCATCAGTGAATTCTCCTTACCATGACAGCCCCTTCATTGTCCGGAGCTAGTGCACAACATCGAGAATCGCTGGTCGAAATGCCGATTCGATTCGAGGCGCCGCGATCATCTTTTTCGGAAGGGGGGCGCCACCTATTCCAACCCCATACTGCTCCCCTTTCCCTCTCGCTCATCACCCCACCCCCGACAGATCGGGTGCATTGGAATACCCACGGCGTAGTGCACCACTCCCTCACTCGCCACTCCCGACCACTACTCCCGACCACTACTCCCGACCACTTGGGTATCACCAGAGGTCCTACACCAGTTCGGTGGATCGACACACTTCAACTTGTCCACGTCGCACCGAGGCGGTTCAATCGGATTCGGTCTGCGCCTGCCTGCGCGCGCGCACACACGCGTCATCGACACCCGCAGCCTCCCGGAGCCGGGCGCCCCACTCCGTTCCAGCCTCCTTGCTTGCTGTTCGTTCGATCGATCGACTCCTGACCGGGTACGGGCTCGCGTACGGAACTGGACCAGTACTTTGAGAGACCATCATGTTGGAATCCGTTTTGGCGGGTGTGTTGAATAGGTTCTTGTCTGCCTATGTGAGTATGCTGCCTCGGTGAGGCCGAATAATGTCAGCGGGAGATCGTCATCGAGGGAGGGATTCGAGGTCCGGAGCCGGATTCGAAGCCGAGGCCGATCCAGCTGCTCGTCCAACAGTGCTATAACTCATCACCACTTTGACCGCTTCCAAAAAACAGGTCGACAATTTGAACACGGGCCAATTGAACGTCGGGATTTGGTCCGGGGACGTCAAGTTGCGCAACCTGCGCCTCAAGAAGGCAGCGCTCGACAAGTTCCGCCTCCCCGTGGATGTTGTCGAGGGGTATTTGGGTGACTTGACCTTGTCCATACCGTGGTAGGCTACTCGTGACCTTGGTCTGAACTGGGTGGACCGACGCTCTGAGGTCGTTTCAAGCTGACGGTGCTCGATTCGATCTGATCGCTTTCCAACAGGTCCAACTTGTCAGGCAAGCCAGTCCGAGTCCTTGTCGAGAACGTCTACCTCCTCGCCGTCCCCACCGATTCAGCCAAAGCAACCCCAGAAGAAGATGCGGCCCGCGCCCAAGCGGCCAAGTTGGAAAAGTTGGAGAATGCCGAGTTGATGACGGCGCAGCCGACGACGGGGCTCAGCGCGGAGGAGGAGCAAAAGAACTCGTCCTTCACAACCAGTTTGGTCAACAAGATCGTCGACAATCTGCAATTGGAGGTGAGTGTTCTACGTGCTCATTAGCTTAGCGGAATTCAGGCTCAAGTCCATCGACACGTGCAGATCCGGAATATTCACATTCGTTACGAGGACAAGCTGTCCGTTCCCGGGCATCCGTTCTCGGTCGGCTTGACCTTGTCCCACTTTTCCGCCATCTCGACCGACGAGCACTGGAACCCGGCCTTCATCACCAACTCCAAAAACGGCGTACACAAGCTCGCCAAACTCGACTCGCTCGCCGTCTATTTCGACACCGATTCCGAATCGCTCGCCGGGTACCCGATCAACGAGGCCATCAAAAAGTTCACCGAATTGATCGCGACCAAGGACAAGACGCCGCGGCATCAGTTCGTGCTCAAGCCCGTCTCGGGTCAAGGTCGCTTGATCATGAACCACCACAAGGTCGATGCGCAAACACCCAAGACCGACGCCGAGCTCTTCTTCCAAGAGTTGGGCTTCGTGCTCGATGCGGACCAGTACCGCGATGCGCTATCGATGGTCGACTTGTTCCACTTCTACATTCGCCAACGCGAATATCGCATCTTCCGACCACCCCAGAATGAGATCGACGAGAACACGAACCGAGCGCTGTGGAAGTTCGCAACGAAAGCGATCCTCACCGAAGTACACGAGAAGAACCGAAAATGGTCATGGGCCTACTTCGCCGAACGCCGCGACGATCGCAAAGAATATGTCGATTTGTTCAAGGCCAAGAGTTGTCATGACGCTTCGCCCGACGAGTTGGCGCGTTTGGTCGAGTTGGAGAACAAGTTGGGTTATCGTGATATTCGGTTCTATCGCTCGATCGCGAGGTCCGATCTACGCAAGGAGAGGGCGACGTACGAGGCCGAGCATCCAAAACCAGCCAAAAAGCAGACTGGGTGGATCTCGTGGGCTACGGGATGGGCCGCGAAGGCCGAAGATGACTCGGCCCAGGACGAGGGCGAGGGAGGCTTGAGCGAGGAGCAGAGGAAAGAACTGTACCGCGCTATCGACTGGGACGAGAAGGAGGCCGTGTCGAGTAACCTCGACTTGCCCAGCGAAGCGATGATGTTGCGCGTCAAGGCCAAGCTCGAGACGGGATCGTTTGCGCTGCGACGAGGGCAACAAGACCTTGTCGCGCTCAACTTTGACGATTTCGCATTGGACCTCGTACAGCGGCCAGAGAACTTTGATGCGACGCTCGCGCTCGGAGGTTTGCGTGTGTTTGACAACACTTGCGAAGGGAGCATGCATCAACAGATCGTTAGGGTCAAGGCGGACAAGGTCAAGGAGAGGAACAAGAAGTGGTCGGTCGATTCGGTGTCGCGCAATTTGCCGCCGCCGGAGGAACGAGAGGCCGATGATGACGTTGGCCAATACGACGAAGAGATTGGATCAGCGGCCGCGCTGAGTGGCGAAGACACACACGACCAGGATGACGAGGATGATGAGGATGACGAGGATGACGAAGACGACGCGGACGGGTCCAAGTTCCCCAAGGCGACCAAGGTCAAGGATCCGTTCTTCTGGCTCAAATTCGAGCACAAGCCTCTAGACGAACGCGCGGACAACGCGCTCGCTGTCCGACTGCGTCATATGGAGATCATCTACCACAGGGGATACGTCGAGGCCATCTTCAAGTTCTTCCAACCCCCCGAGTCGCAGCTCGAGTCGGTCGGCGCTTTGATCGATGTCGCGAGCGAGACGCTCGAAGGGATCCGCAAGGAGACACGGGCGGGTCTCGAGTACGCGCTTGCACAGCACAAAACCGTCGATTTACAGCTCGACCTGAATGCGCCCATCATCATCATACCCGAGGATGTCACACGCAAGGATTGCCAGCACATCGTCTTGGACGCGGGGCACATCGCCGTCGAAAGTGATCTGGCGGACCAAGCAGCGGTCGATCAGGTCAAGGCCAAGGAACGCCAAGAATACCATGATGAGGACTATCAGCGCCTCGAGAGCCTAATGTACGACAAGTTCCACATCAAGCTCGAATCAGCGCAGTTGTTGATGGGGCCGAGTCTGAAAGTGTGTCTCGAAGCACTCGACGATGGTGGGGACGGGCATTCGCACAAGCATGGCGAGCTGCACATCCTTGAGCGCACGAGCTTGACCTTTCTCGCGCAGAACTGCATCCTCGACCAAGCGCCTAACCTGACGAGGTTCAAGATTTCGGGATCCTTGCCCCAGTTGCAGGTCAATCTTTCGGATCGCAAGTACAAGAGCTTGATGCGCATGATCGACGTCGCCTTGCCCAAATTCGGAGACGACAAGAGTGCCTCGGAGAATGCGGCGACTCGGCCGTCTCCGATCGTCGCTCGGCATTCGTCGTTTGCTCGATCCCGACCCGTCGTCCACGAGGACGTGGAATACCACGTCGAGAAGGCCGAGTCGGAACCTGAGGAAGAGGAGGACGAGGATGACACGGAAGAGAAGGAAGAGTTCTTTGACACCGAGGATAGCCCAACCGGGAAGCAAAACATCAACCAAAAAACGTTCGAGTTCACGTTCCAAGTCGACAAGGTCCAGGCCTCGATCTTCCGCTCCAACTCGGACCCGAGGAAACCCGATCGTCTGCTCGCGAACGCGGTGTTGCAGGGCTTCCAGTTTGAGTTTGGTCTACGCCCCTTCGATATGAGCGTCGATATCCTGTTGCGCAGTCTTTACATCGAGGACAAGATGGTTGAAGCGGGACACGAGTTCCGGCATCTCGTCACCTCCGAGGAGCTGAGTGGTGCGCACGGGAAGGACCTGGTGCGCATCCAGTACCGGGGCGTGCAGAAGGTTTCGCCAGAGTTCATGACAGTGCACGAAGGCATAGACAAGGTACGTGAAGTGTACTCGAAATCGACACGCGACTTACAGCTGACGACCCCTGAACGTCTCAGATGGTCGACGTGGAGATGTCAACAATCAACGTCGTTGTCACTCGGGGCAGTATTCTCACCCTATTCGATTGGGTGATGACGACCTTCACTGATGGCGGAGCAGGTGGAGGGGCTGGGGGTACACCTGCTCCTGGCACACCTGTGGGCGAAGAACCGCCTCAGGCCGAGCAAGTCAACGACAAAATGCGCGTCAAGGTCAAGCTGACGTCCATCAACTTGATCCTGAACGAGGACGGCCTGCGGATCGCCACCCTATCACTATCAGCTGCGGATGTTTCAGTGTTCTTGCGCTCGCCGACAATGCGTGTCGCTGCCCGACTGGGCAACCTCGAATTATTGGACGATTTTAGTGGCGACACACCCAGGCAGCTGCTGACGATTCAGGGAGATGAGTTGGCCGACTTCCAGTACGAGACGTACGACCCCACGGACAAGACGACCTATCCTGGCCACGATACGCTCGTGTACCTCCGCAGCGGATCGCTCAAGTTCATCTTCTCCGAAGAGCCTGTGCATCGAATCCTCGTCTTCATGTCCAAGTTCGGGCGCATGAAGGCCGCCTACGATGCCGCTGCGCAAGCTGCTGCTCAACGTGCGACCGAGGTCACAACTTGGATCCCCAAAATGCATTACGACATCCTCATCCGCACGCCGATCGTCGTTTTCCCTCAGGATAGTACGGCGGTGACTAAGCATGGGATCAGTGCGCATTTGGGAGAGATCTCGCTCGCGAACAAGTTTGAGGTCTCGGACGAAGAGGTCGTTACCAAGATCGTGTTTGAATTGCGTCAGGTTCGCCTCAGTTCGACACTGAATTGCGAGGGCGAGCAGGATGGTCAGGACGTGCAAATCCTTGATGATGTCACCATCCATGTCGATGTCACCATGACGCAAACTATAGATCCGAGCAAGGAGCTCACGAAACCGGGCACGCTAGTCGATGCTCGCATGTCGGATGTTAAGATGCACTTGCCCGAGGCGCAGTATGCGGCCTTGATCGCGCTGATGCAAACAGTACCTCGTACGTTTGCTCTGGCAGATGATGAGGTTGAGGACGAGTCTACCGCCATCGCACCTCCGCGCCCCCTTACCCCTCCGCCCAAGGATCGCAAGCTCGACTCGGTGCCAGAAGACGGCGAAACCGTCGACCTGCTCCCCGAGCTCGCTTCCGTTGCCAGGCACGCCGATGGTACGACTGTGCCCCTCAAATCGAGTCTGGAGCTTACGTTCACTGTCAAGACGGTCTATCTCGAGTTGTTCACCATTGCAGCCACGACAGTCGACACCCTCAAGGATGCCAGTTTGGCTCGCTTCTCGCTCAACGAGACGGGGGTCAAGTACAAGATGCTTTCGAACGGGTCGATGGAGGCCGAGGTCGTCGTGCGCTCATTCACGCTCCACGACACTCGACCTGCCCAGTCGACCAAGTTCAGGGAGATCATCCCTGCGACCAAGCACGATGGTCATCAGTTCATGATCAGCTACTCGCAGAGTGGTGGGGTTGACAAGAGCGCGTACGCCAACATCGCCATTGATACGCCCAAGATGGTCTTTTCGCTCGACCCCCTCTTCGGCCTGCTCGACTATTTCACCAGCGCCTTCCCCAAGACGCCGAATGCTGCGCCGTCGAAGGATATTGAAGATGACAGGGTTACCTTGAGCGATGACAAGTCGGCCGTGGGAGTCCAGCAGCCCCAGCCTGCTTCAACGTTTGCGTTCCGAGTCAATATTGTCTCGCCAACGATTCAGTTGCTCGCGCACCCCGATCAGAGCGACTCCGAAGCGGTCGTTCTGTCGATCGATCAGATCTTGATCTCGCAACAAGGCACGTTGGTGCTCAATGTGGCGCGTATCGGCATGTTCCTATGTCGGGTGAGTGCTGGGCTCTCATGCATGATCTCGTGCCGCTGATCACTGACGTCGTGTGCTTCTATCCTTCAGATGGACCGGCCTAAGGAAAAGATCCGGGTAGTCGACGATTTCGATGTAACCCTAATGATGGACAGTCGAGGCGACGCTGGACAGCAAGTCACGAACATTGAAGTCGGAATCCAGCCCCTCATCCTGCGAGTGTCGTATCGAGACATTCTCCTCATCCAGTCCATCATCAGTCGAGCTAGTGAGCTCTCGAATCGAGGAACACCACCTCTACCGGAGGAAGAGCCCGCTCGACCCGACCTTGCCTCAGTGTCTAGTCGGCAGCGCTCTGGTACCGACCCGACGCGTCAATCCATTGCAGGGACCAAGCGAAGGGCTTCGGGGCCGGCGTCGGCAATGGCGTCGACGAACGCACCTTTTCAAGCCCAAATCTTCATCACCAAGGAAACGCTCAAAGTCACGCTCGACGGCTTTCAGCTCGTGCTCATTGGGGATCTTCACGACTTGCCCGTCTTTGACATCAGAGCGGAGGAGTTCACGGCCGAGGTACACAACTGGTCGTCGGATCTCGATGCGCAGGTCACGATCGAGCCTCGCGTGCAGTGCTTCAACTTGCGCGTGTCGACTTGGGAACCTCTGGTGGACCCGTGGAGGTTCTCGGTCAACGTCTCGAGGCCTGTTACGACTGGCCTCCTGTCGATTACACTATCGTCGCAGGAGCGCCTTGAACTCAACATCACGTCAACGTTCATCGAGCTCGGTCTGACGACGCAAGCCATTATTGGCCGAGAGGGCGAGAAGCTCTTGACACGCGCTCGGGGATCTCAGGCGCCGTTTTTGATCAAGAACCGAACCGGTTATCCCCTGTCGCTCTGGAGTGAGGGCAACAACGGAGGCGACGCCCACCGCCTCGCTGATGGCGACGATGCGCCTTGGCGCTTCAACGATTGGAGGGCTATGCGGGAGCATTTGCACGTCGGTAGTCGCAACTCGTTAACGCTGCAGTTCGAAGGCACATCGTGGACAGCTTTGCAGAACGTCTCGGTCGATCGCGAGGGCGAGCACATCTACGTTCTGAAGCCCAAGCTTGACAAGGTCTCGCATCGCTTGATGTGTGAGGTCAAGCTCGTCGAGAACGTCAAAGTCGTCACCTTCCGTTCGACGTTCCTCGTGCAGAATCGATCGCTCGTCAATGCCGAGATGGTCATCGTCGACGAGTTCGGCAAGAAGGCATCGCAGATCTACAAGATCTTGCCCGGCGAAGACTGCCCCGTCCCTATCGTTGCTGCCTACACGAGTCGGATCCGCTTCCGACCTGATGCTGGCTTTGGCTACGCTTGGTCCGGCGAACCTCTGCACTGGCAGGCGCTGGTCAAGAACCCGACTCGAGCGATTGTGTGCAAGTCGGCCAAGGAGGCGGCATTCCGGTTCCAGGCTCATGCGATTCTCGACAAGTCGGACCCGCTCGTGCGGGTCTACCCTAAGCTTACACTGCGCTTGCGAGCGCCCGTCGAAGTGCAGAATCTCCTGCCGCACGACATCCAGTACCGAGTGTTTGACAAGAACATTGAGCATAATTGGACGTCGTACCTGCGCGAAGGTGGCATTTCTCCGATCCACATTGCCGAGCTGTCGCATCTGTTGCTGCTGAGCATCGACGTCCAGGACACGGTCTTTAACCGTTCCGAGTTCGCCATCATCAACACCGACAACCCGGAGGACCTGCCCGTCGAACACGACCTCGTGCTTTCGGACAAGGAAAAGTTAAACCTCAACTTGCGCATCCACTTCCAGAAGCATCTCGACTCGGGCGGCGCGTTCCGCGTGCAGATTTACTCGCCTTACATCCTCATCAACAAGTCGGGATGCGATTTCGCGCTCAAGACCAAGACGTTCATGTCCTCAGCCAAGAACGTGGCGGGGCAGAGCATCTTCTCTGGTGAGCTCGGGTGTGCATCTTCTGGTAATTGCGCCACTTTTGCTAACTCATTTGTGGGCCGTTCTAAAGGTGGCCAAAAACGAAACGGTGCAGAGCCATTCATGTTCTCCTTCCCGACCGACGATCGACGCAACCGTGTCCTCTTGCGAATCAACGACTCGAACTGGTCCGCGCTGCTCAGTTTCGAGACAATCGGCATGGAGACCGAGGTCGTGCTGCCTTCTGCTTCGGGTAACGAGGAGATCCACATTGGTCTCAAAGTCACCGAAGGCTTGGGCGATTACAAGTTGACCAAGGTGGTGACGCTCTACCCCCGTTTCATCGTCAAGAGTAGCCTGGACCATGACATCCGTGTTCGCGAGCTTGGTTCCACGAACGAGAAAGTGCTGACACCGGGCGACCGGTACCCGCTGGGCTTCATGCGGGCTGGCAACAAGCCCCAGCTTGTCCTTTCTCAATCTGGCGCCCCAGCTGTGTGGTGAGTGGTTGCGGAGAGTCACCCTCGGGGGATCCCCTGCTCATTCTCGTCCGTAAATATACGCTCGCAGGTCCGCGCCATTCATGATCTCCGATATTGGCCAGAATCACGTCAGAGTGCAACGCCAAGACGAGGAAGAATTGCTGGTTCGTGTCGATGCGATGCTCGAAGGCCCTTGCATCTTCATCAAGCTTGAGGCCGAGACGAAGGGCTGGCCATTCCTATTCCGCAACGATAGTGACTACCCGGTCACCCTCTGCCAAGCTGTGAGTGCTTCCGACTCGACATTGCTCTCATTCTTCCTGACTGAAACCCGGTCTGACGCCCTCTCGCCCTCTCGCAGCTCCCGGAGGACGCTGCAGCAAAAGGTCGACCGCGCCGCAAGAAATACAAGCTTTCCCCGAGGAGCAAATTACCCTACGCGTGGGATCTACCGGCCGAAACGAACAAGCAACTGCAGATCAGCGTCAACGGCACGAACCGTATCATCAACGTGCTCGAGATTGGATCGCAGCTGCCATTCAAGTTCCCGTACGAGGAACACACGGGCGTGCTTTCGATCGAAGTGCGCGCCGAGGGCCAGACACAATCCGTCACCTTCTCCAACTACGATGAGGAGGATAGCGTGTTCAAACTGCAGCGGCGAGAGACCTCACTCTCTCGCGCTGAATCGACGACGAGCAGCAATCGTGAAACGACGTTCGAGGCCGTCGATGTCGACGTGATCACGACCTTCTCGTTCGGTATCAGCTTCGAGGGTATCGGTATTTCTCTGGTCAACAAGAAGATGCAGGAGCTCGTCTACGCCTCATTCCGAGGCCTCACCTTCAAGTACTCGGACTCGACGACCAACGTCGCCTATGACTTGTCAATCAAGTGGATTCAGGTCGACAACCAGCTGTTTGGTGGTCTGTACCCCATTCTGCTCTACCCGTCGGTCATCCCCAAGGATGGCAAGGAGCTCGAAGTGCATCCGAGTTTGCAGGCTTCCGTTATCATTCTCAAGGACGAGTCACACGGTGTGACGTACTTCAAGTACGCCTCGGTATTGCTACAGGAGATGACCGTCGAAGTCGACGAAGACTTTTTGTTCGCCTTACTCGACTTCGCCAAATTCTCCGGTGCGACAGGGCAAGACGAGATCCCTTCGAGATTGACCGAGGAGCCGGCAGATATTCCTGAGCCCAAGGGTTCGTCGGGAGGTGGCGACGTCTATTTTGAAGTGCTTCATCTCCAGCCGATCCAACTCGATCTATCGTTCATGCGAACAGATCGAGTGAACGTCGACCAAAAGTGAGTAGCATCTGTTGAGACGGCCACTCGTTGGTATGATGCTCAACTGTCTCCTCTAACTCTACAGACTCAACACTCGCAACCCGTTCTTCTTCTTCGTCAACGCATTGACCATGGCGCTCGGCAATGTCAACGATGCCCCCGTGCGACTGCACGCTCTGGTCATTGAAAACGTGCGCCTGTCCCTGCCGGTTCTCCAGGAGCGCTTGACGCTCCACTACAGCAACGAGTTCTTCGGTCAACTGTATCGCGTACTTGGCAGCGCCGATTTCCTTGGGTGAGCAGCCTCTACTTTCGGCGTGGAGTTGAGTTTTCATTTAGGCTGATGGCGGTGTCTCGTTCCCACAGTAACCCCGTCGGCTTGTTCACGAACGTGTCGAGTGGTGTGGCAGACTTCTTCATCCAGCCCTACGATTCGGTCATGATGAACGGTAACCGTGATCTGGGCATTGGAATCGCTCGTGGTGCTGGATCGCTAGCCAAGAAGACGGTGTTCGGTGTCTCAGACAGTATGGCCAAGGTGACAGGTAGTATCGGCAAAGGATTGTCCGCCGCGACGCTCGACAAGGAGTACCAGAATCAACGACGTATGCGCCAGTTCCGAAACAAACCAAAACATGCCTTATACGGTGTGACGGCTGGTGCGACATCGTTGATCACCAGTGTGGCCAGTGGATTCGAGGGCTTGGCGACGAAACCGCTCGAGGGTGCAGAAGCCGAAGGTGCCGCTGGGTTCCTCAAGGGAGTCGGCAAAGGATTCGTCGGGTGAGTCTAGAGCCAGTTCCTGACTGCATGACCACGTCTGATTGTGATTAGCTTTGCCCATTCCACAGTCTCGTCACCAAGCCTGCCGTTGGGTTGTTCGATCTGGCGAACAACGTCACCGAGGGCATCCGAAACACAACGACAGTGTTTGATCAATCGAGCATCGATCGCGTTCGACTTCCTCGGTTTACCGCCAGTGATGGTATCCTGAGGGTGAGCAGCACTTATATCCCCGGTCGGCATGTCAGAGCTGACCAAATGTGACCTCGAATCTACAGCCTTATCAAGAACGAGAGGCGCTCGGCCAGAGCTGGGTCAAGAACGTCGAGACAGGCCGGTACTTCAATGAGACCTACGTCGCTCATCTGGACATCCCATCTTCGGACGACACGTTGGCCGTCGTGGTGACGACGACGCGCATCCTATTGGTCAAGGTCGCCAAGTTGAAGGTCGGCTGGGATGTGCCGTTCTCGGACTTGGTCACAATTTCCCTCGAAGCAACAGGAATCAGTAAGTCTCCTCATCCAGGTCGTGTATTTTTTCCGGCTCTCCGATTCTCCGATCTGACCGTTCTCCTGCCTGTGTTCTGCAGCCCTCAAGCTCAGAGGCAACGTGCCCGGACCTTTCCTCCCCATCGCCGACCAGCCCGCCCGGCTCTGGCTCTTCAGACATCTCGAACGAGTCGTCACGGCACAGTTAGTCCACTATCGGACGCTTCACCATTACTTGAGACGTTGACCCACCTTCCATTTTCTGATACAGCAATGCGCGTCGATTGGCAGAGTAGTGCGTCGATGACTAGTGGTCTCATGCTTCTGTTTCCTGGACAGATTGATATTTTGTGCTATACTTCAGGTGTGTGGCTGGGTCTTAGAGACGTTCAATCTTCGGCGGAATTGAATTATGTTTACCGCAATCTACGAGAGGTAGCGGCCCCGATTTTTCGACTCTATTCGAGGTGCTCAAACGGACCACCGAGAGCGGTCTCGTGAGTACAGCAAGAAGCCAGAACTGTAATGCAGAACGACGAGAAGCTAGCTCACGTCCGCTTCACAGAGGGGAATAAAAGAACTAAAGGAGAGACGACGGAAAAAGAAGGAAACAAAGAGGCTGGAACAACGAAATAAAGCGAGTGGTGCAACGAACGCGGGAAAATAAGAAAGCTAAAGTTAGCATGAGGGAGAAAGGAGAAGCCCACGTGAAGCGTCCAGGCGTAAGAAGCGTGAGAGATCGTGATCATCGTTTCTACTGGTGATAGTTCTTTGCACCGTATCTTGGGCCAAACGAGCGGGCTCGGAGGTTCATTTTACCCAGGATTCCGGCGCCGTGGGAAGCTTTCTTGGACATGTCTTGGGGTTGCTTGCTCGAAGGAGGAGGCGTCGATGATTTGGGGGCTTTACCGCCGGCTTGAGCTTGGGGGGTATCGGACTTGCCGGTCGCGCCGCCTGACTCGGGTTCCTTCTTCGGACGGTTCAACTCCGCTACGATGGCGTCGTATACTGTCGACGAAAGGAGAGATATATCAGTGGGCAGCACGCATCTTCGAATCGGCTGGGTGAAACCCACCAGTGTCGTCAAAGCCCTCCGAAGTGAAAACGGTGACTCCTTTGAGGCCGTTGTCACGAGCGAAGCCCTGTCAAAAAGGATCAAGCTGTTGTCAGAACATATGACCAATCAGATCCCATCCTCGACTTCGCAGGACTTACGGCCTTAATTGAAGCACTCGTCGCATCCTCGTAAGCGATGAAGTGCTTGTTGGTAGGATTGAACAAGAACGGCGTCTGCGAGCATCCATCCATGTACCTCATATAACCCTTCAAACCCGTCGAGCCATCATGCGCCAGCAGACCCTCCTTGATCAAACTCGTGTAATGCCAGTGACCCGTGTAGTTGGCAGTAACAACGCCGCAGCCATCTGTGGTCGGTTCGTTGGAGTCGGCTGCTTCACCTTTGGGGATCGAGGACCAGGATTGGTAAATGAGGGAAGAGTAGTTGGAGGTGCCGCCGTCGCCGTCGGTCATGTAGGTCGTTTCGAGTTTGGAAGATTTGAGGGTGAAGGAGATGGCGTAAGAGCTGTTAGGATTTGGGTAGACGAGATCAGATTTAGGGGTGCGGAGTTGCTGAACAAGTCCAATTGTCGAACTTACGGAATCGAGCTATCTCGGCATCCAGTTCAAGATGTGAAGAAGGCGAGTCAGGGTCGGGAACTCGAGTAGGGAGATGCATTTGTAGGGCTTACATCAAGATTTTCTTGGCAGGGAAGCCCGACGAGGTCCAGTACTTGACAGCCGCAGCGACGCCTCCACCGGAAGCGCACGAGTGCATCGGCGAGAGCGGTCCCGTCTTGGGCGACCAAGGACCCGCGTAGTCGTACGTCATGATATTGATATGATCGAGCACTCTCGCCCATTCCGAGTAGTCATGAACGTGTTCCGTGCCGTTACCAGTGAGGAACCCATTAGGGGGAACGGCGATGGAAATGAGGTACCCCGTCCCGAGCCACCCCCTGAGCGTCTTAAGAAACTCAAGGAAGTCATCCGTATCCTTTCGACTGACGGTGTTGCACCCGATACCTTGTTTAACAGGGTAAAGCCAGGAGATATCGACGCCTTTGAATTCCTTGTAGTAGAGGTAGTTTTGCAATTGCGAAGCGAGCTTGGTGCGGCCTTCGGGGGTCGAGAGTTGCTTGGAGAAGTAGAGCGAACCGTTCCAACTGCCAAGCGTGACCATGGGCTTGGCGCCGTCTAATTCGGCGAGTTGATGATATTCGAGGCGGAGAGTTCGAGGAAAGCACGGAGAACGGAACAATTCTGAGTCAGCTCGAAAAGGCTTCGTCACGAAAAATGCCTCCGCCGCGTCGTCGATCGACGACGCCCGAGCCGAGGCTCAGGAGGTAGGACTGACTGGCATAAGCTTGTGACGTGAACTTCTTGATCCCATCGAGGGGCTGATTCGGCCCAATCTCGAACCCATCCTTAGTCGTGATGTCGACAAAGTACATGGCGAGCTTGGTCTGGTTCCATGCGACGGTTGCTCCTTTGGTGTAACTGCCCGCCGGCGAGGTTGAGACAAAATCACCGCCGCGTCAGCTTGCGAGTTCGGTGAACAAACGCCCAGCTGTTGCGAGCGTCACGGAAGAGAGTGTACCGTACTACACGCAACAAAGTCGTGGTACTCACGCTGGGAAGTATGATGAGAGCATAGGTCCCGTTGTTGCTGCTTCTGTTGCTGCGACCTGCAAGAGGCCCGACAGCGTCGCGGCGGCGACCATGAACGTGGACAGGGGGGCCATCATCGTGTCTGCGTGTCGCGCTTGCGAAGAGAGTGAGTGTGCGTTTGAATGTGCAGGTCAAAGACTGTGGGGGCAACAGAATGGTATCAGATGAGATGGGACAAGAGTGAGGCAGTATTGGACGAACTGACCGAATCCAGCGTCTACCCAAATAGTCGTGATGGTGTTTCAGAGCGGTGCGTTCGTCAAAGGACAAAGCCAGAGGGGAGCCGCCTTGAACAGGAGATAGTGCACAACTGCACACCGCCCGCGCGTCACCTCGCGTCACTCGACAGAGGACTCCCCCGAAAGCCCAGCCGGAGGCGCATTTTTTTTTTTGACATTTTGAGGACCCAAAATCCTGAAAATCGTCGAGGCGCATTACAAAAAATTGACATTTTTTTGGGACGAAACACACGTTTTGCCCCCGAGGCGCCTTTGCAGATTTTGACATTTTTCCCGTGGGTCGACCCAATTTTGGCCCACCCTAAGCAGCCTACGGGATGACTTTGGGCACGTTTGCCTTCGCTTCGAGACGCGTTTCGCGCGATGCTCGCGCTTGAACAAGTCATTAGCCATTTTCAGTAAGAGAAAAGGACAAAAATGCCCTCGGATTCTAGACTTCTGTAATACTCGATATATCAGCTCAGAACCAAGAGGGTAGCTTCTTGTAGTCTTTGTGATCAGCGCCGTATACTCAGAATCTCCAGAGGTGCCGTGAGAAGTCAGTTATCACGGTCGCAAAGGCAGGGGCCTATTGCGACTGAAGCGAGGCCCCGTTGAAAGCGATGAGTATAGACCGCAGTGAATTACCATATGAAACAGACCAGCACGCCTTCAACGTGTAGTAGTATTGACACTTTTGACACCTTATACTCAGATTCAAATGTTCGATCTATCTATCGCATGTAACTCGGTTGTGTCCGGGCCTTTTGCAGAGGCCACAGATCGTATCACGCTTGGCCCTCTCGTCCGCACCCCGGACCCTGCGTTTGATTGGACGTCCAGTACGTCTGGGGAATCGTGGCGGAATGATAATGGCACCTTCTTCTTCGCCAGTCGAGTCACTATCGTCCTCATCATCCGTGACCTCGTGTCTTGCACACGACGTGCCAACGACGCGTGTCAGACTTACGGAACGTCGAGCTGGTTCTGGTCATCAAGCGCATATCGATAGCCTGCATCCGTGAGCTCCTTCTTTTCAGAGATTTTCCCCCTTCTTGAAACAATGTTCCATTGTCGAAAGTCGGTGGTGACTTCGGCGTCCGGGCCGGGGGCGAGATGCGGAAGGAGACCAACGTCGATGCGCGAACTCGCGCGCCTCGACGCGTCGACGATCGATGAGGCCCCTGCCTTTGCGACCGTGATAACTGACTTCTCACGGCACCTCTGGAGATTCTGAGTATACGGCGCTGATCACAAAGACTACAAGAAGCTACCCTCTTGGTTCTGAGCTGATATATCGAGTATTACAGAAGTCTAGAATCCGAGGGCATTTTTGTCCTTTTGAGAAGGGCATTTCTGTCCTCATGAAAAGAAGCGAGGGCATTTTTGTCCTTTTCTCTTTCAGTAATTACTTGAGTTCAGTGGCTGTGAGGGATTCAGTTCCGACTGCTGAGATTGAAGGGGCGCGCAGGTTTCCTCCCGCTTCACTTCGTTCTGAGGTTGGAGCATAGCACAACAACATGATCCTGTGCAGGCCTACTATTTGAACGACGATGACTTTGATCGATCATCGCCGCTTACCAACATGACGATCGCCGAGCTCCTCGCCTTCGATGTCGCTCGCGCCGACGCGTCTCCTCAGTCTTCACATCGAGTTGTCCAAAGACGCTGAGCGCACCCAGTACTCGACCTTATCGAGGCCGTTGGGAAGGCAAACAGCTCCTCACGTCCAATCGTGCGTCTACCAAGTTCAACTATCGAAATCTCGATCTAAGCTCATGCGTGTTCGGTACTACAAAGCCCACACACTTGAACCTTCCGCCTCTTGTCGATGCTCGCGATACAAATTTCTCGCTGAACTGGCCAACCTCATCGCCCATCGAGCTGCACATGAGTGTAGCCACCTCAAAGCTGTTCTACTCAAAGGAGGCCGATGGAATCGAACGACCCAACCCGCGGAGAAGCAGGCGTAGGGATTAGCAATACAGAGCAAGGACGCAGTGCAGCACATTCACGCGTCTTGAAAGCGTTGCTACAGTCCATCGGACCATCTCGCTTCGAAGACATGGCGGGCACGACAAGGAGCCTTCGCTGGACTGGAGGTGACCAGATGCCCCGACCGCTCACAACAAACGAGATTTCAGAAGAATGCCTATATTGAGGATGGCCGCATTCAAGTGAGTTGTCGCTGAATATAGGAACGAAGGCAACTGGATCTAATGTTTTGTTAAATGTCTCCGAAAGGAACGAGCAGACGGAGCGCTAGCACAACGCTATTCTCATTTTGGATCGCTTGACGGCGGAGCTGTAACCACTACCACAACATTGGAGATCGGATCTCTGATCTGCTTTGGCCTCAAGCGTGACATGCATTCACTCAGCTGCGATCAAACTGCTCATGGAGAAGAAGTGCTGTCCATCGGTATTGGTACGTTGTTTTGAGTGGCAGTTGAGCTGTGAAGTTCTCATTTGACACAGGTCTTGTCTGCTACAGTGCGATAGATCTACAGCAAAGTGACAACAGCGCGCTCGCGTCGTTGGTTGGACTTTCAAATGTCGTCGTCGTACGGGAGCTTCGCCTCATCAAGAAAGCACAGTGCTCTTCCACTCACCACATTGATGGCACTATGCCGTTCCGCATGATAGATGGTCGACAGGTCATCGAGTCGTTAAGCCCGCCAAAGACTACATATCGTTCAACCACGGACCTTACCTCACTTCACCCCGACGAGCGCATAATCAGCACGAGCGCACATGTCGAGCAAATATTTGCCTCCCTTCGGAGCGTGCCCGGCCTGCGAGATGCCGCCGGCAGACCCTCTACAAGCCGCAAATGCCACCGCGGATACAAAGAGCTCAAGTTCAGCAAAATGGAAGTCTGACAACGAAGTAGCGAGCCTGCCAGCCAAGCAAGGAAGGCTTGTTTGATGCCTGGAGCCATGCGCGACACCAGCCGAAGCGACGCGCGCCGCAAGCCACTTTCGATCGGCCGCCGCGCGCCCGCAAACGCTCGGAACGCGTTTTCGAGGAGTTTTGAGCGATTTTTGGAGCATGTAGAACACATTTTGGTAATGTTTCCGAGGCGCGTGTGAAATTTTGACAGTTTGGGGCCAAAATAACGTAAAAAAAACTTCGACAAAATGGCCAAAAAAGGGCGTTTTTCCACATGCGCCTCTGGCTGGGCTTTCGGGGGTCCTCACTCGACTTCGCCGCCGCCGGTCGGCAGTCGGCAGTCAGCAGTCGGGTCTTGGGCACAGCGACGGCCGGTTCTTCGAAGACAGAGGGGTGCCAACAGGAGAGCGCATGGGCCAAGCATTGAGTTATTCTGGTAGCGTCTCTGCGTCCGTCTCACGTTTCGTTGATCGCCGGCGGGGGCTCAGCTCGTGTGTCACAGTTTGCATACGGTGGTGCTATGCGACGATCAGCGGCGACGGGGGCGGTCTCGTGTAAAAACTGTCTCAGCAAGGTCGACACTTTCTTCTTCTTCTTTTTTTGATAGATTTCAATAACAGCATAATTACATACTCAAGGTTCTTACCCGGTACTACCGCCAATTGGAATAGGCCTAAATTCTAGCGTTGGAAATTCGATGACTTTCTGGGAAGGTGGGAGAGAGAGCACGGAGCACCTGGCTGGAGGGGCTGGAGCAGTCAGGAAACGCCACGTAGGGTCCGTCGGAGCGCTCGGCTCGCTTTCGCAGTAGGCAGTACGTCGTAGACTCGTAGTACGTTGCTCGACCCCGAATCGGCTTCAGGTGGGTTCCGCTACCACACTCGTCGTTGGTTGCTCCATCCTTCGCACTCGGCGCAGCATCCCAGCTATCCAGCCACAGCTTCAGTCATGTCGGAAAGCAAAGCCGACTACACGCTCGCGATGAACGACGATGGCGAGATCGGGACCGACACCAAGCCCCAGCACGACCTCGAGTCGTCGCTTCCGCTGCTCGATCGGGCGTCCAGACACGCCGCGCCGCCGCCGCCTCCGAGCCGGCGGAGTTCAGAACTGCAGTACCGCTCGGCGACGGATCGAATCCTGAACCACTCGGCACTGCCCGTATTTTCTTGTGAGCTGGAACAGAAGGGAGACAGGGTAGGGGAAGGGCTATCCGAGCTAATGTGCGCTCTACTCGTGGCACAGACTGCGTGGCGAGCATCCTCATGACGGTCAGTCGCGGACCGGCCGACGCTGGCTGGGACAGGCAACCGTCCAGCCAGCCGCATCGTCGGAGTTCCCTCTGACCTCGGATCGGCGTCCTCATGAGGCGGGCTAGCCTAGCTGCGAAAGATGCTGATGCGGTGAACTGACTCATGTCGCGGTACCTCCCTCGTATCTCACCAGGTCGTCAACAGTACGTGCTCCTTCCCGGACCGGCTAGAGACCACGTACCCCGGGACCAGCCAGTGACTGACTGGAACCACCCTCATCGATCACAGAGTACGTCGTTTCGGGCAGCCACTTCAACATGAACTTTCTCCTGCTCGCAATCCAGGTAGGTCCTTGACATTTCTCCCTTCCGTATCCATTCAACTGACTGAAAACTTATTTTCCAAAGAGTACGGTCTGTGTCGGTTGCGTAGCAGCGTGCAAGCATTTCGGCGTAAGAAGCTCTCTCGGCTAGCCACTCGAGCCATCACATTCTGATCTCAACGATCCCCCTTCCCGTACGCGCCACAGGTGATCTCATACCGTGACTGGGATACAAATGATGCACGGAAATGGTTCCCCATCTCGTTCCTCCTCGTCTGCGTCATCTACACCGGATCCAAAAGTCTCGTCAGTCGGCCTCCAAAATCTCGATTTCCATTCTTCACACTTCACAAGGCTGATCTTGTGTCATAATGTCGTTACTTTGTCAACCAGCAATTCCTCACTATCCCAATCTACACCATCTTCAAAAACCTCACAATGTGAGCTGTTTCCGGCCCGATCGATAGCTCTCGCATGTCGTACGTGCTCACAACCCGAACATCTCAATCGTGACAGAGTCATTATCGCATATGGAGAAGTTTTGTGGTTCGGAGGACACGTCACAGGGTTGACGCTCATTTCGTTCGCACTGATGGTCCGTGTCTCCCAACGTTTCGAAGTCATATCTTTCGTGAGCTCACTCTCGCACCCGTCACTCCAAAAAAGGTCGTCTCGTCCCTCGTCGCGGCTTCATCCGACATCGCCAACTTCCTTTCCGGTGCATCGATCGTCACAAAAGCGGGAGGAGCTTCGTCGGCGGGCTACTTGTGGATGTTTGCAAACTGCTTCGTTTCGGCTGGGTTCGTGCTCGCGATGCGCAAGCGGATCAAGATCACCAATTTCAGGTCCGTACCTGGTCGTCGCGGTCCGAGCGGAGAGTGATCTTATTGGGTATGATCTTGTTCGTGCAGTGATTGGGACACGTTGCGGTACAACAACTTGTTGTCGATCCCCGTGCTCGCCTTCTTCTCTCTCCTCCTCGAGGACTGGTCCAGCGAATCACTCGCAGCCAACTTGTGCGTACATTTGGCAGCCCATGGATTATCATAACCAAAGCATCTTCAGACTCACCCAAGTGGGTTGCCGAATTCTTTGTACAGCCCCGAAAAGAACCGCTTTGCCCTCCTCTCCCTCATGGCCTTCTCCGGAGCCGCAGCCGTAGGGATCTCCTTCTGCACGGCCTGGGTCATCCGGACAACAAGTTCGACGACGTTCTCCATGGTTGGCGCATTAAACAAGCTGCCCGTCGCGGCGAGTGGGATCTTGTTTTTTGGGGGTAGGTCCTTTGGCGGTGGGTGGAGTGAAAGAGAAGGGGGGACTGACATCTGAGTTTTCATGGGCACTTGTAGATGCAGCGACGGTCGCGAACGTGGTCGGAATTCTTTTCGGTTTCATTGCTGGACTAGTATGTAAGCTTCTCGTCATGTTCCACCTAAGAAGGGCACTTAAGGGAGGAAACGGCATCTGACATACCCTCTCATAATCTGGCTCCTCGTAGACGCGGCGGCAAAGAGTGCGCAAAAGGCTGCTCGTGAGTTTCAATCTCCTACGCTATCGGGTCTACACAAGTAGCTTGAAGCTGAAGGGGCCCATGTTTTGTTTTATCACACAGAATCGGGTGCTGGGCCATCACGGTGATCTATCGTTACGCGGATCGAGCCCACCTTCTGTCACCCGGTCCTCGGCCACTCATTCGCATTCGACTACCGAGAAACATTATCGACCTCTTCCCAGATCTAGGCTCAAGCTCCCAAGCGACAGCCTAAGCTTACTCCACATCGACGGGGAGAACAGGCAAACCAGAGCGGAATGCTCCGAACTGTACATTATTACATAAGTTGTAACGTTGGTTACCCCCTTTAAGGCTTTGTTCTTGAATTTTTGTAACGTGGATGATGACGACAAATGTTGCTCGGATAGGAGGAAGGAAAGGGTTGAGGATCCATGCGGCGAAGTTCTCGGTCGGGGACGGGCAACGTCAAGTGCCCGAGCAGCCGTGCCTCAAGGACTTGCCCCCCACCCTAAGGACGAGTTGCGCCGTGACTCTGGTGGCGCGTATTTCTTTTCTTCTTTCTGATCTATCATCCCTATACTACCCTGAAGATCGGGTGCCTAGGCCGAGGATCGAGTCGATTCACTCGGCCTCTTCAATCTTCAAGATTTGCTTCAGCACCCGGCACGCTGAAGATCTCATCTTCAGGAACTTGGCAGAGGTTCATGATCCGGTTTATTTTTGTTACAACAACATTTTCTTCATATGCCATCCTATCTTGGAGAAGAATCTCCAATCCGCAGTAAATAAAATTTAGTTCACCCTCTCATCCACCCCACAGCCGTCCTCAATCTCCTCACGACCTCTTCACTCTGATAGACCAATACGGGACCCAATACATCGACGACTCCGATATCCGGCCAGTTTGGTTCGATGAAATGCAGTACGGTGTCCTCGTTCGATTGGTAGAGGAGGAAATCGGACAGACGGGAGACGGCCGAGGTGCGTAGGAGTATGTCGACGGGGGGTGAATGGGAGGTGTAGAGGTGCGAGGAGAGGGATTCGTCGGTGATTTCACTGCAGGTAGCAGGTGGTCTGGTGAGCCTGGAATGGCGGGGGTTTAGTGATCTAGAGTGCGTGAGAAACATGCACGTACGAGTGAGGAAGACGAGAGGCTCGCTTGATCGAGGTGAGCATCTCCTCTTGGGACGTGTAGGGACAACAAAAGTTTAGGACGCCTCTGTGGGACGAAGGAATAGATTGTTCAGTTCCGGCCATTCGACTTGGCAAAGTCGAACTATGACAAACTTTGTGTTGTGCTGGGTCAATTCCTCGGCTTTGGAACAAGCGATTTGCACGTCCTCGGGTAAAAGATCGCGTCGTCCCAAAATCCTGATTTGTACGCCATGTCGGTCCAACAGTGCGCTAGTAAAGTCAAGAATCCCTCAGTCCAGTGCTCTACACCGAGGAATGGGTTTGATCACTGACCCTTTTTGACAAATTTCGACCAATCGTTCCCTGGCCATATCCATCAGCGCATCGACCTCGTCGGGAGGCCGATTAAAGTTCTCGATCGAGAACGCATAAACGGTGACGTTGCAGATCCCCAACTTGAGCAAGAAGCTAAGGACCCGCTTCAAGGCCTCGAAGCCTTCTTGATGTCCTACTTGGACGGGGAGGGAGCGCAGGCGGGCTGAACGTCGGTTACCGTCCATGATGAAGGCGATGTGAGGCGGGAGAGGGCCGAGTCGGAGCGAGTGGATCAAGAGCGTGCGTAAAGGTCCGTGCAATACTTCGGGGATCAGGGAGAGGAAAGAGCTCGTCGAGAAGCGGAAGGGGAGTGGTACATCTTGGGGTTCGGCCAGTGTGGGGTCAAGCGGGTGCGAGTCCATTGCTTGCTGGTGGACGGCTTCGTCGCAGTCGTCGCGGTCGTCTCGGTCGACGTGGTCGTCGTTGCGTTTGTGCTCGGCCTGTGGTAGGTTCGTGGCGTTGTTACTCCGCGTAAACGGCCACATGATCAACCCAAGGCCAGCTAGCGCGTGAGACGGAGAGGGACAAAGGGCCGGGGAATTCCTTCCGACCAGCTCCTATCGGTCGGTAGCCCAGCGCTGTTTCTGGGCAGAGGGAGAGCACGCCGCGGTGACTCGCAGCCGCCGACGTCGCAGCCGAGTCTGGTCTAGTCTCGTTCGCAATCGTCGTCATTTCCTGTGCCCGAAGCTCGCGCGCGCTCGTTTCTTGACCTACGCCTTCCTCACCCTCACCCTCACCCTTTCTGCCCAGTCTCACTCCACCCCCCAACCCCTTGACGGACCATGTCCAACGCCATTGACGATCTCATCGACGGAGGCTCGATCGGCGCCCTCGGTGGCTCCGGCCGCATCCCCGCTTCCTTCGACGCCAGCGAAGCCGAGAACGACGAAAAGGTAGGCAACGACTCGAAACGAGTCCGAACTCGACTTTAATGAGCTCCTCCCACCGACCAACACCTTCATATACCCCAACAGATTGAACAACAGTTCGCCGTTGCTTGCTTCGAACAGGCCGAGACTTATATGGGCTTGATCAGTACCATCAAGGGCAGCTCGCTCAAGAGGCTCACACAGTACGCTCCTTCATATACTACGCGGGACGGTCCGTTGACCTGGCCAAGTGGGGCCTCGAGAGTCAGCGATTGGACTTGGGTCCTCTCAGAAACTAACGCCTCGTCCGTTTCACCAGACACGACGACGAGATCCACGACGAGTTCGTCAAGCAATTCCCCGAACTGCAATCCGACGCCCGGCTCTCCAAACTCTCCGAACACGAACTCAAGTCGGCCGAGGGTAAACGCCGCTGGAGGGAGTTCATGATGCCCTTCGAGAAGAAGGTCGACGACTACAACTTTGGGACCTTGATTCGTGCCGACGTCAACGAAGACTATACCGAAAGCAACTCCATCTTTGGTGAGCTTAACTCCCTCTTTCGTCCCGTTCGAACCATTTGTCGCTGTACACACACCCCGCACCCCGCTGGGAAAGTACTGATTGACGATCATCTTGAACCTTTTCATCTCAGGCTATCGAACACAGTTCTACGCCATCGAAATCGCCAGGAACCGAAGGGGGCTCAACGACCCCATCTGGGAGAAGGCCCAAGCTGGCAAGGAAAGCCAATCATGAGAGACCGAAAAGATCACCAAGGCGTCAACAACCAAGTGTACATGGTTTTCTAGATCTTCCCCCTTCCATCTTTTATGTTCAACCTTGTCCCAGTGAGTGTACATGATAATCAATACCTCCCGTCGCACCGTTCCTCAGTCTACCCACTCGAACGTTCTTCTTCTCGAGACGTACGGTCCTCATCGCCGCATCCTGCAAAAAATCGTTTAAAGTTTTAATTCTCAGGGAAAGTATCCGTTTCGGGAATATTCAAGGAAGCATATTGCTCGGTGGCAAAAGAGAAAAATGGGAAGAAGAGGAGACGGGGAAACCATTGGCCCACGCAAATATAGGGGCAGCGCACACAACAGAGTAAAGACGAGGTAAAGGGTCTACTCGGCGTTCAACATGGACGCGTCGAGGCCTAGCGAATGCAAGAGAAGGTTGACGTTGCGCTGTTGGAATGAAAGAACGCAAGAGAAGGGATCAGTGAACCGTTCGACCGAGCCCAGGCTTAGACTCTAAGCGGAAAACATACAATCTTGAGTGCCGCGACCTCGGGTGCGATCCTCGCCTTCTTCGCACTCATGACATTCTCCAACACCTTATCCCTCACACTCGAAACCAACGTCTCTTGCTCATTCGCTTCGGCACATACGGCTACGGCAGCGAGCAACCTCCAAACCGGTTCGTCGTCGAAATCGATCTCAGGGCGGATCGTGTTGAGGTGACCTGGGCCACTTGCTTGAGCGGTGTTGGACAAGTACGCGGCTGCTCCGAAGGGGAGGGTCGAGATGGCCCTTGTCGAAGGGAACAAACGGGGCAATTGTTGTACCAACGAGTTGAACAAGTGATCAAAGGTCCTTTGCCAACCTTGCAAGTCTTGTGCGTCCGGTGCCGGGGTCGCTTGCTTGATCGATTCGGCGCGCGAGAGGAAGATGGTCAAGAACGCCAACCCGGGTTTGGACTGCACGACCTTGGAGAAGTCGTTACGTTCCATCAACAGACCCAACATACCCGTGACCATGCGAAGAGGGGCTTGGCCGATCACAGCCATGACCGGGGCAAGAAACGCGTTGAGGAACGCCTCGGTCTTGGTCTCGACGACGGCGCGACGTTGCTTCCCTTCGATCGAACCTGCACCGCTCGTTTCGTCGAGCGAATCGAGGATTGGAGCGTCCTGGACCGTGTCGAGCGTATCAAAGGTCGCAACCATCAAGGTCAACGAAGTCAAGGTCTGTTCAGGCGAGAGATGCCTCAAGGCACGTGGTAGGATGCGTTTGCCCTTGAGTACCGAGATGAGCGCGATGAATGGGTGAGGTGTGCATCGGTCCAAAGGTTCCATCACCCTCAATTCGGTCCACAATTTGTTCGCAAGCTGGTCGTACTTCTCCGTCCATTCATCGACGGCTTTTTGACTCTCGACGACGTGCTGCTCGAGGTTCGCCTGCACCTCTTCCGAGGCGTTGGCGGCCACGGCTGATGCGTGGTGGTCTTTGGCCGCGGCGGCCGCGCCAAGCAATTGAGGTTGGATGCGACGGAGCTGCTCGAGGTCGAGCACCGCATCGTAGACCTTTTCCAGGATCGCCAAGACCGAACGATGCGAAAGGGGCTTCCCATCATCGGCCGAAGTCGCGTTCGCGGCCACGCTCGATTGCGTGACCAGTCCTTCCAACAAGTGCGACCCAGTCGATGGCTTCGAGTCCTTATCCTCGGCCGAGCCTTTCTTGGACGAGCCATTTGCCCCCGCCGCATCAGGCTTGACTTGCAACATCTGGCGCGGCGCACTTCGAGTCCGCAACGCGATCTTGCCGAGCGCGCCATCGAGACTGAGTTGACCGGACTTGTTGCGTTGTTTGGCACTGTCGACGAGACGCTGGACGTTTTGCGCCATACGGTTCATCGCGTTCTCGCGGCGGGTCGGTCGGCGGTTGTTGTTCGCGTTGCCCCCTGGGCCGTTACGACCTCCTGGTCCTCCGGGTCCCATACCCAAAGGAGGGAAGGGGACCGTGCCTGGTGCAGCACCGGCGGCGAGGGCAGCCTGGTGGCGCGACATCTTGATGGCGGCCATAATATGAAAGTAGAAATCATCGGCGTAGGGATCGTCGGTGACGAGTTGCGAGACCTGGATCCGCGTGATGAAGTCCTTGTCCGAGTTAGACATGAGGTTGTTGTGCTTGGCCTGAACGAAAGGGTCCGATCAGTCAGCCGTTATCGAAATCGGAACAGAGCATCCACCCAGATCGTTGATACTTACCATGGCAGCAATCTTCATGGCTTTCCGCTTCCTCTTTTGCTCCAACATCTCATGCTCCAAGATCCTCTGCTCGACGACCTTGATCAGGTCCTCTCCAGCCTTTTTCTTCAGCTCTTCGTCCCCTTCGACCGTGTCACCCTTCTCACCCACAGGGGCAGCAGCAGTCTCGGTGTTGGCCTGGCTATGAGCCTGTTGCAACAGCGATTGCAGTTGCGCGCTCGTCAAGGACGGGTGTTGGGCGTGCTGGTTCATGGTCAAGAACTGCAGCTGTTGCTCGACGAGGGCGAGGCCACCGGCTTGCGAGGGCAGAGGAGGAAAGAGGGTGTTCATCATCGGCGGTGCACCGGGAGGACCTTGGAACGGCGTATCCGCGCCTCGTGGGGGCAACATTTGCGCTGGCAGGCTCGGTGATTGACCTGGACCGAGCATGTGTGGCGGTGGCATTGGCATCCCGGGACCGAAGGGAGGCATCGGTCGTCCGAACTGCTGAGGCGGGAACGAACCCGGGGGCCCAGCGTGAGCGAAACCGGGTTGCTGGCCCAAAGGAGGGAAAGTAGGGGCCCCTCCGGCACCAAAGAAGGGTTGTTGTTGGCCTTGCTGTTGCTGGGCAGGAGGCTCTGCTGGCGGAGCTTGAGTCGGTGCGGCGCCAAGTGGGGGGAACTCGGACTGGGGCGCTGCGGATGGTTGTTGGACCTGGGGAGCAGCACTTGCACCGGCACGAGCCTTGGGCAACATCTCGGCCTCGAGTTCCTCCAACGTCAATGGCTTGGATGAGGGTGGAGCGGGGGCCGGAGCAGGGGGGGCAGCCGAGCGAGCCTGGTTGCGCATCTCGGCTTCGATCTCGTCCAAGGTCCTCATGTTGGATCGGGGCTGCGTTGCGGAAGCTACTTGTTGGTAGCTCATGGGTGCGGGAGGCCGGTAGGACGAGGCACCAGAAAGCAAAGGATCGGCGTCGAGCGAGTTCCAAGCCGACGACGGAGGCGCGGCGGCGAACGGTTTCGACGCTTGCGCCGGTCCCGACATCCATGAGTTGTCGAGCTTTTGCAAAGGCTTGTCGTTGGCGAGCATGCGAGACGTGTTGCCTGCAAAGTCAAAGTCGCGGCCTGCAGCATTCCGGGGATGCGGGTGGGGATGTCAGCTCGATCGGACGGACGGCGTGGGGCCGCACCGGAGCAGGACATGCGCCTTTGTGCTAGCCCGCTGCAAGCCACACTGCGCGGTGGTGCCGTACTCACCGACCGACCCAAACGTATCATTGTCGTTGGTCTCGCCACCTCCCAGACCAAAGGTCTCGTCGTTGAGGTCGTTCATGCCTTCGTCGAGCAGTCCACCGAGGTCATGGTCGTCGCCGAGCGAGTCGAACGAGTACACGGCGACATCCTCTGCCAGCCCATAGCTGTCAAGTGCGCCGCCGTAGCTCATGGTGGTTGTTCTTCAGTCGACTGTAGTCTGAATACGAGTTCGACATCGTTCAAGTGCGATGAGGACGAGTGTCGGTGGCGGTGGCGGGGGGCAGAGCAAGAACCAGGCCGGGCCAGGCGGCGGGTGGGTGTGTGTGTGTGTGATGTCAGAGACATTGGGAATCGGGACCATGTCAGTCATTGAATCCATCGGCCCACCTTGAGTTCGTCCCTTGCTCACACTTTAGGAAGCTGTTGCCTATTGTCGTCGATGCGCACCGTGAGGACCGGCTTTGTCGAGGGGAACTTGAAGAGCACGCGCTGACCAGCTGACCAGCGTCTTGTCCTATGTTGGTAGTGAGTACCGCTGGTTCTAATGACCCATTGTGGCACACGCGCTCCGACGCACGGACGCAGCTCGCGCGCGCGCAGTACCCTATTCATTCATTTCCAGCAACGACGCCGCCCCCAGAGTGGCCCGACTCCGGCTCGTACCTTGGCAGCGCCGCCTCGTGCGACCGGGCAGTGCGACCAACATCTATAGACCGTCCTAGACCGTCAGTAGACCGTCTCGGCCCGGCTCGGGCACCGCTCTCGCGCCTTTAGGGCCTTGGACTTGTACCTCATCCTTCGCTCTTGCAACACCCCACCCACCACTGTCCCATCTACCATAGCCAGGACGGTCCTACTGCACACCATGCACGGCCTTGCTGCAGCCGGCCTAGTGGCTACGACGCTGTTGCAGCTCTGCTCGGCGCTCCCCTCGACCTCATCGTCGTCCTCCTCGTCGCGAGCCGAGGCCGACTCGCACCCGTCGCCGTACGATGCCACCGCCTACATGGCCTTCCCCGCCAGGACCGCACCGGTAGGGCACGCGTTCATGTCGCCTCAGACACCGCTCGTCGACCCGGGTACGATCCCCGCCGCCTTGAGGTCCAAGCGACCCGAGCTGCTCGACCCGGACACGGCGCAAAGCCCAGCATTTGCCTGGGATCGGCATCCGCTGGGCAAACGTCGCGCCGGATTGGACCCGCTCGAGCAGTTCAACGTCGGCCGCTTGTCAAAACGAGCCGCCATCGCATCGTCGAATGCACCCTTCCCACCCTCGACTTGTGAGTATTGACCTGGGCCATAGCGTCGGATGGCGCGGCTCCCATGGCGGCCACCGCGTCGGCGCACGCAGGGCCTCACCTCATTCAACCGCGAAGGGGGCCAAGCACCGCATTCCTTCGTCGCTCTTGGCTCGTTGACTGACCCTCCCGATCCCGCAACGCGCATCCATCGTATCAGACATCAATGTCAACAACTTGACCTCGATCGCGCTCGTCGCACAGGCCGCTGTAGCTCGTATGCAGACATGGTACGAGGATGGTGTATTCGAGTCAGTCCCCCCTCTCCTTCGCGCGGTGCCTGCCGTCATCGACGAGTCGGGGTCTCTAACCGTGACCTGTTCTTGCGATCGACCCATCCTTTCACAGCTGGACAGGATGGTGGCAGACACCCGTGTTAGGTCTTGCATACACGCAGCTCGATCTCGCTCTTGGTAACAATGGTGTGTTTTACGTCGGTAGCTGTCAGGCCTCGCGGACTCCGAAGAAGAGAAGAGACCTAAGCGCTGTGTGAATCGCCGAGTTAACTCTCCTGGCTCGCTTACTCCCTGAACAGTCAACGAGTTGCTCATCAAGGATTTGCTCATCAAAAACGACGATAAAGGATGGATGATCGATGCCTACGTCGATGATCAGAGTGCGTTTCTTGTTCCTATTGGTGCGACGTTCTGTTCGCTGACGATTTGCCCGGATTGCAATAATCCTCCAGGTTGGTGGGCCATGTTTGCGTTGCGTGCGCACCAAGCCTACCCCAACCAGACTTGGTTCCAGATGGTTCAAACGATCAATAACAACAACACGCTCTACTGGACCGACACATGCGGCGGTGGTGTACTCTGGCTTACCTACAGACCGATGATCAAAAACACCATCACCAATGGGTCAGTTCCGAGGCTTACTCCAATTTGGGACACCTTGTCTCTCACTGACGTCGTCCACCTCTCTACACAGTCTCTACTTCTCGATCTTGACGCGGCTGTACCGTTACACCGGCAACTCAACGTACTTTGACTACTCTATGAACACCCTCAACTGGTGGCTCGGATGGGGCTTCGACGCGGACAACGGCCGAGTATGGGATACCATCACCGGACCGGACTGCGACAAAACGGGCGAAGCGTCATGGACGTACAATTCTGGCGCGTTCCTGTACGGCCTTGCAGATCTGTGGTACGCGACCGGCGACGAACGTATTCTCGACTTGGGCCGAACGATCGCCTACGCCGGTATTCGAGACTTTACCGAAGCCTCGACGGGTGTGCTCGTCGAAAGTTGCGAACATGACGCACCTCCGTCTGCGGGTAAACCGCCCGGATGTCAACAGGACGAAACCGTGTTCAAAGGAATTTTCATCCTCGCTCTGGCCGAATTGTACCTCGCTCGACCGGACCCCAACATCTACAACTTTATCAACACGCAAATGCTGTCAAACGTGTTCAACAACGTTGATAATTCGTGGTTATTTGGGATGTGGTGGAATGGGCCTTGGAACGAGACGACCGCGGGACCTAAGACGCAGATTACGGCGCTTTGTGCACTGGCCGCGGCGGCGACGGTCAACGCGGATTATTTGGCCCATGCGGGTGCCGATACGTGAGTCCAGGTCGCGGACTCCGCTTGTCAATCCTAACAGTACTGATCATTAACCCGTCCATTCGATATAGGACCGTCGCTCCAATGTACCAAGTCGCCGTACCGGACAACACCTCCCGGTCAACGAACGCCGGCTCGACCGTCCACGAAACGGGTGTGCACACCTCCGCTTCAGCGACAATAAACCACTTTGGTCCTTTCGCCGTCGCTGTCTTCGCCTTTGTCGTAGGCGTCGCTGTTCTGGTGTAGTCTCGTCGGAGTACTGTGTTTCTAGATTTCCTATCGTCAGTTTTGACTTCCGAGGTGTGAACCTTTGTAAGAGGATTGGTCTGATACATGTAATCAAATGTTCTTATTTAAATGCTGTCATTATCTTTTGAAAGAGTCCTGACCTCGCGGGGAAAGAGGGGTCGCTCGGGAGGTCATTCTCGACTCAACGCTTCCGCGTGTGGACCCACTCCGACCATGGATCCGAGATGTCATCCGCGGATCCCGAGTTCTGAGGCATAGCTGACAGACCTCACACCAAACAACGGGTGATTTATTTGTACCGTCGGTTAACTACTTCCTCTTTGCGCCCGGGACAACTGATGTCCCTGGTTTAGGCTACAATGCAGTTCGGCGAATCGGCTCAACTCGAATTTTGCCGGTTCGGCCATGAGATGTTTGCACAAGCTGTCGGGATACTTCGGTACATGTCGCACCTCATTGGCCTCGGCGTGGTCGAGCGTAGCCCGAACAAAGAAACTCCCCTAGGGCCGACGCGTTCAGACTCGGAACCAGAGATAAAAAAATGTTGCTAGGGCCTTGTCAAACCGCGAGATGTCTCCTCTGGTTGATTTAGCCGTTGGAATGTATCGTAGGAAATCGATGCACCGCCGTGCACAGGCAGCTGACGGTGCCACCTCCTCCTCCGGGGTGCGCGGGCGAAGCCGCGGGGTGAGTTTCAGGGGCGCTGACTGACTCAGGCGCGCGCACGCCCTCGCGGCAACCTCGTGTCTCCTGAGGGCATCTTTTGGACACGTACCCTCGCGATCCCCTGCTCTGACCTCTCCGTCTGCCCCTCCCCCTCCCCCTCAGTCAGCATCATGGCGTCTCATCCGCCCGACTTTGATTGATGCGACCGGCATAGTCGAATTTACGACTCTTCATCTCGGACGTCGAGTACAAGCTGACGCTGGTGCCAAAGGGGCACCCGGACTGGAAGCGCGCCACAGCGCCAACGCTCGAGACCCACACCCCTTTCGCGGACGAGACCAGTCCCGCTCTCGACCCGGCTTGTCTACCCGCCTTAGCGATGACGGTATGTCTCCATTCCCCCAATGGGTTCTCCAGGTGCCCTTCCGCTCGAGCCTCCTTCGCCTGCTCCAAACAGGAAAGCTCGTTCAGTCGGACGAGAGCTCGGTCCACACCATGGCGACGCTGGTCTATCGCAGGACGTTGGACCCGGTCGCAATCCACTACAAGATAGGAAAGAAGACCATCGTCTTGCCTCCCGCTCACAAACCCAGACCCAGCTTTTGATCGGAGGGGCCGAGGACGGCACCACAGGTGGCTGCAGCTAGCCTGGCGCGCCGCTGGAGCAAGCCGCCGCCGCTCTTCGCAAGGCGCAAGAGGATGAAGATGAACCGAGGAAGGGGTTGGGAGCAGCTGGTGCGATCGCATACCGTCAACCCTCAACGAAAGAGAGTTAAACTCATTTGTACATCAACGTTTGCGCTTTGCTGCCACTGCGCAGCGATCGCCTCGCTCCAGCGGCTCCCCACCTCTTCCTCGTTTCCTCTTCTTGGACCTTGCCAAGAGCGGCGACGGCTTGCTCGAGCGGCGCCCCAGGTTGGAGGTCGCCCAGCTGCAGCCACCTGGAGTGCTCTTCGGCACTACCGATCACAAGCTGGGTCGGGGCTTGTAAGATATCGGGAAGGAAGACATTGGTCTTCTTTCCTATCTTGTAGTGGACTGCGACCGGGTCCAAGGTCTTGCGACAGACAAGCGACGCCATGAGGGCGGCGACCGAGCCCTCGTCCGGCTGGACGAGCCTCCTCTTTAGAGCAGGCGAAGGAGATTCGAGGGGAGGGTTACTTGGAGAACCCATTGCGGGAATGGGAGAGGTGTCGTCATCGGTATGACGGGTAGACGAGCCGGGTCGAGAGCGGGACTGGTCTCGTCCGCGAAAGGGGTGTGGGTCTCGATCGTTGGCGCCTCGTCTGGATGCACATTTGGCAGCGGACGGAATGCGCGGGCATGACCTACAGATTGGCGTCGTAGTCGCAAGGAGACTCGACAAAACTGACTCGCTTGTAGACCATGCTCCCTTTTCTCACCGTGGTTCGTGACTGTAGACACTGCAAATCGCGCATCAGCCACTCGAGTCAGAAGTCGATTCATCGCGTCTGAGGACAGAAGCAGTGTACTTGCCCGTCTGTCGATTCGCAACTCATTCAGACGTCGGGTATCTTCTCCATATCGGAACCTTGGCCGGGTCCAAAGGTCGGTTCTCCTCTGTCAAATAGTCACCCGTATACAGCATCCTCAGCAAGCCCGGCCCCGCCTCGCTCAAGAACATGCAAGCGCCCACTGCAAGACGTGGTCGGCTGCGAACGAGGAACCTCACCCCGCACGGCGACGTTCGAGCTCGATGAGATTGAGGATCCGAGATGGTTGGTGGCTGAGAGCGGCCTCTCTTCTTAACAATCAAGAATCAAAGTCGATGATGGTCGACTAGGAGTCGAGCATTTCTTCCTCTGTGAACAATTCGTCGCTCTGATTCGGCGGTGCTATGGTGCACTGTAGCCAGAAACGGATGCCAAATCCGCAGACCCCTCAGACCCCCTCAGACCAATTTCAGACCGATCTCAGACCGAATCAGAGCGGTTCAGAGGGAATTCAGACCATTCTGGTGGATCTCAGCGGCACTCAGCCTTTTGGAGAAGATTATCGACAGAATTCTGTATAAGAACTTGATAAGAGTGTCTGATACCATTGCCTACTAGCTCTGAGATGCTGGTTCAGGTGTTGTCAGACCCCATCAGTCTAAGCTCTTCTTCAACAGACTGAGGGCGTCTGAGGGGGTCTGACGATTTCGCACCCGTTTCTGGCTTTGTGGCCACCCAGGGCAAGGGTCCGCTTTAGATTAGATCAGATAGATCGGCTTGGCCTTAAGAGAAAAGTGCATAGGTACCTAATAGATGGTGCAACTGCGATTTAAAAAAGGTACCCATCAATTGTGGCACACATCTACATCTACATAAAAGAATGCACGACTAAGTAAGGTTCTCACTGCAGCCGTGCGCGCGCGCCGATCTTCCCTCCCCCCACGGTCCGGGAGGTGCGGGCGGAGCTCGCAACGACCTTCATTTACGCAGGGGTGCGCCCCCCGAGCCCTAGTGAGAGATGATGGATTGAGTCATCCACTGTCACTCGGCCAGTGCCAGGCATTGGCGCTTCAGGCTGATCCAGATCGCGTGACTGCGTGCGTGTCGCGTCGTGGGGATGCTATTGAGATTGCGATTGATAATGATGACTCGATGAGGAAGAAAATGAGGCTTCCACGAGGTTACGGTGTTACCCCCCCTGCGTCAAATTCGGCATTTCCATGTCTCGGATCAAATCAGTGACCTGATCGGACCAGATCAAGATCAGATACTAGACAGAACAGATCTGATGGGATCTGCAGTGGCGCCGGTGATCTCAGCTGATCTCGTGCGGACGGACGTGCGGACACGTTTCACGTGTGCTCACGTGACCCCATTTACTCCGAGTCTAAAACGACTCTTGAGCGCTTACTTAGCGCGATCTGAACCGAGCTTGGCCAGGGTTGGCGTTTACTATGAAAGTATGAATTAGTCAGCAGTTCTGAGTGGGGGAAAGCTCGTGAGGGCGCCTGAGGATAGGAGGAAGTTCGACATTAAAAACGAGTCGTCCTGCTCCCATGCGCCTCCGCACGGAAAACCCCACGCACCTCCACGCACGCAGCAGATGCATAGCTTCAGGCTGGCTCAGGCCCAAGGCCCGCCCAGGCGCGCGTGCGGTCGCGTCCTCCATTTGATTAATGCAGAGTGTCAGCTCGTTCCTATTTGAGCGCCTCCCGTCTTCATACTCACTCTCACAACCCCGACGTCTTCCGGGTCATTGGGATTGCCCCCTTCACGTTCGTTACGTTCAACTACCACACCGACCCCACTCACGACTTGTAAGGTGCTGCTACCTGGAGCGCAGGTGGACGCCTTTAATTTCGCCCGCCTGAGAAACGCGCGTCACGAGGTCGTGGAGATCCACAAGTCAAGTCGACACCCAGGGTCGCATAACGTTGTACCGAGTGCAGCGCTGACAGCAAGTCGAGTAGATCGCGTGAAGAGGTCGGTGAGTCCACCACACGTGTGCTACAGGACTCGCGGATCGTGCTGTTGCTGACTTGGCTTCCGCGCTTTGCCAGGGCCCATCACCGGCGTGGACTCTGTGACGTTCTCCGAGCTCGACCCACGACGCCGGGGATCCACACAGGACGAGTCTCGCACCTTGTAACCGCCCCGTCCCCTTCAGACAGAGCTAGGATCGAAGCGAACCCGGACAGCATGTCAAATACAAGGTCGCACGACCATTCCGAGCCCTTGCTGCTCTCGGACCTCCTGTCCTCATTCTCGACCGACAAGGAAGCGCTGACCTACATCCTCGCGCGCTACAACGACCTGGTCTCTCGGCATCGCACGTTGATCGAGGAGAAGCCGCTGCTCGAAGACGTGGCACCTGATTCAGCTACAGCACCAAATATTAAAGCGAATGGCGCGTCGAGGAGGTCGTTCGAGGTCGAAGCAGTCGGCGACGGCGCTAGTAACCCGACTAGTTCAAGGCCGAGCGGGGCGACGACGCGATCGATCGGCGACGACAAGCTACGCCGCCACGAAGCCTCGACGACGGATTCGACGGCGAATTCCGTTGCGACTAGCCTCCCCGATGGAACCCAAGGGCTGGTATTGGCGAACAACTCACTGAGGCGACAGCCTGATGCGTCTAGGGGCACATCGGCGGAACCCGACGGCCCGAATTCGGCCCCGAACCCGTCTCACCAGCGAAGGAGGAGCGAGTCCGAAAGGGGCTACTGGGACGACATCACCGCCTCCCCGAAGCAAATCGATGACTTTGGAGACCGGGATTGGAGTGCACCTTACCATCACGCCAACCGCTCCACGCCATCGATTGCTTCTTCGTTGCGCACTATAGTTGCTCCACCGCCGCCGAATTTTCCGTTACCGCAACGGCCACGCGCCGAGCAAAGTGCTTTTGCCTCCGACTTGCGCAAGAGTCTCTCTTTGGACCTCAGGGACTTGAACCTTGATGACGTCGTCGCGCATGCCAGTCAACAGATGAAGGCAAATCGATCCGATGACGGTCGAGCGGCGGTGCGACCGCCCAAGACTCCGCCCCCACCGATCGTCACTCGACCGCACTCTTCCAACACGAATCATGACGACCGTCTTCAGCTTCTTGGTGACTCGAGAAGTGCTGGTCTATCCGTCACGATGAGCGTTCCCGTCAATCTTGCCAGTTTGTCCTTGCATGGAACGCCCGAGAGCAATCGCAGAGGGCGTCGCGGCATCGCATCAATGTTACCGCCGATCGCTCCAGGCAGTCCTCTGTCCCCAACCGCGTTCACGAGTCGAGATAGCGAACGCGATGGCGGTACATGGTCGACAGACAGGTCGGTGATCCATCGGAATGAGCGGTACAGAACCAGGGCGCAGCCGGCAAATCTCTCATACGGGGACCTCGTCTCGCCCAAAGGGAAGGAAGATGATCAAGATCGTGCTCAAGATCAGCTCATGGCCCCGAGCTCTGCGGAGCAGAAGCGTTCTAATCGAGAGCGTCTCATCTCCGAAACTCCCTTGCCAGCCGTGCCTTATCCTCGTTCGTCGTACGGCAATAGTGACGAGCCCTTCTCCCCCCAAGGCTCACTGCTTTCTGCTCGATCGGACGGTTCAAACCACAAAATGTCGGCCGCTCAAGCCTACGCCTTGAGTAGCACGTCTCCTTCGTCGCCTTCGGAGGGTTTTCCGTCTACCAATTCGGGGTCGCACTTCACTGAGGATCGGTGGAGTCAAGGCGATGGCCACTCGGGGTCTACGATAGCGCGTTCGGCCTCGCCCCATCAGCCCCAGCCATCCCGACCGCACAACTCTTCGACCCACCCCTCTACGACGCTCGACACCTCGGCCCCATCCTCACCTCAATCCGCACCTCTCGTCCCCGCGCATCTACCCCATACTCGCGTACGGATCAACAGCTCGAGACTGAGGACGTCGGATAAGGGCAAAGAGGTCGTCGTGTTCAGCATCGACGTGCACGTGCTCCGACCGCCATTGGAGGGCGCCGAACCGCTTCCGCCCATACCCCAAATGCCTCGATGGACGATGGAGAAAACCTTTTCCGATATCACGGCTCTCGACTCGACGATCCGATCGAAAGCGGGTCGCAAGGAGTACGCGGCAATGGCGCCTCTGCCCGACAAGTCCCTGTTCAAAGACCATGCCCCCGTCAAACAGGATCAACGCATGATCATGACCGAGCGCCACCTCCAGACGCTCGTTCAGATTCCGTTCAAGGATCGGTCGGCGATATGCATCTTCTTGACGAGCGATGTAACTGCTGATCCTCAGACTCCGAACGTGCCCGTGTCGGCCCAGTTGAATCGCTCGACGAAATCGTCCGTGATGTTGAACCCGTCTTCCGCGTCCAATCAGCCCGGAGGGCCAATGGAAGGGTATCTGACAAAACGTGGTCGACATCTCGGCGGCTGGCAAACAAGGTACTACATCGTGAATCCCGGGGTCGCATTGATGTACTACGAAAACCCAGGAGGGCTCAAAATCGGCGAGATCCCGCTTGCTAATGCGGCGGTCGGTCGACAGGCCCCTTCGTCTCGCAAGGTCGATAACGACTACGATGCCTACATCCATGCGTTCTTGATTCGAGCGATCTACGAGAAGGAAGGAGAGCAGGAGCACATTCTCTGCGCCGAGACCGATGAGATTCGGGATCAATGGGTTCAAGCACTGACCACACCGCCAAGCACACTGCGGATGGCCACTCCGGCCAATGCAACCCCGGTCAAGAGTCAACCCTCGATTCCGAGTCATCGTTCGATGACGACCATCAGCGAGGGTGCCGATAGACCACCGCTTCCCACGACGCCAAGTTTGGGCAAGCTGTCGGCATCCGTTTCCGAGTCGGCTTTGAGGTCGTCGGATCCAGATCACCAACTTGCTGCGCCTGCTCCAGTCTCGACACCTAACGACGCACGTAGCCGCGCAGGCCAGCTGACCTTCGAATCGGTCGCGCGACCCGAATCTGCGCAAGCGAGCAATCGGCCGGCGTTGTTGACGAAGCGATCGGCAAAGGAACGAGCGATGGGTGATGAAACGCACTCCACCTCGTTCGCTAGCGGCGGAGGTAGGCACTCGGTCAGCGACGTCTCGAGCCCGATGAATGCCACGCCCCTTCCGAATGGCTACGACTTCAAGGGTGGTGTGGCCAAAGCTGAACGACGCAAGACCAAATCGTTTTGGGGAGGCTTCAGTCGCGTCGACAAGTCGAGCGCGGATGTCAAAGCTTCCGCTCCTCAACCAGTCTTTGGTATACCGCTCAAGGAAGCCGTCGCACAATCGCGCATCCGCCCAGGTTTCGAGCTACCTGCCGTCGTGTACCGATGCGTCGAGTACCTGGAAGCCAAGCACGCTGAAACTGAGGAAGGCATCTTCAGGTTGAGTGGCAGCGCCAATGTCATCCGTTTGCTGAAAGATCGCTTCAACACCGAAGGCGATGTCAACCTTCTCGCGACGAAGGAATATATCGACCCTCATGCGATCGCGGGTCTACTCAAGCTCTATCTGAGGGAGTTGCCCGGCCATCTTCTCACGCGAGAACTCCATGCCGAGTTTTTGCAGGTTATCGGTACGTGGTGTGGCGTTGCCACACGGCTCGCGAGCTTACCCGCTAATTCCGTACATTGATTACTGGCATAGACCTGGGCAATCGCAACGATCGCGTCAACCTGCTCGGTTCGCTGATTGCTCGGCTCCCGATCGAGGAATACACCCTGTTCCGCTTCCTCTTCGCCCACCTCTGCGTCATCGCCCAGTCCGCGGACGTGAACAAGATGAACTTGCGCAATCTCAGCATCGTCTTTTCGCCCAGTCTCTCGATTCCTGCTCCTCTGTTCATCCTCATCTTGAGCGAGTTCGATGTCGTGTTTGCCATCGAACCCGAATCGGGCCCTGCTGATGCAACGATGATCGAAGATGGTGCGGACCCCGAGGTGAGTGATCAGACGTGAGCTCTTGTGATCCAGGCATCCCTTACTGATATTACTGATCTTGCGGAAAATAGCAGGCTAAAACCGAGCGACGACGCAAGAACCGCAACTCGGAGCTCTACCTCGCTTTGGGTGCACCACTGCTGATGGAGCAGGACGCGTTACGCCAACCGCTGCGCGACCTCGACTTTGGCGAGATCCTACCCGTCGATACGGAGTGGTTCGCCGAAAGTGGCCTCGGTTCCGACTCTGCGCAATTCGTTCCCTCCGGTCATGCCCACACGCCGTCCCAAGCAGCCGATGCGTTTCATTCGTTGTCGCCGACGTCTGATCAGTCTTCACACCAGTACCAGTACCAGGAGCAGTATCGAAATCGACCGCCTTCAACTCCTGGCGGTCAAGGGCAAAATGGGTCGCCAGGTAGGAACATGGCTCCCAATGGGTTGCCGACCAGCCCTGGGCCGAGATACGGTCCGCCGTTCTGATCACCATGGTTGCTCACCTTACCTTGTCCTGCAAAACGCCTTCTTACCCTTCGATCTCCCATAAAATATGCCCCGCATCTGGCAGGCATCATCCGATATGTTTGTGTAGTGCAAAAGGTCCATCACGGCCCCATACCCTCTTTCTTAATCATACATACACTGTGGTTTTCAGCATTGAGTACTGAGTCCGCGACCGAGCGATCCTGAGAGGTAGATAGATCCTGAGCGATTTCGGCGTACTTGCGCCATCGCTCCTTGTGCTTCGCCTCGTATATTGCACGTCATACGTCCGGCCGCGGAGATGGAGCCACTGCTGTCGTACGGTGCGACGCTGGCTCGAGGACTCAGGGGCGACCACGGGGTCGTGGGACTGTACGGCGCCGTGCAGCGACTGTTCATCACGTTTGGTCTCACTGCCGGACCAGCGAGTTTCATCATTGGTGAGTTGAAATGGTTTGTAGCAGTCGGGTTTGGCCGTGGACACGCCGTGGTGCTCCACATTGTCGATACGTGCCTGACCCGTCTCTCATCCATCCTGTGTGCGACAGATGCGCCTTTCGGAAGGTGGTCGGACCATTCATTCCTGAGCGTCAACGGCAACTTTGGATGGCTGCTCATGGAACTCGTGTCGCCACTCTCGTTTATGGTCGCCATGACCATCTCCCCGTCATCGTCCATCTCCCAGATCCCCAAAAGCCTTACCTGGGACTTGCCCTTTAGCATCCTCAACGCGTTCACATCCCTTCCAAGAGCTCGAGCACTTCTTTCTTTCATGTTCTTGGTACACTATCTCAATCGAGCCGTCATCTCGACCGTGCGCAATCCAGGACGAGCGCGGATGAACATCGCCGTCCCTCTCTCGGCCATGCTCTTCAATCTCGCTAATGGAGGGACAATGGGATTCTGGATCTCTGGAGGTGAAGCGACCAATGGGACGAACACAACACATGCATGGGGTCTGCGAAACGACTCGTGGGCTTTGCTTGTATTCGCGATCGGCGTAAACCTCTGGTTGTTTGGCTTTGTGGGCAACGTCGTGTGCGACGAGATGTTGTACGACCTCAAGAGGAAGAAGGTCAAGAGCAGTGGGAGAACACTAGAACAGAGGAAGAAGATGTCACCCCGCGAGCGTTACTCGATCCCGAAAGGGTTCTTGTACGATTACATTTCGCACCCGAGTTATTTTACCGAATGGATCGAGTGGATCGGTACGTAGTAGCTACCGCGCCTTCTCCTAGGCCGCGAGGTCACAACACGACATCTGGCTGATGTTGAGCCTACCATTCACCAAAATCGGATTGCACTGTGAACAATTTTAGGCTTCGCTATCGCTTCATTGTGCCTTGCCCCTTCTCCGTTCCCGGGCCTCGCACTCGCCTCGATCGATTCACCGACGCTCAAGACCACGCTCTCATCCTTGCTCGGTCGTTCGGCTTCGCCATATGCACTTTTACGAGGTGTTCCTCCTGCATTGAGACCCTTCTCCCAGTGGTATTTGCAACCTCCGATGATCTTCGTCATGCAAGAAATCTTGGTCATGCTCCCCAGAGCGGTGAGTGCTTTCTGTCGGGATCGGGTGTACGAAAATTCACTCCAACTGATGGCGAAATTCTCAGGTGTCTGGTCATAAATGGTACCAAGCAACTTTTGGAGAAGAGTGGCCCAAACACAGGAAGATCGTGATCCCCGGAGTGTTCTGAAATATGCAATCACTAGCCAAGCGGCACTCGATGTACCTACTATTGCAATGGCCGCACCTACCTAATACCATGCAGTACCGGTCACCTTTGGCATTTAGGCAGGTTCCACGTCTTATGCAGCGGCTTCAGGAGGCCATGTGATCACTACTAGCTGGCAATCGCTCCCGGCGATCATCGCTCGTGCGCCTGCCCAGATGATCTCGAGCAGGAAATGATTGGCCAAAGGTTCCGAATCCGTGTCTTGCCAAGCCGACGGTCGAGGGCTTTCGGCCGAGGATTTGGGACTGGAACATCGAGAACCTAACAGGCACCTTGTCCTGAGTGGAACATTTCGACTAGGTAGGTACATACCAAGAAATTAATGGAACCTCGTCCCCCAGCTTCGATTGCGGATTGGACAGCGCCGAGGCCCGACACCCGACTTGCCAAGCCTAACTTTTGATTTCGAGAGCCAATTGATCGCCGCCGACTTCTCAACCCGTGGTCAGGGCTGCCGGAGCACTTGTTCTGAAGGCTGGCTCTGGAATCTGGATGCCCGCTCAGACAAATTGTGATTCACTGGCTTGAAGCCATAAAGTCGGATTACAGCACAGGACTCCGATTTTTCAGAGGGCCACAGCAGGGCTGCACTTTTTGTTTGTTTCACTCCTGGTTCTCTTCCTTCCATTATCAAGCTCAGCTTAACCACACTCATCATGATGTTGACTCGCACATTCTTTGCCATTTTGGCGATCGCGTCGACGACCGTCTCAGCCGCGGTCGTTCCTCCCAAGCTCGGCCCATACGAGAGCTGGGTTCCGACGAGCTCAGGCCGCGTTGGAGCTCAGTCCACGGGTTCGGAACCATTCATGAAGCCGGCAGTCCCTCCCAAGAACGCCCATCAGCTTATCGACGATTTTACCGATCCCGTGCTCGGAAAAAATGTGTCATATGGTCCTGACCCGGTCAAATCGAAAGGTAAACGCTGTTGCGCGGGCAGGATAATTCCTTTGAGCTCATGCCCGTGGATTGACCTCGCGATCAACCTCCCCAGCTTGCCCCAAGTACACGGATCAAACCATCACCGTCACCGTCTATGTTCGATTCTACTACTACGCCGCTACAGCTGCTGAACTGCAGGGCAAAACTCCGGGTAAGCCTCAAGAGTTTTGGAGGATGAGGTCCCCTCAGTGGACTTTCCGCCGGAGCGCTGCAGCGACGGAAAAGCCGGATGATCATGGACGAAGCCCGAAACTAATCCCTTCCTCACCACGGCATCAAGGTTTCTATGGCTACCACTCTCAGGCTGATGCTAAAGCCGCGGTAGGTACTGTTCGTACTTTCCCCGCCTCTGTACCCCACTGACTCCTATGTCTCATTTGCAGGTGGCCCGCATCACCTCGTACTACGCCAAGTGGAACCCGAGGATCAAATTCGTCTTGGCGACAGGCAACACCCAGACCACTGCTGGCGTATGGTACTGGCGTTTCCCCACTGCGGCATCGTACATGAACCAAGTCGTGGGCAAGCCGGATGGACAGGCTGAAATCGCCATCGCCAATGAATGCCGTGGTCCCCTCGCGAAGCGGCCGGCCACTCAGAACAAGCAGCTATGGATCTACAGCGTCAATTACATCAATGGAGGGACACCAGCTTTCTCTTACCGCCCGACTTCGACGTCCCCTTTCACTCAAGATGGTATCTGGGTGAGTCTGACTGAAACGCCGAGTCGGAGAAAGAGCGCTCAGTCGCTTCTTTGTTAACACTGGCCAGATCCGTACCGAGTATTTCGAGCAATCTCCGAGCTACCCCAACTTCTACACTCCGACCACGTTGTCCCACGAGGTATGCGAACACTCTCTGCACAGGTTTGGAGATGCTGGTCGTCGAACTGACTCTTTGCGGGGTCGTCGTTTGTTCACTGAAATCAGGCTGGGCACTGGCTCGGTCTTTACCACACCTTCGAAGGAGGTTGCGCGGGCAAGAATGACGGCACCGATGGAGACATGTGCCGATGTAAGCTCCCTCCTTCACTCCTCAACTTAGGTTGCATGATTGCGACGGATCTGACGCCTATTTCCTTTGTGCTTCTTCAAAGTGACCCCCAAATGGCCGACGTCGAACGCCCCAATCAGCTGCCCTTACTATGGCTCCTCCTTTGCCTCCCAGAAGAATCCCTGCAACCCCTCGGCCCCCGCTGCCGAAATCGAAACCGGCGTCACCAACATCATGAGCTACTCGTACACTCTCTGCCGCAATCGCTTTACTTCTGACCAGATGGGGCTCACCTGGCGTACGGCGGTCAATCTCAGAAAGTTCGTCCCTGTCTGTGGTGCTCCAGCTTGATCGGTACCGAGGCGGGGGTCGCGTTTCTTCTTGGTCGTGGTGCTTTCTCAGGTCTGCGATCGGGCTTTTGGTATCATTCGACTCTTCCATCTGGGGTTCACGATTTGGGCTGGCTTCTAGACTTGATCCTCATCCATTGTTAAAAAAACATGACTAACGTACCTGTGTTGGGGATTCTGCAATGGCATTTGTCTGTGCTTCACGTGCGGCTTAGGCACCCTGGGTGGCGAGTGCCAAAGGAATACGGGCGTGCTCTGCCGCATTGACATCGCCCAGAGAGGTGAACAGGAAAAGAAAAGAAATCTTCACCATTGTCAAATCTACAACAAGAAAGGAAGTACTAGCACCAATAACTTCATGTCTCACCGCTTCAACTCAAAGCCACACTGCCGCCCGTTGCTCACTCCTGATCATCACTCAAGAAGATACTAATCGCCAAGACATCATCCCCATTCGCCCTTCTCAACGCACTGCGGATCTGTTCGGGCCGTGCATAGGGCAAGATGTCGACCAATCTCTGGATTTTTTCCTTCGTCTCTTCGTCGTCCTCTTCTTCGCGTTCTTCTCCGAGCAATTCGGTTCGAGCGTTCATTGCCTCCGATACAGCGGACTGCCCACCGACGTTGATGAAGGATGTCCGGTTTGTCGTGCCATTCAAGGACTCGTGGGAGGTCTTGCTCGCTACGTTGGAAGAAATTGATAGTACTGGACTCGCGGCAGAGACAGGGATTGGGGCTGAGCTGGTAGTGATCCCTCCATTGGGTCCAGGATGGAGAGAACTTGCTCCCCCAATGGGTCTCGGACCGGCCACCGCGCCCGCAGACCTTACCGAACTGAAAGGAACCGCGCTTGTCAAAGCCGTCGTCGTCGTCGTCGTCGTCGGGCCGGCGTTGAAAGGAGCAGATACACTCAAGCGTCGCGGGGGTGGTGCTACGGAAGTAGAGGAAGTTGGAACGGCGGCAGAAGCCGATTCCCGCCTCGAACCCCTTCGTCCTAACGAGGTGAAAAAATATGCCTTGTCCTTTATCGCACTCGCAGGTCGCATCGAGAGACTCGTGCTCGATAAAAGTTGAGATGTGGAGAACCGTGCCGTTGAACTTGATGAGCTTGGGGGGGACGACATACCTGGAAGACTCGAAGAAGGTGAGTGATGAACAGCCCCCAAAACTCCAGGGAATGGTACCGTCGGGACGAGGTCTTGACGAGTGAAAGACCCCGGAGGCAATTCCCTGGCGCACGTCGCATCCGGTCGAGTAGGGAAGCTGGCTGAGGACCCCTCATCACGAGAGTGCCTAGGTAGCTGTGAGACCGTTTGGGCGCTCATGCCTATATTGAATGAATATGTTTATTCAGTGAACTGAGGGGCCAGTACCGGTAGCAGATAACCGATGTGACTGACGCTCGTGAACTCCATGCTGAATGAAGCCGACCCATGTCGCAATCCCGCTCGTCTCCTTCCTGAGCTCGCGGATCTTCATCGCGTACAGGTTCGCACGCTCACCAGCCGTTCTCGTCCGCCGGAGATCGTTGATGATCTGCAGCGAGGGCGGCAAAAGCCTTCTGCGCCTTAGCATGAGCCGAGGAGGGGACGGTGGTGGCGGCTCCGGAGCGGCGAGGGGTGGTGAGTCATAACGAGCAGGCAGTCCCGCGGTAGTGCTAGGCGCGAGCGGCGTTCGATCAGAGATGGAGATGGCCCCCGAATTAGGTGCGAGAAGTTGAGCAGGCGGAAGGGCGGACTGAGACGACAAAGACTCTTCGCCGACAAAGACTTGCGGAGTCAGCGGTCGGGGCGTGTCGGTCGAGAAAGAGGGAGGTCCATTCGCAGGCGAGGCACGAGCAGGACTTGACGGTTTGGCATCGAGTCTTTGGGAACGTCCGGAATCGTTGTGACCTTCGAGAATCAGGACCTCACGGGGCGACTCCGGCTCCACGTAGGTCGTCGGCGATGTCGAGGATACCGTGATTCCAAGTGAGTCGGATGTCATGACGGGCGTGGTCATCGGCGAGGCCATTAAGGGGGACGATGGGACGGGCGGGTCACCGTTGGAGGACCCCGAAGCCGCTGTTCGTGCACGTTTTAGATCAGCCACAAAAGCGGCTGCTCGAGCTTTGGCATCGAGCTTGACGCTGCCCAGACCGAGGGGCGTGATGGAAGCAGGCGCGGGAACAGTTGAAACATCGCTGCCCGTCGATCTCCGTCTCACATCGCTCATCATACCGTCCTCGGCGGTAGCGTCGTGGAATACGTCCTCGCTGCTGAAGCCAGGGCTGGATGCACGAGCGCTGTTGACATCACTTAAACCGGCGACCGAACCTGGTCGATCGATCAGTTGGAGCCTTGATGCTGAACGGAAGGGCTCGCGCTCGGAGGGAGTGGGTCCGGCAGCGGCGCTCCCGACTTCGACGAGGTAGAGATCGTGCTCAAGATTGGCAGCGTCAGCGATCGTGTCCGTCAATTGGGAATAAAGCGAGGCAGGGTTCTGAATCCCATCCTTCGGGGATTCGGATCGTGTCGGTGTTCGTTTCGACGACGCGGTCGGAGTCGCCACGGTTGCGAGACGTAGTGTCGCAGCAGTGGGTTGGGACGGACTGGAAGGTGCAAGATCCATAGCTATGGGCTCATCGGCTACTGCTGGAGAGCGCACATGCGAAGTTCGGGTGGAAGGCTCTTCGTCCTGGTCGACTTCATGGTTTTCGATCGGCGTTACCGCGTCGAACTCGCCGTACGACAAGGCAAAGTCAGAAGCCGACATAGGGGGCTCGTCGAGCTGACCCCTCCCTACTGAGAAGCGGGGCTCGGCCGAACTGAGCATCGTAAGAGTGGGTCTGGCAGCGATTCGTTCAGCCGCGCCTAGCTCAAACACCTGGCCGCTGCTCGGACTTGCTGTTTCGACATCGGCTTGTGTGCTCATAGGCGCCAGTGTTTTCGTCTCGTGATCGAATTTGTGCTTGCCCACCAGACTGGCAGAGGCGCGATGTCGGCTCTTCTGTGGTCTAGGTGCGGGTGCAGACACCTGCCTTTTGGCTTTGCGTTCCGCGAAGACCGCCTGAGAATTGGGGCTGCCGCCGACTTGAGGACTCGTATCGACCATCGTCGAGGTGGTCGGAGACGCGAGTGAGAGCACACCCACGGATTCGCTGAGAGACTGGCTCGAAGCGTCTCGTTGAAGCGAGGGACAGGGCTGGCGGTTTGGGGACTTGGGTGGGATCACCAATTCGTCCGAGCCGGACGAGGAAGACTTCGGCCCAAGCAGTGCTGGGCGCTCTACCGACCGATTCGAGCTTAGCGGCTGTTGCCTTGTGGTCACTTGTGGTCGCTCGACGAAAGGTGGCGCAAGACTGGGGTCGGAGAGCGGGGAGGAATCTTGTACACAAGCCGCGGCTTGCTCGGGAACTGCGGCAGACTCGCTCGGCCGTGAAGGGGATTGTTCCCTCAGATAATCCGGAGTCGTGGCGCGCGATCGAGCACTGGACGGCCGTTGGGGCTCGTAAGTCGATAGCCTCGCTCCGGAATTGACTATAGTTTGGTTTGAAGCACAGCTATCAGCCTTGCGTCAGGCCTCTCCCGTCAGGTCACGGGGACTCACTATTTTCGGGAGGTATGTATGCAATCCCGAAGGAGTTCAAAGTTTGACCAATTTCAATTTCCTCCGGCACAGCTGCAGGAGTCTCGGCTCTGACTGTTCCGAGGTCGGTGGCTTTGAGACTCATCAAGCTCGACCTTTTGCCGGACCCAGGTGACGTCCACCACGCCGCCGGATCCCCATCGACGGCATCCGACTTCGAGATGCTCCTAGTACGACGCATACCGCTTCGAGATGCCGGAGGAGATGGCGTTCTCAGACGGGCTGTGGTCACCCCTCTCATCAGCACCGAGTTAGTATAGCCGCTTCCACTCGCCTCCTCGCCGAACAAGGGCGACTTTGTCGGTTCGTGCTGCAGCGTCGAATCGTCGAGACCGGACCACCCATAGGATTCGGCCGAGTCGGTGTCACTCTTGTTGTCGTAGGACTCCGAGACGACGCTTGACCCGCTCGAATGGACGGTTGGATAAGATAGGTGGGATCTAGAGCCGGCCGTCTTGAGAATGCTACTCGGCATAAGGATTGGAGGCTCGTGCAGTGGTTTCGGCGTCGTTCCGGTTTTCAGGGAGGAGTCCGAAGATACCGAGGCTTCTCGCGATCGAGAAATTGCTGATATGTCTGTTGAGGCGGAAGGGTTTGCGTATATTGAGCGATCCGGAGTCGCGAATGGTGTTCGGTCTCGGTCTCTGTGCGAGGCGCCAGAGGCCCCACTTGGCAAGGTTTGCGAGGCCATGGTAGGTGTAAGCGGAGAGTCGGGTTGGTACTCCCTTGGCGCACCGAATTTGGGCGTGGAGAACTGTGACGAAGCGGTTGAATAGCTTGTCTGAGGCGGGTCGCCCGACGATCCACGCGCGGTCGAAGCCAGATCATTGTACACGGCCGACTTGGGCATGCGCCTCAACGTCGAAGGCGCCTCAGGGGACGCAGACAGCGCCGACGTTGAAGGCTGGAGGTGGGAAGAGGACCCTGGCGGTCTTGAATAGGATGTGCGTCTGGAAATGGATGCTGCTCGACGGTGCGAACGATCTGGGATCTCGGGTGGGGAGGTGGATGCGTGGCCATGGCTGTGGCTGTGGCTGTGGACCGGACCGTCTCCGTTCTCGTTCCCGGATGAAGCGGACGGTGACACCACCAATGAGGACGACGGAGGGGAGCGTGACGGCTGTTGTAGCGCGCCATCTCCTGAAAAGGAAGAGACACAGTCCGGGAGAGTGCGCAATATAACTGGATCGTCAGTGAGTTGTAGGGCAAGTGCGTGCCGTTTCGAGCGAGGCCAAGGTGGACGGATCACTCGGCTTCGGACCCGAGCAGGTGGGCCAGTGAGCGGGAGCGAGCGACTTACCATAGCCTGCACCGCGTTGGTACGACATATCGCTGACCTCTCAGTCGTGAGACAGAGACTGATGTAGGTGCGCCCAACTGCTCGTGCTTGTGTCGGCCGCGATGGTGTTGTGCACCTCGCCGTACGGCCCTACGCAGCAGTACCCGCCGCCACCGATGGCAACACCCAGGCAGTCGGTCCGTCGTACCGAATCTCGGAAATGACAAGTTGTCGCGTCGGTGTGTCGGAGGAGAGTCCACACCCACCGCGCGATGCTTGGTCGTGCTGCTAGACGTTGTCCGGCCTGCAGGTTCGACTGAGCGAACGCGTGCAAGTGGTGGGGCAGCGCGAGCGTGCCGGCGCCCGTTTGATAATTTGAGACTTGACGCCTCTTGACGCCGTGAGCAGCCGTGAGCCACTTCAAGCCGATACACCACGCTGCTACGTGGCGCACGGGCCACCCCACCCCTAAATGCAGGCCGACTTGGGGATCTTACCCGCCAGTAATTCACAGTCACGGCAAGGTTCTTAGCGACGTACCATCTACACCATTTAAAAGCGATTGTTATTACGTCCTAATGCAAAACCAAAGAGGTGCATCTTGTGCATCCCGCACACACCGCGGTCTCGCTCGGGCCCGCCCCAAAAGAAACAGGAGGCATCCGATGCCGAAAGGTTGGCGCCACGTGCAGTCGGGGTCGCCAACGCCGAGGTCTATGTTACATTCGACGGTTTGATCGCTCGGATGTTTAAAATTTACAACAACATTACTGAATTGTTACCATACGCTTGGCTTCACGAATGTCGGTCTCCTCCCCACCGTTTTCCTCACCATTCAGCGCACCCCAAACTCTCGATTCGGAACGCATCCAAAACCTTCCCGTTCAACCCGATCGCCCTCCACTCGAGCACATCCACCACCTCGATCGTCCCATTGCTACACGCCGTCCCTCCAATAGTCCTATACACCTTCTTGGACCCGGCCTCGCCGAACGCGTCGTCGTCGCCCATCCTCACCTCACCCATCTCCGAATCGTCGACGCCTACTCCGGCGAAACCCAATCCGAGCCAAGCGAAATGATGCTGCCCCTTAATCGAGCGATCGTAAAAGCCCCAATCCTCGACGCGATCTTGGTCTAACGTCCCGCCGGCGCCTCCAAAGATGGTGTACACCGTCCCCGGTTCTTCAATCACGCCGCCTTTCGCGATCTTTTCCCATCCTCGTTCCGAAACGATCGCTTTCGAGAGGACGTCCAGGGACGCCGAGCCGTCGACGCTCGAATAGGAGCGGTGCAGCGAGTGAGGCAGGAATCCGCGCGAGTAGGCGTGTTGGTGACCTGACATGACCAAGTTCGCTCCGTGCTCAGCCCAGAGGGGTGCTAGTCGATGACGAACGTAAACGGACCTTTGTTCAAGCAATGCAGCGTTTGAGAGCTCGTAGTCAGCTTTGGGATCGAGAAATGCCGAAACCGCCTGCGAGTAAATCACTTACCACTGGCTCTCCTTCCCATTGGTCCAGGCCTCGGTGTCCCAGAACTCAAGGAAAGGCGACACGTGCACAACCACTATCCTGATTGTCGACTTCGTCCATTCGGGTCTCGCAAGTTCCCATTTGAGCCAAAGCTCCTGCTCGACCTGCAGGGCCGAGTCCAAGTTCGAGTCCAAAACGAGAATGCGACATCGTTGATGGGGCGAATAGGCAAAGTACGTGCCGGGATGGTTCGCCACGGGTTCCTCTTGACGCTCAGTGAGCCAGTCCGATCGAGGGTGCGAACCGCCGACGTAGACATTCACCCCCGTCCTGTCCCAATCGTGATTGCCCCGAGCTTGAACGATCGGTGTCGTTTGTCCGAATCGTATAGGGAGCCTCGAGGTCATGGCGTCCCAAAAGTCGGTCTGCCACTGCGCAAGATTGTGGGGGTTTTGCACCTGATCGCCGGCGTGAATAAGCAATGGAGGGCTAGGAGAATGGGAGGGAAGTCGACGCGAGTAGGCGAGCATCTTGAGGAGCACGCGATGGAAAGTTCGCACGTTGTACTGGTTGTCAGCGAGCGCACCGATATGGAATGAGGTGGGCTGCGAAAGGATCAGGTGGCCAGTCGTATTCGTCGCGTTCGAATCTGCAGACTCCAAGTCTAAATGGGGAATGACAGCGGGTCCGGTCCAATCGAAGGAGTAGCTGGCCAGCACCTTCTTGAACTTGGTCGGTTGCTCGAGGTTCGGGTTCTCGGTACCAGCAGCCCGAGATTTGACCCACCCGACGCGATAGTTGTACCTACGACCACCCAGAAGTGGTCGCACACTACTAGAATAGACGTATCTACCCGATCCGACCCGTGTCATCTCTACCGCGGCCGTCGACCATCCTTCGAGTGCCTTGCCCGCCCGGCGCACCTTTTGGTCCTTCTTTCTCGATTGGCCGAATTTTTTGCCGTCCGAAACAGGTTGAGGTGACCATGCGAGTATCGCTGGCCTGTCGCAATTCGATTCCCACACCACAGCGACTTCATCCTCGGCCCGAACGAACAGCATCGGCTCCTTCCTGAGGCGACAGGTCCACACTAGCTCTTTCTCGTAAGATGCATCTCGCGCCTTGAACCACACCATCACGAGCCAGTCGCGGACCGAGTAAATCCAGATCCCGAAAGCCATGAGCAATAGCAGCAGTAAAGCCGAGGTGCGTGGTCGCCCCATCGACCTCTTGAACCCCAGCATGAGCGACGACCTCCGGGACGAGCGCGAGTTTGCGAGATCAAGATTCGGGCGCTTGCGCCAGCGCATTGTTGTATAAGAGGGCCCATTGTTGAGGCCCCATGCTTCGGGCGACCGAAGCATGTCAAAGAGTGGGCGCGAACGAACCGAGTGCGGCAGCGGTGAGATGAATCGATGCATGTCCGGGTCTTGTCCGTGCCCTCGCTCTGTTCGGTTCGGTTGCAGAGGGTCCTCGCCGCGTCGTCGTCGTCGTCGCGAAGGCGAGGCGCTGGATCGCGCTTCCGCTTGAATTGCGGAGGTTGACGTCGACGTGGACGCAACGGGCTCGTCGAGGACTACGACTCGATGGCGTTTCAGGGACGACTCGTACCCTGCAGCAGGAGCAAGAGCAGGGTCGTCGCTCGAGGTAGTAGAGCGAAGGCGACCCGGCTTACGCCTCTCGAAGAACCCTGACCCGACTTGCTGCATGGCGAGTGCGATCGTGTGGGGAATAAGGTCGGGATCATTGACGGGCTGCGCAGTGCGGAGCGAGCGAAGGTGTCACGCGGCTCCACGCGGCTATATGCGGCGTGTTTCTAGCGCAACTCTGAGATCTGAGCAACAACGGACCGACCGATCTATAAGTACCCGAGATAGTCCGAAGATAATCGTCGCCTCGTGGCCAGGACTCGCAGGCCAGTAGCTCGTTGTCAGTGCATGCCTATCTACCTTATTTATAATAGCATGTTTGGTTCCTCTCATAATCTTTGATCGCCTTTTCAGACTGTCTGGGATGATAGATCCATTGGCCGAGCTACCTTTAGGGTTCACTGTTGAGGCTTATCCCTCTCCTCGGGGATTCGGGAGCCTTCGATGGCCGACAAATCCCTTCTTTGAGATATACGATAGCAGGTACCTAGGTAGCCCAACAAGGACGTGACTGACATTCGGCAAACATGATACTACGACGGAGAGCAAAATAATATATGTCGTTGCCTCTTGTTCCCTCTTGTAAAAAGGGTGATAAAGCAAAAAGGGAATAAGAAACGTTGGACGGGGGTCGTAAAGAACAGATGCCAAGGGACTGAACAGAAGGGAGACACACACAGACAGAAACGTGGACACAGGGATATGATGGGAGATGAAAGGAACCGGCACAGATGGAGCGAAACCCATAAATTGCTGTGATGCGGAGGACGAATTCGGAGGGAAGGTTGAAACGCGCGGGGCCGGTGTTCGGAGGTGGACGTGAAGGTGGTGCAGACGAGTAGCGGACATCATATGCAGTGCAGTGCGCTCACTAGCACGTGGATGCCGGATTCATAGTCAACACGTCCCGTAGAATGTCACGAGGAGCCTTGGAGAATCGACTGCGCAGGATGGGGTGTTTCAAGGGTGGGGGTGGCATGCGTGCGATCTTTCCCCGTCAAGCTTGAGGGACGGATAACTATCGCAAAGCCAGGACAGACAAGGGACTGGAGAATTTGCCACATGGACCGAATGGGCGATTGCTGAGGTCACATAATGCGGATGAGGTCGGAAATAAGCACGACGATGTACGAAAACTTGCGGAGAAGGAGGACGACGAAGATAGAGAAGACGGCGATGACGACGACAAGGAGCTTGAAAAGACGGGGCGATGCAGGTGGACGGGGTCGAAATTGTATGTATATGGATATGACAATGCGACGAGGGGAGCGGGTAGATGAGGTGGTCCATGCAGAAGAGTGATGACGATTCGGCATGAAGAACAGGTTCCGCCTAGTGTTCACCCGAGGAAGACGCTGAGGTGTAGAGGACGGGCGACGATTTCCACTCGTTGCCCGACAAAGAGCCATTGCCCAGAGGGGTCCCGTGGTTCGTGCCGGGTGAGCGACTACGCGAGCCGATCGGCGCGGGACGGAGGGCGTCAAAAACGTTGCTAGGAGCGGGAAGGAGTGAGCTCACGACGTTGCCGCTGACGCTCGACGCAGAGATGAGACTGCCTCGCGATGAAGGCCGGTTCGAGGACGAACCCGGGGCCTGGGAGGGAATTAAGTGGGAGTCGAAGGCTCGCGCGCTTCGTGCGCCATCATCGAAGAGCGGCAACTGGGAGCTGGAGGCGGGCGAGAAGGGCGCGAAGCCGAACGAGGATCCGTTGGCGGTGTTGCTGCCCTGATTTCGCGTCGAGTCCTTGTCGAATAGGGCGTTATCTTTGCCGTAGTCGGCGGCGCCGAACGGGGCGGCGGGCGGAGCGCCGATACCCCCACGGCTGCTCGGGTAACTCGTGGGTGCCGACAACGACGACGAGTAATGATCCGAGTCGCTTCCAGTTCCACCGCGTGAGGAATCCACACCATTCGTGTGCGAAGAAGCACCCGGGGCCCCGTTCAAGGGCCCCGGAGGCGTAAAGGAATAGTTGGACCCGAACGGACTAGCTCCATGACGTCCTTCACGACCCGGCGCAAGAGCGTGACCATATCCATTAAATTGCCCCGGAGAAACGGCAACCGATGCGGGAACATAGACGAGGTTGTACGGGGACCCCGCCGCCGCGAAAACGCATCCCTGCGGCGCATATGGGTCCGTCGACAGGAATTGAGGCATCGCAAATGGCATGTAGGGCGAAGGTTTGGTTATGCGTGCCTTCGGGTCTCCCACAACGGTGCGTCCTGTCGAATCAAAAAATAACTTGGTTCAGATCGAGCTCGAGACGCAGATGGCGAACGAACCGCATGACTCACCTTGAGGCCCGGTCAAATTCGTGGCTTGGAAGCCTTTTGGTCCTTGAACCAGCTCGTATTCAACTTCTTCGCCCTATGACGCAACGAATCGAGAGGAAGTGGTAGATCAAAGGTCAGCCAAGGCCCCCGCAAAGTGAATCGCTGCGCTTGTCTCCCGGCATCACTTACCTCGGCCAGCGAGCGGAAGCCACCTTTTCCAGAAATGGCGGAGAAGTGACAGAACACTAGATGAACATGTGAAGCAGAAGCAGAACGCTTAGTACTCTGGAAATCTTTAGCGGCCAGCACACTGCAGACTCTTGGTGGGCAAGTCGGTTCCTCTTCCTCGATTTGGCTCGGTCGCGCGTGAGTGGCCATGCTCCGTGTCGGACAGGAAAAGCGCTGACGTCTTGGAACATAGACAAAGAGCACGGCGGCACCTAACTCACCCTCTTGTCCGCCCAAAGCTGCAGGATCATTGTCGACGATGAAACCGAAACCCTTCAAAGAGTCTGTTTACCGAAAGAGAAAGAGAAAGCATGCGATGCAAGGAACGGTAGCCGAAGCAGTGGGTCGAAGGCGAGGAGGAAAAATAGGATCGGGTGTCGAAAATAGCAGACATTTCCAAAAGTGGTCGCGGAGGAGAGTCGGAGTAAGGTGTGAGTTCAGTACATCAGCTCTTTTTTTCGACTGCGAACGCCACGTCATGTATGGAGGCCGAGGCTGCCCAGGTGCGATGAACGACGGAGAGGGCGGGCCCGCACCTTCCATGACATCATCCACCCCTCTGCCAGCAGCGAGAAGGGCACCCCGGCGCCGAAGGGCTTCGGTTGAACCCGCGCTCGGACAGTGAGCGAACGGCAGGGCGCGTTTGCGCGCGGGACCGAAGCGCGGCGGGGCCAGGAATGCATGACTAAGGCCGACGACGACGAGGAGGCGCCCGAGAAAAAGCCGTGGCCGCTCCCGGGGCGGCAATGCTGCAAGCAAGAGGACGGGAACTGACTGAAGAATTTGACCACACCCCTTCTCCTCGGCGTATCGAGCTTAGTCGTGGCATGGAGAGGATGATCCGGCGGTGCATTCGAGGCGCCGAACGGCTGGGGCTGGAAGAGCGTCGGCTGAGATGACCGACCAGCATGCAGAGGATGAACGAAGTCATTTGGATGCGATCGAGCTGAGCGCTGGCTCTGCGGTGCTTGATGTGAAGGCTCCTCGAAAGCGGATCTCGATTTGAAGTGCTGCTGGTGCAAGTTGTGCAGTGCAGGATGTGGGTGCTGCTGCTGCTGCTGGTGTTGATGCTGCTGCTGGCGATGAGGCGCATCTTGCAGCGACAGATTCGACAGATCGAGATCGAGAGCCGCCGACGAGTTCGAGTGAGCTGATGCCGCTGCTGTTCCTCGGCTTTGAGCGTCATGCATTTGCTGCTGCGCCGAGTGGTAATGGTGGTGGTGGTGGTGGGCAAGCGCTGGGTAGGTCGACATGGCCATTGTAGATCGTCGGGTCGAGTCGTACACGGCGGCCAAGGCGGGTTCGAAGGGCTGATGAACGGCGCCGAGCTGATGTCGCTTGGAGAGACTAGCGGAGGTGCGAGCCGGGTGCGAAAGACGGCACTGCGCCGCGGTAGTCTGTGGGCTTAGGCCTCGGGCCCAAGGTAGGGTGTGGCGGATTCGTACAAAGAGCTTCGAGCCTTCGAGTCGGAGCGCGAGGTCGTATGGTCCTACAGGAGAAGCAAGCAGTCGTGCGGTCGAGACGGACCGTCAAAAATCACTCGAGTCGAAGGAGAGTGTGGACGGTCGAGACAATACGTAAAGAGAGGACGCGCAAGCTGCAAGAGGCGAGACGACGAGAGCAAGACGTTGAGACGGTGCTCCTCTGAAGGCCATGGCCCTGGCCCGCGTCAGACGAGCATTCGCCAAAAGTCGGTCGGCGCTCGGAGATTGTGGCGGCCTCAGGCGGCTCTTAATGCAGCTAGGATAGGCCCAAATGTGCCAAATAATTCTCCAACCCTAAGCACAACCTGCCGATCCCAACCCTCTGATAGTGATTTTCCCTGAGCTTTTTTGCGCTGGCCATCTGGTAGGAGCGTCGTCCGATCGAGAAATGTCGATGGCTCGTTCGTCTGACGCGTCTCCGAACAAAACCTTGTGCAGTGCTAGAGAACAAACGATTCCGGCAACCCCAAGGTGGCCGGGGGTGAGCACGCTTCCCAATGATTTATAGGTGTACAGTTGGTTTAGCCTGTCTCTTCCTGGTTTGCAGTCCACGAATTAAGTGAAGACGATGGTCTCAATTTCAAGTCGTCTCACAGCCACGCAGCGCCGGCGTGGCGTGGGTGCCGCAGAGAGAAGAATGTTCCATCTCAAACGGTGCCTACGTGAAGCTCGCTTTCCTCGTAACTGCAAGCTCTGAAAAGCTCTCCGGCGGAAGGCGGATGGACATTAATATCTGCTTCTACTTAATTGGTGATAAATGTTGCCGGATCAGCATCATCGGCGGTAGTGCTCCGCTAAATATAAGGAAAGTGTCGGACGATCCGTGACACGCCTCCCGTCTTTCGGAGAAGGCGGCGGAAATCAGAGAGTGAAACGGCACACGCACCGGCGCGAGGGTTGTGACACATGGAGTTTAAGAGGATCTGCAGTGAGGAGCCAAGCGTAAGGCTCCTGTTGGTCACGAGGCTCGAGCCGAAGCTATTTGCTCGTCCCCGGAGGTGATACCTCCTATTCTTGGTATTTAGCCGCCTAACGGGTGGAAGCACGATGGCGGCGTGGCTTCAGCTGGTACAGCCAGTCGAGACTTGAGCTTGATCGCCGATCACTACGATCGTTGGGCAGCGCTTCTTCCGATACCTCTCAAGTGACAATACACCCTTTCCAGAGCGACATCTACAACATCGCAAAGCAGCGGCCTCGCCTGTCTCTGAAAAATCCAACCATGCCTTGTCTGACACCTCGACTCTGAAACAAACTCAGAATGCCCCTGAAACGAGTCGGATTCTGCATCGCGCAATCCCGACTACATAACCGCTTGGATATTCACGCAAAGCAGACCGTGTTGGTGTGCGCCAGTGGAGCAAGACCTTAACTAAATGAGATATGTCTTACAGGCATCTTGACGAGTCGTTAAGCAGCACAGCACAATGTGTAGAGGTGTTCCCCGACTCTCAGGAAGGGCCAACGGATTACAGCCAACATGTATCACATCTGAGGGATCGTCTTGTCCCAAGCCGAAGCGGTGGCCTATTCCAAAAGCAGCGAAATGAGAGAGTCAGCTTTCATGATCCTGTTCGTTGCTGCGATAGGCAGCAACTCGCCTTGCACATGGCAATCTGTCCGTCAGCGAAGGCGCCCAGCAGCTCTTTCATCTCGGCTCGCTTGATGGAGCGGAAAATGGCTGCTTCGCGAATGACCTCTTCATTAAATGCTTGGGATGTGTCTTGGGAGTTAAGCACCGCCTCTTGCAGCTGTTCGAGAGGGTTTACGAGATCAGCAAACCGCATGCGGCTGCAGCGCCAAGCAGTAGACCACAACTGACCGCTTTGACCTTGGTGTCCAATTTGGCCAATCTGGCTTCCCTTGTTGTATCATCCGCAGCGCCTCTCAGACTATCGACCTTATCCTTGAGGTAGCTCCCAATACCCATGCCGTACCCGAACCCGCCGGCCAAACGATCCCGCTCGCTGACCACATTGGACAGATACTGGCTCAACTCCTCGAAGTCCAACTGCTTCTGGTCTCTTAGCTTGAGTACACCCTTGAACGAGCTGGAATACGCCAGAAGGGAATGCACGTGTTCCAAAAACGGCTCCGAGGATTTCTCGCCATACTCTCGGACCGAGGTGCCGAAATCGACGAGGGCCCTCTCGAAGCGCATCAGGACATCGGTCATCCCACTCTCGAGGTAGCCCAAGCCCTGTACGCCCATCGCCAAGTCCTCGTAATCGCCGGTGAGGTCATTCAGTCGAGTCCGATTGCGTGCACCTAGTCGCTCGATTGAGACGAGCCCTTCCTCGAACTGCTCGATCTGGTGACGCATCTCGATGAAGCGCTCGTCGGGTTTCTTAACTTTGACGAAGGCGTTGAGCAATGTGTCAGAAACGGTATCGAGTAACCCACCGATCGGTTCGGCATCCGTCGAGTGCCTCGCCAGTTGTTTGTGCTTGAAGACGTTCTGAAGTAAGTTCGTAGATTACAGTTAGGTTCATGTGCCCGCTACTACGCCGAGAAGTTGGAACCCTAGCTTGACTGACCCATTCGGTCGATTCCAAAAAGGCCCTAAACGTATCCGTTTGAGAGAGTTTGGGATGCCGAGAGAGGCGTTCGACGAATCGTTGCAAGCTGGTTCGCCACGGGGGGTTGGGGGTTGGTGTCCGGATCAGCAAATGTCAAAGTTGGCCGAATTGTCGGAGCCGCACTCACTCTACTCGTCTCCGCTCGATGAATTCTGGGCTGAACCGATCACCGACAACGTACTCTGAGCATATGCATATCAATTTCGGAAGACGAGACGAGGTCCTGTCAGTGGATGTCATTCGTCTTGATCCAGCGGCATTCGGGACTGACCCATGCGGTGCTTCTCGGGCAAGGGCGGTACGATGGCGGCGGGGTAGTCTTTGGTCAAGAGATCGCGCATGAAGACAAAGTCCGTGTACCTTCTCCTTGCTGAAGGGCTCTTGGACGTGAAGGACGGCAATTCAGTCTAGCGAGAGCGAGGGTACAGGCGGTGCAAGCCGGTGCGTGTGGGGGGCGGGACATCAAGTTCAGTCGGCCGGTCACTCCATGTACGAAGGAGCCTCAATGCGGACGACATACCTTGGCCGAAACAAGGTAGGACACGAATGCCTCTTTCGTATCCTTGAGTTCGACCTTGCCCTCGGATACGCAGCACGAGTGCACGACATGGGATGAGGTGGTGGCAGCGACGTGCTGCTCGCGCTGGGTCGATTGCGCGATCACCGAGTCGGGACCATGGTACGACGACGAGCTGGGCTCAGTGCTTTGGCCATCGTGCTGGTGAGAGCTTGTGAGGGCGTCCTGTGTCGACGCGGACGTTGTGGCGGTGGTGCCCCTGTCCCATGCGACCGAGCCAAAGTCGTCGTCGGCTTGCATGGGGCGATGACGATGCTGGGAGGGACGGTCAGCCGGTCAGACGCGGTGCAGCGGAACGAGCGAACCTCGGTGGTGTTGGTGCCCGGGGGAGTGCACGATGGGGAGAGCGGGTCGACGCTCACGCGCTGTTTCAGGTGCTGGTGACGAGTGATGTCCAAGGTCGATGTAGGGTCAGTGAAAGCGAGTGAATGAGCCAAGCGCTGATCGAGCTTCGGCGCTGCCCGTAGTGCAGTCCGGCGCAGTCAGCCGCAGTCTGGCCCTGTCTGGCCCATATGTAGTCCAGCAGAGTCTAGCGCTCCACCACGCTCACCTCGCTCGGCCTCGCGCCACGGCGCGCGCGTCTCCTTGGCTCTGTACGACCCACCTCGACCTGTGCTGCTGTGAGGCTCGCCGAGTGCCCGAGCGCCGATCGAGCGGCCGTGTGCGACCGACTATAAGATACGTGCACGAGCCAAGACCAGCGTCGTGCGGCGCACCCGCAACATGGCCTTGTCGAGTCATCATCCAACCAACAAAACGTCGCACCACCCGCGTCGACCCAAGTTCTCCCAGGCCGAGATCCAGACCCAACTGTCCCAGCTTCACCTCGTACGCGGCCCGAGCTGGGCCGTTGACGCGTCGTGCCATCACTCGCTGATCGGTGGTCGCACCTCCTTTCTCTTCTCTCACCCCACCTCGCAGTTCTCTTCCCTGTCGTCGAGCTCCAACAGTGACATCGAGCAGCTCGGACCGATATTGTGGGTCACTCGGAGGTTCACCCACGAGGCCAGCTCGCATGGACTTGCCCTGCTGACACCACCTGACACGCTTCTTCAACAGAGTCAATGTATGTCGAATCGAACCGTCTCAACGCGCTCACTGCATCATCTACTCATCTCTTGCCTCCCTCGGTCAACTTGCGCGCGATCGTGTCAATGCGCGCCGCCCCACTTGCTGCCGCCTCCACCTCCCTGCCTCCCCTCCAGATTCACCGATCGAGGCAGCAGGATGCGTACCTGAAGGCACTCAAAGTCTTTGTCGCAGAGAAAGAATCCGAAATCGAAGCCGTATGTGCCAAGAACTACCAGGTCAGCTCCTTTTTGTGTCTCGTGTCGCCTGTTCGCACGGTCGCTGAACGGACTCGGCCCGATTTCACAGAACTTTGTTGGCTCCGTGTCCGCCTTGTTGAGGGTCCGACAGGGGACCATCTCGCTCAAGCACCGCGTTGTAGAGTTGAATGAGGAGGTCCAAAAGTCCGGCGGAGGCTTAGCCGTCAAGGTTTGTCGGTGCATTCTGAAGTCACGTCACGGCGGGATGGTAGCTCACTCGTCCCTTACCACCACCTCTACCGCTGCACAGAAAAAGTCATTACTCGAAGCTCGGAGGGTTGGGCAGAACATTGATGAGGCGATCGACACCCTACAGGCGTGCTTGAGGGTTCTCGACATGGCCAACAAGGTGCAGAGCTTGATCGAGAATGAGAAATTCTTCTCGGCCCTGAGGGTGGGTCCCCGCGGCCTGAATCGCATGTTTCTAGAAATGCGCACACTTTGCTGATCGATCGTGCGTGTACGCTATTGACAGCAAATCGAGGATCTTCAATCGACGCAGTTGAAGCCCGTGTTACAGTATCCGTTCGCCTCACAGATGCTCGCCGGTATTCCGACTTCACGCAACGTCATTCGGGAATCCGTCACGCGCTCACTCAAAGCGTGGATGTACGAGGCCCGAGAGGCCTCTCGCGCTGTCGGGAAAGGTGCTTTGAACGCGATGGAAGCGAGAGGGAGGAAGTGGAATGCACGGAAGAGGAAGGAACCCAGCTTGGGCTTGGCCAAGATCAACGGCCCGATAGAATTGAGCGTCAGTGAGCGACATGAATGTGAGTCATTAGGGGTATGCCGGCGTACGTCGAAGCTCGCGGTATTGACGTCGGCTTTATCCGTCTAGACAACGTTCTCGATAACGTCAACGTCAAAATCGACTTCAGGCCATTGTACCAGTGCATCCACATATACGACTCGCTCGATGCACGCGAAGAATTGCAACTCAGCTACCAAGCGGATCGGAGAGTGAGTCGGAAATGCGGGTGAGGTGCACGCGTTTGGGCCATGCTGACAGTACACTACAATCGGGAATATCCGCAGGCGCAAGCAGAACTATTGCTGTCTCAAACCTCTTCACTGTCACCCTTCTCCCTCCCCGCCCTCTCGCTCCTTCTGGAGGAGATCGTCGGTTTCTTCCTCATCGAATCCCACGTTCTACACACAACAAACAGCTTCCGGTCAGAGCAGGATGTCGAGGATCTTTGGGACGGCATGTGCGAACGCGTCGTCAAGATCGTCGATGAGGGGCTGGCCAACTGCGAGGACCCTGAAGTGTTTTTGGGCACAAAGTTAAAGGTCTTGACATTCGTTCAGACGCTCGAGGTGAGCTGTATTCATGGGCTAGCACAGAATCTAGCTGCGGGCTAATCGCGTGATCGGGACCGCCGTAACTGTCGTTAGGGATATGGCTATTCGGTCAATCAACTCAACAACCTGCTGTTGACGCTCTTCGAGAGATATTCGCAATTGCTGCAACGCAAGTTCAGCGGCGACTTTGAACAGGTGCGTAAAATAGAATCTTTCGGTGCGGGCAACCACAACCTGATCTGGTTTTGCGCAATCATCAGATTGTGCTTGATGACGACCACCAATCTATGGTCGTGAACGATGCCGAAGAATTCGACAAGGTCGTCAGCGTCAGTTGGTTGCCGGCATCAGGCGAATGGTCCGCTGATGAACTCAAGACGTGAGTTCCGCCACCTTCTGCATTCGCTTCCACAAAGCGGACACTCACATGAACTGTCGATTCCCTCGACAGGCCTGGATTCCCTCTGGCCCTGCCCTTCTCGCAAACCTATCCATTGTGTTGCATCGACATCCGGTCATTCACAGAACAATACTATCAGTTCTCGGACGGATTCGCGGAGCAACATCGCGATATTGATGATGTCCTACGCAAGGCCCTCGACAACCTGCTGATCAAACAAGTTAGCGAAAATATCCAACGACGATTACGCATGATCAGCAATTTGTCTCAGCTTTCCCAAATCGTCGTCAACGTCCTATTCTTCCAGACGGCGTGTCAAGACCTCGAAACCTTGCTCGTCACCTTGCGCGCGACGCAGAGGGGAGGCACGATCCATCTCGACTCTCTAGCCTCGTTCGACGCGACGCTCAAGATGACGCAAGATAGGATCGTGACCAACATCGCGCAAAAGATGGACTCGTTCTTTGAAGAGGCCAACTACGACTGGTTGACGACCACGACCCCCGCCAATGGGGCTCACGCGAGCGGTTACTTGCAGGACTTGATCGACTTTGTCACCACCGTCATGATGTCGGTCTTGATTCAGCTGCCCGAGTTCTCGAAAGATTATGTTTACCGAGGTGCTCTCAGCTATTGCGCTTCCGTCTTGATGGTCAGTTTACAGGGATGTGCGCGTGGGCGACCAGAATGCTAATCTTGGGAATGTGTTCCTCTTCGAACAGTCATGGCTTATCGATCGAGAACCTGCGCAAATCAGTGATCAGGCCTTGATGTACATCGCAAAGGATGTCCAATGGCTCGTCCAACACGTCGCCACGCTGGGCAACGATCGACTGGCCGACGTCTTCCAGGAATTGTCCCAGGTCCGTGTTACCGCGCGTTGCTTTCATGCCTGGGCACTGGCGTAGACACACCTCTAACGTTTGTATTGCCGCACCCTCAGACTCTGACACTCGTCACAGCAGCGCCCATTATGACGGACTATCTCTCCGTGGACGAGAGGCAAACCAAGTATTCGCGCATCAACGCTACGAGGTTACGAACCCTACTCGGGAAACAACTGGCGTTCTACAACTCGCATTCCGGCGCGGCTAGTGCACGGAGAAAAGGCCAGGTCGAGGAGTTGCATCGAGCGTTGTATGCTCGATCTTGAGATGGAGCGATTTGTGAGGATAGTTGGAGTAGTGCACACACTTTCATCCTGATTCGCCATCTTGCCATTGCAGTACTCCATGCTCATGATCAAAATCGATGTGGACCATACAGAGCGAAGAACTATTGACTCTCGCTGATCTGACTAGAATGCGCGGCAAGTTCCTCCTGCTCCTCGTCGACCGCGGTAGAAGGAGCAGCATCCTCAATCGGATCATCCTCGTCCTCCCACTGTATTTCTGGCCATCGGTCCTGCTCAATCCCCTCGAAGCCACCCTTGCGAATCGTTTCAACATTCTCTTCACTCCATCCAAGCCTTCGGGGTCGTCTCTGTGCGGCCCTCGAACTCCTCGTTGATCGTCGCCCCATGAGCGCAACGTGGTCTTGACCCTGCAGAGCTTCTAGGAGGTCCTCGTTTGCAGTGATTTGTCGAATATAGGGGAGGTAGTCGATGAAGATCCGTGGGGAGGGTAGGATCGGGGCAGGGGCGTCGACGATCGCTAAGGGGATTAAGACGCTGGCTGCCTCGGAGATGGCGGACAGCCGGCTTGTGCGTAGTTCCTCATTCGATGGGTAAGAAACGCCGTTCGACAAGCACGCGATGATGCACTCGACGGTGTTGGAGAAGGCTTGTTCGAGATTGCTAGATGATGCGAGTTGATGAGGTAGTTGGGGAGCCACGGAGGGGATTGAAGGGCCTTCGAGCATCTCACCGCTCGCCCACTGTATCGGAGGAGCGTCATAGTCCTTAGAAGTGATGCAAAAGGCTGATTCAGTTCGGACTCCTACAAGTATGAAAAGCCTTCAGCTTGACCCACCTCAAGGGCTACGGCTGGTCGACGAGAGACGAATGCATCGACAAAGGATCGCGCCTCCATCGCGGTGGCGTAGCTCTCCAACGGATCGCCCACCGACCTGAGGATCCCAAGATTGAGGTCGGATCCGTACCAGTCTCGGTCCCGTTCTTCGTTGAGCGTACGGAAGCTCCAGTTCGTCCTTGCCTCTCTGCCTGGCTCAAAATCCATCCAACCGATGCCACTCGGATCACCTACTCCCCATTGACACTCGAATTGCAGCTGCATCAGCGAGCGTCGAAGATCTGGGATCGGAGCCGTCGTCTCGACGCGCGAATCGGTCGGGTACGGATGCGGAAGAGGATCGGCGAATCCATTCGTGACAAAGTCAGGCAGATTTGGTGCCGGCGAAATGTCGACATAAAGTCGGTGTGCGGCGTATTCTGTCACTATGTGCCCCTCGGCTAGAGCGACGAGGTTCAGAAAGGCGGCGGCGAGTTCTGGCTCGGGAGGGGCAAAGGGAAGCCACGCCTCGGTGTGGTCGGAGCGTCCGGTATTGATAGTTTGTAGCCCGATATCGGAAAAGGGGATGCATGACATGTCGGTACAGGTGAGAATGATGGGTCGACGGGACGTGGTCGCTAAGTGGACTAGACCCGACCAGAAATCTTTCTCATCGCGGTAGAGAACGTCCACTTCCTCGAACAGGATCAGAGACTGGTGCGCGTTTGACTCGGCTGTTTCGGCCAGCTCCTTGGCTTTTGCGCTGTCGATCCGTGACGAAGAAGCAGTCGGCTGGCTCTTGGCACTCTGTTTAGCAAACATGGAAAACAGACCGCCAGTAGCAGCGGCGCTTGGTTTCCTCGGCGAAGACACCCCACCCGCCCGAACCGTATGATTGCGACCCACGTCACCGACCAATTTCTCAATGTCTTTGGCCGTGCGCTTGCCAATTCCCGGGTAGACTTCGAAGACCTCCCACCCCAACTCATTCGCAACGGCATGCACGGTGGCAGTCTTGCCCGACCCGTTGGAACCGGCGAGCAAGATGAGGTTGCTCAGGGAAGGAAACCACCCGGAGCTCGGACTGAGCTCCTCAACACCACCGTCATCATCGTCACAGTCGAGACCCTCGTAGTCGACTTCTTCGTTGTCCGAGGCGACAAAGTCATCAAGATCAGTGGCGCTGCCGTATCCTTGGCGTCGCTTTTTCTTGATCCTGACCCCACGCTGGATCTGTCGACCGCGCTTGTTGTTGCCACTTTGGGCTGCGCATCCGAGACATCAACTCGAGAGGCTGTCAGTGGTCGACTAGGGGAGACGTGAGAAGCCAAGTGGCGCTCGAGTCTGAACTGACCCGAGACTTTGACCTCTTGCAGCCAAGCTTTGAGTTTCAGCGCACTCGACCCACTGGTCGATCCCAGAACCTCGTTCGCTGCCTGTGGAGCATACTTGACCGCCCAATTGTCCTTCCTATCGACGGTCGAAGAGCCCTCCCCGGGTCGCTCAAAATCGGCTTTGTTGGGAGATGCAGCCCGAAAGGGTGCAGCGATTCGCACAAGGAGAGGATGCGTATGGCGTTTCGATACCAGCGAAGAAACTTCAGCAAGGGGGCGCTGTATGCGTTGAGGCAAGTTCATCGGCCGGCCTTGTGAAAGTCTTTCGGCAAAGACGGAGGCGCCAAAAGCGTCAAAGTACGTTGAACCAGACCCGCGATCAATGGCTTTGCCTTTGCCCGAGGATGATGACGACCATCGGGCCATCCAGCTGGGATCTCGACTGAGATACTGCCCAGATAGGCGGGTCGAACCAAGTTGGAAAAAATGACCTTGTTCCTCCGAGTTGGGCCAACGCGCCTCGACGGGCTCATTGAGCTTCCTCTGAAGTCGCTTTGCTCTGTACATTTCTCCCAGTGGCTGAAAAGTGGACTTCGCTTTCGGTGGAGGAGAGTCGGGGATGACGAGTACGGGGACAGCACTCGCGGAAGCTGAGGGAGTGCGCGAGAGTGCGAGCGGCGTGGTATTTGAACGGCCTGCACGGTCAAAGATTGGCCTCGAAGCTGCGGGTTTGCTGGTGTTGGAAGCATTAGACGTAGATGCTGGACCCGACCCTGGCACTGCTACGATCACCACGTCGTCATCATCGTCCTGCTCGTCGCCTCGAGCTGTCAACGCCTTCAAGCGCTCCGTATTGAGGGCCTTATTGGCCAGCTTGTCGCGTGGATCCTTGCTCGCCTTGACCATGCTGAGGTGCTGGGCCACGTTGGTTTGATGACTCGGCTGCAATGGCGGAGTTACAGGGGTCCCGATTGAGACTGGTGGAGGCTGGGGCTGAGGCTGGGGCTGAGCCGGATCGGCCGCTTTCTCTACGCCTTGAGCAGCAACAGGTGGTGCAGCAGTTGGAGGTGGTCGTCGCTTGAACAGACTGTACATTTTGGGAGGCGGGGGCCGAGACATTGCGGACGGGTCCATCGTCAAGGGCTGCCACGGCCTGCAACAAGCCGACTCCGAGGGACGAAGGCACGATCGAGCGCGCCTCGACGCGTCGAGCGACTATCAGTCGAGGCAGGTCGACAACCAAGTTCGACTCGGAGGACCAAAAACGTGAATGGTGACGCCTTTGCACCAAGCTCTTAGCTCCGGTCCGATCCCTCAAATATTTAATACGACTTGGTGCTGCTGACCATGAAGCGATGACGTCTTGACTAGGTGAACGATTCTTTAGGCCTGATGTTCCGCCATGCCGACTCTGTTCTGCAGTGAGCGGGTCGTCGGCGCTAACTTAGTGAGATCGGGGTGAGAATCACGTGACCCATGAATTCCGCGCTGAGCGCTTGATTGCCGAACCTGTCCTAATAAATCTAGCGAAGGTCGATACGAAGAAACGCGTGGCGCTTCGGATGCCGTCGTACCCCCAGTTCTTACGTTCTTGCTCGACTACATCAAGAACGCTTCGAAAACGATCTCGTCCAACGCCGAAAAGCGTCGGATCTGGCCCTACGAGACTCCTCTGGGCATGCAACACCGGCCGCGAGCTGCTCCGAGTGATTGATCTCGACCGCGTAATTTCGCCTTCAAAGTGCAGACTAACCTTTGACTAATGCGGAGCTTCAGAATCAGGGTTGGCAATGACCGGCGCCGTGCGCGCGGTCCCTTCCAATGCGAAAGGGGGCAATTGTCTCGGAAATACTCCTGTTCTGCCAGACGAGGCGCGGGGTAGCGCGGGGTCGGTCTCTGGCAGACTGGCGCACTTCGAGCTGCTTGGGTATGTATGCCTTCCCCTCCTTCGCATTACTCACCTCCTCCCTTCGGCTTCCACGTGGGCATCGTTCCACTTCAGTATAGTGCCTGGCCAGCTCATTCTTCGGGAGACTGGGTTCCAAGCGACTCCTCTCGATACTCAGCTGTCTCGAGAATCGGCCCGTGCGGCACTTTGCGACAAGGGACCGTGCATCGCGCGAATTGCCTCATTCTTTGTCTCTCATCAGGCCAACATCAAATCCTTCACGCCCCAGCCCAGCTGCACCTCAACTGCGACTACATTCGGCACGATGTTGGTCGGTAAGGTTTCGCTCGCCATCCTTTGGTCGGCGACGATGGCCCTCGCGTCGCCGAGTAGGCGCGGCAACCACAAGGGCGCCACCGGCAAACGATCCTCGTTCGGTTCAGGGAGGTATCTCGTCAAGCTATCGACTCAGACTGACATGAAAGGCTCGAACGTTCCGGTTGAACAAGTTAGGTCCTCTCCCGGGCAAAGGTGTTCTGCCACGCTCCTTTGAATGGCAACACTGCCTCGCGTCTCGGATATGCCAACACCGCAAGTGCCTCCTAACCAGGGGGTTTCCGCCAAACTAATCAACTGCCTCTTTGTGAAAATCATAGCATCGCCAAGCTTGCAACGACCAGATCAAAAAGTTGTCGAGTGACCTCGTCGGCGCAGCAAAGGTCCACAATACCTTCAACTTTGATCAGCATTGCTCTATGAGTGTCGAAGCTTTGGAAGGCTTCTCCCCGAGACACCTTGCCGATTATCCTGGGGTGACGGTGAGTAGAGTTCGAGGAGATCGGTATCTTGTAAAATATTGTCCTAATGGAACCACCTTATTTTTGTTAGGGCGTCGACGTCATCAAGGTTGTCGGTCACGGCCACGGCATGAGTTTCCCCGTGCCGCCCCCGGTCTCCATGCCCCAGCCCAAGGTGGAGAGTCCTCGGTACAACAACCATCACTATCTCCCACCGCCGCCATCCGCCTATCGCAATAATTCATTCGCACCCCATGTCGAAAGTGAAGTCCACCTCATGCACAATCTCGGCTTGCTCGGTGACAGCAACGTCTCGGTGTGTCTGGTGGATTCCGGTGGGTCAGAAGCAAATGGTCGGAGGCACAACAAGCACGAGAATGCTTACAGTTTGCTTGCTGTGATTTTCTCATAGGAGTCGACTATACCAACTGGCGTCTGGGCGGAGACTTTGGAAAAGGATGCAAGATCGCTATGGGTGTGAGCACACGATTAAGCCCCGCGACTGTCGGGCGTCAGCTCACTTTTCTGCTGGCAATGGCAAGCACAGCATGATTTTGTGGGAAACGATGGCAAACATCCGGGCCCTTCCCCTTACACGAACTGCACAGATCACGGTACCCACGTCACCGGCATCGTCGGTGCGAACTTCGATTACGATTTCAAGTTCTCTGGTGCGGCGCCCGAAGTCACGTTGGGGCACTATCGAGCCTTCGCTTGTACGGGACAGTCATCGGAGGATACCATTGCCGCTGCACTTTTACGAGCTTACGCCGATGGGTGCAAAGTGATCACGCTGAGTTTGGGCGGCCCGAGTGCATGGGAGGACGGTCTGATCGCCGATGCTGCTTCACATGTGACGAATCAAGGATCCTTGGTCGTCAGCTCGGCGGGTAACTTTGGGACGCAAGGACTCTTTTACGGGGATGTTCCCGGCGAGTTAACGAAAGTGTTAGGGACTGCAGCGACGGATCTCCGAGAGTATCCAGTTGGGTACCTGCTCGATATCGCCCACCCGTCCTATCGACCGATCCCTTACTTTGCCGTCGACCCCGTCAATATCAACGAAACGCTCGATGTCTGCTACATCCCTCCGAGCATCACAGATGACCCGAAATGCAACCTATCCACGATCGCGCTCCCCAACGGTGACCTCAAAAACTCGTTACTCGTGCTCGAGCTAGGACAATGCCCACATTCCCTGGTGGCCAAATGGGCCGTTGCGAACAAGCTTCGCGTCGCGATGGTCAGCTTCAAGCCCGAAGATGCCCAAAGTCCTCTTAATTACTACAGCAACCATTTCGCTCGCGGGATTCACTACTTCCTGATCGTTCACCCCTCGTGGGTCAAAGCATTGATCAGGTATTGCACGGCCAGTCGCGGTAAGCTACAAGTCAGTTTCGCTGCTGGCAAACGCGCTCCTGTCGAGGCTCTCGCCAACCATGAGTCGGGTGGGAATGTGAGCACTGTTCATTCCCTTGAAACAATGCTCTCAGACTTAATCTGATCTGACTGAGCACACCTTGTCTTGTAGATGGCGTTCTACTCGTCGTACGGACCCACGACCACACTCGAAGGCTTTGGTAAAACCCTCGCTGCCCCTGGGAGCAACATTCTGTCCACTTTGACCGTCGCTCAGGGAGGTCAGTGGAACACAACAAACACTTCTACATGTGTCAGAGAGGTTGAAAGACATCATCGTTCTACTTTACGTTGGCAGGTGTCGGCGTCATGTCAGGTAAGTCAGGCCCTTCTGGCGATTCAAGAAGATTCAGACGTCCAGTCGCCGCTGATGCTGTTGGGGGCCTCACGTATAGGAACCTCCATGGCCTGTCCTTTGGCCGCAGGGATCGCCGCTCTCCTCTTCTCCCATCGCAAGGCCGACAATCTCACCCCTCGTCAAGTCAAGTCGCTCATGGCCACGACTGCGCAACCGGTGCGGATTAGGCAAGAGCCCAAAGACGCCTTCGCAACGGTCGTGCAACAAGGTGCAGGTCAGTCCTCATCGCTACCATTTGGATATTTGATAGCTTCACCACCTCGCATGCCTGAGGTGACCCAATCGATTGTTCGCTCGCAGGAATCGTCTCGGCGTACCGAGCGTACATCGCCAAAACCCTGATCGAGCCTCACAGTATCGCGCTCGGCGACCTCGAACACTTCAACAATTCTCACACCATCACGTTGAAGAACACGAACAAGTTTGCGGTTACCTACACCTTCAGCTCGACATCCTCTCAAACTGTGACGACTTACGACAAAGTGAGCAGAGGGCGGAAATTCGCATGCGCGGGTCCCCAGGACATGTAAGCTAACCTTTTGAACACAATCCGATTGATCTTGGTCCCAAGAGCGCTTCGATCGACATCAACCCTTCTGGTATCCCTCGACCTGGAATCGCCGGCGCCGCCACTGTGGCCTTCACCCCACGCAGTCTCACAATCCCCCCCGGACAATCCGGGACCTTCACCGCAACCTTCACATTCCCAAAATTCTCCAAAAAAGACCTCGTCCGCGTCCCCGTCGTATCAGGCTGGCTCGTCATCGATTCCGCTGAAGATCCCGTCCCCACGTACAGAATCGCTTATGCTGGCGTTGCAACGGGTCTCCAAGTCATGCCTGTTCTTGATTCGACGGATATCGCGAGTCAGTTGTATGGGATCAAGGGCCTGCGGCATCCTTTTATCATGGTGGGAAACAGCTTGGATCCGGATGCGTTGCCGTCGACTGCGGCGGATGTGCTGTCGGACCCGAATAAAGTAACGACCGTCTCTCGCAAAGATGGGATCTTCGCTTTCGTGAGGTTGGCGAGTACGTCTTCCGCGCGCAGCACTGGGGGTGCAAGCCGGGGGCGACTTCGTTGACACCTCTTTGGTGACTGCTACCTCACACAGTGCCCAGTCGATACCTCCAAGCCGACCTCGTCGACGCCAATACCACCTTCATACCCACGATTCCGTCCAACAACAACCTCCACCTAGCCGAAAACAGCAGCCTCACCGGAGGCTTGCAGAAGAGACCGCACAACCCACCCCTCTTCGCCTTTGTCCCCATTCTCGGTACGGCTGCTACGGCGAATGACCTGACGCGTGACCCGACGGATTTCTCGCAAACCAGTGGGGCCGATACGAGTTTCTTCAACTTCAATGGGATGGTCGCGGTGAAGCATCCGGACGATCCGGCGACGACGAGTGTGGACAAGGGGAGGCCGTATCGAATTTTGATTCGGTGAGCTGTTCAGGGAGGGGGGAAGTGATATTCGGTGGTTGGGCTAACGTCATTTCGATGGGTCACCCCAGCGCCTTGCGACTCGATTCCGACCCCAAGCTCTCGGCAAGCTACGACTCCTGGCTCAGCCCACCGTTCCAATTCCTCGACTAGGTGGTAGAGGACCGGATCGATCAAACCACACGTTTATTCTTGTCTCTTATTTCCTTTCCCTTTCGTGAGACATACTGCGCCCCCCCCCCCTCGCCCATAGTACCCACCCCACACAGACTGGGTTGATAAATCTCTCATGGCCGCGCCCTTCCTGGCACGCGACGAACTTTCCCCAAGCTGCAACGTTTTTTCGCCCTCGCCTTTCACTCTTCTCCTTTTCTCGCTAGGCGACTCCATCTGTCGACCGAGAGCAAGACAATCCCCTTCACTCTCAGACGTGATTCACAATTATCTCGTATGGCTGTATAACATCCCCTCCTCGAAAGCACACTGGCAAGGACACCTCCCCGCAACTGAGAAAGTGCGCCTACCTCTTACCCAACAACTCATCCAAACTCGGCAGCTCGCCCTCATCCTCATCCTCCACCTCACTCCCTGCGACCGAACCCACCGTATCCTCCCTTCCACCCCTCCTCCCCGGAATAGGGGCATACATATGTTCATCCTCATCCTCGTCCTCCTCGTCCTCCTCCAATGGTGTCGTCGTCGATCGGAACAGAGGTTTTCCACTTCTTCGAGGCGGTGCGGGTGTGAGGGAACTTGATCCGACTCGTCCGGGACGTTCCGGGAGGGGCGTGGCGGAGAGTTGACGGATTTCGTTGGGGATTGCTGAAGGGCGGGGTAGGTCGGCGGCCGAGAGCGCCGGCCAGGGTTCGATTCTGGAAGGGAGAGAAAGCTTGATCAGTACATCTAGTGAATCCAAGAGAGTATGCGAGTGGTGCTCACACTACGACGAGAGCGCGGTTGTAGATCGAGTAACTCTTGTCTATGATGCGAGCGCGAAGGTCGGCGCGGGTTTGAAGAAACCGACTCGTTAAGCTCACTCACACAGAACATGCACTTCAGGTTTAACATCAGGTTTGACATCGTCCTTGTCATCCTCTTTAGGATCGATCGTCTCGCTCGTCTGCGCCGATTCAAGCAAAGTTCTCGCATCCTGCTCGTCGTCCTCGTCCTTGATGAACAGATCCGGTTGGGCTGTACTTCTCTTGGCGGGTTGTTCTTCATTGTTATCTTCATATTCGTCTTCGTGGGATGTCAGATCTACACTCGCGGACTCGCGTGTGCGCTTGCTCGTCGATGCCCTGGGTGGTGGTGGTGGTGGTTTTTTGGCTATGGGTCTCGGGGGTGGGGGCATGGATGCGATCGGGTACACTCGTTGGCGTTCGTGCTGTGGCCACACGAGGTTCAGTACTGGGAACATGGTACCCATGCACTCCGAAACTGACCTTGTGCAACACGACGTGCCGCTTGCCCATACTTCTGAAGTAGAACAGCATCTGATAATCCTCTGCTCTGGACGATCCCAAAGTCAGTTCCTCACCTCTGCACTATCCACCCGTAGGCCGATCTCGATAGTAGACCTACGCCCTCGGTAGACATCAATCTGTTGCTTCTCCCTCGCTCCGCCCGATTTCTTCCTGGCCGGTGCTTGCTCGTTCCTCAACTTGGTAGTGATCCGTTCCCTCAACGCCGAGAGAACGCGCATCAGGCGGTCCTCCTGTGGAACCGCGGATAGTCGGTCAAAGGACTCTTGGATCTCTGATTGAGAGCGGCTGCGTGGACCTACGGTCATCCAATGCGCGTGCCCGGGTTCCATGTAGAGGATGAACTGCAGGACGGTGTGGGGGGACACGCGCAGGTAGTGCGCTTGGCGGGGTTGGAAGCGCATCGGCGGTCGATCCATGGTGGAGATGGAGGAGGCTTCCAAGCGTAAATGGTCGTCTCTGGAGACGTGGTGTGACGTGAGAAGAGGCTGAGGCTGAGGCTGAGGCGAGCGCCCAAGTCAACGGAGACGGAGTGACCACTGACCACTGACGATGGATGACGGTGGATGACGATGACGCACTGCCAACGCGTTGTCAAATCGGCCAGCTGACTCGGAGCCCGTACTCGATTATATCTGAATGGTGTACATTAGACTCCTGTTGGTCAGCCACTGCTGCCATCGTCGCCCGCAAATCAAAGAAAAATCGGCACTCCGTGGAACTGCCACGGCCAGCCTTGTCCCCCCAAGTAGTCCGTACACCAGTGAGGCCTTTGTTGGCTCCGAGTCGGCTGCACTAGCCACTAGGGCAGGATCTCTATCCTTCTCTATCTGGCTATTAGGCACCGCGCGCTCTAACGTAAGCGCGCCTCGGCTGCGGTTCTTTCCCGCCTGCTGGGTACGCGACAGCTCCTGGTACAGAACTTCAACCTGGCCTCGACCGATCCTCCTCCCGACATGTCCGGGGAGAAGACAGCCAGCCAGACGGCTTCGAAAGCGCCTACCTCGGTCGTGTTGCCGTCGACGTTCTCCAACAGCGTCAGTCTTTGTCCATGTGGCGCTTGGTCGTCGCACCGCCCCACTTGAGCCCACTTGACTTGGCCCGCGCTTCGAGCTTCGAGCTTCGAGCTTCGAGCCCCACCCCGGGCCATCGTCGCTGCTAACCCTTCATGCTGCCTCCCCGTTCCAGTTCTGGACGACCGACTACCGCACAGGCTTCGAAACGCTCTACAACCAACTCGACCACGCCGTAGTGCAGTCGCACGAGATCCTGTCGACGGTCAATGCAAGGGTTCAAGCCGAGTCGGCCTTCTCCCGCGCACTCGCCCCACCCGCGCTCAGGGAGGATGGCTTTGCGGCCAGTGCGTTCCTTTCCACCGTAGGGCTTGTCCGTGTGGGAACTGACCCCGGTCATACTCCGCGCTGCGTCCAGACGAAGGAGGTAGTCTCCGCACCGGACTCGAGTCGATCCTGTCGAGCACCGTCATGGAGGCCCGAGCGCGCTGGAATCTCGCCCAAGACCTCGACGTGAGTACTGCGTCCTTGGTTGCCAGTGCCAGTCTGTGGGGGCGCTCATCTTGGCTTGATTCCTGTCTGACAGCGCAACATCGCCACCCCGTTCGCGACCTGGTCCCGCTCCCACGAAGGACGCATCGCCTCTTCGAGAAACCTGATCGAATCCCATCTCTCGGAATGGGAAAAGGCCCACGCGAACGCGGCCAAGCTCAAGACCTCGTACGACGAAGCCTGCCGCAACGCTGACGAAGCCGAGGATGAACTCGCTCACCATCACCTCAAGATCCCGACCTCCCCTCCTCGTTCGACTCCGACGACCTCGAGGTCCAATTCGATCGAGACGAACAAGGGCAAAGGTCGCGCCAGTGAACCCGGGGACGATGACGCCGAGTCCGTCGAGGGGGCCGATACCATCGACGATGACGATGTACCTCTCGGTCGAGCGACCATTTCCGCCTTGGCGCGACGTTTCACCGTTCGCAAACCTGCCCAACCGAGTGGCACCACGACCGGTACTGAAACGACCGAGTCGGCCTCGACCGTCGAACCCAAAGTGGGCGCAGCATTGGATTGGAGCAAAGCGACGTGAGTCCATCAGATCCCCTAGACGGCTCTTCACATTGCTAATCCTGGAGAGACATGGTGGGTCACAGCATCTCGTCCCTGATCGACCGCGTCGCCGGACCCCAAACGGGCGCAGGTCGCATCGAGCGCGCGCGTCTCCATGCCGAAGAAGTTGAGAAGCGTTACCGCGAAGCGATCGTGCACCTCGATACCAAACGATTGCAATTGGAAGAGGTCTATTCCGAGCACTTGGCGTATGTGCAACGGTGCGAGACGGATCGGTTGAAGGCCGCGGCGAGCGTGCTCAAGTCGTTCCATGTCGCCGTGGCGGCCTTGCCCAAATTGATCGATGGGTCGCTGGAGCGAGTCAGCACGACTGTGGAGCTACTGAGACCCGAGAAGGACGTGGTGGGGATTATTGAGCGATCAAAGTAAGGTTTTTCGAATCTCGATGACTTTGCTGGGATCAAAAACTGATTGCCGAACGAGGGTGTTCTACAGAACTGGATCTTTCCAACCCCGACCGATAACCTTCCACTGCCACTACTCCGAGCCCCCTTCAGAAGCGTTTGGCATCGACCTTCGTCGATACGAAGAAACGCGTGGCGCTTCGGATGCCGTCGTACCCCCAGTTCTTACGTTCTTGCTCGACTACATCAAGAACGCTTCGAAAACGATCTCGTCCAACGCCGAAAAGCGTCGGATCTGGCTCTACGAGACCCCTCTGGGCATGCAACACCGGCTTCGCTCATTGCTCCAGGACCCAAGCAGGGCAGGTCATCTCCGCTCCTTGGTCGACAAGTTCGACCTCCCCGTCGTCGCTTCAACGGTCAAACTGTGGCTCTTGGAACTCGAGATCCCGCCCATCGTCTTCAGCCAATACGACGAACTGCGCCACCTGTACCCCAAACGCGTCGGTTCGGAAATCGTCAACGTACCCGCCAAACTCTTGGCCGAACATTTGGCTCGCATGCCGGTGACGCATTTGGAAGTCGTCCGCGCCATGATCCTTTACTTCGCGGAGATGATTCAGTCGACCCCTACGGATACGGAAGGAACGGAGACCGATGAGGTGTACTTGCAGAAACTTGCGCTTTCGGTCGCGAGATGTCTCGTTCGACCGAGGCAGGAAACGTCCCTCTCGATCGACGATCGGTTCCCGACCTTGGTCTTCAGTGATCTCGTGAAGAACCATGCGGTGATCTTTGCGTCCGCGGACGAATTGAAGCATTCCAAGAAGAGGGAAGAGAGGTATCGACCGAGGAGGCAGAGGACCAAACCTGTTGATGCGAGGTTGAGTAGGAGTAAGATTGGCGTCGCGGAGAGGGGGACAGTGGGCGTGGAAGAGGGGATGGAGTTGTTGCAGGAACATCGGAAGAGTCTTAGTTCGAGTGAGGAGGCGGGAGAGAAGGGGGATGTGCGAACGGAGAAGGAGAAGGAGAAAAAGACGGCGGAGAAGGGAGCGGAGAAGGAGAAGGAAAATTCGGAGGCGGAAGCGGAGGACAAGTTCGTCGACACGGAGGACGGGGAAGCGACGCCTACGACAACGAAAGCGAAACTGTTACCGCTCGTGGAGAAGCAGACCGAGGCCTTCGAAGAAGATGCGTCGATTGTCAGAGGGTCGCCTTCTTTGTCTAGGTCGACGAGGACTAAGGGGGGGAGGGGTCCAAGGCCGCTTTCGGTTGGTGCGAAGGGAGGTGCGGTGACGACGAAGGCGGAGGAGGAAGCGAGCAAGGAGACGAAGGCTGAGTGAAGGATAGTACTGTGGGGCTCGCGCGATAAGGAACCGTGTACGAAATATCACGATTTCTCTCCTTTTGTTTCGCAATCTATTTGCAATGCTCCATGAACGACGGATACCACGAAAACGAACCCTTACGCCTCCTCCTGAAGCACCTTCGCCACATCCAAAACAAGCCCATCCTCACCCCACTGACCAGCAAGCTGAACGCCTACAGGCCAACCATCCTCCTGTGACCTTCCAAAGGGGACGGAGATCGCGGGGAGACCCGCCAATGATGCGGGTACGTTGAGGACATCTTGGACGTAGCCTGATACATCATCACCCTGGACGGAGGAAAGTAAAGGCGCGGTGGAGATAGCCGAAGGGTAAAGCAAGAGATCCACACCTTCTTCATTAAGTTCCCCGTCCTCCTCCCCGGCTTTGGTCAAAACGGAGCTTCGCGTGAACGTCCGATCGAACTCCTCCCGGATCAATCGCCTGACGCGTTGTGCTTGTAAGAAGTAATTATCGAATGCTTCAGCTGTCAGAGCGTAGGTCCCTAATAAGAGACGTTTTTGAACTTCTTTCCCGAACCCGGAGGATCTTGAGGATGCATATAGACGGGAATTCGATACGCCATGTCCGGTAACGGAAGGTGGTGCTGAGCGTGTACCGAAGCGTATCCCATCGAATCGTGCTAGGTTGGAAGACGCCTCGGCGGAGGCGAGGACGTAGTACGCGCTCAAGGCCGAGGGGGTCCAAGGAAGGGAGATGCTGCGCAGAATTGCACCCCTGTTCTGCAGAGATTGAAGTGCTCGACGTAGAGGAGGTAGAACGGAGGGGGATAGCTCGGAGAGGAAGTATTCCTGAAGAAGAGGGGCGGAATAGAGTCAGTGCGGAAGTTTCGGTGAGGAGTGGGGGGGGGGTTCTTACGGCGGGTACTCCGATCCGTAGGCCTGTTAGATCACCTTCTTTCCATCGTGATGGTAAGGAGTTCGTTCGGTCGGTGATGCGCAGTCGGACGTCTTGGGGTACGGATGTGGGATCTTTAGGGTCGTGAGCTTGGAGGACGTCTATACCGCGGAACAAACAAGATTTTTCATTTTCAATAGCGCCTCGAGCGACTCGGACCAATCCATCACTGTCAACGGCCTCACCATACGTCGTCCGTACACCATCAACCTCCTTGCCCATGATTCCAACACAATCGAGGCTACTGGCATACGCAATCATGCCCCATCTTGACAGGAGTCCATACGAAGGTTTGAAGCCGAGAACGCCGCAGTAGGCTGCGGGGAGTCGAGTCGACCCTCCTGTGTCGGAGGCGAGGGCTCTGTGGGGAGCAAGGAGGGGCTTAGCAGGTATGAAGTAGCTTAGTATCCCCTAGGGATATGGCTTACGTCCGGGCTATCCCGGCCGCCACTGCTGCGGCTGAACCTCCCGAACTGCCTCCTGCTGCCCGAGCTGCTGTCCCCGTCGCCGAGCTGGTATCGGGGCCGGACGGATTGAGCGTCGGGCCGAAATGCGAATGGATGTTGGCCGAGCTGCGGGTACCAAGCATGAGTGACCAGGTGTGGATGCCCCAGTAGAGTGTCGTGTGGTCGTCCTCACCCCATCCCAAATTCGTCCATGTTGGCTTTCCCAAGAATCAAGCCCCCCTGCGCCTTGAGCCGACTCACGACCGTCGCCTCGATAGGGGAATCATAGTCTGTACACGATAAGACGAGAGCCCCATGCTTCAGTACGCATCCCAAGCCCGTGTGATCGAGCCTTCCTTTGAACGAACGTTGGAGGAAACGACTCGAAGCGGTGGTGGGAAATTCGCGCGTGCAGAAGAGGTCTTTCACCGCGATGGCGTGGCCGTGAAGTTTTCCTTGTCGAGGAAGGGATTGAAATGCTCGAGTCGCATCTAGGGTGGGGCCACGGAAAAGTCAGTGATGGGCAGGCAAGCAAGAAAGTGTCTGATTCGTGTGGAAGCCGAGGGACCTTTGAGCGAGAGCAAGGACGTATAAGCGCGCCAGGTTGGGTTCGTCCGATGGGCTAGTTCGACAAGTTGCGCTAGTTCACGTGGGAGGGCCATGGGCGTAGATACTGGTGGGTCCAAAGTGCTAGCGGCGGAAGGGGCGAAACGAGGACGATGGTGCGCGAGGTGCGCAGAGTCGAAGGTCACGTGCTCGGGAACGGAAGCTGCTCGTTGAAGCCGACCGCTCAGTGCTTACTCTGCTTCGAGTCGCCCCCGCCAAGAAAGGGGATACGGGTGTGTAGATCCGAATCGCATCCAAAACATCGAAAATAAAGACGGAGTCTGCCATGAATTTCATGGTCCCCAGCAACGAGGTCCGCACGGACTCGGGATCGGGATGACTTTGCAAAGAAAAAACAGAAACAACACGGAGGCTGTTTTTAGCACCCTTTGCTTAGAGTGCACAGTATGACAACTCCCCCACATAAAGTAAAGGAAGTAGAGTACATCGCAGATGGGTGAATGATGGCTGCAGTGGACACACTCACGGAGCGGGACTCCGAACTCGGATCCGGAGCTGCGATGAAAAGCTCGGCGCACTCACTGCAGCATGACGTCGTGCGCGCTGCCTGTTCGGGATGAGAACGCTGGCGCCCACGGGCAGGCGATGGACGATCTGAGCGGAGCGGCTCTTCTCGTTCTTGTATCGTGCTGAGTGCTGACTGCCCAGCCTTGATCCGCTCTTGGCTCGTGCGGCGTGCGTGCTTCCCTCTCCCTTGCTCGCTCAGCATGGTCAACAACACGACCAAGTATGGCTCGTCCCAGTCGTCGTCGGCACCGATCCGACAGGCCAAAGAGTCGATCGAGTCGGGCTCGGACGAGCGCCTGACCGTGTACGCCGTCACGCTCCAGGACGACGGATCACCTTCCAAAGCCAAGACGGTTAGTCCGTACAATCGAATAGGTTCTTCCACGCATAGCTGACAGCTTGTCCTCTCTTTACTCGCTCTCGCTGCCCCCCCGGGATGCGTTCTCCCTGCGCGATGCTGCGCTGATCGGATCGCCCGGATCGTCATCGATACCATCGATACCCGATCGCGCTTGCCCCCTCTCGGCCCGCGCTCTGCCTCCGCCCCGCTCTCGGCCTTTCCTCGACCTCGTCCACCACCGCAGCTCCTGCGCTTGCCCCCACCCGTAGCACCCTACATCCTGCGCATCTACATCGAGGCCGGCACCTCCGCCTCGCGCAATGGCTCGCTCTACACCAACTTCCCCATCGACGGATCCCAGTACGAGAGGACAAAGCTTCACCAGACAAAGTAGGTCCCAGTTCAGACGTTACACCCGATCCATACTCATCTTGGGGCACCTTTCGATCGCGACAGGCTGCCGCAAGACTTTTCAAAGCCGTTCGGCATTGATCTCGAGGTTAGTCTTGGATAGCAAGTTTTTCGTGTTGCGCGAGACCGAGACACAAAACTGACCTTCTTAGTGGGCCCTCAGATCGCTACCGCTGGTGCCTTCGAGTACCACGTCGAATACGATGGCGACGCTGGACGAGTCAAAGCCGAGTCGGGCTACTTTATCGTCGAGCCCATCCTCACCATCCCCGCCCGCTCCTCGATCCTCTCCAAAGAGTTGACCGTCCTCCCCCCCGGCAAAGGTGGCGTCATTTCCAAAGAACAGGTCCACCTCCCTCTCGACGGACTTGTCATCCAGTCGATCGTGTCCAAGTTCATGGGCACCTTGGAGGATTGGGTCCCCCACCTCGACGTCATGCGCGACCGAGGCTACAACCTCTTGCACTACATCCCCCTGCAACAACGCGGCAAATCCGACAGTCCTTATTCGATCTACGACCAACTCGAACTCGCCGACGATCTGTTTGTCGCGAAGGGATTGACGAGGGAGCAAAAGAATCAGGAGATGTCCCAATGGCTCGGTCGGATCAAGAGTGAATGGGGCATCTTGGGTATGATCGATGTTGTGCTGAACCACACCGCCAACAACTCGCCCTGGCTCGAGGAGCACCCGGAAGCTGGTAAGTCTGACAGATGCGGTTTTGACGCACAATATCGACGAGCTTATGGCTGAACCAATTCACGTTGTTTCTTCCAGGTTTCAACGCCGTCAACTCGCCTCATCTTGAAGCTGCGGTCGAACTTGACACAGCGTTGATCACCTTCTCCGAATCTCTGGAACGACGAGGTCTCCCCACCGAGCTCAAGTCCCCTGGCGATCTCGACGCGATCATGGTCGTTCTGGAGGGAGAAATGCTACCTTCGTTGAAGTTGTACGAGTACTACGCCATCCATGTTGAGCGAGAAGTTGCTGCCTTCACCTCGGCCTGGTCCGCTTCTAAAGCGGACTCGAACGGAACGTCTTCGCATCTCGGCGAGATGTCGCCCAAGGAGTTGGCGGAGAACTTCATCAAAAAGTGCTTGCCCAAGAACTGGAACCAACTCGGCCCGCGATACCACGTCAAGGTCGATCAAGATGCCTCGATCACCTTCATCGCTGCTCTGACGGGTGCCAAGCCTGGATCGGATACGGCCGAGCAAGCCAGCAAGGAATTGCAACGCGTGCTCGACATCGTCAACGTGTCGCGATACGAACAATACGACGACGACCGCAAGGCGATCCTGACCAACACCCGCAGCCGCATCCGTTACACCCGCATCGATGCCGATGGACCCAAGTATGGCAAGATCTCCAAAAAGTCGCCGCTGGTCGAGCCCTTGTTCACGCGCTTGCCCAAGTCCAAGGCGACGGACAAGCACGACCCCAAGTCCCTCGCTCTGGCCAACAACGGATGGATCTGGGATGCTGATCCGCTGCAAAACTTTGCCGGGCCCGAGTCGAGGACCTACATCCGTCGAGATCTGATCGTGTGGGGTGACTGCGTCAAGCTCAGCTATGGCTCCGGACCGGAGGACAACCCTTGGTTGTGGAAGCACATGACCGAGTACTCCGAGACGCTCGCCAGTCTGTTCCATGGCTTCCGTCTCGACAACGCGCACTCGACCCCGATCCACGTCGGCGAGTACTTGCTCGATGCGGCTCGACGCGTCAATCCCAACCTCTACGTCTGCGCCGAGCTCTTCACGGGCTCGCAGGAGCTCGATTTTCACTTCGTCTGCCGACTTGGGTTGAGCAGTTTGACGCGCGAGGCGATGAATTCGAACAACCCCAAGGAAGAGAGTGGGTTGCTGTACTCGTACGGTCTCGGGAAACCAATCGGATCGATGGACGGCGATTGCCTGACCGTCCAATCCGAAGTCGAGTACAAGGGCAAGACGAGAAAGTGCAGCATCGTTCCCCTGGCCGGATCGGTGCCTCATGCTTTCTTGATGGATTGCACGCACGACAACGAGATGCCTCTGTCGAAGCGAACGGCCGAGGATGCCTTGCCGACGGGTGCGCTCGTCACTTTCGCCCGTGCCGCCATTGGGTCGACCCGAGGTTTCGACGACCTTTACCCCGATCACCTCGATGTTGTGACCGACAGTCGCCACTACGAATTGGCCGGCTGGGATGCCGGTATCGGTCACATCAAGCGCGTTCTGAACCACCTCCACGCCGAAACCGTCTTGGACGAAGCTGTCGAGGGTCACTTCAGTCAAGAGGGTGATTACATCACATGCCATCGCGTCAACCCCGTCACGCACAAGGGGTACCTCCTCATCACTCGCACCGCCTTTTCCAAGTCGCACGACAAGTCACGTGGCTACGTCTCCCCTATGCGCCTCGACGGCACTAACGTCAAGTATATCACGGGTGCGACGATTAACATCAAGTCGGAAAAGGCGCGCGATACGGAGACGACCTTGCGAGGACTCGACGCTGAAGTTACCGAGATCAAGGACGTGCCTGTCGCGAGCAAGAGGGACGAAGCGACGGGGCACTCGTACTCGGAAATTGTTGTGCCAGATACGTTCCCTCCTGGGTCGGTGTTATTGTTCGCCACGTGGATGGAAGGCCTTCCGGCAGATCTGGATGAGCAATGTGCCGCGGGCGTCGTCGAGGCTTTCGACGAGCTCGATCTCGTGGACCTCAATTCCGTGCTTTACAGGGCTGATGGAGAAGAGCGAGATGCCGTGGGCGGTGATGGTGTCTACACCGTCCCTGGGATGGCTCCTTTGGTGTACTGCGGTCTTCAAGGGTGGATGCATCCCCTCAAACACATCATGGCAACGAACGATCTTGGCCACCCGCTTTGCGCACACCTGCGGCAGGGCACGTGGGCGCTCGACTATGTTCACGCCAGGCTCGAGAAACAACAAGTCGACCAATTGCCCCGACTTGCAAAGCCTGCCGCTTGGTTCAAGAAGCGCTTCGAACTCATCAAAAAGGTTGTGCCGCCTTTCCTCGTGCCCAAGTACTTTGCGCTCGTTATCAACGTCGCGTACAAAGCCGCACGCGATCGCGCCATGGCTCAATTCTCGCCTCTCGTTAGGGAAGGCACGAGCTTTACTGCTGCACTCGCGCTCACCTCGGTGCAGATGCTGGGTCAGGTCCGATCGGCGAGCCTGAACCCGTTCAAGACGACGCCTTCCCTTGCCGCTGGACTGCCTCATTTCACTGCAGGTTGGGCGCGTACGTGGGGTCGAGACGTCTTCATCTCCCTGCGTGGTCTGTTCCTTGTCACGGGTCAATTCGCCCAGGCGCGCGAACACATCCTCGCCTTCTCCTCCGTCGTCAAACACGGTCTCGTACCGAACTTGCTCGACAGCGGCAAGACCCCTCGTTACAATTGCCGCGATGGACCTTGGTTCATGTTGCAAAACATCCAGGACTACGTCGAGATGGCACCAAACGGCCTCGACTTGCTCAAGGATACCGTCAAGCGTCGTTTCCCCCTCGATGACACCTGGGTGCCTCATGATGATGCCCGAGCGTACGCCGTCGAATCGACTATCGCCGATGTCGTACAAGAGATTTTGCAACGGCATGCTCAGGGGATCCATTTCCGAGAGTACAACGCGGGACCTAATTTGGATATGCAGATGAGCGATCAAGGGTTCAATATCGATATTGACGTCGATTGGAAGACGGGGATCTTGTATGGAGGCAATGCTTTCAATTGCGGAACATGGCAAGACAAGATGGTGAGATTTTTTTGCATCTTCGTGTCGAATTCAATCACTGACGACGTCATGCTGTATCTTCAAACAGGGTGAGAGTGCCAAGACGGGTAACAAGGGCCTGCCCGGAACGCCGCGCGATGGTGCCCCTGTCGAGATCATTGGTCTGCTCAAATCCGCCCTCCGTTGGGTCGCCGAGCTCTCCAAGGCGGGCAAGTTCCCTCACAAGGGCGTCGAAGCGACGCTCGACGGGAAGAAGCGAGTTATCCCTTACTCTGAATGGGCCGACCTCATCCAATCCAACTTTGAGCGTCTGTTCTACGTCCCCGCGAACGGGTCCGACGACTCCAAGTACGCCATCAAGACCGACTTGATCGGTCGCCGCGGGATCTACAAGGACGTCGTTGGTTCGACGGGCGAGAGGTTCGATTACCAATTGAGGGGCAACTTCCCCATCGCCATGTCCGTCGCGCCTGAACTGTTCGATCCTGAACACGCCTTGGGGGCGTTGAAGATTGCGGAGAAGGTCTTGTTGGGTCCTTTGGGCGTCAAGACCTTGGACCCTGCTGATCCGGATTACCGAGGTGAGTCGTCAACATTGTTTGCATCTCGACCAACGCTGCGTACTGACGTGGTGGCCGTTCCGGCTCATAGGTTACTACGACAACAGCAACGACGGCGACGATCGCTCCATCGCAAAGGGGTGGAACTACCACCAAGGACCCGAATGGGTCTGGCCCATCGGTTTCTTCCTCCGCGCTTACCTCATCTACGACACCCGAGTCGGAAAAGGGAAGCAGGACCCCAAGTTGACCTACCATCACATCTACCAAATCCTCGCCAAGCATCGTCAGCATATTCGCGATGATGCGTGGGCAGGGTTGCCCGAGTTGACGAATGAGGGCGGGAACTATTGTCATGATAGTTGTCGTACGCAGGCGTGGTCGACGTCGACTATCTTGGATGTCTTGGATGATATCAGACGTCGATGAGGAATCGAGTCATAGAAATGGGTTGGGTACAGGCCCGAAAAGCGAATGAGGATACCGGTGTAGCCATGTCCAAAAGCAATAATCCTGGGTAACGTGTAGTGTTTGAATCTCTTCTAGAGCGTTGTGTTACGTGAAACATTATTACAAAGCGTACATCAGCTACCGAGCACATGATAATTGGCGGCGAACCCGAAAGACACCCGTCACCACTTCTTGACGGCTTCGATCCCACCATCGTGCCTCTCCAAATCCTTCTTCCACATATCACTCTGCCCCCACTTCCCAATCAGCCTCTTGACCTCCATCTTCTGTTCCTTCAAATGCCTCTCCAACCCACCATCCTCCCGGTCGCCGTAAACCCCACCAAACATTTCCTCCCAAGCAGGCTTCTTCTCCTTATCCGCCCCCGCGTAAGCTCTCAAAATGCTCTTCCTCTGTTCGACCTTGGTCGCTTCTTCCAATTCGGAGGACCAGAGGTTCCTCGTTTCAAGGTAGGAACGGAGACGGAACAAGGGGGAATCAAGTTTCTTGATGCTGGAGACGTCGTCGGTCGAACGGTAGGCGCTCGAATCGTCCGAGGTCGAGTGGTGGCCAACGCGGTAACTCATAGCCTTTCGAGGTAGGGAGGAGGGGAGGGTCAGTAGGCTTGATAGGAAGACCCAGTGTGATTTTAAGACAGCTTGACTTGACTCACTTCGACGAGAACCGGATTTTGACCTTCGACTGCACGTCGTCGTGCTTCTTTCGAAGCGAGGTAGACCGCCAAAGGATCATTGCCATCGACTGTTCGAGAGTGGAAGAGGTCCCGATCGCGTCAGTTCGATTCGTGAAACCTCAAGCGCGAGATCCGGCACGCTCACCTCGCACAGTTTCGATCCCGTACCCCGGTCCTCGGGCTGCTATGCCGTCGCCTTTGTACTGCTGAGCTGCCGGCGTAGAGATGGCAAAACCGTTGTTCTGCGAGCGCACCGATATTGCTCGAGATCAGTTCTCCGGCCCCCCTCACTTGAAGCAACCGGGATCGGAGACGAACCCTGACGAAGAAGACGACCGGTCCACCCAAGACACTGGCCATATTGAACCCAGCATGAAAATCGCCTTCACTCGTCGCGCCCTCACCCATATAACAAATGACGCAATCCCCCTTTCGTTCGGGAGAGAGCTTCAAGCTGTACGCCGCTCCGGCAGCTTGAGGGATTTGGGTGCCCAACGGGGAGGAAATGGTGTGGAAGTGGTGCGTGGGGGATCCGTAGTGGACGGGCATTTGACGTCCTTTCGAGGCTTTGTCGGATACGGTCGAAAACACTTGGGCCATAAGGTCCGAGAGACTGTGCCAAGAGAATGGGAGAGAAGGGGAAAATTTAGTTCTTGTCCGGGGTCTGAGCCAACGGAGTGCACGTACGGATAGTCTCGCCATACGAGTACGCCGACCTCTGTGAATTGGATCAAAAGATCAGATGGCCAGATCGTAGTCTCGGAATGTGCGAGGCGTGAGTCAAGCACGCACCCCGATACTGAGCGAAAACTTCGTCGGTGGGAGACCACGCGGCCGCGGATCCGACGACGGCTCCTTCTTCTCCATACGATGTCACTGCCAGCACAACATAAGTTCGGCTTAGTGGTTTGATGTTGACTTGGATGACCATAGCCCCCAACTGACTGTAGAACGAAATCCTCCCCTGCCGCTGGGACGAAGCAAGGATCGTGTCCTGATACGTAAAAGTCAAAGACTTCAGTCCTCCTTCCTCGTCCAAGAACGCTCACGGCATTCCCCAACTACTCACCAGAGCAGGAAGGAACATCATGGATTTGTACAACTTGACCCAAGTCTCCTCGGGGACCTCCTCGAGTTGCTTCTTCCATTCCTCGGGCACTTCGGGCAGCACGTGACCTTGGCCGTCGAGCAGACGGAAAGCGGGGATCACGCCCGAGCTGTCGGGGGAGGCTACCTTGTCGAGAAAGACGGGCGAGTGGGAGAGGTGCGTTAGAGGGAAGAGGTGCGAGGATCGAGAGGTGGAGAAGGATGCTTTGGTGTATGAGGGCGATACGGACGCGGCCTCACTGCCGGCATCGCTCCGTCGAGCGGCAGTGCGGGGTGCTTGCGGTGTCGCTCGTGCGACCGAGGCCAGCACACGGCCCTGACTTGCTCGAGACAGCATCTGGGATGTTGGCGGGGGGTGTGGATGGAAGGGCGATAGAGCGGGCGGAGGGCGACGAGAGGCGGGAGGCAAGAGGCAAGCAGTGAAGAGCCGACAGCGTGGTCGGACCTGCCGAGCGTCTGCCGACGACTGCCGCCAGCTGCCTCCCCACCCTGCCCTGCTAGGCTTCGGCTCGGCACAGCTTCCGTCGGTCCGCCCGGCGGCGCACTCGAAATTACTCCATTCTCTCTCTCTCTCGCTCTCCGTCCCTCCTCGATTGTGCCTAGCCTTCAACACTCTGAGATAGGAAGGGTGGTTGGGTGCTCACATTTTCATATCACATTTTTGGTGGTTCGGTCGATGCGCTGGCAGTGAACGTCCTTTCCGACCGCTGTTGCCCATTGAACGTTGAGCCAGGGCCAGAACTGTTACTTTCGTGCCTTTGTGAGATCTGATCTGAATCGTACACCGTCGTCCCCGAGACCAGCAGGTGAGCAATTTATTCCAACAACACGATGTAGTCGATGCGTGACCAGGAATCAATCTTCCGATTAGCGGCCTGCATTCGGGTGACGATATAGGTGCCGGATCGCGTCGACTATAGCGTCAAGCAGCGGGCTGGTGAGAGTACGCCAGGCGATGGAGGAAGACCCGGACCCGTCCCTCTGCAGAAACATATTTTAGATCTACTGTTACATTGGGAAAGTCTTTCAAGACTCCAGCGATGATTCTAATGGTCGTATCGGGCTTTCGGTTGAGTGAGGACGTGCTGAAGTGGGCCTTGCGTTCCATCGGGATCACGGGGGCGTCTTTGAGATCAAAGACAGGAGGCTGATGCAGGGCTTTGGTTTTCATTTGGCTGGCTCAAAGCTACGCGTTCTGCCACGTGGTATGAGGAAAACTTTGGTTTTCAAATGATGTAAGACCATCCCAATTTGACTTAGGCAACGAACGTCGTGGTCGAAACTTGCGCTGTCAGAAGGTCTACCGCCGTCTGGGCAGTCGGACCAAATGAAAGCACAGCTGGCGCAGTCATTCATTCATCTTGAAATTGTACTGGACTGGGTGGAGAATAAAGTGGAATATCTATTGCAATGCTCAGAACTAGCAACGAACAACAATCAACAAGCCCATCGCATACGGTGGTGAAGTCAGAGCAAGGGAATTAGTCGCTCAATCTCCGAGATGATAGCTTCGTGGGACATCGTCCCGGACGGACCCCACAACTCCCCCAGCTTGGCCTCTTCCGCAGCCACCTCGAAATTATTGAACTGGTTATCAAGACCACAATGGTGTCGCAAGATATCGACCAGTTGCTTGATGTTCGTCCATCGATGTGCGCAGCCTTCGAGTACAGATCTGTATGCCCGGTCCTTGCGAAGCCTATCTTTGAGTTCATAGACTACGTGCGCTTCTGGCCGATTCCAGTCCCCCCAGATAATCTGACCCTTTGGCGTCATGACAAGCTCTTCATTGTTGCCCTGGTAAGGCTCGCGGAACGAAGATTCCATCACGACGTAGAAGAGCGACTCGATGTCGTGCCACCGTTCGTGGACGACACCGAGTGGCTCGTTCGGTTGGGCGAGGATCGAGCAGGCGAGGTAGGGCCAGGTGCCCTGTCAGACGTCGTATAGTCCAAAGGTTAGTGCTGGTCAGAAAGTTTATTCGGGGGAACACACAGAGGGGAGGACGCACGGATCGTATTCTATGGTGCAGCTCGGTGCAAGGTCGATCATGCGGGACGGCGAGGTGATAATCGATGAGGGTGCCAACACCGTCGCGGTCGATGACGGCGTTATCGTACGATATATCCCGGTGGATATACCCCAGCGTGTAGAGGTTTCGGTGTCCTGCATTGTCATGGGAATGGGCGTGTCGGCTAGGGAGCGCAAACGCAAGGCCGCCCAGTCGATCCCCGTGCTCACCTTTGACGACTCCAAGTACGGCCTGGGCGAGTTCCTTGGTCGTGGTCGCCGTGTTGAGGGGTCGATAGCACTGTTGGTGGAAGACTACCTCGAGTGCCCGGGGCTCAATATCATCGAAGCTTTCATCGTCGCCGAAGAGGGCCGGAAGCGTGCGCAAGTCGCCCCGGTAGATGCCGGCGCTAAGGCTTAGTCCCTCGGTGTCGGCACGCAACGCGGCGTGCATCTTGCGACGTAGTGCCATGACATCGCCGAGGAAGGACTGTTCTGCCCATGCGACGGTCATAGCGTACTCGGCCGCAGGGGTAGGCGAGGTCGACGTGATCGGGGTCATCGACGTGGGGTCCACAGGCGCGTGTCGTGCGGTGGCATGGAACGCGGAGGTGGTGAGACCAGGGCAGTTTCGGCGTTGAATGAGGAGCTCCTGGATCTCGAGATCTCGACCAAGCTCGGACTCGAAGTCGTGAGCGCGGGGTGGGAGAAGCTTGTCCGAGACGACAAAACTTCCGCAAACGTCGTCGACCTCGTTCGTCGAGGCCAGCATCCCGAGCCCGTCGTCGTCGATTTCGATGGGGCGTGACAGCACGCGCCGAAGCAGCACTGCTTCCTCGTCGCACTTGTGGGCGTTCGTTGTGAACGTCCAACTTGCATTGACGAGGTAGGCTTGAAGCAAGTCCCCGCAAAGGGTGACCCCGATCGCAGGAGCGAGGAGCGCGGTCGTACGGATCATATGCAGCCGCGTAATCCTTTGCTTCTGCCGTGCTGAGCGTGATTGAGTGGCTCCCGTCAACGCAGCCGATGCTGACTTCGTCTTCGAGTGCGCCGCGGACTTCGGCCAGTCGATGACGCGAAAGTTGCGATCCCGAATGAATTCTCGTTTTTCTCACAGCGATCACTCGATATGCGAGCGCACGAGAGCTCTGAGCGCGCGTCAGAAATATGTTTCGGAAAAAAGGTACGGTACGGTGAAGGCTATCAAAACGTTGAAATAAGCTCCCTTGACTTCTTGTGGCATGACGGAACGAACTGCCGGTTGAGAGGGTTCGAGCAGGGTGACGAACAATTCCTCAAGCAGCGAGGGAGCCTCTATTAAAGTCATCGGCTGTCGCTAAGTGTGAGCTGGACGTCGACGTTGACCCCACTTGTCTGAGGGCATCGAGTGGAAGTTGCTGAATTCCCCAGTTCGACTTCTAATGCCTTAGGTGACGTGGTCGCCAACGACAAAGGGCACTCTGTCTTCTCCGTCCCTCCAATTTACACGCATTCAATATTGCAAGCTTTCTATCTTCCATACAAGATGTCTAGAAGTTGACCTCTACAAGCCCTCAGTCTCGTTGATCCTATAGACCAACTTCTCACCCCTGACCTCGCCTTCCTGCAACCTCCTCAGTCCTTCCTTAACCCCGCCTAACCCGCCAGGTACGATCGTGACCTTCATCGGCTTGAACGACCCCTCCTCGACCCACCTGCCGACTTTGTCAAAGTACTCTTCCGCTAACGCTTCGGAATCACCGCCATGAGCCGTACCGACGAGCGTTCGGACCGTTTCGACGCCCTTCTCCTTGATCTCGTCAAGGACCTTGTTGTCGTACGTCAGAGTGTAGGTGGCTTTGGCGCCGGATCGACCTTGGAACGCCTCGGCGATCGCTTCGAGCGTGCCGTTCTCGGACACGACGTCGAAAGCGTAGTGGAGTTGTCCGTCATACGCTTTGCGGATTTCGGAGACGAGGTCTTCGTGAGACTTGTTGCGGTAATCGAGGATCTCGTCCACGCCCAATGAAGAGAGGAGCGGCGCTGACGAGCCGGCAACTGCGACGACGTAGAGTCCAGACATCTGACAGATAGAAGTAGAAGTATCAACATCTCTGCCTCCATCAGTCCTCCAGCACGAGACCCACGAATCAATGCAACGAACCTTGGCCAGCTGGATGGCAAAGTAACCGACCGTGGTCGCCCCACCCCAAATGAGTAAACCCTCCTTCTTACTTCCCTCCTTTTTTTGACCGGGTTGAGGCAGACCCAAGCGTTGATACACTCCGACGACGGCGGTCATGTAGGCGAGGGTCAGAGTCGAACCGTCCTCGAACGAGGTTTCCAGTCCGAGATGAAAAGTCGTGTGAGAAGGCGCGATCGAGTATTGCTGGTACGCTCCCGTGCGGTCTCCACCTCGCATCTTGGTGAAGGCTGCAACCTGTGGCGATGGGTGAACGATATTGTCGTGTAAGGAGGGGTCAGCTGTCTAGTTCGGATCGTCGAGCTAGATTTGGGGCGAGGGACGATTTTGGGGCACCACATGCTCGACCCGACCAAAGGGGAATACAGGTATCGCGGATCCCTTTCAGTGAATACACCTTACCTTATCACCAACTTTGAACTTTGTGACGCCCTCTCCGACCTGTTCGACGTAACCGGCTACGTCATTGCCTTCGACGGCGGCATAGTCGGGGATGTAGTACGGCAGCTTCCAGTCCTTCGGGTTAGAGGCCACAGCGACGTCTGCCAGATGAGATGGTCAGATTAGCTGTCTATGCAGGTCTCTCCTCTCTCGATCGCCGAAGCCCCTGTCTGTGCTCGGCCACGGCTCCGAGGTGACGCCATATGTCGCGAGCTTCCCAAGTACTGCTTAGTCAGTGCTGACTCACTCTTGATGAGCACTTCTCCCTTCTCCGGCGAAGGCACAGGTAGATCTTTGATGATCCTGTCCGTCTTTCCGATCCAGACGCTTTTCTGAGTCTTGGGAGTCATGATGGTCCGTGAAGGGACGATGAGGGCGGTTCAAGAGGAAGAGTGAAGACGTGTCAGCGTGTCAGCGTGTCACTGGCGCCGGGCCCGCCGGTCCACGCCAGGGCTGGCGCCCGACGTCCGACAAGTGGGGGCGGGGACCGCAAGTGTCACAGCGGCGCCGAACAGATGGCTTGGCGCCGGACTCGACTATTGCGATATCATATATGCTATATCTTCCCAAGCGACAATTCGTTCCATAATTAAAATGGCCAGCGGGAGACAGAGAACGGAACAACACTAGCATTCACAAGATCCGCTGGTAACCCTATACTACTTGCAACTTCGCCCTTGAATATTCTTGAATTACGCAGGGACGTGGGCGCACAGCGCCCGCGAACCTAGTAACCCTATCCGTAAATGTATCGAAATAAAAGAAGACAGGGTGAGGGACAGACTCAGAAAGGTACCTTGCGTCCGCCAATCCGAAAGCCCGCGACGTCTAGTTGAATTTGCCGGACGTCGCATTGTACGACGAAGGCGAAGGGAAGGTGAAGCCTGAGAAGGAAGGATGGGAAAGAAACGGCGGTTAGATCAGCCCGCACAACGTCTTACTTTCGTACGGCTTGCTGCAACTTACCAGTATCGACCTTGGTGAAAGGTGTCTTGACGGCGCCAGCATGGTACGAGTTTATGATGGACTGAACACTGGCGTAGGTGCCCGCACCGAAGAAGTAGATACCCGTAATGAGGATTACAATGTTGACGACGAATTCGATCTTGCGACCCGTCGTCTCGGTGTAGCGGCCGCGGTAGAGTTGGAACCAGCACAACGCCCAGAGGATGTAACCGAACCACGAGTCGAAGAGCGACGAAATGAGCGCGAGCAAGTCGTTGAAAAAGGGGATGGCTTGACCGATGATGAAGGAGATGATCCAACCAGCGGTGACGACGGCGAACCATGTCGACCATCCCAGAACGGTGTGCTGCGTGCGATGCCTCGAGCCTTCACGGAAGATTTGGTAGAACACGGCCTTGCTCGTGACGAGCGAGTACAGCACGCCGACGATGACGATGGTCGGCAAGGTAAACCCAGCCGCGACCTTGCCGTATTTGGCGATCAAGGAACCATAGCCAGGGGCAGTCGAGTATTGTCCAGCGTAGAAGTAGACCAAAGCACCGGTGAGGGTGAAAAGAATGAACTCGAATAGCATCGAGACGGCGAGGGCCTTGGGGAAGTCCTCGGGCTTCTCCATATCACCAACGAACGAAGGGATGAGCGCATGTCCAATCCAGGTGTAGACGATGTTGAGCAACGCGTTCATGCCTTGAATGAAAGAGGTGCCCTTGGGGGCCCAGACGGTGTAGGTGACGTCAGTGCCGAGCGAAGGCCAGTAATTGGGGTGGGGCTGGACACCATGGCCGGCAATCGTAATAATGACGCAGATGAACATGGTGAAAGCCGCGAGGGTGCCGAGGTAGCTGAAAGACACGGGACACGGTATGTCTCGATAGTAAGCAAACAGGTCGACAATCACGCCGCTGCATGTCAAAAACTGACCTCATGTGCTTAAATTCGCGAATGTAAGAAGGAATCAGCATGATGAGACCCATCATGCACGCCCAGAACAGCGTCGTCTCGGTTCCACCACGGACTGGACGGTTCAGCAAGGCAGACACTCCTGTCAGCTTCAAGGCGGAGATTCGACCGACGAAATGGTGTACGCACTGGATTGAATCGCGGTCGCACCAGCGTTAACGTGCAAGCCCATGATAGCCCTGTAGCTCGATAATAATCGTGATTAGCGTTGAACTCTTGCCATGGTCGAAGAGCCGACGAGCACGCACCAGTTGTTCAAGGCCAAACCGACGAAAGCGGCGAACCCTGCAGAAACAGATACGCCAGACGTTCAGCGAAGTAGTCGCAAAAAGAAAAAAAAGTCGTCTCGCTCCTTCCCCACTTACAAGCGATCTTGGACCCAGTCAAAACGTAAGCGGCATCCTGGAAGAACGCAACAAGCCAAGGGTCAGCCGATTGCACTATGGCCGTCGGCGTAAGCTGAGGTCAGGCGCAAACTTGCGCAAATATCCCGGATCTCGGGATGCTTGAGGCAGTACCGCCACAAGACGTGCGAGGTGTAGTAAGTGGAGACCTGCGAGGATAAAAATAAAGATAAGTCAGTCACCAAAGAAGATATCGCTCCTCGCCATGTTTCCCGTTCGGTATCGACGTTGTTGGCCGCGACACTAGGCATTCGCCGCCAGCTATGGCCCAACTGTATACTTACGCCGATGATCAGTGTCGAGAGTACACCACCGGCCATGCCGAGGACAAGATATGACGAAGGGAATGCAAGGATGGCCCTAATAGGATACATGTCCGGATTAGCGAATGATCATGATAGGCATACGTTGTGCGACAGAATGATTGACGGCAAACTGCGGACGACGAGGCCACCGGGCAACTTGAGGAGGCCCTCACGCGACTGGTCCGCGCGACTCGACATTTGAGCCACTGCCGAGCGGGTGGACTTCGAGCGAATCCCGAAGACGGCTCCCGGGTCCCAAGGCCTATCGTCGGCTCAGTCAGAAGCGATCACCACTCACAAAACGACGTATTCGGTCAGGAGCAATAAGGTCGCCTCAACCCAGGTCAATTTCCTTTCGCGGATCGCCTGGCTTTCGACGACCGAGGCGCCATCGTCCGTGATGACCGTGGCTTGCTGCTGCTCGATCTTTTGCTTCCGCTCGAGCTCCTCCTTGGACGATGTAGGTGTCAACGACATGCTTTGACTGTGCTTCCGCGCGGGAGAAAATGAAGTTGTAAGAGAGGGTGCCGAACGATTCGATTCGGGAGATGGGTGTAAGCACAAGAGCAAAGGACAGGCAGTTTCGTAACCCGGATGAGCTCATGCAATCATGCCTCGGAGACACAATCTCGATGCCTGATTCGACCAATCAGCCCGCGTGGCTGGCGCTCAACCAATTGGCTCGCGGGTCGCAACTTGCAACCTTACGCCGGGTCCTTTTCTCTTCTCAGTGCGCTCGTCTAAAAGCACTTACACGACAGCAGAGTTGGTTCGGGACGGAGGAACAACGTGGATGGGGAGGAAAAGAAAAGGCTCTGCTACAATAAAGAAAGCAGGCTGAAGAGTTGTTGGGATCGCCACGGACTGCCACGGAGAGCCAGCTGAGATCGGGGCCCAGAACACGAAGCTTGGGCGTGAAAGCAAGCACACGCGAGCGAGCTTTGAAAAGGCGTGATTTGGAATCGGCGCGGGAATGCGGCTTGTCCGGAGCTCATGCGGACGACCGAGCAACTCGAGCGAGCAATTAGCGGACGTCAAGACTGACACCGACGCACGGGCCTCGGCCTCACTCAATTGGGACGCCCTTCCCCATCTCTCTCTTTCTCTCTTTCTCTCTCTTGGTAGGTAGTTTTACTTCGAACTGAAACCCAGTAACGACGTTTAACAAGTATCCTCTACCGCCCCTCACTGTCACGACTTCGATCTACGATCGTCCTCGCGACTCTCTGTAAGGCACGACCCTTACATCTTTTTACTTGTTACACCAGTCGAAACCAACTTCGCTGGAGGACTTCAAGTACATCGAATCGACAGTCAGTGTCAGGGAACTACTTGTAGTCCCTGTATCTGAAGGCCCGAAGAGGGTAGGCCCGAAAGGGATAGAGAAGGCTCTTTCACGAGCGAGTGAATTGCGAAGGGCTTTGCACCTTCCCGATTCGGATCACAAGAACAAAGACCGGTGCAGGATCTCCTCTCAGCACAACAAGTCAACGACGACGAGTTACTTCGCTGGACGAAGTATCGTGTAGTTGTAGTAGGTGGACGAGATTAACCCATCTGCAATCAGTTACAATGTCTTCAGACCATTCCGATATCCAGCTTGCCCAAGACTCGGAGAGTTCGTGGGGGATTCCCACATGCGCAAGCATGCGCAAGGCTCTCCGGGAAATTCGGGACCACAGGTGAAGCCAGGACAGGCGGACGCAACAGCGACACAAATGACAGGCAGTCAGGAACTGGAGGTCAAAGAACAAGCCAACGATGGGCCGGACGCGACACCATCAAAGTCACTGGAAAAACGCTCCTTAGACATGGGAAGCGCCAGTGGCGAGGATTCGGAGGACAGACACTCCGCGGATGAAAAGGAGCTCAAGCACAAGACATTGCAACAGCTTGTAGATGAAGTGAGATAATTCACTGAACTACGCCGTAAGGCCCAAGAGAAATTGGACGTTGTAATGGCCAGTATCGAAGGACTCTGGACTACTGGTACGGATGTCCGTGCGCAAGACAGCGCCGGCGTCGAAGGCAGTCAGACACTTGAGGCTCAGGTGCCCCTGACTGAACTCGATGACAATTCGAGTGAGATGACAGAAACCCCTAAGGCTCGCGTGTTATTACGACCTCGAAGCCTTTCCGACTTGGGAACTACAGACTTGAAGGAGGCTCGTAATCGTGTGGTTGCTATGCAAAATGACCCAAAATCTTTCCCAGGAAGTACGGATGTTAATGTGCATTATGCTAAGCAGCCGTACTCAGATCAAGAAAAGACCTCAAAGGTGCGAATCGAGATTAGAACACCGAAGACTTCGCGCCCACGAGCCAACTCAATTTCGGGGGATGAGCATCAGTCCCCTGAAACAAGGACCGAGCGGAGGGGCCGAGCCACGCAGGCGGCCTTCACACCGAAGGTTGGAGCTCGAGTGGCAGCTCCTCAAGGAGGCGATCCACCGTCGTCTGACGATGATTCGTCCGACGACGAGTTTCGCATTCCATACCATTCACCACCCGTCCCGCAACGAGGTGGTAGTGGTGATCCACCTGATGGAGGCCCTTCGCTTTCCGACAGTGGAGCTCCCGATGTCGGGCCTGAACGACCCGATAGGTGGGGAGGGAACGCGGTGCAATTCCAACTAACTGCACCGCGCCCCAAGATTGAAGCTCCTAAGAAGTACGATGGCACGGACGATCGCCCGGCCACGTTGCGAACTTGGACACGGGACGTAGATGCCTATCTGAGTACGATGGGTATCAATCCCGAGACCTACATCTGTGCCGTATATTCAGATGTGCTTGGATGGAATGGCCAAGGAAATGCATGCAGACTGGAGGCAGGCAATGCGTAGGCCAGAACGTGATGCAAACGTTATTGTGTGCCCGTACCCCTTCAGCAAGGTGATTCGTCGTTTCGAGAAAGAATACGTCTCACCTACTGAGCATCGAGAAGCGGAAACGAAGTGGAACAAAATCTATCAGGAACGACCCGATGGGAGCCTGAAGAGAGTTACCGAAGTTGTCCGCGAGATCAACCAAGTCTCGAAAGATCGCGCAGCAACGAGCGAACACGAGATGACGCGCAAGCTTTACGACTCGCTGCACCCGGGACTGATCCAGAATATACAGTTGCTGCGGGGAGATCCTGTTGTCTAGGTGGTAGGCCATCGGTAACGAGGCGCGGCGCGCGCCCAGGGGCTCGATTGGTTTTAAGGCAGTGGATTAAACTTAGTGTCTGAGTGGATTATATTCTTGCGCGTGGGCCTATGACTTCGCAATGCGGACTCCCTTGTTTAGCTTTTCTTTAATCACTTGTTCCTCAACTATCGGTTCTGACACTGCTGCGTATCGTCCTACCGCTGCCACCTCTATAGGTGGTGCACTTTTACTTCAGGTTATGAGCTCGACGCTCTACGTCGAAACAGGCGATGGGGACGCACCCCCTGCCGATCTGATCTCCTACCACTCGAGATCAGATGTCAACCGAGTACCGATACTCAAGACAGGCAACTACCATGCCTGGGAACGTGGTTTGAAACTTGTTCTGGTCAACCACGACTTATGGGGAATAGTCAGCCTCGGCTTTTCCAAAACCGAAGCCTCCGCCCTGGGACTTGGCCTTCGCACCGGTGCGGGCCCTCGTCTCACAATATTCGATCTGCTCCTGGCGCCCGAACTGCTCACCGCGCGCCAAAAGGCGTTACTTAAACAAGACGCCAAGGCTCAATCCCTTATTTTGAACTACCTCGACTCCGACAACGCTGTCACCGCTCGCACTTGCACGACTGCAAATGAGATGTGGAAGAGTTTACACGACAACCACGTCGGACTGATCTCTGATCAAGTTCGATTTTTAACGGCACAACTTCGCAATCTCCAATTCTCGAAAGGAAAAGAGATCGTGAAGCACTTCACCAGTCTACAAGATCTGTTTACTCGACTCGACGAGCTTGGCCAATCTTTCGATGACATTTACAAGTCGAATCTGATGCTGGACTCGGTCACTCATCCCGCCTGGGCTTCGACTTTGGACAATCTTCGTCGTCCGCTCGCTCCATCGGCGGAAATCATTACCTACACTCGGTCCAAGCTGACTTCGCTCGAATTTCAAGCTCGGTTCTCACCTCGATCTACTCCACCTGTCGACAAACTTTCGGATATTTCGTCTACTACTCTCGCCGCTCGTATTTCGGACGCGAGTCAGGGAAATGGTGGAAAGCGAGGGGGCTCGAAGAAGAACCAAGGACCGAAGCGTAAACCCGACTGTGTCTGTACTGCTTGCGGGGAAAACGGACATTGGTCCATCGACATGAAGTGCCCTCAACACAAACGACACTCCGAATGGAAATCCAAGTCTGGTAGTTCGGCCGTCGATGCAAACGCGGTGACTGAAATGTCAACAAACCATGACCGGGTCGAGAGTGAAGTTTCGCAAAAGTGAACGATCACCGACGAAGTGACGATGAGCGCCAGTATCGCCGATCCACGTGTTTCGGAGCGGGGCGGCATCCGAAGATTCACCGATGGAGTAAATGGTATGGTTTCATTACCGTTCGCACGAACAAGAATCATACGCTCAACATTCAGAAGGTTTATGATCGTTCACTTTTGCGAAACTTCACTCTCGACCCGGTCATGGTCCGTGTAGCCAATGGTTCCCCGGTTCTCTGCAAAGGCTATGGTTCCATTACCGTTCGCACGAACAAGAATCATACGCTCAACATTCAGAAGGTTTATCATCTCCCCGGCGCTGAACAAGGTCTAGTCTCTTTCAAGGCACTCCGTATCGCCGGAGCTAAACTATCGTTCGGAGATGACGGTTCGACTATCAACGTGCATGTTGGCAGTAGCATTGTTGCCAGCACCGAAATCGACACCGATTACAACTTCAACTTCACTGTGGTCCCTGAAGAACCTGTCGATGCTGTCACTCGATCATCGACTAGCGCTTCGCTCTATTCTTGGCACTTGTTTTTCAACCATATTTCGCAACTTTCGCTCCTCGCCCTGCATCGTGCGGGAGCGGTCACCGGCCTTCGCTTGACTGACACAACCGTCGTCGACTGCGAATCGTGCATCCTTACTCGAATGACGGCAACTTCTCATAATCAACAATCCCGGTGGGCAGATCACGTTCTGTATCGCATCTCTATGGATTTGGGATTCGTCGACTATGAAGACTTCCAAGGCCGATCGATCTATCTTGTTATCGTCGATCAGTTCTCAAACGCGAAGTTCACCTATCCGCTTGTCTCCAAGACAGCCGCCGTCGTACTCGAAGCATGGAATTCGTTTATCACCTACGCCGAACGTCTGACTGGTCAAAAGGTCAAGTTTGTTCGTTCCGACAATGGTACTGAGTTTGTCAATCGACTTCTCGGTGATGAGTTCCGTCGTCTTGGTATCACACACGAAACTACCGCACGTTACACCCCGCAACAAAATGGTCAAGCCGAACGAGCTAATCGCACCCTCTTTGATCTCGTTCGTGCAATGCTCAAGTACGCTGGTCTTCCCGGAAAGTACTGGTCTTACGCTCTCGCATCGGCCACGTTTGCTCTCAACCGCTCGCTTCATCCTTCTAAGCGCAAGACACCGTATGAACTCTACACTGGTCACAAGCCCGACGTTTCGCATCTTCGCACCTTCGGTTCTACCGCCTATGCACTACTACCTAGGGCACTTCGCAAGAAGTTGAGCGATCATTCACAAAAGGGCATCTTTCTCGGCTACAGCGGTGAATACAACTATCTCATCCTTGTCGATCGAAACACTACACCCAAGGTCATTATTACTCGAGATGTGACATTTTCGGACATTCCCTCGACCTCGTCTACTCCGATCATTGACATCCAGTCTGATCCTCGCGATTTCGTCGTCGAACATCTTTACGAGTACGAAATGGTTCCTCAGCTTCGACCTGATCAAAACTTTATCGAACTTGAGGACGATGTCCACCTTCCTGTAGCACCTCGCGCAGATGTACCTGGTCCTGCTGTTGCACCTCGCCCAGTAACACCGGTTAGTCCCGCTCCTAGCACTCTAGCTGGAGATGATGATGATCATCCTTCTAGGCCAGTGACACCTGATCCTGGGTCCGATAATGAAGCTGACAATCTTGCTTACCCTAATGATGGCCATGAATATCGTCCTTACAACGTCGGTCGCAATCCGGGTCCTCTAGAAAACATCAACGAGGATAATATCTTGCCCGCTGGTTCCCGCCGTCAACGTCGCCTCGCTGCTTACTCGGTCATCGATACGAATCACATCTATCTCGATCCTCCTGAACTTGTTGCCCGTGTTTCACCCACCAACCTCGCACTAACTCGTACTCATGAAGAAGCTATGGCCTCCATCGAAGCTCCTTTCTGGAAAGCCGCCGAAGCCGCCGAGATTGCGAAATTCGTCGAACTCAAGGTTTTCGCTTCCGCTATTCTTCCAACTGGTATGCGCGCTCATGGTGTTCGTTGGATCTACACGCGTAAAGAAGATGCACAAGGAAATATCACCAAGTACAAGGCTCGTCTCGTTGTTCAAGGCTATTCACAAACGTACGGTGTCGATTTCATCGACAACTTTGCTCCCGTCGCTTCACTTTCTACCATCCTATTCCTCATCGCTATCGCCGCTGCCCAAGGCCTCGTCCTTGAACAGTTCGACTATGATTCAGCCTTTCTCAATGGCACGATGACGGAAGATGTTTATATCAAGGTTCCTGATGGCTGGCCGCTTGCACACAAGCCCGGTTCAGTTCAAAAACGAAGCAAGCTCGTCGTCAATGGTATGCCGCGGTCGATGACCTCATGAAGACTCGTGGCTTCCATCGCTCTACGTCGGACGCTTGTCTCTACATCAAACGCAAAGGTCGTCGGTTCATTTTCGTATCACTTTACGTCGACGATGGACTCGCTGCTTCGAACGACCAACAGTTCCTCAATGATGAACTATCTGCATTCAATTCGGTATACTCGCTTAAACGACTCGGTCCCGTCAAAACTTTCCTCGGCCTAGAGTTCCATCGCACTTCCGAATACATCATGGTACACCAGAGTACGTATGTTCGTGGTCTCCTTGAGACTTATGCGTTCGATTCTGTCTCGAACCGTCCGGTCTCATCTCCTATGGAAGATCGGAACGTCGTCGAATCGAATGAACCTTTCACGGATGTCAAACTTTATCAATCGGCCGTCGGTGCTTTGCAATATGCGGCTCATCGCACTCGTCCGGAGATCGCCAACGCTGTTCGTTCTGTCGCTAAGCACGTCGCTGCGCCTACCATGACGAACTGGATCGCTATCAAACGTATCCTTCGTTATCTCTCTACGTCTGTCGACCTCGGTCTTGTCTTTCGTTTTGGCGCTTCTACCAAGTTCGAGATCTACTCTGATGCGTCTTGGGCCGACGACTGGGACAACGGTAAATCGACCGGCGGCTATGTTGCCATGTGCGCGGGTGGTCCCGTCTCCTGGCAATGCAAACAGCAATCTATCGTCGCTACGTCCACAACCGAGGCTGAAACTCTTGCTGCGTCTGCTGCTTCCAAAGAGGCAGTTGGACTTCGCTCTCTCGCCCTCGAATTGGGCATCGATCAAACCTCGTCGACTGTTCTACATGAAGACAACGAAGCTTGTATCGCTATCGTCCGCAATCCCGCTGATCGTGGTCGCACTCGTCACTGGAACGTGCACCATTTTTACGTACGTGAACGCGTTGAATTCGGTGACATCACCCTTCAATACTGTCCGACCGCGCTCAACACGGCCGACATGTTCACAAAGGCACTGCCTAAAGCACTCTTTCTCAAGCATCGCGCTGGACTTGGTATGGCTTCTCTCGCTACCTCGACCAGGGGGAGTGTTGTCTAGGTGGTAGGCCATCGGTAACGAGGCGCGGCGCGCGCCCAGGGGCTCGATTGGTTTTAAGGCAGTGGATTAAACTTAGTGTCTGAGTGGATTATATTCTTGCGCGTGGGCCTATGCCTTCGCAATGCGGACTCCCTTGTTTAGCTTTTCTTTAATCACTTGTTCCTCAACTATCGGTTCTGACACTGCTGCGTATCGTCCTACCGCTGCCACCTCTATAGGTTAGTTGCAATACTTAATCACTTGTTCCTCAACTATCGGTTCTGACACTGCTGCGTATCGTCCTACCGCTGCCACCTCTATAGGTGGTGCACTTTTACTTCAGATCCCGATCGTGTTACTTGGTCGCGGATGCAACGATTGGCCAAGGAGGCTGAGATCATGTTCAATGTGCAAGAGGCAAGCAAATTGGCGGCGAAGCTACCAGTTGGTCAGCGTATCTCGAACTACGGCTTTGTTTTCCGCTGACTTCGCTGCCTTGCGAAGCATTTTGTTCATCATCGAGCCACTCGTCGCAGCCTCGTAGTTCGAGATACGCTGACCAACTGGTAGCTTCGCCGCCAATTTGCTTGCCTCTTGCACATTGAACATGATCTCAGCCTCCTTGGCCAATTGTTGCAATAGAGCAAGGTATCCAAGTGGGTTGTAGCCGCGTTGACGCTGGTCGTTGTCGATATAGCGTTGCGTGAGGTCTTGCCTTTCGACCTCGAATTGGAGGAGCTCATTGGTTCGGCGACTGAAGTCGCCCCTCTGCTCGATCGCGCGCATGCGGTCGCGCGCCTCTTTTCGCGTGAGGTGATGCTCGTCGTTGCTTTGTTGGTCGGCAACGTCTCGCTGTTGACCAAGACATCCATTGCGTTAGCTGTACTCTTTCCAACGCTGAGATGTCTATCGTTACTCGAACGGACCAGCTTCGCCACAAGCTCTTCCTCCGTCCTAACATGATTATTCGCCAAAAAGGTCGTCAGGAGAGTCCTTTCCCCCCGCTTCTGCGCGCGCCAAAGGAGAGTCATCTCCGGCGAGGACGACTTGAGGTACTCCCGCTTGTTCTGATTACGCAGGAAGACCTTGAACTCGAGATCGCCTTGGTCGGCAAACGCTGCGAGAATGCGTGAGACTTCGCGTACACGCTCGTTTGGCTCCCGGGCCCGGGGAGGTGGCGGAGGCGGCGCTCGGTTCGATTCTTGAATCTGTCGCTCCTCTTCCGTCGCGCGACGCAACGTAGGCAAGGTAGCGGGAAGATTGGTCAAAGTGTTCTGTTCGTCGCCATCTGCCATGTGTGCTCTTGGATTTTCCGACTCGGCTTCGGTCGGCGCGGTCTCCTGCAGCTCTCCTGGCGCTCCGGCTGGGGGTTCGCGGCGGCGGGAGCAAGATCTGCGCTCGCCTCGCCACCTTCGGCGTTGTCACCCCGTACAAATTTGCCTCCGTCCTGGGTGTCACCGCCCGGTTGTCCACGCCGTGCATGGTGGTGTCTTCTTCTTCGGTATATATCTCAAGTCGTCGCCGTTCGTGGCTGACATCTGTTCGCGAGTCACTCCGGGAGAGCCGTCAACAACTTGACTCCGTCGATCGGGAACAATGGCTTCGGGTTGAAAAGACGGTTCGGAAACCGCTCCTGATCATTGGCTACCCACCTGGGTGTATGTTCCTGTTCGCGTATCGAGCGCCGAGCTGTACGTGTACGTCGATGTTGCAGGAGTGTAACCCGTGCACACGAACGGCCCAGCCCAAGGCGCTGTCCACTTTCGCGCGCGGTGCGCAGCGCTCGCAAAGTTCTCGGTCTTCACCAAATAAAGACCGCCTATAGGCGAACGCGAGTCCCCTTTGTTCTCGGCCTTCCGCTTCCGGTTAGCGAAAAAGGCCTGCGTTCTGCGTGCCTTCAGTATCTTGTCACGAGCGCAGTGTGCGCGTGTAACAGCATCCTGTAGTAGTTCTGCAGCCGGCGTTCCTACTGGTGCTTTCGCCAGGAATATTCGTCGGTGGAACCACTCGCGCAAGCTCGTAAGGGCTGAACCCCGTCGTTGCGCTCTTCGTAGAGTTCAATGCATGTACAACAAATGACACTTGGTCGAAAAGGGGATTTTTTTTTTTTTTTTTTTTTTTTGTAGAAACTGTTCATCATATTGCCCCCAATTCCTGTCCCCCCTGATTGGCCTACGGAAAAACTAGATGGAAGTCGACGATGATAACACAAACCGGGGGATGCCTTACAGAACAGCCCTATAAGTAGCCTCTGAGTAGCTAAAACTGTCGAGTTCTAGTTACGACTTGCTTTTAGACTAGCGGTCAAGAACGACAGATTGTATTTTATGCACATCAGAGGCGCATACCTTACAGAGAGTCCCTCCAGGACTCGTGAATTCTCATCAGAGTTTCCGTCGCCGCGGAGCAGAGACAGTGTATTCGAAGCCTGATGCTTGTTCCCACCAGCACTTTAGCGTGCTCCCTTTGTCTCAGAGTCGGCTCGGTGACTACGGCACAGCGGCACCTACGCACCCGGAGGCCGAACTGCATACACTAACCCTCGACCTCATGGGGCCGAGTTAAGATGGCGATCCGTTGGCATTACAGCAAGATTTCCGAATGCAAAGCAGAAAAGAGCAAACGAGGATGAAAACCAAAACCAAAAAAAGGGGAAAAGATGCAATCCTTGATAAATGAAGATAGTTATTAAGAGAGTGCTAAGAGAGACGAGTGTCCGATTGGGACGGGCCGAACGGTAGGGTATGCTTCGTCCTTCACGGAGAGCAATATTTTAGGGTATATAGCTTATTCACTTTAGACCTCTCCGTTTCCTCGCAGAGCCTGAGGCAGGACGACGGACGTCTTCTTGGCCGCGGAGACGCTTAAACGTTCCAACACCGCCGAAGCCTTGGCCTTGCTCGTCCTCCGACCCGATGGGGCGCCCGTACCGGGTGCATTTGCAGAGTTGGCCAACGAATACGCATTTGTACTGGCGATAGAGGCCGCCGCACTTCCTCGTGCACTGGCGGCTCGACTTCCGAGAGAGGATTGAAGATCGACAAGTGAAGGCGCCCGGAGCGATCGACGTTCGGCCATGGAACCTCCGCGATTGAGACCGACGTTGCTGAGATTCGTGACGGAGCGGTTGCCTTGGCCGTACGGTCCTGAACCGAGTGCTCGTCCTGTATTCAGCAGGACTGTCAGTAGTCGGCTGCGTTAGATGAATGAGGACGACACTACGCCAGACTCACCATCGACCAAGATCTCAGGCTGCCAAGGCTGCACCAGTGCGTTCCCCAATCCTTGCCCAGCCGCTTGTTGCAAGTTTAAGCTCGACGCCAGTCCATCAATGACACCCGCCAGGTCGATTTGCGACGAAACAGTAGAAGCTCTTGCAGCGAACTCTCCCGAGGTCGAAGCGCCCAAACGAGGCAGAACCGAAGGGCTCAATGCATACACGGCTTGTGCGGCCAACCGTTGCGTCTCGGTCGCTCCCCAAACTTCTCCGATCGTATGGAATGTTTGGGCGACAAGTTCTCGGCATGCCTGAGTGCGTTCATCGGTTTGGGGAACAATGTGACCATCGGCCTCAGCCGTGGATCCCCACCGCGCGGCACTCTTCTGGAGAGCGATCAACATGGGCACGACGTTGACGACGGCCGTCGCCGATTTGCGCGCAATGAAGGACCGCAGGATCTCGATCAAGGCCGCATAGTCGGCAGCCGAAGCGACGGAGGAGAGCGAATCGGCCACAGCAGACGATGACCTTCTCCTGCGCGATCTCCTCGAACGAACGGAAGCGGCACCCGAGGTCCTTCTCGAGAGAGCCCGTCCATAGTTATTGACAGCGGGCCGCAGTATAGGTGAAAGAGCTAACTCCTGAATCGAGGTGAATAAGGCTCGACAGAACTTGGCAAAGCTCGATGTCGAATCCGTCGCAACGTCCTCCTCGTCTTCGGGGATCGCCAACTCGTTCGCGACGTAGAGCAGGAGCGCTCGCTCATAGTCCGTTCGAGCGATGGCGTCGTTTTGTGTAAGGAGGAACAAGGACCCCATAAAGACCTCGGGGGAGATGCGATTCCGTTTCCCGGCTTCGGCAACGCGCATCTTGGGTCGACCGAAGTCGTCCTTTTGACCGGTTGTCGAGACGGTTCTACTCTTCGTGTCATGACCGTTGACACCGTTCGCTTTGACAGGTACGGCGATCTTGACCGAGTCACTCGACTTGGCTGCTTCAAGCAAGACTTGCTTGAGCGCACCGGAGAGCTGTCGCAAGGCACGGAAGCGCTCGCGTTCGTTGAGGCGTGCTGCGACCCCGGCGCCGTCGCGAACGGATCGGAGTGCCTCGATCAGGTCCGAGACGATGTCATTGACCTGGTCGACGTAGTAAACGTGCGACGAAGCCAATGAAGAGATGGTCGCCAGTAATGGCTTCGTCAGAGGATCCTTGTCACCCCACGGGCACCTCTTGACGACGAGCGACGTCAACTGGTTCAGAACGCCACCAATTCCAAGCCCCACGAGACTTGTAGGACCCCGCAAGATTTGCGCAAGCGTGTAAAGCAGCGCTTCGGATTTCGGTGTCGCGTCGGTGTCGTCGATCTCGACGATCATATCCAACCACCACCCCACCACGGTCGCTCGATATTGAACGGGGCATGCGGCGATGATCGTTTTGCCCAACCAAGTGACGAGTGTACGTTCCTTCCACAGAGCGCCGCCACGAGCTCGATCGAGATAGTTGCCCATCGCGGTCAGCATCGACGAGAGCTGGGCTCCGTGCGACAAATGAGCGAGCGAGCGGAGGATGTCGAGCGCTTCCTTGCCGACCTGACCGCTTGAGGGCTCATTGGACGGTTCGATTTCTCGTACTTTCCGATCGGCCAAGGGTCCGACGTTGACGGTCGAAAACGCGGAGTCGGGATCGTCATCGGCAGAGATGCTGACGAAGGTGAGGTGCGGTGAAACGTTAGTTGGCATCGATTGGAGTCGTACAAAGTTGCTCAAAATCAACCTACTGCTTCGTGAGTTGGTCTGAGGGAAGGTCGATGACGTTGTGCAGCAAAGCCGGTGCGATCTCTTCGACGAGACTGTCATAGTCGGACGAAGCCGAGTATAGAAGCTCGGACGTGACCGTCCCTTTGATAGCCTGCAGTGCGACCAGTCTCGAGCCGCTGTACACCAAAAAGTTTCTTGAGATTGGTCATATATTCACGACTTTAGTAAGATTGAAGCAGCCGCAGTGACTGACCTGGTTTGGTCGCCGGTAAGCTGGGCGAGTGACGAGATGAGCGCCACACAGCGCAGATACAGCTTGCCGGCTTCATCGTTGAGGCTTTGAAAGGGAGCTGTTGAGTAGATCGATACGGCGATGAACTGGATGCACACGGAGAACGAACATGGGCCAAGTCAGTACGGACAATGAGGGACGGGAGCGGGCCGGGACGGGGGGGCGTTTGTGGGGCTGGGGAACACGAGTGAGAGCCACGCGGCAGAACTGACCAATGAGGCTGCCTTTGCCTCGAGCGGCACGTCCCTCTGCTGCGTTTTGTTCCTGGTCAAGCCCAGCTCGACACAGCGAAGAGCATGCGCCACGAAGCACGACAGCTCGTCTCGACATTCGACGACGAGGGCCCTCATCACGTCCAGCGTCACCGCGAGCCCACCGCGGGCCTTGCTGTTGACCCCACCGGACTGGGCTGCACGCGCAATCTTCTCGGCCCGTTCGAGCAGTACGGACGTGACCTTGGGGATCTTCTTGGGACGCCCCGAGGCGTAGAAGGTGAGCTTGCCGAGCGAGTTGGACACCGCGCCGGGCAGCTCGGTCGTCGTGCCCGAGCCGAGGTCGACGGCGTAGCACGCGTCAATCAGCTTGAGGTGGTTCGACTTGAAGAAGGGCGGCATCGTGGTGTGCTATCCGGACAAATGAGCGTTGGAGCGGAGGGTGCGAGGTAGATTGCCAGTCGCGAGTCGTTTTCCGGAACGGTGGGCCTCCAAGCCTCAGCACGTGCAGGCGGCCGCGGGGCAGCGGCAATGACGACGGCGGCACGACCACTGCAGTGGTGGCTCAGACGATGACGCGCTACCGGCAACGACGGCCACGTGTTGCAAACGCTCCGAAAAATCTGGGAGGCGTAATTCGACGAGAGACCGGGGATGCGGTGGGTGGGATTCGAGAGAAAGAAATCAAAGCGGAGGTTGAGCTGAGGACGAGGCCGAGGCCGTGAAACAATCGCGACTGTACGGCAATCTCATATCGGGGCGGCCGAGGGAGCGGCAATCGCAGCTTCCACGTCCCAAATTTAATCTAAGAATACATCTTCGATCATGTGAACCCATTCGATGGGGGTACCCAACCTCCCCTTGCTTGAAGCGAGAACGCCCACGCTTCACTCTGGACTCTCGCAACTCCCACCCCAACTCGGTGCGAAACTATGCCAGCCTCAGATCGCCGATTGAGTCGCCGTAGCTGGCGGCCGTCTGGCCTCCCGGTCGCCCCTCGGACGCCTGCATGCGGGTGCATGCAAGTGCATGTAGGTGCATGCATGTGCAGATTGATGCAGACCCGAACATACTCGTTCCATCTCAGTCAAACGTCTTTGCACGACATCGCACAGCTATGCTCCCTCGTGCACGCTCGGATCGAATCGACTTCCCGCAAGCCGCTTCGTTGCGAAACCCCTACCTTCGCCCAGCGCCGAGCGCACGTCGAGCCGCGGCGGACTCGGAGTAGGAGCGGGGCGAGGGCCACGATCCGTCGTCAAGTGTTGCGTGAAGAGTGAGTAGCGGAACACAAGGCCGTATGATGAAAGCCGGTTTGAGGATACCTTCGGGAGCCATGGCAGGAACGTGCACGAGACAATGAATCGATGAAAGGTCACGTGACACGTGGGGCTCAGGCTCCAGTCGAGCAAACATCTTCGAAAGCAGGCTGAGCTGAAGTCGGATTCATACTTGAGTCTCTGATCCGGATCCGTGAGTGCTTTCTTTACATCTTGCTCCTTGCTCTTGCTCGAGCGCTGCTGATCGGAGTGGGACGGCCGGGCCGTCTCTGATTCGCTGGTGGTGCTAGGAGCCTTAGGACTCATGCTGAACCAAGCCCACCACTAGATGATCACCCTCGCCTTCCACAGCCTCGTGAAGGCTATTCGCCTTCATCCTGAATGTCCATTCCTTCAACTTGACTGCTGCGACCTATTGGTCACGATGAGTCAGCTTGTCATGCGCCGTTGCTGCCCGCACCGGTCGGTCGGTCGCACAGGGGGGCTCCCGAGCGACTCGGACTCGAGCTCGCTCGATTATCCATCATCATCATCATCGTCATCACTGTATCGTAACAGCTCAACTACTCCGGTGATGGTCTACTCCGACGCCTCCTTCGCCGATGATCTGGTATCTCGGAGATCGGTGGGATCCTACGCATCAATGCTCGCTGGCGGCGCTATCTCATGGCATTCAAAACAGCAGTCCATGATTGCTACTTCAACTACCGAGGCCGAGATCCTATCTACATCCTCAGCCACTCGTGAAGCAATCTGGCTCCGTCGCTTGGCAGGTGATGTCGGGATTCCCCAGTCTGGTCCCACCATCATCCAAGAGGACAATGCGGCGTGCATCCAGATTCCAGATCGCCAAGGATCCTGTCGACCACATGCGTACCAAGCACTTCGACATTGCTCATCTTGTTCGGGAGCGTGTTGCTTCTGGCGAGGTCGAGCTCGAGTACTCTACCCACGCCAACGCTGCGGATATGATGACCAAGCCTCTGGGACCTCAGCGCTTCGATCAACTCCGTAGCGTTGGCGTGGGTAGGACAGTACTCGACCTCGACCTCGCCAGAAGCAACACGCTCCCGAACAAACAGATGAGCAATGTCGAAGTGCTTGGTACGCATGTGGTCGACAGGATCCTTGGCGATCTGGATGCACGCCGCATTGTCCTCTTGGATGATGGTGGGACCAGACTGGGGAATCATCATGCATCATCGTGCTGACACGCACCCATTTACCACCCCACCAACGTTCTTCTTCTGAATGCTTTACTATGAGTGTTTTGGGATGTATAGCCCCGTCGCGGCACCGTACATGTACGCCGTCTCGCCGGGAACACTCAACCTCGGCCGGTTTGTAACGGTCTTGGTGAGCCAGAGTCCAAACCACGGCCCGGCTCAAAGATCAAGCTCAAGCGCGACTGACTCCAATCCTCTGCTTGCCTTCCTCTCTCTTCCTCTTTGAGACGGCACGCCGAAACCCGATGCTCGTTCCGCTCCACCACTCTCAGCCTCCTTCCATGCCGTTCCACCCCGGCCAGCGTCGTCAACCGAGTTGGAATTCCTCCACGAGGCATCGCACGAGCCTTTGAATGTCGCATTCCAGGCTTTGATGGCCGTGGTTTGGACTCTGGCTCACCAAGACCGTTGCAGTCGCTCCTCCTCAAGCTTGACCTCCTGGTCAAGTTCGTCCAGCTCGTCGTACTCGTCGTCGTTGTCGTGTTGGGCCCATTTGATCAAAGGGCCCATACCTTCGGCCATCAAGGCCTGGACTGCGACGTTCAAAGGCTCGTGTGAAGCCTCGCGGAGGAGTTCCGACTCAGTTCGCGACGCACGGCATGGAAGGGTATATAGCGCGGAGACGAGCATCGGGTTTCGTCTCAAAGAGGAAGGCGAGGGGTCGATAGTTCCAATGGCCCGCAAGTGTCACCGGTGGGGCGGACCTGGTCATCCCTAGGCTGGAGGAGGCTACATTTGGGCCAGACTTTGATGCAGAACACGTACACTGCATTTCTGTGGATACCGCCATGATTGGGTATTCGGAATTGACGTGATTGGTCCTAACGGAGAAGGGACCTGATATCGTGATTTGTCAAGCGTATTGCGTATTTTTCCTTTTCACTTCTGGCACCTTTTATACTTGCTTGCTTGATTGGTGATTGATCAAGAGTATTCTCAACCTAACTTTGGCTATTGTCCCTTTGCTTGCGGCATCGATCTTTATCTGAGCCTAGATACTGCCTAAAGGCGAGCGCCCGGTCTTCGCCGGTCGTCGCGAGAGTGTCTCTGGGGCTCGGGTTGTAAGGGGATGCCTTACAGAAACAGCCCATAAGTAGCCTCTGAGTAGCTAGAACTGTCGAGTTCTAGCTACGACTTGCTTTTAGCCTAGCGGTCAAGAACGACAGATTGTATTTTATGCACATCAGAGGCGCATACCTTACACGGGTGCATACACGATCGCTCTCTCTCTCTCTGCGACAATCCATCGCTACCCATCCCCTTGGTTGGTTCAAAGCTGGCTTCCCGCACCGTTTCATCCATCATCAGTCATCGACTCGGCTCGATCGTACGCTCGCCTCGCTCCTCTGCTCGCCTCGTGTCATCTGTGGTTGGATCGTCCCCCGCATATCCTCGCAAGCGTTCCGTTGCGGAGCCGCACCACTTGGCCTCGAGCGATAAGCTCCGTTCTAAAAGCTTCAGTTCCGCCGCGGTTGCTGCTGCGTCTTCGCGTCCTACCTTAATTACAACGGACATCACTGGCCAACTTGCTCATCGTTCACCTACCAGCCTAGTCGTGAGTCCACGCAACGATAGGCAATGCTCTGCGACTCGCCTCGTGGCTCGGCCGATCGGCCGTCCCCATCCTCTCCCCCCAAGAGATGTCGTCATTACGGCGGAGGGCGAGCCCCTTAGAAGCCCCTGACAACTAGCTCGGGCGTGGACAGAAGAGGAAGGAAGTGGAGACGTTTCCGGAGGGGCTTGTGTCTCGAGTGACGCTGATATCCGCACTCTCATCCGACTCCACGCTGTCGTCGACTGTCTGCAACAGTCTTACTCAACTCTTCCCGTTCCCAACCTCAGTCGACCCTTCTCGTCAACCATGTCGGACAATAACGAGTTTCTCAGAGGTATTCTCGATACCAACAAGGTGAAAGAAGACTCACTAAACCAATCTCACCTACGACTAGTTCGATGACGCTGACAAGTTCGGCGACTTGGCGGTCTAACAGGCCTACGCTCACAAGTTCGCTCAATCCGACCCGGGTTTGCTCAAGCAGCTCGCAAAGGGCCAGTCCCCCAAGGTTTTGTGGTTGGGTTGCTCCGACAGTCGTGTCAGTGCAGAGTTGTGAGTTGGGAGCTTTCATCTCCATCGGATCGTCTCGCCTTTCGAGGCCAACCACTCACTCGAGCCGGGATTCGCCCGATAATCTTCGCCCGGTTGAATTCGATTGGGGATGCCCGAAGCGATCTAGCGCGAAGCTGATGCCTCTGATTTCTTCCCGGGCTGGATAATCGCCGCATCGATCGCAGGAGCACGGGTGTTTTACCCGGATCCATTTTTGTTCATGTGAGTACATGGGTACATGCAATAAGTTTAATACGTTCTTGCACGGCATCCTGATCTCTGGCTTTCACAAATTCTGCATGTCTTCAGCGCAACGTCGCCAATCGCTTCGATGAGAATGACCCTTCGGCCATGTCGGCCTTCCTCTTCGCCATTAACGTCCTCAAGATCCAAGCCATTATCGTTTGCGGTCAGTCTCATGGATAAACTCGAAGCTTGGAGTCATAGATCAAAAATTGATGACGACATTTTGTTTTGTTTTTGGGATGCCTATGTCCAAAATAGGCCACACGGGATGCGGTGGTGTCAAGGCCGCTCTGGCCGGTGCTGTCGCCGATAAAGCGGCAGGCAAGGAGATCGAGCCCAGCAATCGTACAGAAGAGGTTGTTGGAAGATGGATCGCTCCTGTGAGTAGCCATCACTCCTGATCGCCTTTGCCGAGCTCGCTTTCGCTGAACGTACCTTTTCGTGCCCTCAGATCAAATCGCTCGCGACAGAACATATCCAGGAATCGCGTGTCGCGTCCGCTGAGGATGAGGCCCTCGTCTCCAAATTGACGGACCAACATGTCGCCAACACGGTCAAGGCGATCGCCGAGAGCCAGTTGATGAAGGACGTCTGGGCCGAAGGCAGGAAGATCAGCGTTCATGGTTGGGTGTACCATGTCGTAAGTTTGTGGAAGGGCTATGTTCTTTTGCGCGTAAGATCAGAACAGACTGACAACGGGGTTGCTCTATGGTTTGTAGGGAACGGCCAAGTTGAGGGATCTCGATGTCGGGTACAGCGGAAGTGAGTCCAGCGCGAGGTGCTTGGCCCCTGCCGGGAGGAACTTGATCCTGATACTGTCATACGCGCTATAGTCAACCAGCGTGCACCGTCTCTCTCGGGTCCCAAGAGGACCTACGAGGAGTGCGAGCAATTCGATCAGGTCTAAAGCGACCAAATTCCCCGCCGGGGCCGCCTCGTATTTTCCTGAATCGCTCACACCTCTACGCATATAATATCCATAACCTAGACTGTCCATTCTGCCATCTCTTCGACTCTCCTTAGTGAGCTTAGAGTGAAATCATACCGAGGGGCTAATTTGAACTGCTTTCTGCTCGCTCGAGCGCGCTCTCATGAGTTGCGCGAGACCGCGTCGTCAGGAGGCAACTTTCTGCCCAGAGACCATAGGAGTTGCTGTAGAGAGCTGGTTGATGCCAGAAGCGGGGTAGGTCGTTGCGCGTGAGAAGGCCCTACAAGGTAAACCCCGTGCGACAACGTTGGGGCATCAGCCTCGGCCATTAGTACGGCATTTTCGTGACCTTTTCACGGCGCAGATTCACTGGGGCTTCGGCGCGGCGCATTTGGCGCGGAGTTCCGACAGGGCCAGCGCGGCCCAGCTGCCACAGGCTGCGGCCCCGCTCGCCCGCTCGTGCTTGCCGCTCGTGAGCGCGTGAGCTTGAGTGAGCTTGCCGCGCACGGTCGACTTGGGAAGCGTTTCCGCCTCCGCCTCCCTTCTTTCCCTACCGCAGCCCACCTCCTCACGGCCTCAAGAAGGGTGATGCTCCGCCGCGCCTTTTCCTCGACTGCCCGATCCGCGACTCGTCGTAGCACCCCCTCCCCCTCCACTCCGTCCATCGTCCGTGCCGGCGCGTCGTCGCTGCTTCGCTCGTCGTCGATCACTCCGCTCCAGCAACTCGTCGGTCGTTCGTCCTCCGTGCTCGGTGCGATCAGGATGTCGTCCAGTCACCATGGCGAGGATGCCAAGCGTCCCGATCCGGATCAGGTCTTGATCGATATCGCCGACTATGTGCACAACTACAAGGTGCGTTGGACGACCACTCGTTGGACGGAAGCTGAAGCTGGGCTGTTCCCACCTCGCGCATCCCGGTCGAGGAAGAGGGGTACTACCCATGAGGGAACGACAAACAAGGGGTGCGAGGAAGAGGAAGCCAGGTCGAGACGGACTAGGACCGTGTGCTCATCCAGAAGTGGAGGTGTGCGCCGGAGGATGGATCCCGCCTGGAAGCGGAATGGTCGCTTCGTGCTTCGTGGCTGGGCCTGATGGGCCGGTTAGATCGGCTAATGCGGAGAAAGGCCGTCGGGAACGCCGGCAAAGCGGAGGCCCCAGCGAGCGGTCACAGCGACACAGCGACCCAGCGACACCACGCCGTCACCTAGCCACCCACCTTATGCTGAGCCATGGAACCCTTTTTTTTCCTCAATCAGATCGACTCTGACCTCGCCTACTACACCGCTCGCTTGTGCTTGATCGACACGATCGGCTGTGGGCTGGAGGGCCTGCGTGTCGACCCCGACTGCGCCGCTTTGATGCCCCCGGTTGTCGAGGTAAACTTTTTCACCCTCTGCATTCGTTCTTGCGGTGAAAGCTGTTGTCTGACGACTTCCTGCGCCTTTCCAGGGCACAACCGTCCCCAACGGATCCAAAGTCCCCGGAACCCCTTACCAGATGGACCCTGTGTAAGCGACAACACTACTCTATACGGGTGGGCCGACCCTATGTGATCAGTAAAACTGACCATGATGGATGCATGCATGCACTGTACAGCCGAGCCGCTTTCGCTATCGGCACTCAGATCCGGTGGCTCGATTTCAATGAGTCAGTACAAACAGGGCTACGTCGACAGAATCCTCCTTTCTGACGAACAAACGTCTTGTTCAACAGCTGCTGGCTCGCGGCCGAGTGGGGTCACCCCTCCGACAACCTCGGCGCCATTCTCGCCGTCTCGGACTGGATCTCGCGCACCAACGTCGCCAACGGCAAGGCCCCTTTGACCGTCAAGGACGTCTTGGCCGGCATGATCATGGCCCACGAGATCCAGGGATGCTTTGCGTTGGAGAACTCGTTCAACCGCGTCGGTCTCGACCACGTCGTGCTCGTCAAGCTCGCCTCGGCTGCCGTGGTCTCCAAGTTACTCGGCCTGTCGCACTCGCAAACCGTCGATGTCGTCTCGCAGGCGTTCGTCGATGGCCAGTCGCTTCGCACGTTCCGCCATGCGCCCAACGCCGGTTCGCGCAAGTCGTGGTCCGCCGGTGATGCGTGCCAGCGTGCCGTGCACCTCGCTTTGGCCGTCCAGCGCGGTCAGATGGGCATCCCGACCGTCTTGACCGCCAAGACGTGGGGCTTCTACGACGTGCTGTTCAAGGGCCAGGAGTTCAAGTTCCAACGCCCTTACGGTTCGTACATCATGGAGAACGTCTTGTTCAAGATCTCTTTCCCGGCCGAGTTCCACGCTCAAACCGCCGCCGAGGCCGCGATGATCCTGCACTCCAAGCTCAAGGAGATCGGTAAGAGCTCTGACGATATCAAGGAGGTCAAGATCAGGACCCAAGAGGCGGCGATCCGCATCATCGACAAATCGGGCCCTCTCGCCAACTTTGCCGATCGTGACCACACGATCCAGTACATGGTCGCGGTGCCGTTGATCTTTGGTCGGTTGACCTCGGAGGACTACACGGATCGAGTCGCCGCCGATCCGAGGATCGACGAGTTGCGCGCGAAGATCTACTGCGTCGAGGAAAAGACCTTCTCCGAGGAATACCACGACCCGGAGAAGCGTTACATCGGTAATGCGTTGACGATCACGTTGAAGGACGGTACCGTGTTGGACGAGGTGCACATCGACTACCCCGTCGGTCACCGTCGTCGAAGGCAAGAGGGCGAGCCGTTGTTGAACGCCAAGTTCAAGCGCCACATCGAGCCCCACTTTGAGGCGAGCCACGTCGACAAGATCGTCAAGGCCGTCGCGGACCAGGCCACGTTGGAGAAGATGCCCGTCAACGAGTTCGTCGACATGTTCGTCACCAAGGCTTAAGCAGGGGGCTGTGCAGTGTCGGGGAATGGGTTGGGGGGTTTCCATCAAAAATCTGATGGCCACCTATGGCTTGTATCGAAAATTGAGAAGAACTCAATTGGAATGATGAAGTATTTTCGAAAGAATCCTAGTCCTCGGCGTTACTTGGGGTGTTCTGGGCTGCTATCACTCCGTTTGGAATAAAAGCCAACTTTGAACCCGACCACGGAGAGATGGAGCGGCGAATAGGACCCCCGAAAGCCCAGCCTGAGGCGCGTAGGTAAAGAGTGGACAAAGTTTTGGCCCTAGAAAAGCCAAAATCGCGATTTTTGGAGATGTTGTAGAGCATCTGAAGCAATTCTAGAGCTATTGTTGGACGAGCGTAGATGGACTGGACATTTTAAGGACATTTTTGGGCGAATACACCAAAAAAGGGTGGACAAATGAGGTCCAAAATCCGGGATTTTGACGGATTTTACCTACGCGCCTCAGGCTGGGCTTTCATGGGTCCTCGGCGAATCGGGTGAGGCGCGTGTGGGAGCGTGTGGGCGTTGGTGCGACGCGTGTCGACTTGCGCCAACATCCTCCCGTGGAGCTGCGATCGACGTCCGTACGCCTCTCGTCTGGCGACCGCGCAGAAATGGATCGGCCTCGACCTCCAACATCACCGATCAGATCGAGCATGACCCTACCCAACGGCACAGCCTCCACCTCTGCCCCAGCCACGACCGTCGGAACCAGCGATGATCACGCGAGCGGAGCGGGCGCAGGGGCTGGTACGACCTCGACAACGACAACGACAGGGCCGAGTGGCATTCCTGGCACGCAGGACCTGTGGGGTTCGATCCTGGATAGCGTATCGAGCTCGAGGAACGTGTCGACGAAGAACTGTATCGTGCTGGGTGAGCCACGAGCATCGCAGCCAAGGGGGAGGGGGACAGGAGGTCGTCTCCTAAGCCCAGACCAGCGCCGCAGCGAACTAGCTCCTACAAGATTCGACGGGCGCAGATCACTGACGTTTCTCACCACTAACAGGCTCTGCATCGTCGGGCAAGACCACGCTGGTCGACCGATTGGCTTCAGCAACGGGTCAACCTTCTTCGTCGTCATCGAGCGATCCGAGCTCATCGACCACCAATCCGACGGGGACAGCGTCGACGACGAACCACCCTTCGCTCGATGTTGGACTCAGTTACTCGGTCTTGGATGTCCGAGATGAGGCGGACGAAGGTGCGTACAGAACTACACCGGTCCTCCTCGTAGTGACCTCAAACTGAATGGCCGAACACGTTTCTCCGAACAGACACCGTCGCTAGGATGGGCATTTACCAACTACCATCGCACCAACCACCTTATCCGTCGTTGTTGTCCTTGGCGTTGTCAAGATCGACGCTCTTGGACTCGCTCGTCGTCGTCGTGCTCGATTGGGAGAGCCCGCACAGGTTTCTCCGAGAACTCGGAGCGTGGATTCAGGTCTTGACGCGAGTCGCCGAGCAGGCTGCAGCGAAGGATACCTGGGAAGCAGTGACGGCCAAGGAGAGAGGTAACTGGTGCGAGGACACTACATCTCTTGATAATATAGCTAATCTCATCAAGAACCCGCAGTGGAAGCGCATGTGCGCAACTATCACGAACCGACCCCATCCACTACCGCTGCGACCACTTCGGCTTCGGCAAACACCTCGACAACAGCACAGGTACCGGACCATGACTCGCCACTGCCGGCTGGTGTACTCGATCAACCTTTAGGTCTTCCTTTGGTGATCGTCTGCACCAAGTCGGATCAGATCGACACGCTCGAGCGGGAGATGGAGTTCAAGGAGGAGCAGTGCGACTTTGTGCAACAGGCACTGAGAACGGTCTGCCTCAAGTACGGCGCCGCGTTATTCTTCACTTCTCACTCGAGACCCATGACCTTTGCCCGACTGAGATCCTACATCTTACATCGACTGTTTTCGCCCCCTCCCACGACGGCCTCGGCGCCCACAACGCTGGGGAATCAGGCCGATGAAGTTGGTTCGGTACCGACTTTGACATTACCGCTCAACGCCGTCGGCTCGGCATTGAAGGCGTTCCCATTCAATCACCGCGCCAACGTCGTCGATCGGGAAGAGGTGCTCGTTCCCAGCGGTTGGGATAGTTGGGGCAAGATCAGGGTCTTGAGGGATCGATTCGATCCGGAAGGGTTCTCTCGGGCTTGGGATGAGGACGTTAGGACTGGGCTTGGGGAGGGGTCGACTAGGGGTGGGGCCGTGGCGATGTATGAGGATATGGTCGTTGATGTCGATGAGGATAGTCAGGTGAGTAAAGCAGTCGGAGCTGACTAGGGTGAGTTAGTCTTACTGACTTTTCTCTTTTAAAAATGCACAACCTCTCAGCCGACACGGGTAGTGACGAACCACGTCGAGGCGATGGACGAGCAAGACTTTTTGAAACCGCATTACGAAACCCTACAAGCCGATCGCGTCAAAGATCCTCGAGCTGCGTTCACTGCACGGCCCGGTGATAGTGGAGCAATGAATGGGATGTCGAACGAAGGAGGCTTTGGAGGCTCGGTCGTCGGGCCCATGTCGAGTGCGGTGTTGAGTTTGCCGAGCGTGGAGAGGGCGCTTGGGGGTGGTGGGGGTGGGGGAGAAGGTTTGGGCTCTGACGGCGATAACGTGTCGGCTAGATTGGCCAAGATGGTACAGAAGGTAAGCACACACTCCAATCGAGGTTGCCGATGGTCAATGACTGGGCCTTGATCGTCTAACACCATTGTTTTTGTATCTTATCCAGGACTCGGGACAAGGCAGCGCCGAAGCGCGTGGCTCGGCCCTACCAGCTTCCGGAATGACCTCACCAGCTTCCCTCGGCAACGCAGGCGCATCTTCCTTGCCTTCTGGAACTGGAGCGACGGCAGGAGGACAGAACGAGGTTTTAGCCAACTTTTTCCAAAGTCTCTTGGCGGCGAGGAGTTCGACGACGCCGAGTGGGGGAACGACGGGATCGGCGAACAATTCGAGTCCGAGTCATGGCTCTTTAGGGGCGAGTACGAGGGGTGGAGCATAATTGAGGAGCAAATAATGGGTTCATCACACCACATCTGTGATCATACTCTAATTGGGAGTTGAACGATTCTCACCCTCCACCTCTCCGTGTATGCGCGCACCACGTGTATGTAATTGATTATTGCATTCGGAGAGCAGTGCACATCTTTTTTTTACTACACTCTTCATCCTTTATCCTCCGGATATAGGATGTGTGGTAGCTGCCATTCTGCGCGATTGTGCGCCGGGTGACTCGGTACCGAACGGAAGAAGCTCGGCGACGAGGATGACGTCGAGCCGAGGTTGCGAGATTGGGCGGGCGGACCCGATGGGCGACCCGAAAGGAAGCCGAGCGAGAGCGTGGTGAGTTGAATCTCGGAAGGCGTCGCTTTCACGCTCCTTCCGCACTCATCCCTGTCGTACCAAGTCAGCTCACACGCTTATCTTTCCTTGGGATTCACTGGCCATGTCGCCATCGACCTTCATCCCCCGTCCGGCGCTCAGCTCCGCCGCCTCCGCAGCTCTGACTTCGCACGGCCTGGAGGAAGCATGCAAGGGATGTGCCCACGACGACTCGGACGACTTGGAAACCTATCCGAAAACGTTCGACGTCGATTTGGACTCCGAGATGTTGGGTTCGGTCAACTACTACGGGCGTGAGTGCTTTGTGTTGTCGAAGCTTGAATGCATACATTGGCCGCGACGATCTAGAAGGGCTTAATCTGCTTTCCTCGTTTTGGGCCTTTGGTAATCAGGTCAGATTTTGATCGCGACCGGAAAGAGTGATTGGGACAAAGAAGTGACTGATGATGCCGAATCGCTACCGGGACTTCTCAAGAGTGCATACGAGCTGGCGACGACTTGTTCGGACGGAGGCCGAAAAGGAACGGGCCTGCTGAACAAGACTTTCCAGAAACTCAAAATCAAGAAGGGGGACGATGCTCCGCTTCCTCAAGGATCGGTTTATAAAGGCGTCTACCCGTCGATCGCGGCGCCCCCTCCACTCAAACCATCTACGAGCGCGGTGGCCCCTGACTCGACTGAAACGGCGGAAGTCGTCGAACCGCCGAGGCTCTCGATTCTCACGGGCTCGTTTCTGTCCAACTCGCACGAGGACGACGACCATTCCGTTATCGTCTTGCCCGACTTCAAGATCGTCCACCACGTATCCGCCAAAGCTTCGTCGGCCGAGGCGTTCGTCGGATCTCACCTCCACCCTTCCGTTCCTCGGCCCGGACTCTCGTCGCTCACCTCTTCGAAAACGAGGTCTTACCCGCTACGTTATCGAGCTTTGGTTCTCATCTGTTCGCATAAACGAAGGGACAAGCGGTGTCATATCGCTGCTCCGCTGCTGATCAATCAATTCCATCACCACCTGGCCGAGCATGATTTGGAGATGGACGAACGAGGCGATAGTCTCGGTGGTTCGGATGAGAGACCGTTGGAGGCATGGGCGTTGGAAGAGAGGGAGAGCAAGATGGATGAGGCGCTGAAAGGGGTGAGGGTAGGTGAAGGTAGAGTGGGAGTGTTCAAATGCAGTCATATTGGTGAGTGCTATACTTTTTCTCGATCGTCCAGCCAGCGTCGGTTTGCTGATGCTTTTCGGTGGGCGATTTGCAATTCGGCAGGGGGTCATCGATACGCTGGCAACGTCATCATCTATCTACCTAACGGCACATCAATATGGTATGGTCGTGTGACACCAAGGGATGTAGGGGCCATTGTGAGTGCTCGGACCATGACTTCGGGACCAGATCGGTGCCGTTTCACCGCTTTCAGAAAAGCACTCGCTGAGTCTCGACCGACGATCTTCCTTTCCTCCCAGGTGCAAACAACTCTGATCGAAGGCAAGGTCATACCCGAACTCTTAAGGGGAGGTTTGGGCTTGGCCGGAAAATCGGGCTCCGAAGAAGGGGTTCTGAGCTGGTAGGACCTACTTGAGAAGGTACCTTAAGCGGACATAGATAGATACCTACTTCGTGGCGGTTCGTGGTAAACCGAGAGTTTCGGTCGCTTTCATCTTAGAGCTGGCGACTGCTGCCGATGGAAAATGGGAGCACTACAAAATAAATGGATCGCGAAATTGTCGGTGCAAGCAAGCACTTCCGTGTGGTGCTGTTAGATAGCTAGCTACAAAAGGATCCACGAGAAGCAAAAGCTACTGGCGACTAGGAGCGAGCGCGTGCACTTCGAAGCCCTCGACGATCTCGCGCGCTGCTTCAGAAGGGCGGTTCCCGAACACTCATATTTTTCCTCACCTGCTCGATCACCATCAACAGTCCGTCAAGACCGCGCCCACTATGGTATAGCAATACGGACGATCAGGGATCATATAGAAAGATAAGGGATGAAGCGTGCCTAGGAGCTCTGAGGAGGGCCAAAATGAGAGAGACGGAGTGACCGGATCGGCCGAAAGACAGGGGTGAGATCGGTGAGAGCAGAGCGCGCGGGCGCAGGGCTTTTTCATCATCGCTTCTTCTTCTCCCCGTCGGGCCCGGGCAGCCGTGTATCGAAATTCTTCCAAGTTACACCATGGGCGCGAACCTCTCAAGCCTCTACTCGTTTCTCGCCGTCCGCGGCTTCCCAATACTTCCCGTACAGTGCCATCGTCGACTGCTCCCTCTCGCCGAGGCCATTGATCGAAGTGGTTGAGACCGACAACGGGACGACCTTGTTTGTCGTCGAGTTCGACGACTGTTTCTTACTAGTCGTTGTCGCGGCTTGCCCCGCTCGAGAACTGGTGGTAGCGAAAGCCGAGTTCGCACGCTTCGTGCTCGTCGCCGGGGGAGTCAGACCTCGTCCCGATCGAGCATTGCCGCTCGTAGGTGTACTGTTGGGTGACCGTGACGATGCTCTCGTCGAAACCGATCCCACGGGCGTCGCCCTCGCCTGACTGGCAGCTGTTGGGGTCTCCCATCGCTGTCGGGAAACCGGACTCGTCAACCGGGGCAGTGTTTCCGACGCGACGCGAAGACGTTGCCCGTGCTTTTGGATCGCGGGAGATTGCTTCGCCACGACCGATTGCGTCGTCATGGACTGTCGAGGGACTTTGCGAGCTCCAACGGTCCCGCTCGTGGTAGCCCCGGTTGCAGGGAGGGACGAGGCTCGGAACACGCGGGGTGAAACGGGTCGTGGGTCATCGGCATCGTAGCGGAAACTACCAGAGGGTATCACGCAGTATTAGTACTCAAAGGTAATGGCTGAACCGAAAGCAGACAATGGAATTTACCTCATCCGAGATTCGGCGTCGTCGTCGGCGTCTTCCGCTTCCTCGATCGCAGCAGTAGCAGACTCGGTCTGAGAAGGTCGACCCAGCCATGCCGCTAGGTTCTTTTCGGCGTCCTCCGGTGTTTCCCATTTCTCGACCTTGACAAAGCGGTCTGCGGACGCCCCAATGAAGCGTCAATTTTAGGGCTGTTTCAATATGGAGTCGAGACCGACTCACATAAGTTTCTGACTTTGCCCTTCTTCAGCTTCTTCTCCCTCTTTGCTCCTTCATTCTTCTTGGAGAATCCACACCCAAAGGGTAGGTCCGTCTCTCTGACCTTGGCGCATCGCACCGTCACATCAGAGAAGCGCACGAGCCACTCCTCGCCTCCCCTCGGCATGGTCCCCTTCCTCCTCCCCAAAGTCCCCTTCGATCCCTTCGTCCCCAGTGAGATCATCAACGTCTTCTCCTTCATCACGGCACCGCCCGATGGGCCGCCTTCCACGTCCACAGGCGCGATCGTCTCCTCGATCAAGACTCGCGTTCTTCGTGGGGCCATCAAGGCCTTGTCCTGGATCCCATCGATGCGAGCGATGCCGTCCCGAGCGCGCGAACGTTCCTCCTCTTCGATCTTCTCGTCTTCGATCGAACGAACAAGTTCGTCGACTTCGATCGCCATCGCACGCGTCTATTCGGACAACTCGGTGAAGACTGTCAGTATTCTGAAGGGAAGTGAAACGCATGAAGACTAAAGTTTCTAACCTTTTCCCATTCATGGGTCGTGGGATCTGATATTCAGACAGTGCCGAGAAAGGTTAGTGTTCGACTGTTGATCGATTCGCCTTCGCCGGAGACTGACCGGTATGGAATAACAAAGCCTGCATCAACAACGGCAACTTGCCAAGCCTCATCAAGGGCTTGCTCAAGCACAGACCCAGCCCACTCTCTCCCGCTTCGGTCGCTTTCTCCTCCAAATGCATCAGCTTTCGCTTCAAGCGCTGAAGGTTTGCTGGATCCGACGCTGACGCAGGTACTGTAGCGGAAGTCGATGGAGATGGCATTGACGAGGTTCTTCTGAGGAATTTGGCAGTGAGGGTACCGAGGTTCGAGGAGTTGGCGGGTCCGTCTTTGTTGATCGAATGGACGGAAGGGATGCAACCGTCGATTATGGCGAGGGCTTCTTCGAGGGATAGAACGTAATTTGCGTAGGTCTCGAGAAACCAGGGCTGAGGAAGGGCTAGCCAGTTAGTGGCCTGAACAGCGATCTCGCGTGCAGGTGACAGGGGAGATGGCTCACTTGATCAGACCAGATCGCCGCCAAACCGCGCACGAGGGGAAAAGCTTTCGCCCACTGTTCCTTGCTGTGATCATTTACAAGCCCAGGTTCGACGTGAGCGGGGCAGCACCGTTAAATCTCGACCGCAACGAGTGCCCAACTCACAGACTCGATGCCAGCACTTCATGGCCTTTCAACATTTCCAGCACGCTCTCCAGTACGTTCCTCAAAGCATCCGGCAGGCTTGGGGCTGGCCCCACTTCCTCTGCTTCGTCTGCCGTCTCATGATTGGGTGTCGCGACGCTTCTCATCGAGGCCATGGCGTTTTTGAATGACATGGTCGAGAACCGATTCCGATTGGTCGTGGACACAGCCCCTGGCTTGTGCGAAGACCCCGCATCGGGCCCTATCAAAGAACTGGTCGATTGAGCGCCGAAGGAGGAATAGACCCTGCCTCTGATCCCCTGCGATGAAGGCCCTCGGTAGCTCGCCGCTGGGTCGGGTAGCGACAGCCTGGCGTTCTTGACTTTTTCTTCGGCCGACGAGGCGTTGGCCGAATTTTGGGTTGCTCTTGAGCCGGCACGAGGCGTCGAAAGCGACGATGCATCGTCTGTATCGTGCGTCACTGGCTCGGGAAGATGGTCTCTTGAAACGGTGTGCAGTGACCGAGAAAAACGGGCGGCGATGGGGAGGTCCGAGGAAGACTCGGCGTGGATCGAAGCCGAGTGTCGATAGGGGGTCGAAGACGAAGACGAGGGTCGCGGTGAGACGACGGTAGGGATCGGAGATGGGGAGGAGAGGAAGGAGAGACTTGGAGTGGCTGTTTTGGTAGCAGGTACCGTCGTCGTCGTGAGGAGCGGGTGTAAAAGTGGGGCAACGTAAAGGTTGACAAGCGAGCGCAATTCGAGCACGTAGCGTTCTTCTGAGGCGACGACTTCCCATAGGATCTCCTGTCGTGTCCGTTCCCGAGCCGATACGTTGTCGACCAGGTCCGGATTGGCGAGTTCGGACCATGTTGCAGGTGCTGTGCAAGCGTGGGCCCAAGGATGGAAAGAGTCAGCTCTCGACTGTTTTAGGTAGGCGCTCAGACAGGGCTTGGGCCGGAGCCGGACTCGCCATAGATTGCGGTCGGATCCCTTTCATCATCGTTCCATCGCCCACCACTCCCCACTCCCCATGATGCTCCGCCGAGACGAGTGTTAGAACTAGCAAAGGAGAGATGCGAGTGTGCCGTGATGGACGAAGGAGAGATTGACAACGGCGAGGTGGTCCTCTCCTGCCCGAGCGTGGGGGTCGGTGCGTTCGTCGAAGCGACCGAGTTGGATCGAACGGGAAGGGTGTTGGCGATGCTGACCCTACTGTTGTTCGTTGTAGTTGAAATGATCGTAGAAGCTGACGCTGGAGCAGACGTGGACGTCGATGTTGATGTCGGGGCGGCATGGTTGGCGGTGGCCCCTGAGCCTGAGTCGGCGCTCGGGCCTCCCGGGATGACGGAATGAGGATGTCCCCTGCGCGACGGACCCTGATCCTGGTGTTGAGCCTTGTCCGTTGAGGCGGCAGGAGCCACAACCGATCCCAACGAGACTCTGACCGTTCTCCGGTCCTTTGGGGGCACCGGTGGTGATGGGTTCGACTGCAAACTCGCGAGCGAGGACCTCCTGAACAAGCCCGTGCTCTGGTCGCGCGGCGATGAGCTCGCCGGCGCGAGCGGTCGGCCAGAGCTTGGCGCAGCGTTCAAGGAAGAGTCATGGTGCTGATGATGCTGTGAGGCTCGTGTCATCGTCGACCATGGTGGATGTGATGTTCCCGCACGATCGTAAGTCTGTGTCGCAGGTAGAGTATCAGCGGCGTATGCGGCGCCTGACGTGGATGTTGATGCATCGGACCGGGCGACGGCGTCTACGGTCGCAGCGGAGGGAGGCTGCCATGGCTCCGGCGCGGGTTCAGAAGAGTCGTGGGTGGCAAGAGGTTGCTTGGACGCTTTCGCCTTGATCCCAAGGAAGCGTCGCATGTCGATGGCTGGCGTGCCAAGTCGGCTAGAGTGGAGTTAAGAGAGGCGCGTTGGGGGGTCCGTGTTACGTCGCGACACGCTGCGAGTCTCTGCGAGTCTGCGACAAGTCCAGCCAAGTCTCGCCAAGTCCGCCAGAGTCCGCGACACATCACGCGCTGCAGGCCTGTGCTGGGCCATCAACGGGGTTCAGTCAGTCAACTAGCCCCACTTGTGAGGTAAAGGTGACTCGCACTATGAATTTGTGGACAGTCAACGTATGCTAAAGTAACAGCCTTGATTTCATTTGCTTGCTTTCCAGCAGACACAGCGTGCTATGACATTTTTTTTCTGAGCCCTCGTACGAATTACCAGCTGATGAAACGGCAAAGGCGCCGTCGCCGGCCCGATCTCCGACGAGAGAGAACAAAGTCGCCTCATACCTCACCAAATAAGTTCATCCCCAGCAATGACCTCTCCTTAAATGACCCGTGCTGATACCCGCAAATGGTGATGGCTCCCGTATCGGCCACGAAGCGCCGTCCATCCGTCAGAGGCAGTTCGCACCACCGAGTTCTGTTTTGAGGGGCGGCCGATCAGAGTTGCCGAGATTCAAAAATGGACGTCGAACGAGTCAAAAAACGCAGAGTGTGCCGTATCAGCTCGGCCTTGGAGCGGGACCTCATGCTTAACTCTTGTACTTACAACAGGCAACGGGTGAAGTGCCCGTGCGATACCACGACAACATCCCCTTTACCCGAGCAATGCTCCTCGTCCGACTCGTGATGTTCTCTGACAGGTCCGATTTGCATTCCAAGGATTGGTCAGCGTGCGTAAGAGCATTTGAGCAGGTTTCAATGCATGTTGGAGTCAAAGGACTCACCTTGTCATGTTGACAATCTTTGCAATCACTCGGTCGCACCGAGCCGTCATTTCTTCGGCCGACTCGCCTCCCTCGCACCCATCGACCCACTGTGCCAATTGAATACACATGTTGAGCAAGTTAAGAGTAAAAAAGTGTGGTCCAATCGACGTGCTCTTCCTCCGCGGAACTGCGGAAGCCATCGAGCGAGAACAAGCGATAGTCGAGAGCCGACTTACGATGTCCCAGTCCTCCTTGTACCGCTCGCGAATCTCCTTGCTGACCAAGCCTTCGTACTTGCCATAGTCCCATTCTTGAACGTCTGTGCATGTGGACGCAAAGAAACGATCGTCACCCCGTGTCCCAGCTCAAGCACACCGCTCAAAGGACCAGGTGGTGTTGAAGTTTCGGCGTCTGGGGCCTCGGAGAACTCGAACGAACCCTGCTCGGTCTCGCACTTGGGCACGTCGGCCTCGTCCAGATTCTCGCGAAACAATAGGTTGAAAGTCGTCTGGGCCCTTTGACGAGGCGAAACCAACACGCCTTGGATGTGATCCGGATCGAGCATCTTGCCCTTGCCGACGATGCGCTGACCGAGCGAGCGCACGAGCTCTTCCCCGTTCGAGGTGAGCGGGATGTCGGTCTTGCCCGTCTGTCACGTCGCATGAGAGGGCAGCATCGCAGTGTGAGTGATGGTGATTCGACACTATTCCAAATACAAGCGCGGGCTGTTGTGAGAGCTCACGTGTCGTCCGTTGAGGCTCCATTCGGTCTCGCCTGTATAGAGACCACCCCAGTGCGATGTGGTGAATCACGATGCCTCGGTCAGCGGTGTCCATCGCGTAAGGGCTACGGGCTCGAGGTGCACTCACCATGTCGGATCAGAATCAAGCGGGGCATCGTAGGGTGACCGTGTTTGCCCATGCTGTCGATGCTTTGGTGTCTGGAGATGTACGAGTTGACGGGGTGGAAGGGTTGGGAGGAGAAAGAGTGTACTCCCGGTCAGCTCGCGCTGGTCCGAGTCGCCCGGCGCAGCTCCTCACCCAAAGAGGCCCAAAATGGTCTGCGAATAAAGTGGGGGCGGGATCTTTGCCAACATAGGAAGCCAGCGCATTATTTGCCCGGTGCCATTAAGCTCGACTCAAGCAGCTCGTCTGTAGCAGCTTTGAGGTTCTATGCCGTATTTTGGGCCTCTAGTTTCGTATCTCGAGTTTGTTCTGCTCATGTGACATGAATGTCTGCGAACATGTCGTGCCTCGGTACTACTACTGAGTTCAAAGTCCGCCTAGCATGGACGGTTTGGGTCTCAAGTGAGCAAAATTATTCGATGCCAACATCAAAAGACTAACGAGTCTATACCACCCCTTCCATCTGTCTCCGGGCCATTCAAGACAGGCCCGACTCGAGCGCAAACCGGGCCCAGTCGCCCGAGGTCATGCACGAGACCGGTGGCGACCTTGTAGCAACTTGAGCACGTCGCAAAGCATCAAGCACCTCGGTCCCTTCGTCTGATAGGGGGGATCGCATGTGAAATCGCATAGACCACACGCGCCTCGCGCCCGTGGAAACCTGATTCTTAGCAAATTTCAGACTGGGCCCCGTCCCGGGGCGGTCAAGGGGACGGCAGTGTGTGTAGCCCAACTACGATTTGTTGAGAGTTGTTGCGATGGGTCCCAGGCCCTATCAAAAATGCTACCCAAGCGGCCATCCGATGCCACTTCGCATATCTTCGACTTGTCAGAATGTCACGAAAGGTAGTGCCATGGCACCGTTTGCGAGAATGGCAACGATTCCCTACGCTCGGTCCGAGAAGATGAGTGAACGAGCGAGCTGATGCCGTGCTGAAGCGGATGCGAAAATTGCCATTGCAAAGACGTGGGAAACGATTTTGAAGTCACGGCCTCTTCAGGCTGTCGGCGTCGGCCCACCCAAAAACGCTTCCATCCCTTGCACGATCCCATCGAACTGATCGTACTCGACCAACATCGCCAGGCCTTTTGTCTCGACGCCAAAGGGATCGTCCCCTTCCCGATTAGGAGCGGTCGAGTAGGCGAACGTTTGCGAATACAACGAAGACTGCAGTGAGGAGAAGGCTTTTCGGCTCAGCCTATGTACATCATCACTCGCGACCCCACGGCACCAAGGGTTTAAGACGACTCGCTTTCTTGATCATCTCATCCTCAGCATGATACATCCATTCCTCGACGACCCTCGTCTCGGATCCCCCCGGCCCGGTTCTTGCCTTTTTCCCTGTCCCGGCCACAGTATTCCCCTTCTTGTTCTTTTTCCCTCCTTTGGCCTTGCCAGCTTCCGTTGTACCCGCCGCCGATGATCCATTCGCATCTGTGGTGTTGATGTTGGCGTTGGGGTCTTGCTCGAATTGCTCGGCGGAGGAGAGAAAGACGCGCGAGAGGAACAAGAGGTGTGAAAAGTGATACGGCTCTTTCTATGAAATTTCACACACGTCAGAGGCTTAGCCGTATGGACTTGACGGGCGTGATGAGCGTGATACGTGTAGTACTCACGTCATCTCGAGCCCATTGCAACTCTTCTTGCAACATCCTGTACATCGGCGGTACGACCTGGGCCGGCATGTTGACCAATCGCTCCGAGATGACGAGTCCAACGTTGCTCCGTGTCGTCGCCGTGGACGATTCGACCGAGTTACTCAGAACGGAATCGAGTGTTTTGGCAAATTCCGGATTTGCGGTGGAGAGCTTGGATCCGAGGTACTTGATCAGGGAGGCAATGGAAGGCGCCGACTGCAACGTGAGGGCATGTTCAATTTGGTTCAGTTTCGTTCGCTCACCCATGGCCGGTGAATCACCTGCAGGAGGTAGTACACGGTTGCGGTGACAAAGAACTCACTTTGTGAAGGTTCAGGTTGAGCACGCTCAAGACGGCGTAAGGATCGGCTCCGCTGCCATCGGTCTTGACCGTGGACCCGACAAGCTTTTGCTCGAGTACGAGATTCGCAATCGAGCCAATGTCGATCAGCGGTGCGTCGTGGGATAGCAGTTGGGTCAAGAGCAGCTTGATCGAGTGGTAGTCCTGAGGTTGCGGGTCGAAGAAGTCGAACGACACGTCCAACATCTAACGTATTCACCGCAGAGACGCGAAGGTCGGTCAGTTATCCACTGGCCTGGCGCAAGGCCGTACGTAGTAGGAGGTGGGGAGTGCGTACCTCTGTGTCTGTCCCGTCATCTGCACTATCGCTGTCACTCCCATCGTGCTGTGTCTTGCGTTTGGAGCCCTTGCTGGCTTTGGCATCACCATCGACCGCCATCGAGGACGACGAAGCGGATGACGATGACGAGCGACGAGCGTGAGGTGCCATGACTACCAGAAAGAATGGTACAGTATTCGCAGTTTTGTCAGTTGGAGCTTGTGCAACCGCATACCTTCAGCAACAACTCACTTTGCTAGGCTAGGCGTGGGTTGAAGGACACAGGCGGTCGTACCGAGGTGGAGCTGAGCTGAGCGCGTGCGGTACCGCGATCGGTGGTGCTTGCGAGAGATCTTGAGCTTGGACCTCTCCCCCGGAATTGGATTCCAAAGCGCTCTGTTTCGTGCTCGCGTTTCGGTTCTTGCGACGTCCGCTTCTGCTGGTGTGGTTCTTGCAATGCATGTCAACTGTCAGGGCGACGAAAAATCGTGTGCGCAATCCGGATAGATGCATGAAGCATCTCTCGTCACATGGACCGAGCTTGTCTGCTTACAAATACTACTTACTTTGACGACTCGCTCGTGACGAAAATTGCCCCGACGGCTGATGTCGGCGGACGGCGGGAGATCCAAACAAGCTTCACCTGCGTATTACTTTCCTTTGCGTAGCCTAGGCATAACGAAAACGGTACTAACGTTTTCGAAACAGCCATCACTCGACCGAAGCAGAATCATACGGTAGTGCTGCGTCTAATAACAAAGCCAAAGATTAACCGATCCCGCCTAAAAAGACTTCAGCGCTGAATGATCGCATGACTGGTCACGGGCTTGAGAGTGAGACATGTCCGAGCGATGACGCGATGACGCACGACCCAGCCTGGCGCGACCGAGCGAGACCGAGCGAGACCGAGCGACTACCGAGCGAGACGGACAGCGACGGCGGGAGGCGATTCGGCCTGCATCTCTCCCTTTGACCAGTCACTGCATCATCAACATCGTCTTGCTCACGCAACTCTGACCCGTGTTGTCTCGTCTGGTCCCGGATGAAACGTCACTCCACACTCCCCCATTCATCAGCAGTGAGTGACAGACGCATGTTCTGGCTGTTCAGTACGTTCAGCGTTGACATGTCGACACACTGTGTCCGGCGCGTCGTCTGGGCGTTGACGCGCGTCGATTGGGCTCGGGCATGGCGCAGTGGCGCTCGGACCAGGCCGTCTCTGGCGCGTCGTCGTCTTCGTCGAGGCGAAGCGCTCGATTGGTGCAGATACGCCACAGACGGCGCGCCGATCAACATGTCAACATGTCAGCGTTGAACAGCCAGAACACGCTGATTCGTGCGACATCGCCTTGGATGGACCCCACAATTCCCTCAGCTGGGCTTCTTCCATGCCACCTAGAGACCTATGAACCGGCTGTCGAGGCCGCAGTTGCATCTCAAGATGTCGAGGTCGCAGTTGCGTCTCAAGATGTCAAGGAGTAGCTGAATGTTTGTGAATCGATGTGCACTGTCCATGCGAAGCCTAAGCTGATGAAGTGCGTGCGATGAAGCCAAAGGGTGAGACTACTTGGCGGCACTGGAAGAGCCTAGAAACGGACCTAGTCTGTCCAGGGTCAATGCCCTCCAAGATAGTCTCACCCTTTGGCGTCAACACAAGCACTTCATCGTCGTAGGCTTCGCATCGAGAAGGCTGCACTCGAAGGCTGTGCACATCGATGGACAAACATCCATCTACTCTTTGACATCTTGAGACGTAATTGCGATCTCGACAGTCCGGTTCATAGGCCTCGAGGCACCCCGATCACGTCGACCTCGCCTACCCCGGCCGCTGCCGCAGAGTAGGCTATGACCGTCGCATGCGCGGAACAGTCCCTCGTCGACGATGTCATCGCACTACGTAGCAAGATGCACGCCGCGTCGCGTGCCGACACCGAGGGACTAAGTTTTAGCGCCGGCATCTACGGGGGAGACTTCCGCAAGCTTCCGACCTTCTTTGGCGACGATGAAAGCTTCGATGCTATCGAGCCCTGGGCACTCGAGGTGGTCTTCATCCGACAGTGTTATCGGCCCCTCGACACGACGACGACGACGACGACCAGCGATCTCGCTCTGGCCGTACGTGGAGTCGTCAAAGGTGAGCACAGGGATCAGCTGGGTGCGTTAGTGCCGTCGGCGGTGGATGCTGTGACTGCGCCCAAACCAAGGGAAGATCGGGGGCAGCGGTCACAGCCGCATGCGTAAGGAGGACGGCGTCGGGTTTTTTTCTTCTCCCCGCGATCGGAGCTTGATGTAGCTACCCGAGTTGTTGTATCCGACCAGACGTCGATCTCCAGTCTACAGCCGGGTGCATCGATGATACGGAGACAATGGTCAGTCATACTCGTACGGTCGAAGCCAAGCGAGAACACCGGGGCACTCACCACATCCGACCCTGATCGCCTCAGCCATGATCTTTTTCATTGCACCCCCCTGTCTCCAGTCTCTTGGTGGGTTTGGGAATCTCGGCCTCGTACTTGTCCGGCGTTTCGAGGAAGAACTTGTCCATCGCTTTCAACAGTCGAGGTTTGCCCATTTGCGCGAAGAGTTGTTGCTCCCTCTCCTCCGCCGTGGCGGGACTCTTGAGCGGTGAATGTTTCAAAACATCGTCGAGGTCCGACATGCCTAGTAGGTCTGCGGCCTTGCGTGCACGACTTGTTCGCCCTGGTCGAGTGGTGTCGTGGTTGATAGGCCCGCGCGTCGGCGTCAACGGGGTGCGAGCCGACGAGCTGGGCAGGTGGTGGAGGGCAGTGCTAGGGTGACACCTCGGTTGGCACGTCTGCTCGTGTCACCCTAGCAAGCCCTAGCACTGCCCTCCACCACCCAATCGCTGCCAACTCACCTGCCCAGCTCGTCGGCTCGCACCCCGTTGACGCCGACGCGCGGGCCTATCAACCACGACACCACTCGACCAGGGCGAACAAGTCGTGCACGCAAGGCCGCAGACCTACTAGGCATGTCGGACCTCGACGATGTTTTGAAACATTCACCGCTCAAGAGTCCCGCCACGGCGGAGGAGAGGGAGCAACAACTCTTCGCGCAAATGGGCAAACCTCGACTGTTGAAAGCGATGGACAAGTTCTTCCTCGAAACGCCGGACAAGTACGAGGCCGAGATTCCCAAACCCACCAAGAGACTGGAGACAGGGGGGTGCAATGAAAAAGATCATGGCTGAGGCGATCAGGGTCGGATGTGGTGAGTGCCCCGGTGTTCTCGCTTGGCTTCGACCGTACGAGTATGACTGACCATTGTCTCCGTATCATCGATGCACCCGGCTGTAGACTGGAGATCGACGTCTGGTCGGATACAACAACTCGGGTAGCTACATCAAGCTCCGATCGCGGGGAGAAGAAAAAAACCCGACGCCGTCCTCCTTACGCATGCGGCTGTGACCGCTGCCCCCGATCTTCCCTTGGTTTGGGCGCAGTCACAGCATCCACCGCCGACGGCACTAACGAACCCGGCGCTCCGACGCCCGTACCGAGCGGCACCGATCTTCGTCCCTCTTTGAGCTTTTCCTGTCCCACTCGCCTTACCTACATCGCTACCCCACAGAGGGGTCACTTCCTCAACCACGACCTCACCAAGTACTGCGCCCAGCTCACGTCGGTCACGTTGATTCAGGGTTGCCCATCGATTTGGGGAGGCAAAAGAGCGTGCGCTAGTACTGTATAGCGGTAAAGGCTGGATAACTATGTACCACACCTGTGTTGGAGCTAGTTCAAAGTATTCTATTATATTGACCAACAGCACCCCGACTATGATGTATACGTACTACAACGAGCGGTCTGTTAATTTCGCGACTTGGGGGATCGGGAAGCGACCACAATTGAGAAAGACGGAATTATGCCAGAAACGCTACTGTTGATGCGCTATAGTTTCCCTATATGCATCCCCGCGGACTTGGAATTTCTAGCAGAGTATATGAAGCTCTTCCCTTGTGGGAAGGCTTTCTTGGTCTTTGACTTAGTACTGCAATGAGTCATCTCGATCGCAGATTTCTTCAAGCGAGGGTCGAGACTCTTCACGCCAGAGCTTGACATCCATACAGCGACAGCATCGATACGGGCAGAGATACTTCTGTGCATACTTCGGGGCGGCTGCAGCTGTATGCGCGTGGCTGTCCACCTCGTCGCCGGCGTTCCTCTCATTTTCGCCTGGTAGTCGTCGAGAGCCCCTTTCTTAACTCACTGGCGGGCCCGCTTCCGAGCGCCGACTTCTTTCATCCTGCGCTGCGACGGCAATACCTCCAATTTCAGTACGGTAGTCGGGTTCGGCAAACTATAGGAACTCTAGGGGATAACTAGTGCATGGCAAGCTGCTCGAACACTCTACGGGGGTAGCCCCTGCATGCCAAGCTACAGCCTTTGCTCTGCACCCCCTCGTGGGTGGGTGCGATTTTGCAGGGTCCATCCCGATTCCGATGGAAGCTTGCGCTCCGAAGCGCTGCGACTTTGTATACGTCTAGGCAGACCCGAGACTGATTTTTGTGTGTGTGAGAGATGTAGACACCTGGCAATGCACGCTCACTCCGATCACGACCACCGCAAAATCATTCCATTTCGGGGTTATGCTCCGGCACCCGGCACGACTGCACGATCACGTCAGCAACAGGCTTCGACTGAGCTGCGGGTCGGCGGGGGAGTGGCGGGAGGTGGCAGGAGGTGGCGGGGGTCACTCGACGCAGGCGGCTCGGTCATATACATGTTCACGCGCTTCCGCTGTCTACGGTCAGTCCTGTCATCGAGCATCGAACTTTGGACCCGTGGAGGACCCCAAAGTAGCAAGAAGCATTGAGCGCAGGTGTGAACATGGCCCACCACACGGTCACGGCAGCCGATCTGGACCTGCTGCAGCTCTTGACCTCGCCGCAAGGGCTTCCGACCGGCCACTCACTCATCCGACAGGGCGCGCTCCAGAACGCGAAGCCGTCCTCCCAGTCGACCACGACGACCACCGCGCGAGATGTCTTCCCAGCGTGTGCGACTACAGGATGTGGATTTTCGCAACACGAGTCGATGGGGAATCCGTCTTCGCAGACGACGTCGGCCAAGACTCGGTCACGGCAAAAGGATCGGAGGCCACCCGTCGATCCGCTCTTGGTCGCGGCCGCTGCGGCTGCTGGACCAGAGTAAGCGCTGCAGTGACAAGTTCAGCGCGTTCATTCATTCCCTAACAAGTTCACTTGGATCTCTCACCCGCAGTGTAACTCGCAACCACTACCTGCACGAGTTCTTTCCCCACACGCTCGCCTACGCCTCGTGCGATGACGAGCGTATCGGGTTCGAAGCCACCAAGGCCCCCGCCCGACCTCGCTTGGAATCACAACAGGCCCCGAGGAGGATACGTCTGGCGCTGGAACAGGCTGCGAGGACACAGGCGATGGAGGAGGAACGCGCCAAGGCCGAACAGGCGGCCAAAGCGACCGCGGCTTCGGCAGCGGCGGCTGGAGTGAGCTCGACCACCCAGTCCAAGAAGGCGCAAGAACACCGAGCAGAAGCGTTGCCGTTGGGGGCCAAGTCGAGAAGATTGAGCATGTCCGATCCCGAGACGATCAAATTGTTGAGGCATCCCCCACCACCGTTCAAGAGTGAAGCAGCTCTCGGCTCGTCCTCATTGCCCTCGACCTCGTCTTCGATCGCCGTCGAGGCCCCGTCCGCCTCGACAGCCTCTCCCGTGCTCCCACCGATCCAAGTACGGTGCGAGGTCCGAACCCGAATCCCGACACCGCATGGCCACATCTTCCTCCACCTCTATACCAACAACCATGATTCGAAGGAGCACCTCGCGTTTGTCGCCGACCAAGCCCAAATGGATGCCCTCCACCCCGAGACGGATCTCGGACCCCCTCAAACCCCCTTCATCCGAAGCACTTCGCTGGATCAGGAATGGAGGAAAGGAGAGACGGAGATGGAGAGGATCGTGAGAGGCGCTTACATGGGTCGTCTGTCGGCGACTTCGATCAATCCGTCGACGCCTCGAGCGGTCTCCCCCACCTTTGAATTCATCGATTCGCCATCGTCGAAGGAATCCGAACGCGAGGCGCAGCATCACCATCATCAACACCAGCACTCTGTAAATTTTCATAATCACCGTCATCAGCATCATTCGATGGACGATGTCGACCCGCCTTTGGTGCGCATTCATTCCGAGTGCTTCACGGGGGAAACGATCGGCTCGCAACGCTGCGACTGCGGCGAACAACTCGACGAGGCGTTCCGGCTCATCACCCTGGCCCAACGGGGCGTGATCGTCTACCTGCGCCAAGAAGGACGAGGGATTGGCCTGCTGGAAAAGATGCGCGCGTACAATTTGCAGGACCTCGGGCACGACACCGTGGCCGCGAATCTGATGCTGGGTCATGGCGCCGATCAGAGGGTGTACGACATCGCGGGCGCGATCTTGAGGGATTTGCAGGTCGGGAGCGTCAAGTTGATGACCAATAACCCGGACAAGATTCAGCAGATTGAGAAAGAAGGGGTCAAGGTCGTCGAAAGGGTCGCTATGGTCCCGAGGAGTTGGATCCCGACCAAGAGGACGACGAGGAAACATCACAGAAAGGGGACCAAGGGCGGCGCGGGGCATCGGTCCCATAGTGGTATCATGAGTGGCTCAGCCCTTTTGCAGTTGGCGACGGAGAACATGTACGACGCAGCATCGGCGACGCAGTCGCACACTACGACGGCAAACGTGTCTGAGGACGAAGGCCACGACTTGGACGATCGAGATCACGTCGACGATGACGATGACGAAGACGAGGATGACTATGAGGACCACTCCTCGGACGACTCGAGCGCTTCGCACAACCTTCGTCGAGCCGGCGTGGGCATGATTGGCGCTTCAGTCACTCGATCCGCCGAGCTGGACAAATACCTCAAGACCAAGATAGAGCGGATGGGCCACATGCTCGATCTGCCCAGCGCGGCGCCGAATGGATCGGTGACCCACTCAAGATCCGAGTCGCCGTTGCCGACGAATCACGTCGCTCCCCATCATCGTCCTCGCCTGCGTTCAAGACAGTCGAGCGGGACGCGCAGTCGCACGACGACGGCGGCCGAGGGCGGCAAGCTGGCCCACGGCGAGAACCATCCGTTGGCGAGTTCAGTCGTCAGTCTCGACGGGTTCTCGCCTGTGGCCGGTGGGAGGACGGAGGGTTTGGGGGTGGGTCGGGAAGGAGAGGACGAAGATGAGGATGCACCTGTACTCGTTGATAAAAGTGATAGTTATTAGTCAGTGAAATCATAACTTGACCCAAACACTCGTGACTCAAGGCCTGGGAGTTCTCGAGGACTAATCGAGCTGGGGAACGAATTCGCGAACGCCCATGAGCACGTGACCTTTGCCGGGCCGGAGCCAACCGCGCGGCCGATCGCAGAGGGACGTCTTCTGCGCCGTGCTCCGTGCTCATCATCTCTTGCCTCCCGCTCGAAACTTCCACCCACCAGACCGATCAAATCACGCGGGCTCGAGCCTGCTCTGACTCTCACCATGCTGAGCCTCTCTATGCGACGGGCAACACCCCGGATCCGATGTGCCCAAGTCGCATGGCGCTCGTATGTCAGAACCGTAGCTCCATACTCGTCGTCGCCGTCGATGCCCAGATCAACGTCATCGTCGTCGTCGTCGCGGTTCTCATCGAGCGCTGCCGCTGCCGCAGCGGAAACATCGATTCAAGTGACGGATCCTCTGCTGTTGTACCACGGGATGGTCGCGAATGGGACCGTCAAGTCAGATCCTGAACAGATCAGAGCGCTTGTGCAGGTGCGTACACGAGACGGGGGTGCCTGTCTCAGAGAGATGCGCGCCTCTTATGTGGTGCTCAGGATCCCGAGGCGTTGCTATGGCTTGTTTGCGCCTTCAACAAACCTTGACTCCACACTTACACCCTCACCGAACTTCAATAGATGCGCAAACTAACTGAAGAACTACTGGACTACTCACCGCCCGTGCGGTTGTTGACCTTGCTCGAGTCGTTACGTCCGACGAACGACCCGCTGGCCTTCCAAATCCCCGAGTGGCCCTTCCGTCGCTCGCCGCTCTCGTCCCGAGGGATCGAGCTCTCAGAGGACGAAGAAGCCGAACGATCATCTCTCCTCTCCATGTCGGAGAAAGAAAAGTCGACCGCGCTTGTCAAGGTCCTCAAGGATGACCAGGGGCTCGAAGGCCTCGACACCCCGAAAGGTTTTCTCCTCACCGGTCCACCGGGGACGGGCAAATCTTTCCTGGTGGACCTCTTCTTCGCCTCGCTTCCTGTTCCCCACAAGGTCCGCTTTCATTACCACTCGTTCCTCCTGTTCATCTACTCGGCCGTGCACCAGGCGTTGGAGAAGCAGAGGGTCGAGTTCGAACTCGAGGAGAGGAGGATGAATGAGCTCGCAGATCAAGGCGACGGCACGGCGGGCTACCCTTGGTCCAGGAGAGAGGAGATGAAGGCCTTGGCACTTTCGAAAGGCTGGAGAGCCGTGTTCGCCGGAGGGAGGAGTCCCAAAGACCACGATCTCAACACGAGGGAATTCGTCCTCGCAGGTGTCGCGAGGGATCTCATCAAGACCTATGGGTGGCTGCTCGCCTTTGACGAGGTGCAACTAGTCGATATCGCGGGTGCGGGCTTACTCAACAGAGTCATCAGTTGGTACTGGAGACTGGGTGGGGTGGTCGTGGGGACATCGAATCGACTACCGCAGGGTGAGTGTAGTGTTCTACGGGGGGTCGTAGCCAGAACGATCACACTGATTCGGCTGACCCGCGCGTGCTCACCCACGAGATTAGATCTCTACAACTCGGGCGTACAAAAGGAATCGCTCAGTCCGTTCCTCCTCGCTCTTGCCGCACGGTCACCTGTACTCGAGCTCCGATCCGCGACGGACTATCGCCGTGAGCAGCATGGCAAGGATGCGTTGGATGGGACGAACGATCGCGAACCAGGAGACTTTGGACAAGTCGAAGCATGGCAACGATGGGGTAGCGCCGCTAAGGGATGGTTCGTCAAGGGCCAGGAGGCAGAGTTCCAAGATGCGGTCGAGCGAATCGTCGGTAATAACGAAGGGAAACCGACGAGCATGAAGGTATATGGCCGCAACGTCGTCATTCCCTGGGCCGTCGGTGGCGTCGCTAGGTTCTCCTTTTCCGAACTGTGCGAAAAGGCGCTTGGACCGGCGGACTTTATCTCGCTCGGGAGTCAATTCCATACCCTCATCCTGACCGACGTTCCGGTGCTCTTGTTGAGTCAAAAGAACGAAGCGAGAAGATTGATCACCTTGTTGGATGCGCTCTACGAAAGCAAGACGCGCCTATTGGCCTTTGCCTCCGCCCAAGTTGACGACCTTTTCTTCCCCGATGCTCTACGCGCCATCGCCAACGACGATGAATCGGGATCAGCGCCGCAGAGCGAGTACACCCAACCTTCCCCTGATGACATCACGACGTCGAGCGGCTCGAACCACCCCTTCTCCTCGGAACGCATCTACGAGGCCGACGGGACGATCTCGGACCCTTCATCGTCCCGAGGGATGGACGCCGCGGCCGAGATTGGCGATTCTTTGACGCAAGAGATGATCGGGGATGTCATTCAGGACCTCGAAGCGCCTTACCGGCCCAACGTTTCGTCTTACGACGAGTCCAAGGGGCAGACGATGTACGAACAGGACGAGGCCCGGATCGAACACCAGCGGGATGCCGCTGCCGAGGCGAAGCAACATCGGCAACGGTCTTCGGAGACGAAAGAGGAACCGCATCCTACCGCTTCGCCGCCCTCGTTCCGCAATTTGGCTATTTTTACGGGCGAGGAAGAAAGGTTCGCCTTCAAGCGGGCCGTGTCGCGCGTCCATGAGATGTCGTCGACCGAATACCTCGTCACGGCTCAGCATGCGCCTCTGGACCCAAGGTTCCGAACATGGGAAAGGCCCGGTCAGATCGAGAGTTCCGTCGAGGGGGTCCGGAGAATGGGACGAGATGCGAGACATGTCCTTGGAGCCAAGGAAGAGATCGAGGCTGATGAATCGACGTTGAGCGGGGCCATTTCGCCGAGTCAATTGAGGGTAAGACATCCCGAGGGTTTGCCGAAACATCCGACCGTCGAGGTCGAACGCACCACGGCCAAGGGGACAAAGTACGACATCCTTAACATCGAAGATACCAGGCGGGAGGTGCCGCCTCCGGTTTTCAAGGATGTGCACGTATGGGGGGTCCGAGAGGTACGTCGTGGTCATTACCAGATAGGTTATGATTATCTCGTAGTGGTCTCTAAGAGCGGCAGTTTGAAGCTCACGCACACCGCACTTGCTTGTCGGCACAGGACTGGGGCAAAGCAGCGGGGAAATGGGGCCAAGGAGCGAGTGCGCACGAAAAGAAGGAGGGAGAGGATAAGAAGTGAAATGTAGACCTACTTGGGAAGATGTGTATATCCAGCTGTGCCGAGGCGTCGGCACCCTCCTTCCTCCTAGAATAGTCAAACTTTGTACCTTTCGTCCACAGCCTCTTCGGGAGATATCACTTTTTTGCAAAACTACAACACGGGGTACACATTTTCCCCCAAATGATCTGAATCCTCAAACCTGCGTGTGAATTGGTTCACATCACAGATACTGCAATAGGGAGTCCGCCTGTCAGGTTCTGGGAAGCAGATCGGACATAGCTGAGACCACGGGCACTCACAGGTACGCTTGAAAAGTCCAACTGATCGTCAAAGTCACCCTGCTCGCCCTCATCATCGTCGTCTTCCTCGGACTCCTCTTCTTCCTCTTCCTCTTCTTCATCATCGTCCCGTTCTGCTCCTCGCGATGACCCCTTCACCTTTTCCTTGTAAGCTTCGGCCGGTGTCCTCGTTCCGTTCTTCTGCTCGGCCAAGCGCAAAGCTTCCCTGCGTAACCTCTCAAAGTCACCATCGTTCGGCAACGAACCGGGCATCGACTCGGATTCGCTCCTCTGTCCATCGTCGTCGTCGCCGACGTATTCGCCATTGAGGTTGAACGGCTCCTCGACCAAGGTCGCTTGCAAGAGCGGCGAGCTCGGCGTTCCTGAACGAACGGATCGGTTCGTTCCGTTAGGGGTCGTCGCACCGTCCGTTGTCAAGGTCGGTCGGGATGACCTCCGGGACAGCGAAGAAGCGATCGATCCCAACCTCGGGAAGGCGAGTCGACTCGAATCACCCGAACGCGCTGAAAGGGCAGGAGAAGGTGGCGATAGGTCTGGCAAGTCGATCGTCGCCATCGGCGTTCGCCAGTAGTTGAAGTCGGTGAAGTCGGGTTGGGTCTTGCGATTGATCGGAGGGAACATTTGGTCGACCAGATCGGTCATGTGAATGTAGCTGTGGAGGTGAGGCTCGGTCCGACATCAGGCTTTGATTTTGGAGTCTCTCTCACAGGGACGAGTCATACTCACGAAGACTTGTAACCTGCGAGCTCGAGCAGCTCCATCTTGACCTCGCCGTTCGAATCGATCGTAAAGATACGCGACGACGGTACATCAACGGATCGATACGACAGCGCGTCCGTGATGCGGTTCCCGAACCCAGCGTAGAACGGTGACCGCTCGTGAAACAACCGCTGAATGTCCCTCAGGCACGCCATCTTGAACACCTCGGGCTTGCGTAAGACGACCTCGCGGTGCAGCGACGTCATGAGGCGATCGGGGGACATGATCACGGGGCCGTCGGGGAGCTTGAAGTTGTTTTGCGCGATCCCCTTGAGGTACTCGCGCGTCGTGTCGGCCTGACCGATCGCTCGTGACGTCAAGTACATCATCTTGTACCCGTTGCGTGCGATATCGGTGTACAGCTTCGCAACACCCAAATGCGTCCAGTCGCGGCCAATCATGGTGAAAACGTGTCCCAGCGCATCGGATCTGTCAATGGTAGCTGTCAGTACCGCATCTCAATACGACGACGATGGCAATGATGTCGAACTCACTTTGTGATTGTGCCGTCGATATCGGAAATGACGACCGAATGATCCGAGTCCCACAAAAACACCCTCGAGCTACACGTCGCGTAGCCCGAATAGCTCGAGCGCACCGAGAACGAGATTTCGTTCATCCCCTTCTTCAACCCCAACTCCTTGAGCTGCTCGGAGGTGAGGCGCAGCGTCTTGGCGTAGTGTTTGCCGCTATTGTTGCCGCCCTCTGGACCAGTGACTGGGCCCGGAGCGGACGTGGCATTATCGCCACTGGCAGAGAGAGCCGGGCTCGAGGGTGTAGGTGAGTCGAGACGAGCGGGGAGCGATCTGGGAGAATCGGGTGGGCTGATGGGAGGGCTCGTCGGCGCTCCATCGGGTGATTCCTTGACCGGCAATGACGTCGTTGATCGATCCCGCGATCCCCGCCACCAAGAACTCCAACCTCGACGACCCGACTTGGCGCCCGACTCGAGACTCGGGTGGTGCTCGGGGTGGTCGACGAGGGACTTGCGGTACACGGCGAGTGAGGCCAGGACCGGACTCGCGTTGCTCCAGGTCAGATAGCGACCACCGTACTTGACTACGAGGTCCGAATGGTCCGCAACCGACTCATGTTCCATGAACTGCGTGAAAGTCACTTGATGCTCGGCAAAGGCGTGCTCGTCGGCGGCACGATCCTGCCCAAACGCCTCGGTCCCGCACAAAGACAGCTCAAAGACGTGGACCTTGGACCCAACCTTGAGCGTGAACTGGCGCGGGCTCGCCTGCGTCAGCGACGCGGCGTCGCTGTCGGCCGAGTCGGCGGCGAGGGACTGTAACGACGAAATCGACATGGACGAGCTCGGTACCGGCGAACTGGCTCGGGAGTAGGATCGGATATGGCGTGCCTTGAAATCGGGCGACGAAGGAGCGGTCGTCTCGTTCTCGTCGGACGGCTCGGGAGAAGCGGCGCGCGAGGATTGGTCGTCCGAGGGGTCAAAGAAGTTGCGCAAGGTCTTTGGGTCCGTCGACTGCAGCAGTGACTGCGTGAAGGCGACCATCTCTTCTTGTGCCTTCTCATCGAGGGCGTTGATAACATCTTCCCTCGGTTCGCCGTCGCTTGTCTCACCTTCGGCGACGGAGTCACTCGCATTGATGGTCGAAGCATCATCAAGTTTATACCCGGACATGTCGAGCATGAGGTCTGCGGAAGAACAGAGGGGCGCGCACGAGGCGTTAAGTAACAAGTTATTGGGTGTCGGTCAGTCCACCCGTCGGTGTCAAAGAACGTACCGCCCGCCCGCTCAGGGTGCGGCCCCGTGCCAGAGTGGTCCCTGAGACCATCGACGTCGACTTCAGCCTCGCCCGTCTCGCTCTTCTTCAACGAGTATTCTTGCGTCGTCTTACCGAGCACCGACCTCGCGCGCCCGGTCCCTGACCGCCCTCCCAGCAACTCCCTGACGTCGCTATCGTGTCGTCGCGCCGCATCGGCGACGTCGTCCCCTGGCTCGGATTCGGCAATCACATTTGCCCCTTCAAGATCCTGCTTCATTTCTTTTTCTAGTTCCGTCAATTGGCCCGACTCGTTCTCGCCTCGCAGCCCGCCTTCGAGATCTTCGGACGCTTGGCCACGGCTGAGTCCTTGCCCGCTGGATCTGCCATCGTTCTTGACCGCATCCTTGAGTTTCTTGCCCCCCGCGACGCCGGTCAGGGCGATCCCACCGATGCCCGCGACTTTTTCAACGGCGTGTTGGACCACGGCGGGAACGTAAGATGCCGATTTGGCTTTGGCCGTTTCGTGGTGGTCCGAGTCGGTGAAGCGCTCCTTCTTCTTTGGCTTTGCTCTGGCGTCGGCAGCGAGATCGACCTCGTCGGCTTCTTCAGCCTCGGCTTCGTCGTCGTTGTCCATCCCTTCTTCCTCCTGTCCCGGGTCCTCTGCTTCCTCTCCATCCATGTCTTTGGCAACCCTGGAAGCTCCTCGATGTGCACGAGAGCTTGCGTTATAGTCATGCCTCGACGCGGTGTGCAACGATGGGGAAACCGGTGGTAACGGTTTGAGCGTCATCGTCGGCGAGTTGACCTGGGTCTGGGTCATGGAAGCGTGAACGGAAGACGTCGGCGAAGAAAATTCTGTCCCGGCTGCGGTAAAGGTTTTGAAAAGTGGGATTAGGTCTCGGTCATTTGGTCCATCGCTATGGGCGGGCGAGATCATCCGTTTAGAGAGACCCACGTTGAGTTTCCTCTCCCGAGGGCGCGTTCAAGTCGAGGTATTCAGGTTCCTGGTGTTGATGGGGGGTTTTACAGAACAAGGTCAACATTGCCTTTCAAAAACATAAAATTGTGGTCTCGGCAACACCGCGACTCACGCCTGGCGCGTGGTCGCCTTCCTGCAGCTCATCATCCTGGATCGGCGCGGCGATGGGAGACGTCTGTAGGTTCTCGGGTACGTCGGCATCGGTCTCGAACACGAAGAAGGCCTCGCCCGTTTCGCCGACTTTCATGTAAAAGGGGATCTCTTGATCGTTGACGGTGATGCGGACCTGTTTTAGGCCCGTCGAGGTCAGGTGTCGCACGTGCGGATGGGACGTGGATCGACGGTGTTTGTGGGGGGGAAGGCGTGCCGGCCCAGACGAGGAGCACGTGCGGAGGCAAGGTGCAGGGAGAGATACACACCGCATCAGCATCGACCGCTCGAGAATCTTTATTTCCCCCCGCGGACGGAAGAACGGACCTTTTTGTCGATCGGTCGCAGCACGGACAACTTGCCGAACCGGACGTGGAACGGCGAACAAGCCAACTCGGTCCCGGCGCCGTCCTCGCTCGGCCGTTCGACGACGATCACATCGATCGCACCCGTCAACGTGGCCGGGTTGATGTCCTTGTAGTATTGCACCGCCTGGTGGGGGCGAGGTGTACGGGATGAGGCGAGGGCGAGAGCGACGGCGACGATGACGATGACGGCGGGGACGAGATCGGGGTGGAGGGGGTCGTGGGGGTGGCCATCGGCGGCGCGCCGGTGAGTGTGCAAAGTGTCAGCTGATGATGGCACTCGATCACGGTCAACCCGCCACGACGGCCACGCGAACACGCACACCACTCGTCGCGAACGGCCCATCACACCCCATCGCAGAGCAGAACAGAACAGCCGACGTCAAACGCACCTTGGCTACCCACTGCATCGTATCGAGCTGTGCAAGCGAACGCGAGCTCGTCGGTCCAGCACGCGGCGAGTGATCGGTTCGGAACCAACCGCGCGCGCCTGTGCGTAGCCTCCTCCTCCGAGCATCCGCTCACTGGCAGTCAACAGCGTAAAATCGCCCCGTGATATGACCACCAGCAATTCTAACCATCAAGAGCGTAACCCTATTTAAACTTTTTCAAACGCAAGCTAGACATGCAGAGATCGGTGCTTTGCTCGTCATGTCTGACGCACTCGGGGCGAACGTCGCTACGATTCAAAACTCGATAGCATCCCCGAGCCTGCTCTCAATCTACAGACAAGTAAAGGTTCACATTACCCCAAGACCACCTGTTTTTACGGGCTCGCAAACACATCCCACCCATTCCGTTCCTTTTCATTGGCTGACCCCAGCTCAAGGTTTTCGTTTGGTCGCCGGCGAGGCTTTGGTCGTCGAGGCTTTGATGGCCTTGCCCTCGTCCTTCTTTGCACTATATAGAGCGAGTACGATGAGTCCAGTCCTTGGCCCCCGCACCTCCAAAGCATAACACGAACAAAACTCACCCCTTCTTCTCCTCCGCGGCCGCGACGGGCGAAGCAGCAGCAGCCGCCGGTGCGCCACCTGGCGTCGGCGGCGGTTGTTGATGGAACCAGCCGACGACAAAGTTCATCACAAAGCCCGAGATCATGAGCAGGATAAAGTTGGGCACACGGCGCACGGTGTGGTGGTAGTAGGTCCATCCTCGTGCGACGTGCGGTACGACAGGGCCCCTAGCGTTTCAACAAGAGATCACTGGGAGCGTTAGCGAAGCTATCTTGCGGCTCGGAGTTTGAAACCACGTACAAGAGCCCATGGGGCGAAAGGAGACCGTTCCAGGTCGGAACTGTTTCCCACGTCGTTCGGTTGTTCAACAGGTTCGACAGGGGCACGGCGTGCGGGATCAACATGCGACTGGTGAAGAAACGGTAGTCGATCTGGTGCGTCGTCTCATTGAGGTTGAAGATGACGACGACAGGAGGTCTGCGATGGCCATCACCCGAACCAAGCGGGTGTCAGTCTCGTACCATCGCGACTTATCGACGTCGCCTCACCCCCGCCCCCACCCTCGCCGAAGCACGCCCGGAACACAAGAATCCTCACTCACTTCCACATCCACCACAAGGTCGTCAAGAACGTCTCCTCGTTGTAGTCCAGTCGGGCGAACCTCATATTGCTGGGCAATTCGCCGTCGGCTTGGGACGAGTTGACGAGCGCGACCTGGTCGAAAGCCTCGCCCAACTTGCGCGAGATACTGTACAGGCGTTCCCTCCGAGTCGTCAGTCGTAGAGAATGCAATGAGTGGTTCAAGTCCATAGCGAGGGGACTCACGGATCGGGGCCGTGGACGTGGACGACCCAGACGGTGTCCTCGGGCAGGTCCCGCGAATAGGGGGTGTAAGTGCCCGTGGAGAAGACGGTGTCATAGTTCTCGTCCGTGAGGTCCACTGGCAATTGAAGAGACGTGCCGGATGGAGAGCGTCGGAGGTATGAGGTGTCGAGGGAGCAGAAAGGCCACGCGGATCTCGTCCATCAGTAGGTGGTCGGTCTCGCTCGTCGCTTTCCGACATGCTTCATTTACTCACACGCATACGGATGCTCGGGTAAGCCTTTCTTTTCGTTGGTGAAGACCTTGTCGACGGCGGTGGCGTTGATCCCAAAGACGCCGGTGAGCACGCCCTTGATCGCGCCTCGACTGGTGTTGCCAACGAGTTCGAACCCGTCCAACACGAGGCCGATCGGCCCCTTGGCCTCGATCAACGACGGCGACAACGACAACGTCGCGAGCAGGGCCAGGTTCGTTATCCGCATCGCTTTCGAAAGATGGGCTGGGTGGAAAGAGGAGAGCAGACCGATGGCGAGAGCAAGAAACGAGGCGCGGCGACGATGGCGCGAGGTGAGTCTAGGTGAGGCTGGTGAAGGCTGGTGAAGGCCGACTTCGGCGTGGGAAAACCCGGGGAGCGCGCCCAAGATTGGAAGCCACCACATGGTCGAAAGATAGGCCAGTCCGGCGCGCAGCCTGGACACGAGGTTTCGGGCGCACCCTTTGTACTGCTCGGAACTCATCTCGCCCTGCGCCGCGAAGCTTTGTCGTTACTCGAAAGTAGCGCCGATAGGGGTTACCCCTCGCTCGCCGGCCCCCGCCCCAGAATTGGACACCGTTATGGGTATCAGACGACAGACCAGCTGCGATTCGTGTTACAAAGCAAATGCGGAAACTGAATGACATTACTACTTAAATACTCCTTGCCCGTGATTATCATTCTTGACGAGAATCCCCGTTGGAAAAGTGAACCCCAACCCAACACTTCAAGCGATCAATTCTCCACACTTTGCCTCCACCGATCGACCGACGTCGACGTCCCACCGAACCCGGGAATTTCCATCCCTTCGCCTGCCGCCTCGAGCTGTTGGTGCATCGCAAAGTACGCCGCCGATTGTCGCGCTTGCGCATGGAGGTACATTTGCGATTGCGCCCGCGCCGCGTTCACGCGATGCTGCTCCCGCTCGTACGCAGCCTGATCGCGCATCTGCATCGCGGGTGCGGTCAGAGCGAGCGGGATATCGTCCTCCTCCTCCTCTCCTACTTGTGAAGGGCGGACGTTGGCCGCTGCCTTGAGGCCGAGAGGCACGTCCTCGTCTTCGACCTGCGCGTTGACCCGCAGCGCCAAGGGTTCGTCGTCGCTACCAGCCCGAGACGACGTGTCCGAAACGTCGATGTTGTCTTCGATACTCGGCGGTCGGTTCACACTCTTTCTACCTTGGCCGACCCTGAATTCGTATCCTTCCTCCTCAGAATAATCGATTTCGTCGTCCTCGTAGTCGAAATACTCGTCCTCGTCGATTAGTTCGTCATCACCGTCGTCACCTGCTTCGCCAAAATCGAGGGTCCATGCGGGCGGTTGCATGCCAGGCTGCGACGAAAGCCGTTCTCCCATCGGCCGATCGTCGTCGGCGTTGGCACCTTGGCGCAGGTCAAGACTCCGTGTCGCTGCAGCCGCTTGGAACGGGGACATCGTACCCTGCATGATCGCGTTCCGCCAATCGAGCGCCTGCGCCGACGACGAGGTATATCCACGACGAGAGTCGTGAGACGACCTTGAAGAGGCGGCAGATGACGCGGGCGACGAAGGAACCATCGTCGGCGGGAGCCAATCGTTGATGGACAAGGTTGCGCACGCGGTCGTCGTCCCGAGGCCGAGAAAGTCGATCGGAGGGGCGAGGGTACGGGACGAGCTCACAACGGTCGAGGCTGAGACCGGGGATGGCACTATTCAAGATTCCCCCACCGGGGAGGAGAGGGCAAACATCTCGGTCAGCAGAAACACCAGCTCTGTAATCTCAGGTCCCGGGGCTCCTTACCGAGCACTTCGTGCGTCTCCGAGGTTGGACTGCGCGGCTTCTGCGCCAGGGCCGTCATGTCCTCGGCCTCGAGCACGACCTCTTCTTCTTGTTGTTTGATGAGCGCAAGCTTTTCGTTTTGCATTCGCTGCTTCTCCTCCTCTCTGATCCTAAACTTCTCCCAAGCCTCCTGTTCCTCGCGCTCGGCTTCGAGCCGCTCGGCCTCCTCGGCGGCCTTCTCGGCTCGGATGAGCTCCATGTCGCGCTCGTACAAGAGGTCCCTCCCGAACATGGACTTGCGCGCTTGCTTCAAGCTTGCTGTTTGATCGACCCCTTCGAGTAGGCTGAGACGCTGCTGCTTGGCGATCATCTCTTGTCCAGCGATCGTACCTCGCCAATCCATCATCGCGCGTCGCCCGTCCGCACCGGGAACGTAGCTTTTGGTCTTGGACTTTTGCGTGCGCTTCTTGTCCTCCATGACGTCCATCAAAGACCTCCCGTAGAGTGCCCCTGCTGGCCTTTCAATCCTCTCCCGGGGTACTGGCTCGTCCTCGATCTCTTCAGGTGCATCGGGTCCTTCAGCGCGAGGTGGGGCCAGCAGCATCGCGAGCGGCTGACCGGCCAGAGGGGCGGGCATGAGTACGACTTTAGGCGGCTCCCCGGCGAGCTTGTTGGCAAACTGGGGTCGGTACTGTTCGGCCTCCAAGCGCTGCGCTTCGATGTAGGCCGGATCGAAGCGGGACGTGAAGGTTCTGGCTCCGGCGGGTACAGCGTCAGTGGTACCCAACGAGACGAGGATCGGTCCCGCAGGGTAATCGCCCATGACTTCGCGCTCGAGTTGAGCAAACGACGAAGTCATCGAAGCGGGCGAGCCCGCGTCGGCGGGTGCGGCGTCGGACGACCCCGCAGATTGGGTAGCATGGCCGAGTCGCGAGAGACGATCACCTGAAGAAGAGCTCGCACCAACAGTGACGGCACCGGGCAACGAAGATATGCGGCGAGGGTTGGCGACCTGTTCCGAGTGCTTGGCGAGCGAAAAGTTCGACAGTCGCCCGTCGCACAGGTCCGAGAGGAGGCGAGAGCTGACGAGTCCACTCGAGGAGGTGCTGGTCTGCACATTTTCGAGAGTCGGCAAAGATAATGATCCCAGCGACGCCCTCACCGATACGCCCAGACTCTGCGTTCTCGGCCGAGCCGTTTCCGAGCCATCGCCAGGCTTGCGTTCGAGGATGCGGAACTTGCTCGTCGAGGGATCCGGCAAGGGCGAGTCCAGCTGGTCGAGATCCGGCATTGAGCGCGTCTCGTCCACATCTTTCGTCAGCCATGAAGCGACCTGCGGTGATTTCGGAAAAGGGAGCGGAGCGCCTGTGTGGATCGTCGGTGGAAGCGGCACGACGGTAGGCACGATGGAGAACTCGCCCGAGCTGATGCGCGAAAAGACGTCGTCGAGTCCCCATTCTTCGTTGAGACGCGATACAGCCTCATCGTCGAGCTCTGGCCCTCCCTCCCTGTTGGTTCGGTCGGAAAGTGTGAAGCTCCTGAAATTGTCCGACAGTCGTTGCGACGTTGAATCGGACGGACGCTCCTCGACCTCGTCGCGAACGCCGAGCACGGGCACCGAACCCGGGGTCGCGGCGTGTGCGCCGTCGTCGGTGTAGGCTGCAGGGGGTGCTACATCGACCGAGGGAGCTGGAGAAGGTGGAGGAGGGAGCATCAAGTGCCGGAACGGCTCGAGGAGGGCGGACTGTTGTGCCTTGCTCGTCGGATCACGCGCTCCGAGTTTCAGATCGGGCTGATCGTAGTCTGTTGCGCACAACACGGTTGGATGTTCGCGCGCGACCCGGGAAGGCGGGGGGAGCCTCCCATCAGCCACAGAGCAAAGGTCGTGGTGATCAAGGGCCCATGAAGGCGGTACATACCTAGCAGTGCTGCAACTAATTGCACTCGGGTGCGAGTTTTGTCCGCTACCGGGTCCCGGGCGGGTACAACTGCGACATGGCCGGCGACCGTTGCCGAGTTGTGGCGAGGCGCGACCGACACCGACGACGAGGTGGATGTCGCCGCGGCCGACTCGGAGGGGGGCCGATCAGAGGAACCGAGGGTGTCGATGCGTCCTTGCAGGGTATCCAGCTTGACGTGAGCTCGTATCAAGATACGAGGTGCAAGGTAAGGTGTGTCCTGGAAAGGGTACGTGTAGAGGTTGCGTGCAGAGAAGCGAACGGACGAGGCGGAGTCGGAGAAAGCTAGCGATCGATCGGCCGCCGCGTGCGATTCTTAATCGCCGATTTTTAGCGCCCGAGCCGGCACGCCCATCCTGCATACATCCGAAGATCTCCCGTACTACTGAGCAAGGAACATGTGAGGCCAGGCAGCTAGCTGCCTTTGCGGAGAAAAATACAACCAAAGATATAGAGAGTAGCGAGCAAGGAGCAAGAATGAAAGGAAAACATCTCACAACAGAACAAGGAAACCGCAAGCTGAGAAGACGCGGGGTAAAATTACTGTAGTAGTTGGCGACGCGAACGAACGTCGAAAGGAAAGAGGCGAGATGCACCAATGTTGGATAGATTCACCTTTCATTTGATGTATATAACCTAGGTATAGACTGCCAGCCCTTTCGGGAGCGATTCAGTGCTTCCGTTTACTTCGCGCTTTTGAAGTTGAGCTCGGAGTCGAGTCTCCGGGCTGGCTTCCGGAGGTGGGCGCGTGGGCAGCAGCCGCACCGCCGTGTGAGGCCGCTCCTCAGTGCGGTCCCCGGCATCTGCTGAGACAGCATTAGATCCTGCCTTTTTGAGTTGCACTGTGCGATGTTGTCATTAATTGAAACGGAAGTCGGAGTTGAAATCATGGATGGTGGAGTCTTGGAGGCGAATTCGGGGTCCTTCCAGGAGTGGGGCACGAGTTGACGTAGCTCTGTTACGAGCCGTTCCTTGAGCACGGACCTTTAGCGCGCGTGCCTGACTAGTTGCTCGCTGGGCGAGTGTTCACGTGACCACCCTCGATACTGGATTATTGTACGAACCCCTTTTATTTATTTGCTTACCAATCGGACCACAAAATACCTTCGAATACTCTTTTAGCCTTTCCAGAATTTAATAGTGGTCCTCTCTGAAGTTGCTTCTTTCCTTCCTGCAAGCAGCAACTCCCATTCTCACTCTCAATCTCCCTCGCCTAAAAACCTTTCCTCTTAAATCCTCACCCAGTCTCATCTCGGCACCTCACCTCACCTCACCTCATCCACCCCCTATCCTTGGCCTTCAGTTGCTTCGGCCCAACCATACCTATCCGAGACCCCTCGCAGTCCCCCTTGTCTAGAACTGTAGTCCTCACTATAGTCTAGAACCTTCCCTGTCCGCGAGGACCGTCATAGGCGCATCACTTGCCCCACCACCGAGGTCGCCGCTGAAGTTTCGTTCCTCCTCGGCCCTCCATCGGCGCCCTCCCCGCAGCCACAGCCATTCCCCCAAGGTCGCTCTGCGTGCCGTTTCCACTTCTTGCTTCGACGAAAACTCACTTTTTCCCCTCTAACCCCGGTATTGACTTGCTCGCGTACAGGGGGTGCCGTGATACTACCCGCGAAAATGGTGTGTATTGACACTCGGCTTTCCCTCTGCTTTCTCATAATAGACCACAGTTGCGTCTCTTGCGCCTCGCTCAACAAGAATGTTTCGACGTGCACTAGATCGATTCCCTTGACGTGCTCGTACGGTGTCGTCAATCCATCCCGCGTAAGTGTACTGTGCTCCCTTTTGCGAATGCCACATTCACCGCGTTCGGCGCTTGGCTCACCTGTATATCCTTACCTGCGAGCTCCTGTCAACTGTTGCCTCGTTCAGGTACAACGGTCGACATACCGTAGTAACGATGGTGACCTCTAACTATTCTGCATATGCTTGCTACTGAACACTCTCGTCCAGTCAAGCGAACAAACGACTGACAAGTGTCTGCGTCCATCTTTTCTCCCCCTTCTCTAGCGAAGGAATATCTTCCCTGCCAAGATACTATCGTTCTTAATTTGCTACAGCCGCACGAACTTCACCGGCAAAATCGACTACACTCTTTACACCGTCCTTGGCAGCACCCCCGCCTGCCGCCGGGGCAAGCGGTAGGTCTTCTTCCACGGCCACGGCTCCAGGCCAAGTCTTTCTTGCATAGCAAAACTCCTCCAGATGGCCGATCCGAATACTCACATTTCTCGTATCGGATAGTTCAGACACCATTTCTTTCATTCGTATTGGGGGCTGCTAGACCCATTCGCGTTTCTGCCCCGTGCATATGGATGCCCCCTGTCATCCGGTACTCGCTTGTGGCGTCCCTCGCTGACCTCAGCTCCAAGGCTTGCCTGTGTCGCCCGAGTTTTGAATCGATGCACGGTGTATAGAGACAGAATACCGGCGCGAAAGAACACGTTCGCAAGCGCAGAACGTTCGGCGGAAAAAGCCGAATCCGCTGCGCACCGTTTACACGGAGGAGTCTGAGTGGCACGCCTGCTTCGGGCATGGTCGCAAATACGTTTTCACATTGACGCAAAAGAGCCCATCAAAAGCTGACTGGCGGAAAGGAAGAGTACTGGCGGTGATTCCCTCAGTTGGTGTAGTACGACACCACAACTTTTGGCACCTCAATGTAAGGACTCGGAGGCGCTGCTGGTTTTTGCAGCTCCTCCGAGAATTTTCAGACAACGCTTTGAGGGGCTCTGGTCTTATTGTCTCCGTATCATGTGGTTAGATGTTGTACTACAGCTTCGCGGGACGCCATGGCCGGGCAAAGCCAGGCAAACTCAAGAGGTTTCAACCGACCGCTTCCGATGCCGGTTAACGCAGGTTGACGCCTGTTGACGCGCACGGGCCTTAGGCTAGCGCGCTTTTGTGCGAGTCTCGCGTGTTTTTGGGCTCAGCTCACGTCGTCGCCCGTCTCGCAACTACCCCATCGCCCAGGCTTCAGCAGTGAGTGACCCTATTGATGGAAACCAGCAGTATCATAAGAACTCGGTGGAGATTCTGCGCGTTGGATCGCGTCGAGCTACGAGGGCGACTCGGGTAGACGCGTGCCTCTGAGGCTCTGACAGTAGTTGGCACGTTGAACTCGACTCGAACACCGCCGCGATTCGCCCGACCGCCCTGCGCGCCGCTATTTGATGTTGGCTGCGACGACCGCAACCGCTGCTCAGCTCCTCCCCCACTTTTTGCGCGTTACGGCTCATTGCCAGTGTTGACCCATTCCTTGCATTCTCTCCCCCTTTCCTGGCTCAATTTGACTTCACCGCGCCCAGCGTTCACTAAGCAAAATGAGGTCAGTGCACGTGTCATAGCCGACTGCGATCCAGTGCGCGCCTCGACTCCACGTCATGGGCCCTCGCTCAGTCGTGCGTCGAGCTCCGCAAGTCGACCCCTTCGCTGATATGGCCTTTTCCTCGTTCCTCCTCGCCTCTTCACCCACAGAGAAATCGTCCACCTTCAAGTACGTGTTCCTACTCGGCGACAAGGACGCGTTCGCTCATCCCGGCTCGGCGATCCGCCGTGCACGGAGCCGCCTTATGGGCGTCGGCGGCAACAAAAAGGGTCATGACTAACATCTGGGTCTACCTTCCGCGCTCAATTAACAGACCGGTCAATGCGGTAACCAAATGCAAGTCGTGACATCTGCGATCCGCTCGGTGAAATGTCTGCGCATTGCCCAGCGCGAAGATGGCCGAGGAATCTCGATCGGCAGTCGAATTCCTGCGACCAGCGGCCTCGTTCCGCCATGCGTACAGCTTCCTCCCAGAGCAAAGTGCTGACCAGACCAATCTTGACTATTTTGTACGCAGTGGTGCCAATTTCTGGGAGGTACGTCTCAGGGCCCGGGGTGCGTGCCCTTTCTTGCCACAACTGTCTGCTGATCACTTTTTTCGTCGGCGTGGTGCGCATAGACCGTCTCGGAAGAACACGGTCAGCTATTTCCGATTCTCGTGTCACTAAGTAGTAGCGTAGTGCTGATATCACCATGGTTCACCTTGTATGGGCACAGGCATTGACTCGACGGGACAGTCAGTCCCAATTGCGCCTCCATCTCGGGAAGCTGTGGCTGCTGACGCCCTTGGCGCTTCTCACTCACAATCTATTTCGCAGATACAACGGCACGTCGGATCTTCAGCTCGAGAGGATCAATGTCTACTTCAACGAGGTCGGTCACCGTTCTCCCCCAAATTATGGTACAAAGCGTAAACGACTAACAACGCACTGGTGTACGCTCGCAAGGCCGGCGCGCAAAAATACGTGCCCCGTGCGGTCCTCGTCGACTTGGAGCCTGGTACCATGGACGTCATCAAGGCGTCCCCTCTCGGAAACTTGTTCCGACCCGACAACTTTGTGTTTGGGCAATCCTCGGCGGGAAACAACTGGGCCAAAGGTCACTACACCGAGGGTGCCGAACTCGTCGACCAAGTCATGGACGTCGTTCGAAAGGAGGCGGAAGGATGTGACTGCTTGCAGGGCTTCCAGATCACGCACTCGTTGGGAGGTGGAACGGGATCGGGTATGGGCACACTGTTGATCTCCAAGATCAGGGAAGAGTTTCCCGATCGGATGATGGCAACGTTCTCTGTCGTGCCTTCGCCCAAGGTCTCGGACACTGTAGTCGAGCCTTACAATGCCACTCTTTCCAGTAAGCTGAGATTGAAAGCTTCACTAGACCTGTGGGTCATGCTACTGACCGTTGTGTACGGCTCGAACAGTTCATCAATTGGTGGAAAATTCTGACGAGACATTCTGCATCGACAACGAAGCCCTCTGTGAGTCATGCCATCAACTCCTTCTGGAGTGACAGCACACAACTGACGCCCTAAGAGGATATGGAACTCAAAGACGACATTTGCTTCCGCACGCTCAAGCTATCGGTACCGACCTATGGCGACCTGAACCACCTCGTTTCCGTCGTCATGTCGGGTATCACGACCTGCCTCCGCTTCCCCGGTCAGCTCAACTCGGACCTCCGCAAGCTCGCGGTCAACATGGTCCCGTTCCCTCGATTGCATTTCTTCCTCGTCGGTTATGCCCCCTTGACCGCGCCGGGATCCAAGAACTTCCGCGCCGTCTCGGTCGCCGAGCTGACGCAGCAGATGTTCGACGCCAAGAACATGATGGCCGCTTCGGACCCTCGCAACGGTCGCTGTGAGTTGCCTGCGGACTCGATATGATTGACCCTAGATCTTGAAAACTGATCAGAGGCTCACACGCGTGCAGACTTGACCGTGGCCGCTTACTTCCGCGGCAAGGTCTCGATGCGCGAAGTGGAGGACTCGATGCTCTCGGTCCAACAGAAGAACTCGGCCTACTTCGTCGAATGGATCCCTTCCAACGTCCAAACCGCAGCTTGCGACGTCGCGCCCAAGGAATCCAAGATGGCCGTCACCTTCGTCGGCAACAGCACCTCGATCCAGGATCTGTTCAAGCGCGTCGGCGATCAGATGTCGGCCATGTTCAAGCGTCGCGCTTTCTTGCATTGGTACACCGGCGAAGGCATGGACGAGCTCGAGGTACGTCAATTGATGATCTCGAACGTTGTGTTCCAAATCTGTCTCTCGATCTGAGCTGATGTGCGGTTTTGGGTGTGATCGGAACAGTTCTCGGAAGCCGAGTCCAACATGCAGGATCTCGTCGCCGAATACTCGCAGTACGAGACGGCCGGCCTCGACGATGAAGAGGAGGCTGTCGAGGAGGAGCAGTACGCTCCCGAGGAGTAGGACCGTACCTGCCTCTCAGCCACTCGCAACATATACACACACATACACCCAATGTCGTTCCCTTGCAACCTAACCCCCCTCGTACTTACTCGTTCTTCCCATATTCTTTGCCTCTTCTTCTTTTCCGCTCGTCGATCTCGAATCCTTTTTTTTGGGGTGCGTTTAGCTCTTTGAAAACTAATGCCATTCGAGCCCTCTTTCATGGACGAGAGCGACACCATGGTGAAACACGAGCTCGTTGTGGCGGAGAAATTGTTCAATCCAGGCGGTTTACGAAGAACACCTCTGCTTTGGAAAGTAATACGAAGGGGGGAAACTAGACCTCAGCACAACTGACTGAACTTGATTGGGGTGCCAAGACCGCTTGAAATTCGATGGAAAGGGGCAGGGTGTAGATTGTGATACGGAGACTTCGGTCATCGTTTTCAATCTTCACTCTTACTTGGCGTCTCCGCGGTCCATCAAGGGCGGTCGTGACGGAGATTGAAAGAGCTCAAATCCATAATTCGCGAGCCGAGGAAAGGGATACCAGTGTAAACAGCCGATCTCAGATTTGTTAAACGGAGCTGCAGAGTTCACTCTCGGGGCATATGCCGCGTAGAACATAGAACACAGGGGAAAGGTCCACTGCAGTGGCCCCTCACGAATCATCATGGCTTTGAGAAACCTACTCCGGTACTTGCTGCGCCTTCACCTCGGCGCCGCATTGTACGAGTTGGGCCAATTGACCTTGTTCGCGATGATGTACGAATAACCAGATACCGGGAATAGTATCTCCGCACCACTATCGCATCCCAGATTATCCTGAGATGGCTATCGTACTAAGAATATCGATCGCTGACGCGCTCCTCGCTCCAGACTGCCGGTGTGCGTAGGGAGAGGGGACAGCCCCGGGGATTCCTAACATCAGTACTTCTAACCAGCGCTGCAGGCCTCTTCCTTCATCAAAGAGGTGTCAACGTTGGGCCCTCTCGCTTCTGCACGAGCTGTAGTGCTAGGTATTGGGGTGAAACCCTTTCGAGCCAAGACGGTCGAAATCGAAGAAAAAGGACGAATAGTTTTGCAGCTTCAGCAGGACGCAATAGTCGTACAAAGGGAAAGTGATAAGGAACGAGTGATGGACGTAACGACGAAGTCATAACAAAGAACAAAGAACGAATGCGAGTGCGAAAAGGTGCAGGGGCCAAAAGGTGTGGCCCCAAAGGCCGGGCGTTCAAAAGTGGTGGTGGTGGCGGTGGTGTATCTACTTGACCCTAGCGAGTCGCTGGGTGCTGCGTACGACGTTCGTGTCGAGTACATCGACCTTGTTGCCGAGTTTGGAGAGTTTGGTGTTTTGTGCGTCGACTTCTTGTCCCTGCAGAACGGGTGCGTGCCAATTTAGACAAGAATAGTATTAGTCCGTGGCTCCTCTTCGTGGGATCTGTTGCGACCCGGTAGGTACAACTCACAGCAGTCGTAGCCAGCATCTTCAACCTCCCCGCAAGCCCGGACAGCTCATCGAGGTTACCGTCGATCTCATCCTCGACCTCGTCATCACTCGCCGTCGCTTCGAACTGGTACCGACCCCGTTCTGCGCCTCTAGCCTTGGCGCGTTGCCGAGCACGCGCGGCATCGTCGGCGTTGCGGTCCATGCTGTGGTACGTTTGGTCGATGCGTTGGCGCGATTCGTACTGCTCGCGACGAACGAGTTCGCGTTCGTCCTTTTCGGCGTTGTGGCGAGCGATGATGCGCGCCTCGTCCTTGTCTCGTTTGGCTTGCTTGTTGAACGTGACTGTCGAGGAGAGGACAGGTTTCAGATCAGAGTATGTACGAAAAGGAGCTCTAGTGGCAGAACTCACTGTTGGGGCGGAAGATGGAGCGGTTGAGGGCCATCAACTCTTTGGTCTCGTCCTGGGCTCGGTCGTTGTGGGCCTTTGCGAGATCGAGATGTCGCTCCGTGTTGGCGATGCGGTCTGTGCGACGCGATCAGAGTGGGTCAGCTAGGTGCAGCTCGTATCCGAGTATCCGGGCATGCAAAACTGACCGGATTGATCGCCGAGCTTATCCAACGTCGCCCTGGCGGTCTCCTCGGCTTCCCTGGCGATCCTGACCGCGTTCCTTGAACTGGCCAGACTCTCCTGCTTGACGAAGCGCATCTGCTGCTTGATACCTTCGACCCCCTCGTCCTCGTCCAAAGGCTGATCGTCTTCCCGGCCGTCGGCGCCATGCGCTCCTCCGCCGTACGGTCGGGACGAGTTGGGCTGCTGCTGCTGCTGCGGGGGCGGTGCTCCAGCGAGCAATTCGTTCCTCGCTTCGGGGCTGGCCTCACCCCGTCCCGGATTCTTTTTCGCGAATCGATCCCGGAACGAAGAGACGCCTTGAGCAGGTCCACCAGCTTGGGACAGACCTGAACCACCTGCACCGGGACCGTACGCGGCCCCACCTTGTGGCGGGGGCCCACCGCTTCCGGGTTGGGGTCGAGAGTAGTGGGATTGGTGGGCACCGTAGCCTGCGCCACCTTGCGAAGGAGGGACGTACGAACCCCCCGCACCTTGAGTTCGGTACGAAGGTGCGGCGGTCGAGTACTCTGAGGGGGCGATCGAACCTGGGTACGACGACGAGGACGGTCCACCGCCGCCGCCACGAGATGGGGCGTTGCTGTAGCCTGCGTTGGCGCCGTTGAAGCCGCTCGGGTTGACTTCGGCGATCAGTTCCTTCTTCTTTTTCGCAAAGAGGCCCATGTTTGGTAGTAGCTGTGTGTGGGGATGGGGTTCGAGTAGGGTTGGATTCACTTGGGGGAAAGGAGATGAAGAGCGTGGAAGGGCTGTCGCCGCTCGGAGTCGACGCGCCACCTCAAACGCGGACGGCCGGGACCAAATTGATCGACGCCGGCGGGGGGCTTTCGAAATTCAATCTCATTTATGATTATGCCCTCCATGGAGCGGCTGAAACCCGATCACGAGGAATAAAGTGGACGGAAAGCAGCTCTGCGATCTTTGTTTCGATCTTTTCCGCCCTGGGCCGAGTTCAATTGCGGAAATTTTGCCATGTAGAGTGCCGCCCGAAGCACACAATTCTCGATCGCCCGCTCAGAAAATGCCCGAGCTGACTTTGCCGGCGTTCTACAATCTGGGGCCAGGTGTGTTTACAGTACTTGACGAGGAATGTCCACAAATAGAGACAGAGAGCTTCTGGCAGTCTGTACTTGGCTTGACAGCTGAGCCTTCAGGTGGCCGACCTGGAGCTGCTGGCTGCTTGTCTGTAATTGCCCGGGGCGGCTCCACTACTGTGGCTTCCCCGCTGTTAACTGTTGCCCGCCCTCGCCCGCCAGTATGCCTGTGCCCTGCGCCCGAGAGTGTGAGAGGACGCGGCCACGTATTTCCTGTGTGCTCGTGCGAGCTCGTGCGCGCGCGCGGCGTAACTGACCCCAGCCAGCGCGTGCTGGTCCTTCCCTCTTCCCTCATCCCTCCTCTGCTCCGACCCTTCAGCTCACCCGAGAACAGCATGGTCACGTCGATCGCCCGGACGGCGGTGCCGATCTGGTCGCCGCAGCAGCTGCGTCGCGCGACGCCCCTGTTGGCTACCGGCACCGTCTCGGGCGCGCTCGACGCCTCGTTCTCGTCCGACTCGTTGCTCGAACTGTGGGACCCGTTCGCCGCGACAGGCTCCTCGTCCTTACCCCCGGTCGAAGGCTTGGACCTCGGCAACCCGAATCAGAACCGAGCACAAGCACTACTGGACCAGACCGAGCAGACCGAGTTGTCGACGCCGTTGGCGAGCCTCGCCGTCGGTTCGCGCTTCAATCGGCTCGCGTGGGGCCACATCAAGCAGCCCGACAAAGCGCTCGGTGTGATCGCCGCCGGCCTCGAGAATGGCGAGATTGGGCTCTGGGACCCGAGTAGGCTCATCGACAAGACTCGTGGAGAGTGAGTTGAAGCTGGCACAGGCCGGTTCTGCGCTACGGTCGAGGGAACAGTGGCGAGAAGCCGGTACACACACACACACACGCCGGGCGCCAGGCGTTCTCAACGTGGCCGGGTGTGACGTGTGACGTGGTCCGCTCTACAGTCGGCCCCGGCTGGCCGCTCATGTTTCTCCACCCGCGCCATCGTACTTTGGGACTGACACCCGTGTTCCTGATTCGCCAACAGCGCCTCGCTCGCCCGCTACGACCTGCACAAGGGGCCCGTACGGGGACTCGACTTTAACCAGCACCAGACCAACCTCCTCGCGTCCGGCGCGACCAACGGCGAGGTGAGTACACTGCACGGAGCACGTGGTCCAAGCTGACAAGCTGACCCCACCACACCTCACACCATAACTAGATCTTCATTTGGGACCTGACCACACCCAGCAAGCCTTTCTCCCCCGGAGCACGGTCACGCTCACTCGACGACATCACCGCCCTCGCGTGGAACTCGCACGTCGTGCATGTCCTCGCCACCGGCTCCAACTCGGGCTACACCGTCGTGTGGGACCTCAAGTCCAAGCGCGAGGTGACGGCCCTGTCCTACTCGGGCGTCGCACCGACCGGCGTGGGAAGTGGTTTCGGCCAGCCCGGGTGGGGCGCACCCGGTGGAAGCAGGGGCGTCAGTGCCGTGCAATGGCACCCGACCAACGTGAGTGCGGTGCGGATCTAGCGAGCACGTTGGGACTCGGCAATTGCGACGCTGACTCTTTGGACTTGCAACCCTTGGCTATTGGCAGCCTACAAAACTCGCGACCGCGACCGACGACGACCACAACCCCATCATCATGCTCTGGGACCTCAGAAACTGGAAGGAGCCAGAGAGGGTGAGGGCCCGACCCAAAGAGAGCATTCACCCGAAACATAGTAATCTGACGTTTGCGCTCTTCCTTCTCCCTGACGCAGATCCTGACGGGTCACGAAAAGGGTATCCTTTCGCTCGATTGGTGCTCCCAAGATGCGGACCTGCTGCTCAGTTCAGGCAAGGATGGTCGCACGATCGCTTGGAACCCGTCGACGTCCGAGATGGTCGCCGAGGTCACGCCCTCAAGCAACTGGTCCTTCGACACGCAGTGGTGCCCGCGCAACCCTTCCATCATCTCGACCGCCTCGCTCGACGGCAAGATCACGCTGCAGTCGATCCAGTCCACCGCTGCTCCCACCGCTGCCGCCGACGCTGCTGCCACCTCGATGGGTGCCGGTGGGGACGGCACCAACATGTTCGAGGCGGCCATCTCCGCGAACGCGGCCAACTACCCGACCAAATCGCTTGCGCACGCCCCCAAGTGGTTGCGAAGACCCGCATCGGTCGCGTTCGGCTTTGGCGGCAAGCTCGTCAGCATCTCCCACACCGCTGCGCCTGCCGGTGCGGCACCAGGCACACCTGCGACGCCCAGCGTTTCGATTCGCAACGTCGTTGTGCAGCCCGAGGTCGTGGAACGCGCGGTTCGACTCGATGAGGCCCAATCCAATGGCACACTCGCCCAATTCTGCGAACAGCGAAGCGCCGAGATTGAGCAATCCGTCGACATCGACCCCAAGTTGAAGGAGGGCGAGGTGTCGAGTTGGAAGCTCTTGGCGTCACTCTTTGGTGCCCAGTCCAAGGGCGGGCTGATCGATCTGCTCGGCTTCGATCGCTCCGACCACAAGGCCAAGGTCGACGAGGCCGTCAAGGCGCTCAAGGAGAAACTTCCTGCGAGTACGCTGGCCATCTCGACGCTAGGGTCGAACCCGGAAGGTGTGAACGGCGTTCAGGAAACCGCCGATGGTGCGATCCCGCTGGGATCCGAGCTCGACGACTCGACGGCGACCAGCAACAGTCTTGCCAGTGAAGTGACCAAGCAGTCGAGCGAAACGACCGAGCCGAGTCTCTTTGGCGGTGCCGACGATGGCGCGTCGTTGAACGCTGGTGCGTCGCAAGCCGCCGCCGATTTCTACTCGCAGATCGGCTCCGGTCGAGCCGGCTTGCCCGACCACCTTTTCAGCAACGGCAACCGCGAGAACTTTTCTTCCGCAGCAGCGACCGCCGGTTCAACGAGTTCGGTAGCAAGTCTCAACCTGCGTGCGACGACGTTCAAGATCTACCGCGACGACGAATCCGAGGTCGACCGACTCATCACCAAAGCGCTCGTGCTTGGCGACTTTGCCTCGGCCGTCGCCTTGGCTTTGTCGAACGACCGCTTTGCCGATGCCATCCTGTTCGCCGTGCGAGGCGGGGACGAGTTGCTCGCGACGACACAAAGCATTTACTTTGAGCGACAACAAGCCGCTGGTGCACCGTACTTGCGCGTGCTGCAGTCAATCGTCGGCAACGACCTCGCCGACGTCGTGCAGAACGCACACTTGGCCCAGTGGAAAGAGATATTCGTCGTCTTGTGCACGTACGCGAACGCAAATGAGTTCCCGAGCCTGTGCGAGCAGCTCGGTCAACGCCTCGAGTACCAGTATGACACCGTCAAGGACTCGTCGCCGTCGACTGCCGCTACCGAGCTGCGCAAGAACGCCATCTTGTGTTATCTCGCCGCCGGCAAGCTCGAGAAGGTCGTCGGAATTTGGGTGCAGCAGATGGAGGAAGACGAGCAGGCGTCGCGAGCTCAGAATGGTGCTCATGGTGGAGCGCAACGGTACGAAGCCCACGCTAAGGCGTTGTCGGCTTTCGTCGAAAAGGTCTCGGTCTTCCAACAGGCCGTCGATTACGTCGACACGGACTTGCACGTCCAATCGGCCGAACCGGGCAGGAGGGTCTACAAGCTCGCAGAGCTGTACGAGCGTTACGTCGAATACGCCGAATTGCTCGCCGCGCAAGGTCTGTCGCACATCGCGCTCAAATACATTGTGCAGGTTCCGCATGATTTCCAGGGTTCGACCGATGCGAGTGGTCCGTCGTTGGCGCGCGATCGGTTGCTTCGAGCGACGGGGAACCAATCGGCCGGAGGTGTGTTTGGCTCGAACCAGCGCATTGTTGCTGGGGCCACGCCTGTTGCATCGACCTCTTACGGCGCCAGCAACAACGTCTACGGGACCTCAAACTACAGCAACTACGGACAGCCGGCCTATGCGCAGCAGCAGTCGTCGGGCTACGCACCCGCTCAGTCGTCGTACGGGGCACCGCCTCTCCAGAACAACGCGTACGGCACCTCTCAGCGCTCGGCGTACGCACCCGCAGGCGGGAGCACCTCGTCCTACAACAACGCACTCGACGACCCTTACGGCCCGGGAGGTGGACATCCAACCAACGCCTACGGGGCTGCGCCGCCAGTCTCGCAACCGTTCAACCCGTATGGTCGGCCGCAACCCGCCGCGGCACCGATGTCGGACCCGTACGCTCCTCAGCAGGGCAGTGGGTTCGTCCCTCCTACCCCCGCTCTGCGAGAGCAATCGCCGAACTATGCGGCGACCGCTGTGTCTTCGATTGCGCCTCCACCTCGCTCCAAGCCCGACATTGGATGGAACGATGCTCCTCAGGTGCAGCGTAAAGCTACGCCAGCGGCTGCGACTTCGGCTGCGCCGCCTCCCAAGGCTGCACCCATCACTTCTCCGTTCCCCAACATGTCGCCCGCACAAGGAGGAGCAGGTGGCCCACCTCCACCTGCGTTCGGTGGTGCCGCAGGAGGCGGAGGATTCGCCGTTCCACCCCCAACCCCGAGCCGTGGAAGCAACCGCACACCTGCTCCGGTCCCTCCCCCACCGCAAGCAGGTCAACGATTCGCTAACGCACCCCCTGTGCCTCAACCTTCGGCCGCTCCGTCGCCGTATGCGCCTCCGCCACCCCAGGCGCTACAGCCGCAGCAACAGTCGAACCCGAGCCCTTCACCGTACGCTCCTCCGCCGGCCCCTCAGGGTCAACGATTCGCTCCTCCGCCACCGCCCCAGGGTGGAGCAGGCGCTCGTCCCACCCCTCCTGCGGGATTCCCTGCCCCTCCCGCCGGCTACCGAGGGCCTCCTGTCAACGACGGCGATTTCCGACCTTCCTCGGCTGCTGGTCGAGGCCGACCCTTCCCGCCGGGTCAAGGACCGCGAGGCCCGACTCCGAACGCTCCTCAGAGCTTTGCGACGAATGGGAACGGACCTGCGCCACCGAACCCCTATGCGCCTCCCCCGAGTGGGCAAGCGCCTTCGGGACCTTACGCACCTCCCGCGGGTGCGCAGAACGGGCCTCCTCGACCTGGAGGCTTCCCCGGTCCGCCGCAAGGGTATCAGCCGCAGGGTGGTCCGGCACCCCCACCTCCGTCACAAACTCCGACCCCTGCGCCCCCTCCTGGTCGCCCTGGACCCCCCAAGCCCAAATACCGTGAGTTTGAACGCGAGGTATCCAATGCTGATTATCGATTGAGATACTGACATGTGCGTGCTCCGCTCCACAGCCCCTGGTGACACCACGCACATTCCGGCCGAGTCCAAGCCGATCTACACCTGCCTCAACGCGCAGCTCACGGGGATGCGCAACCTGCCCCCTGGTCCACCGCAGCAACGCAAGATGGTCGAAGACACGGCCAAGCGTCTGTCGATGCTGTTTGACGCGCTCAACTGCGAAACGCTCTCGGTCGCGACGCGGGACCGGCTGCTCGAGATCTGCCGCGCGATCGACGCGAAGAACAAGGCGCAGGCGCTCGACTTGCACTTGCAGATGTTGACGAGTGGGGCCAACGACCTCGCGGCGTGGCAAGCGGCGGTCAAGTTGATCATTTCCCGGTTGCCGTGATGGAATGCTCTTGTTGAGGAGTACCGGCTCGTCTATTTTGGATACGTTAGGGGGAGGGGGGGGGGGGGGCGGTGCATAAAATCCTCCGTTCTGCTTCTTCATGTTTACTCTTTCTTTCTTTCTTTCCTGCCTTTTTTTTTCCCTGTGCTTTTGTTTCTCTTGTCTCTGCTGCTATGGGTACCTTAACTTTCTGGCTCTTCTTGCATTCCCGTGACTTCGAATGAATCCCGAGACGGGAGGGTCCGATGCCGAAATGGAGAAGATCATACCCAATTGCAGAAATTGGATCTGCTAACAATAGATGACGGTTGCCCCGCGTGATGATCGTGAATCGTGACCTGATGGGTCGTCGAGTGCGGTTGTACCTTCGTGCCAACGGCGCAGAAAAGACGTGTTTCACGGCATGACACATTCTTTGTGGGATCGGAGCGACGAAGGCGGTCCAAGTGGTCAGCTCCGAAAGTCTTTGATCGGTAGAGTGCAGTCCGACTGGGACTTGGGAAGAAGTGGAGAGAGCCGGACGACCCGAGCGCGGCATGTGAGCTGTTCTGCCTTCCTAAAGTCCCCCCCTTTTTCAATGCGACGGCGGCATACTGAACTTGGCTCGCGCCTTTCCCGACCAGGTGATGTCTGCACGCGCATCATCGCTTCGGGAACTATCAGTGCGCTCGACTGCGACGAGACGCCACCAGAACTGCTGATCGAGTTCGTCTGTGCTTCGTGTTACGATCGATATCGACGATGCACGGACTGCGGGAGTCGATTCAGTCCGCGCGTCGGCACGGGGAAGTGGCGCCTCAAGGAGCTTTTCGCCGACGGCAAAAGGTCGTGCTCGCTACCCCACCGGCCGCTCGTGCTCGAGGATACGACCTGCGATACATGGTGCGTGAGCGACCTATCCCATGGCACCAAATAAATCGCAGCTTTCTTGCACGAAGCTCATAAGGGGCTTGTGACTTCGTTCATGGCCGTCGGCGCGATCCCCGACACGATGGAGTCCGATTCTCCACTGCGCGTCGACTTTCGAACCGCTGCGATGGTCAGTAACGACGTCAATAGTGTCTTGACAAGCTTGGTGACACAGGTGTGTGAATCTGAACGGTTGGCTAGAAAGCGAGCTCGATCGCTGACGAGTATGTACTTTCGGTTCTGCACACCAGGACATCGAAGCGGAGCTCGGCATCCGTGAGGCTTTCGCATGTGCTATTTACGCGGTCTGATTCCCCGCTGAACTCGCTCTACGCCAATCATTCTCGCAGGGCGATACATAGGGATCAGATGGCATAACCCCGGCAAGCAGGAACGCGGTAGATCGTTCGTTCTGCAATCCCAAGACCCGGACGTGATCGCTCGGGAGCGGCCGCAATGCCTGATGAGAGATGGCTATACATTGCACAGCTATATCTTTGCCGAATTAGATGTGAGTTGTCTTAAGTGAGAACGACGTTCGAAGAAGAGTTGTATAGGTCAGGTACCAACTCATTGATGGCTTTGTATCCTGTGTCCCAGCTTACCCACGGCACCGCAGGGATTCATGCCACGGTGCCCCGAGGAGTGAGATCATCCCCATTGGAATGTCAGCTCACCTATGAGAGTCAGGACGCTGACCCAATTACCTGTACTGTACTGAACAGATCGGGCATAGCTATTTCGCTCGTACGTCCCGAACTGGTGAGTTACTTTGATTAGATACGAATTGCTCACCGCCACCCTCTACCGATGCACTTGCATAGAATCTCTCCTTGCCCAAGCGCTCCTGGTGCGAATGCGTACCGACCTCCTCGTAACGAACACCACACGCCTCGCACAACGGTTGAATCCATTCCCCAAGATCCATGCGGTGTGGAGCTTCATGTAAATGAACAAAGCGAGTCGGGTGCTGCAGAGGGACGAGTCACAGCGAGGTATGATTGACCTGGAAGAGTATCTGAAGCGCAACGAGGATGTGACGGATGCGAGTCATTTTCCTCCAATTCGGCCGTGAGTTAAACGTCGATGAGCTTGAATTTCTAAGCACTTAGACACTAACCCGTTCACGGCCGGTTTAAACGCGCAGATTCTTCCTTCCCAACGCGTATCTACCTCGATACCGCTTTTATTCACGGCGATTCGGAGATGAGGACGACCTCTCCGCAATTCAACGATCTCGATATATCAAGGCGGCCACGAAAAAGAGGAAGCAGCAGAATTTGCCGATCCTGTGAAATGATATCAATTCCGAGAACGACGAAGAGAGGAGGTTTCTCGCCGACGAGAACATAGGAGCTCACTTAACCGTGCACGCCGGCAGAGATCCGTCATTTCATTTTCGTCTCCGGTGTCAGACTCCACACTTTGCGTTCTGGCAACCCATGTTGATATCGTTCAGCTCCGCTGTGAGCAGTTGAAACCTGCAATGCTTGCAAAACACCTCTGAATCCAATTCGCACCGGGGCCACCAAGATGCTGAGTTCGAAAATTGGGCAGGACGTGGGCGAGGCAACGCCTGGCAGACAGGTTGGCGACAGAAGCCACTGCAGAGGCGTGATGTTGCACTTTCGGACTTGCCCGGTGCTACACTTCAATCATAAATTAACCAGTCCACCCTTTGGAATATGGCCATTTGATATCATAGTCTTTGGCAGCTATAGATGGCGCATAGCATCTTCAGATGCCATTATGTGACAGCGAGGGTAACTCTTCAGCCCCTAAACTTCAAGAGGCAGCATAGCCGGGCGCGCCAATAACTACTGAAGACAGCGAGTCACAGGCACCTCTATCTGCGAAAAACAAAGAGCTTATGCTCACCCATCAATCACAGTGAGTCAGGACTCATGGACGTTGGGCCTTGGCTCGTTCTCGCAAGTGTGCCTGAGCGCATGGTCTTTTCTGCTTTTGCTGCAAGAGTTTGACGCCGAGGACTCAAGCGCGCGCGACCTCTACCCTCCTTGCAGTAAGCCGTGCCCGCACGCCTGCCCCTCTTGCAATAAGCCGTGCCCCGCACGCCTGCCTCGAGCCTTGGTCTGTAAGCCGCACTTGCGCAAGAGTTTACCAAGCCCGCTCCTGCCGCACCTTTCAGTTCCCACTGCTTGCCGTTGCCGTACCAGTATCGCTGTGTACCTCTGCCACCTCCTGCCAAGGTCAGTGGCCTTCCTTGAACTCTTCCTGCCGCCATTTGGCTGACAGGTTCAGAGCTTCTCACAGGACCCCCCCAGCGATACCGTACAGCTTCCGCCTTCCAGTCTTCTGCCTTACCAGTTGACGACGAACAGCTGCCACTGTCCGTCCGCCTGCACCTGCCAGTGCTGCGCCTCTTTCGTGTTCGACTGCGTCTCGCTCAAAGAGCCGAGGTACATCACCCACCTTCAGGCTCTACCTTAGGGTACTCCTGCTCTCGACTGTCCTTGTTGGACACGTTGACTGACTTGGCTACACTGCTACACAGACCCACCCTCGACGTGCCAGCGTCCGAGGTCTGTTTTCCCTTTGCCTGCACCTGCCAGTGCTGCGCCTCTCTCCCGTTCGCCTGCGTCTCGCTCAAAGAGCCGAGGTACATCACCCCCCTTCAGGCTCTACCTTAGGGTACTCCTGCTTTCGACTGTCCTTGTTGGACACGTTGACTGACTTGGCTACCTTGCTACACAGACCCACCCTCGACGTGCCAGCGTCTGAGGTCTGTTTCCTTTGCTGTCTTCTTGTCTCCAAGCGACACGCTTTACAAGCATAGGTATGCCATAGTCCTCAGAGTCTTTGCAGTATTCCGAGTACTAATAGAATCGCGCTTTACAAGCATAGTCGTTCTATCTTCGTCTCCTCCCACCCACCCTACAAAATAAATAAATACAAAAACAGCCTTGTGTTCTTTCCTTTACTTTCTTATCTATGGTCTCTCGTGGGTAGATTTTCAACCCATCCCGTTTGTTACGGGATGCCTGGTTCTTATGCTGCAAATCCGACTCCATCCCAGCTATTTCGGTTCGCATTGCGCTCTTACGATGGAGTCGACGCGCCCGGGCGACCAGTGGTTGCGCGCTTCGGAGAGCGGCGGCCGGCAACTCGCCTTGCCCGCAAGTGCCCGCAAGTGCAGGCAAGTGCCTGATGAGTGCGGCTGACAAAGCCATATTACTTCGCTGTTCCTTCGTCGTTGAGCGCCACCATTTGCTAATTGCCGAGTCGATATCTGACTTCGCTCGGCCGGCATCGGTGTAGGACCGTCAGTCAAGACAGACCTACCACCCTTCCGGGTTCGGCTCGCGGGCAGGCACGAGTCGTTGACTGATCGAAGGGGTCTCAGGTGGGCGTGACCTGGCAGGGTCTCTGCGGGCGATGACGGTGATCGATGGTTCGTCGGTTCGCTCCAGGACGGGCGCCATTCTCGCTCCAGCTGCGATGCTCACACCGATGGAGGAGGTCCAGATCCAATTAATGGCACCCGACTCTCCGGCCGTCATGTCGAGTGCCGAGCCAGTCCCACAACATCAACCGTTTGCCGTCTCCGAGTCGCCGGAACAGACTGCCGACGATGGTCCGCTGACCGCGAAGCCACCGATCACACCCGAGGTCGATCATATAACGGAAGAGAGACGAAGATCTAGGTCTCTACCACTACCACGACGAACCGATCTGACAAGGCCAAGAACCCCACCCCCATCCGGATCGACAAAGGATGCCTCGCCGTCCGTTCCGGCCGCAGCGATGACCACTCCACCACCCGGCCCGAGGCCCGTTCCGACAAAATCGACCTCTCAACTCTCCAGCATCAAGGAGCATCGCCACGGTTTGCTTGGAAAGTTCAAGAGTCTCGTTAAAAAGAGCCGAAGGCTCGATACCGTGGATGTCGTCGCACAGGGTCCGCTTTCAGTGCGAGACCGCGAGGCGAACCGACGATCGTCAGTACCCGTTCAAACAAGCCACTTCCCTCATCCTTCTTCGGCCAAGTCGAACCATGAACACGTGCAAAAAATCGAGACGAACGAAAGTGGACCGGATGTACTCACCCGGCGATCACTCAAAGTTCGGATCGTTACCTTCAACATGCATGATTCGCTGCCTTCGAGCAACGGCGACTTGAAGGATTTTCTGGGAGTGGACGCCGCCAGTCCACGAGTCCGACCGCCGTCATTTGGGTCGCATCGGTTACCGGGTTCCTCGCCCGGAGCGATTCTGGATAAAAGGATGTCCAAGTCGAGTAGTCGAGTGATCGTCTCCCCTGCGGCTGGCTCGATGATGGAAGTTCCCGCAGCCGAACACATCCCTGTCCTGAAGCTTACGCCAGAGCAACCATACCACGTCATCGTCGTCTGTGGGCAAGAGTGTCCGACAGCGGCGAGAGTGCGGGCTCCGGAAGCCAAGCGATGGACATCGGTGTTGGAAGAGTGGTTGTGTGGACGACCCGCACTCGGAAACGGCGACGACAAGGAGTCGCATCCGCACACCTACGCAAGTTCCCATCCCCATTCGAATTCGGTTTCGCTCTCCCACGATGATGCTGTATCGCCGCCTCTGCACCCCGATGAACCAAAAATACGCTCCGCACCTGCTGCTTCCACCGCCACGAACGAAGAGCACGCCGCGGAAGCCCATGAGCACGTCTCCCCTACCCATATGATGCAAAAGTTCAAGATGGGCCGTGGCCCTTATGTGCTCGTCGAAAAGGAACGGCTACTTGGTATATACTGCGCCGTGTTCGTCGCTCGATCATGCGACGAGCTCGTGAAAGGAACTTCACGGGGTCGAGTAACGGCGGGATTGATGGGTGGTCGTTTGGGCAACAAAGGGGGTGTCGGCGTCAGTCTTTGGTTGGGATCGTCGAAGCTGCTCTTCATCAGCGCTCATTTGGCCGCCCATGCGAGTGGTAACATGTTGAGAAAGGCGAATGCGCAGAAAATCTTGGACGAGTTGGTGATTGATGATTTCGCGGGTGGGGGAGCGAAAGCGGGAGATCTGATGACTCGGTTCGATCAGGTTTTCTTCATGGGTGATCTCAAGTTAGTCGCCGTACTTTCAATAAAAGGCCCGTGGTATGTCTACTCTGGCACTGATATACTCCTACACCCAGCTTTCGACTCAATGTATCGCGCCTTCACGCAGATTGGATCGTCCGAAGCAAGGATTATGTCACGGCCTTGCAATTCGATCAATTGCGGGACGTTCTTGCCGAAGAGAATGGGGTGTTTAAAGGGTTCAAGGAGGGCGATATCACTTTTGCTCCGACTTGTGAGTTTTGGTCAGCTCTAGATTACACCGTGTTCTGGAGCATGTCTAATCGTGGGGATACGCTCGCGACACTCCTCGGGCAGACAAATACGACGTACCCAAGATCCGACGGAGGGGAAGTCTGGCCGTATTGCGCAGTCCCAAAGCGAATAACAACGTGCCGCCGCGCAAACCCCGAGAATGGACGGCCCTCGAGCTCGCGGATGAAGATACAGGAGCCATCAGCGATCCCGAAGTACTACAGGCAACACGGGAGAAGAACGACATTACGGGCGGTGGAGACGAGCTTCGCTCTCTGAGGTCGTCGAAAGGATCCGTCAACTCGGCGATGAGCAACGATGAAAAGCACGACCGCGAGGAGCTCAGCGCGGTAGGGCTGCCGAGCGCACCGAGCAAAGGCAACGATACGGCTATGGAGCACATGCGCAAGTCCCAGATCAAACTCCTGGCCCGTGGGCGAAGTGAGAGTGCTGGGCCGGTCATGGTCACGGAAAGGAAGGGCAGCGCACTACTCGAAGCGTTCAACGCCTCGCCGCCCAAGTCGAAACGCAAGTTGACGATCGGGGCGCTGACAGGTGCTCCTTTTGCGGCGCGACCGATCCTGCGCTCGGTTCAGTCCGATTTGACGATCCCTTTGTCTCGATCGCCGGGTCAAACTGGTACGGCGACGCCCGCCGAGTCGTCGACCGTCAGTGACAGCGAGGATGAAGGCGAGACATCGCAGCATGGCTCGCCGGAGCCCGTGTATGACTCGAGCTCCAAGCAGAGGGTGCAGAGTTACACGGGTGCGTCCCTTCTCGTCCGGCTATCCCCTTCGAGGTACTGCATGCTGAATTCATTGCCTCAAACAGATCGCATTCTCTTTCACACGTCCGTGGTCGATGATGAGCCGCCAACTCCAGCGCCAGAACCCGCTCAGTCCGACGTCAAACCACGAGAAGGAAAGTTCGTTGGCCATTTCAAGGATATGGTCGTAGGCCCGCGGTCCCAATCCCGATCCCAGCACGACATTGCCACCCCAGCGCGACGAAGTGGCCCCGGCGCCAGCTTCTTCGAAATGCCATCGACGCAAGACTCTAAGGATAAGCTCAACGAGTGGAAGTCGAACACGAAGGACTATTGGAACAAAGTGAGGACCCAAGACGAGCACGCGCCGTACAACCCCTTATCGGATTGGTTCATGCGTCGACGCGAGTCAAGCGTCGGGACGGCGGTCGCCGAAGCTTGTCCGCAAGACGAGAGAGCACTGAAGAAGCACACGACTGTCAGTGGAGCATCACCTCCGCTCGTGGTTGTCCATGCGAACAATCCACCGAAGCGTGTTCAAACACGGGACGCTCGTCCCGAGAGTTCTGCCGCGGAGGCCGAGACTACACGTCCAGCATCGCATACAAGTGCTTCTGCGCCTGCTGCGACAGGAAATTCGGGAGGATTGGGGCCGAGCTTGAAGATCCCAAGTTTGAAGCTCGAGATACCGGCAGGAGGATTTCACCATCCGAACCATCCGGCTTCGGTCGCAAGTCGACCTTCGGCGCTGTTCTCACCCGTGCCGGCTTTTGCTACGTTCAACCCTTTCCGACCTCGCCCCTCACCACACAGCTCTTCGGGGGGCTCTCGCAACAGTGCTTCAGACTTCTTTTCGGGTATCAGCAGTCGTCATGCGGGACGGTTCGGCTCACCGCTGACAACGCCTTCGGTCGACAGTCCGGGAGGTGATAAGGACCACCCTCATCGCCACCACCTCCTTTCGAGCAGATCGGCGAGCACCCCGGTGGGTACGACCCCGACCCCGACGACGTACAAGCGCTTCAAGTCCTTTTTCCAGATGTCGTCCTTCTTCCACCCTCTGACCCCGTCGATGGATGTCTACGTCGAACCTCCGTTGCCGCCACCACCACCTCCCAAGATCGTCGGACCGCGCAAAGGACAGATCCAAGTGCTCGAATATGGAGCGGTCACAGATCTGAACAAAATGGGGGCTTTTTCGGATCATAGACCGGTGTATCTCGTTGCTGCGATCGGGTTGGGTGGGGAACCGGTCGCGGTGTCGGATTTGAATGGGACGGTCGAGACGAATTAGGAGAGGAGGCTGCAGTGAGTGAGCGCGGGAATTTCTACACATATGTATATACAAGTATTCATATTGGATATAGTGTTGTATGCAATTAAATTCATCAAACTTGCTTATGAGAGTGCAGGTGGAGCTCATGTCCTTTGGGCGACGCGAAATTGGACAGGCGGGGGCCGGTTGCCAAAGGAGACCAACTACGCGCCGACCGAGTCGAAGGGCGAGTGCGGTGTGAATCTATGACGGTCCTCGCGGCAAGGGAGACCTTCTAGGCGGGGCTAGACGGTGTGGACGAGGGAGAGACGGGGTGCGAGGGAGTCTCGAGTGTGAGATCAGGTTAGGACCGTGAAGCAACGGAAGTGGGTCAAGGTGGTGGCTCTCGAGATGGATTGGGACTAGGGACTAGTATGGGATCAAGGACGATGTTGTTGCTTGCAGGAAGCAAAGGAACGTCTACAAATGGGCCGGCTTGTACTTCCTGGAAGTATTGCCAGTGATCTGGCACCACATCATCCAAACCATACACGCGGTCGTTCAAGGACCCATCAACATGAACGCCCGCCAAGCCCGCGACTGGCAGGACGTCAAGTCCCAGTTTCTGGACTTCTTCGCTGACGCCGTCCCGTCGCCGATTCAAGCCATATTTCGGCGCAGTCGGACCGCGCCATGTCGCACTGCCTGGCCACTATCACGTCCCCGCTGGCTCACGACGTACAAGCACGTCTGCTTCAAGTCGATAAGTGCGACATGGCGCGGCCCGACTGCGCCGAAATATGGCTTGAATCGGCGACGGGACGGCGTCAGCGAAGAAGTCCAGAAACTGGGACTTGACGTCCTGCCAGTCGCGGGCTTGGCGGGCGTTCATGTTGATGGGTCCTTGAACGACCGCGTGTATGGTTTGGATGATGTGGTGCCAGATCACTGGCAATACTTCCAGGACGTACAAGCCGGCCCATTTGTAGACGTCGAGTCTCAAGCCGCTCAGGAGCGCAGCTCTCAAAGGAGGGGGTAACTCCTGGAACGCCCCAGCGCCGCGGCCGAAACAGGGAACGCTCCGATCAAGCTTCCGCCGGCCTCGCCACAGGGAGCTCCCGCAATTGATCACGCGCTCGTCAACTTGTGACCCACTCCTGGCAGGACTCCGCAACTTCAACTTCAACTCCGACTTCCGTTTCTCTTTCTTTCTCCTCCCCGCACTTCCTTCCACTCTCCACCTCATTCCAGTATCACACCATGCTCTTCTCCACCACGGTCAACATTGCGTTACGAGTTGAGACTATATACGTCTCCGACGGACACCTCTATACCGCCTTGCGCATGCCGTCTCGACAAATTGTACATGTCCCCGCCTCAACCGTAACAAACAACGTCTGGTTCGCGGGATGGAGGTCGCAAAGCAAGACACAAGCGGAGGGTGAGGGGAAGGTGGGAGGCGCTCCACGACGCGAACCGAGCTCGACTCCTCCCTCCAGGCTTCTCCTTGGTCGAGGAACTACCACCTATTCCAAGCACTCGTCCGTGGTCCCATCGAGTTGTTGTCTTCGCTAAGTTGGGTCCTCATGACCAAGCAAGGGTCCAGGCTGGGTAGTTGCGCCGTGGGTAGAAGTCTTTGGTTGACCTGATCCCGTAGATGCGCCAGCGGAGTGATGTCGTTGGAGTGGGCGAAGCACTCAGTCACGTGTTCGGAGGGGAGTTGCGGCAACCGACCCGTCTTGTGGACCAGTTCCATATAGTCATGCTGTAACTCGGAGACATGTTCCCGCATGGAGATCGATGGGACCACGGACGAGTGCTTGGAATAGGTGGTAGTTCCTCGACCAAGGAGAAGCCTGGAGGGAGGAGTCGAGCTCGGTTCGCGTCGTGGAGCGCCTCCCGGGCGTAGTCGCGCGACAAGACGTCGGGACTCGGCGATCAAGACGTTGTTTGCTACGGTTGAGGCGGGGACATGAGGGGACATGTACAATTTGTCGAGACGGCATCATGCGCAAGGCGGCGTAGACGTGTCCGTCGGAGACGTATACAGTCTCAACTCGTAGCGCAATGTTGACCGTGGTGGAGAAGAGCATGGTGTGATACTGGAATGAGGTGGAAAGTGGAAGGAAGTGCGGGGAAGTGATGAAGAGGAGAGAGAAAGCCTCACTATAGTCTAGAACCTTCCCTGTCCGCGAGGACCGTCATACGCGTCGTCGAACCACGAAAGAGTACAACCCGCACGGCCAAGACGTGCACACGAAGCCTACGGCTTACTTAGGCATGTCGGGCGTCGATGATGCGTTCAAACAACCGAGCCCGTTCAAGTCGAGTCCCGGCGTAGTGTCGATGACCGCCACGGCGGAGGAGAGGGAGCCACAACTCCTCGCGCAAATGGGCAAACCTCGGCTTTCGAAAGCGATGGACAAATTCTTCCTTGACACGCCGTCCGAGTACGAGGCCAAGATCCCCAAGCCCACCAAAAAACTGGGGACGGAGGCTGCGATGAAAGAGATGGCTGAGGCGATCAGGGATGTGGTGAGTGCTCCGGTGCTACCGCTTGGCTTTGACCGTACGGGTATGACTGACCACTGTCTCCCGATCATTGATGCACCCGGCTGTAGACTGTCGAGCGACGTCTGGTCGGATGCGACAATTCGGGTATTTACTTCGAGCTCGCGCCCGATCGCGGGGAGAAGGAGCAGACCCCCGACGCTATCATCCTCATGCATGCGGCGGTGACTGCTGCACTACCGCTGCTCCCGATCTTTCCTCGGTTTGGGCGCAGTCACAGGCACCCAACTCCGATGGAAGGCATGCCCCCGGCGCCTCGATGCGACTCCTCGCAGATTGCATTGACGATTGAGGTGAAGGAGAGCGACACGATGAGCGGAGAAGCGGAGAAGCAAGTGATTAGGCGGCTGCATATGATTCGTAGGACCACGCTCCGCGCCCACGCGATCGGGGTCACCCTTTGCGGGGACGTCCTTCAAGTCTACCTCGTCAACGCGAGTGGGGCGTTCATGACGAACGCTCGCAAGTGCGGTACGGAAGCCGTGCTGCTCCGGCGCGTGCTGTCGCGAGCTGTCGCGCCTCATCGAACTCGACGACGACGGGCTCGGGATGCTGGCCTCGGTGAACAAGGTCGACGACGTTTTCGGCCCTTTCGTCATCTCGGACATGTTCCTCCCACCCTGCGCCCACGACTTCGAGACCGAGCTCGGCGATCTTCGAGATCTCGAGATCCAGGAGCTCCTCATCCGACGCCGACACTGTCCTGGTCTCACCACCTTCGCGTTCCATGCCACCGCACGACACGCCGCGCCTGTCGACCCCACGTTGATGATCACAATCACGTCGACCTCGCCTACCCCTGCGGCTGAGTACGCTACGACCGTCGCATGGGCGGAACAGTCCCTCCTCGACGATGCCATGGCACTACGTTGCAAGATGCACGCCGCGTCGCGTGCCGACACCGAGGGACTAAGCCTTAGCGCCGGCATCTACCGGGGCGACTTGCGCACGCTTCCGGCCTTCTTCGGCGACGATGAAAGCTTCGACGATATCGAGCCCCGGGCACTCGAGATAGTCTTCCACCAACAGTGCTATTGGCCCCTCAACACGGCGACCACGACCAAGGAGCTCGCTGAGGCCGTACTTGGAGTCGTCAAAGGTGAGCACAGGGATCAACTGGGCGGCCTTGCGTTTGCGCTCCCTAGCCGACACGCCCGTTCCCATGACAATGCAGGACACCGAAACCTCTACACGCTGGGGTATATCCACCGGGATATCTCGTACGATAACGCCGTCATCGACCGCGACGGTGTCGGCACCCTCATCGATTATCACCTCGCCGTCCCGCATGATCGACCTTACATCGAGCTGCACCATAGAATACGATCCGTGCGTCCTCCCCTCTGTATGTTTCTCCGAATGAACTTTCTGATAAGGGCTAACCCTTGGATTATACGACGTCTTACAGGGCACCTGGCCCTACCTCGCCTGCTCGATCCTCGCCCAACCGAACGAGCCACTCGGTGTCGTCCACGAACGGTGGCACGACATCGAGTCGCTCCTCTACGTCGTGATGGAGATCTCGTTTCGCGAGCCGTACCAGGGTGACGAGAAAGTCCTCGTGATGACGCCGAAGGGTCAGACTATCTGGGGGGACTGGAATCGGCCAGAAGCGCACGTAGTCTATGCCATCAAAGAAAAGCTTCGCATGGACAAGGCATACAGATCTTTACTCGGAGGCTGTGCACATCGATGGACAAATATCCGGCTCCTTATCGACATCTTGAGACGCAATTGCGGCCTCGATAGCCGGTTCCTTGGTCTCGAGGTGGCCGAGGAAGATTCCGAACTGGGGGAGTTGTAGGGTCCATCCAAGGCGATGTCGCACGAATTCATCATCACGGACATTGAGCAACTGCTCCCCTTGCTCTGAAGTGACCACCTTTGCGTTGGGCTTGAATATTGTTGCTCGTTGTTAATTCAGATCATTGCAATAGATACCCCAGGTTGTTTTCCGTCCTTTCGAGTATGATTCCAGGATGAACAAAGGACTGCGCCAGCGGTGCCTTCATTCGGCTTGACTGCGCAGACTGTCTGGCCAAAGTCGTAATCTGGGAGGACCCTTTCATCGTTCACGTTTCATTCATAGAGTTTCGGAAATACACCAGGTTGATTATCAAAACGCGTAGCCTTGTACCAACGAAATGAAACCCAAAGCCCTGCATCAAAAATCCTATCTTTGATTTCACTGACCCTGCAGAGGGCCGAGCCAACCTATTAGGTCAAGTGTGAACACAGTGAGTTTGAAGAATCGCAATGCTCGAAAGAGACCGTATCATCACCCACTATTAGGTTCAACTGAAGAGTTGCTTTCCCACCCGCCTCCGCGGTTTTACCTACCCTTCAAGTTGCTTCTTGCGCTGCGCTAGTTTCTTCGTGGGGCCGTGTCGTGGGGTGAATTCGGCCCCGAGGCCAAACCAAAGCCATGTAGTATTCACCCTTCATGTTCATCAATAGAGATCGGCACAAATGTCGTTCAGGCCGAGACTGCTCGTTGTAGTACTTGGAGGACACGAGACGCGAGTCGACGAGCGACAATTGAATTATTATTAGCGCTTGGAACTGACTTGGGGAGATCGGTGCCGGGTCGACGTTGGTCGGCTTCGCAACTCGCGCACCTCTCCCAGCCGAGTTGAAGACGACCCCGACAGGCGACGCAAGAATGCTGTGCGCTGCTCGGCATCCGTGCGGGATCCCATGGGCGCCTATACTGGGTTCCAGATCACTGTGTACGAGCTTGACATTGCTGCGATCTGGCCCAAAGGCTCCACGCCAGCGACGTGGAGGGAACGAAGGCGCTTCGCAATCGACCTTTCCCAAGCTCAAGCCCAAGCGAGCCTCACCGCCGATCCCAGCCCGACGTGGGGGCAACAACTCGAGCGCTTCGACGCAGACCAAGTGGAATTCATTCGCACGCAAAAGCACTGGCTTCAATCCTGCTACCTCGTCTAGTTCGCGCGCGTCGTCGTCCGACATCAGCGTTGGTGCGCTGCTCGATAGGCTCGAGGTGCAACTCAAGTCGAGCTGGAGCAAGGCCGATCCGTCCATCAAAGCAGTTGCACGCGACATGGGACTCGACCAAGAAGCCTTTTCGAATCTGGCTCGACGTTTCGCGAATGACGCTCTGTCTCACCTGCGCGAGAACCGAGCTCAACTCGAAAGGGGCGTCGATGGCCGTCCTCAAACCGATGAGAACGGTGTCTCCACCCCGGCAATCGTGTGGGATCTGCCCCGCGTCAAGTCCAGCTACATCAATGATGGACCGTCGAGCATCACAAATGCGTGTTTGCGCATGTTCGTGCACTGGGCCCGTCAGCAACCTCTACCACCGGCCGTAGGGTGGACCGCCGCCACCACCACTCGCGATCCCAAACTCGTCGCCAACATCACCCTGTCGAAATTGCATCACCTCGCCGAGGCGACCGACCGCCGCTACCCTGGCGAAGCTTACCCTCGCACTCGAGCTCGAAGACGCAAGCTGATCCTCCACGTCGGACCGACCAATTCGGGCAAGACCCACACCGCCCTCGTAGCTCTCGCTCGGTGCAGGCAGGGAGTCTATGCCGGCCCTCTGCGCCTCTTGGCTCACGAAGTCTATTCACGACTCAACAATGGCAAGATTGGCGAAGAGCCCAAGGTTGCTTGCAATCTATTGACGGGAGAAGAACAGAGGACCGTCGATGTCGATGCCGGTCTCACGAGCTGTACGGTCGAGATGTTCCCCATGAACAGAAATCTCGACGTTGGCGTCGTCGATGAGATCCAGCTGATCGCCGACTTCCAACGGGGGACGGCGTGGACGAATGTCGTCATTGGAGCCAACTGCAGCGAACTTCACCTTTGCGGCGAAGAAAGCGTTGTTGAACTCGTGCAGAAGCTTGCGCACGAACTCGGTGACGAGTGCATCGTCAAACGCTACAGCCGCTTATCGCCTCTCGTCGTGGCCGAGCACTCCCTCGGTGGCGACCTGTCCAAGATTCAGAGAGGCGATTGTCTCGTCACGTTCTCGAGGAGCAACATCTTTGCCTTCAAGCGCGCGGTTGAGGAAAAGACGGGGCTTAAAGTCGCCGTTGCGTATGGGGGCTTGCCACCCGAAGTGCGAGAGGAACAGGCGAGGATGTTCAACGAAGGGGCTTACGATGTGCTCGTTGCTTCCGATGCGGTGGGAATGGGTCTCAACCTGTGAGCTAGGAGACCACTTGTTCGATTCACACTGCAGAAACTGAATCAATCTCGTGTCACGTTTCCAGTAAAGTTCGACGCATCGTATTTGAAAGCCTTCACAAGTGGGACGGCAAAGCCGAGATTCAACTCCCGACGCCGCAGATCAAGCAAATCGCCGGACGAGCAGGTCGATTCGGCCTCCACACGCCAACCAGTCCATCTGGTCCCGACGACGGCTCCGTCTCCGTCGAAGACGTCGTGGGCGAAGCGACCTGCCTCGACGAGGACGACATGCCCATCCTGATCGACGCCATGAAGACGCCGACGATCAAGGTCGAACGGGCTGTGCTCGAAACAAGTCTAGCCGCGTTCCAACGCGTACAAGCCTTACTACCAGCCCACACGCCTTTCTCCAAAGTCTTCCGCCTCGTCCAGATCCTATCCCGTACCAATTCCGAGCTGTATTCGATCCCTTCGATCCGCTCGGCGAGTCAGGTCGTCGATGCGATCGCGCACATCGGACCACTAAGCTGCGACGAGCGCCTCTTGTTCGGCAACGCGCCCGTCAACATGCGCGATGTCAACGTCGTCAGTGCTTTGGTTCATTTCGTTGAAGAGTTTGCTGCGGGGCGACCTATCATGATGGAGAGGTGGACGAAGACGAGTGGGGTAGCGGATGCTTTGGAACTCATTGACGAAGTCACGGCGGCGCAGGAAGCCCGTGGTACGACGGCATCCAAAGCATCCGCCGGTACAGGAACAACTGCCGAAACCGTCGTCACGGCGTTCCAAGCTTCGCAAGCACGCGCTCTCGTGTACAACTCGGATTTCTTGATGCGACTGGAGTCATTCCATCGATGCTTGACCTTGTACCTCTGGCTCTCGTATCGTCAATGGTCCATCTTCCAGGACCGAGAAGCGGCGAGGGCCCTGAGGAAAAAGATCGAGGCCGGCATTGATCTCGTCTTGGGAGGTCTGAAGTTCGAGAGGGTCAGTCTTCGTGGGTGTTCGGTGGCGAGTGTACTCTGTTGACATGTCGTCTTCCTTCTGCAGGTTTCGAGACCATCAAAGATGAAGCGCAACAGGGCTCGGGTTACCTCAAGAAATGATACACCCATGTCCAATCTCTTCGGCAAGAGTGGCAGTGGCTCGACAGAGCACGTCGCACGCCAATGATCGTCAAGGGGTTTTCTCACTCGATCTTGACGATCAGGAAAGGTAATACGGTATAAAGACGATTATTGCATGTAGACATATGGGTAGCCGTGGGAAGGTATTATATATAAAATCAAAACACTCTTGCTACAAAAGATGAATAACTTCCACCAAGAATGGAACAACAAAGACCAAGACGGATGTAAACCGGACGCTATGTTGAAGCCGAAACGCCACCGGCCATGCCAGCCATCAACAAGCTCCTGATCGCGTCGAGCTGAGACGAGAGCGAAGCGATCTGCTTCCTAGACTCGTCATCCTGAACGCGCAGTTCTTTCCTGGCCTCTTCGAGCTCGACCTTGGAAGCCTCGAGCTGCTCTTGCGCGGCCTTGCTTTGCTCGGCGAGTTTGGCCTCCCATTCGGCTTGGATCTGCTTCTCGTCGATCTGAGATGCTGCCTTGGCTTGACCCGCCGTTCGGAGCTCGAGGATCTGCATCTGAAGTGTCGACAAGTGATGTCGGTCCGCTTCTCGTTGCGTCTCGAGGTCGGTCAATTGCTTCCATAGGTCTGTGATCTCGACTCGCTGGGCGTCGATCGTGCGCTTTGCTTCATCGAGCTGATCGGCATCGACGAGGCGAGGTAAGCCTCGAGGACCCGATCGAACGGACGAAGTTTGCGACGATACCGAAGCTCGTGAGGTCCGTCGAGTCGCTTGCATCTTCGTGATCGAAGCGAGCACGGTCGGTGTGAGTTCCGAGAGGCGTCGTGTCTTGGCCGAACCGGGCGGAGACGGGAACTTGAGCACAGCCGACGAGGTATCGTCGTCAAAGTCCATCAGGTCGTCCAGAACGGATTCGTCCATGCCCAGAGGACCGTAGGCGTCTTCGGCGCGCGCCCGAGAGAACCCATTGGCCGAGTTCATGGACTTCCTCGATGACTCTGAGTTGCGGGCGGAGCGGTCCATCGAGTACGAGGCGAGGATCGAGTCCGAACGCGCGGACGAGAACGGCGTAAGAGCACCTTCCTGGGCCGAAGATTCGGAGGACGAAAGCGACGTGCCTCGACGCTCGTCATCGAGAGCAGGCACGGGCGTGGCTTCTTCGTTGACACCGGCGATGAGGAAGTCCTCTTGCAACTCTCGCGAGGTGACCTGGTGAATAGCAGCGGTCGGTGACACGGGAGCGGTATCGTCCGACATCGGGGTCGTGGGCAAATCTTGCGACGGAGGGGGTCCCATCGAGGAGGTTGGTGCGCCGTACGGGTCGGGTGTGACCTCCTTCGCCGGCGTGGGTGGCGGCAGATCCTCGTACACTTCTTCAGCCACGACTTGGATAGGGTGCGGCTTGTGCGCTTCTTGGTGCGAAATTGGGCCACCTTTGGTCGGCGGCTCCCAATCAAAGATAATAGGTGTCATGGTCTTGGCGCTGACACGTCGACTCGTGACGTCCGAGTCGGCAAAAGTCGAGACGACTCGTTCCACGGGGGTAACGTTAACCGGCGTATCTTGCGAGTATTGCGACACGTCCGGGGTCTCGGCCACAGTAGGACCGCCAGGAACCGATCCGGAGTGAAGTCGCGGAAGGATCTCGAGCGTCGTAGGTGTGTCCGGCGCTCTTGGCGCTTCTGTCTCGGCCCCTCTTTGGATTTCGGGTTCCACAGGTTGGGGTTTGACCTGCGCGACCTCGGCCTGCTCGACCTTGGCCTTGGCCGAGAGGGCGATGAGCAGCGTCGCTCGAGACGAGGTAGCCTCGGGCTGGGACATGCTCTTCTTCAAATCATCGTTCGGCAAGAACCGCAGGGGGTCGGCGGCACCATCGAGCTCCTCTTCAGTATCGTCATTGGGGTGAGATAACGAGTCGGACCTCGTGGAGGCTGCAACGGGGTCCCGATCGAGCACGGCATCGACGTCAACGTCGAATTCGGGTTCCAACAACCCGTCGGCGACCAGACTCCAGTGCTTGAGAAGCCACAAGAGGGCTTCCTCAGCCCTCTTGGCGTTCGCGCTCGAGTCGATCGTATCCGTCGGACCCGTGATGTGTGCCAACAGCTTGCTCCCTTTCGACTGCGATTGAGGCGACGGATCTCTCGGCGACATGAGCATGGCGCCAACGATGTGCGAAACGCTTTCGAGCGAGATGCGATTCTCGGGGAATAAGGGAATTTGGGACAGGAAGGCGACCATGTAGACGAGCAGGGAAAAGTTGGGTGTCGGGAGGAGTCGCAAGATGACTTGGGCACTCGTCACGCGAACCTTGATCGAGTTGGTCGAGTAGACGCAAGCCGAGAGGAATAACTTCCATAGTCGCTGGTCGAGAACTGGCTCGGGCAGATCGCGCAGGTACTTTTTGAGCCTGAAAAAGCAGAGGCGGGGCGAAGTCACGTCAGTTTTATTCTGAAGCCATACCGAGGCTCGTGTCACTCACAAAGCGGTGACGTTGTGGATCGATTCAATGGATAGGTCGTGTTGCTCGCCGTACTCGGGCGCGGTGTTGTAGATTGCCACCAGCTTGGCGACGCGAGACGATTCGCCGTGATTGACGAGCAGACCGGGAACGTTCATTCCTGAAAGATGCAAAAATGACTCAGTCGAGCTCAACAAGGACGGACCGATAATTGCAGCGTTCAGCTCACCTTGGCCCCGTCGGTAGATCTCCTCAACGGCACTGAAGCAGACTCCAGGCAGCTCGTGGCGTTGCCCAGCGATCATTGATGTCACAAAGCCGTACTCGGCAGCCACGGTGAGCGGCACGCCAAAGATGCCTTTGGACAGCTGGGTCTTGGTCGACGCGTCCGCTTTTTCGCTCTCAGCAACCGGCGCTCCGAGCGCACGCTTCATCTTGTTGAAGAATGTATTTCTAGCTCCAGACCCAGCGGCGACCTCGGTAGTGCTGGTGCTGGAGCTGCCGTTGTTGCTCTTGTGCAATTTACGTTGAGGGGGAAGACGAACGGTGGGCATCCCGATCAAGGATTTGCGGTGATTCGCTCGGTTGGCCTGTGAAGCGCCCGAAAAATGAGATCAGGAGTGGACTACAAAGGAAAAAAGATCAGATGCAGAAGAAAACGCTTACCGCTTTTGATGCGGGGCTCGCTCCGATGGAAAGGATTGCCTCGGCATCCTCGATCGTCAAGAATGGTCCCGTGATAGCTTCGAGCTTCTCTAGGAGGGCCAGTCGCCATGCGTAACCGACGGTGTCGGAGATGTGGGCCGTGCGGCGGGCGAGGGAGAGGAGGTTGCCGGGCAAGCGACCCGACTTGTTGGGGGCAACGAAGGAGGACGACATCTTGGAGGAAGTGGAGGACTTGGGCGAGGCCGTGTTGTTTGGAAACGGCCCCGAGGCTTGAGCGGGCGAGGGACGGCTCGACTTGACCTTTTCGACGACGGGCGTAGTCGGTTCGAGCTTCGGTGACTGATCCTGAATCGGGGTATCACGAGAGGCGACGCTGCTGGTGGAAACATCGGACCGATCGACCGTGGCCGAGATGGCGGAGGTCGTATCACCTACAGTGGGGACCGGCGCTGGAATCTCGATTTCTTGACTTTTGTTGGGCCAGGTCTTCGCGCTGCTGCGCTGGCTCCCTCCGGCCGGTCGGAAGGTCGAGTAGAAGGCGCCGGCCGTCTCATCAAACTGAACGCCGAGATCAAGACTCCCGAGCGAGGGGAACGAGACGTCGATCGGACCGGCGTCGTTCTGCTCCCCGCCGGGGATGGCGCCGAGCGAAGTGGAGGATTCCAACGCCGAGGCGAGGAAAGGGGTCGAGCTCGGGCGAACGGGGCGAGGAGGAGGAGGGCCAGTACGCTGCGCATTGAGCGAGAATTTGGGCTTGGTGATGTGGATGAGCTCGGGGGGCGAAAGCGGCGTCTTAGATGATTTTGAGTTGTCGTCCTCGAGACCTTTGGCGCTGGACCGGGGTGCTTGGCTATCCTGCTTATGGCGCCCTAGTATGACTTCGCCATCGGCGTCGGACTTCGTCGAAGCGGCGAGTGACGAGCGCACCGCGGACGCAGCGTGTACCTTCTGCACGCTCGTCGACGAATCGGACCTCGAAATCCATGCAGGGGTTCCTGTAATTTTTGGAGAACGTCGCAACTCTTCTCGCATCGCAGGAGTGACCTTCTTGGCCGATATGGGCACGATGTCCAGCACGGGCGGCTCCCGTCCGGCCTCGCTGCCGTAGAGGATCGGCGAAGGGGGCGGCGGGGTGCGAAGTTGCGAGGCGAGACCGAAGGTCGAAGACGGAGAATCCGTGATTGTGGCCATGGTGCAAGATTCGTTCGAATGAACTGGGACTAGATGGACAAGGTCGCTTGGAACTGCTGTTGAATCCTGCGCGGCGGTGTCCGGGGGCGGTCACGGAGGTGGAAGTGGGCTGAGAGGGGCAATGCGATGAGCTGCTCGATCGGAGCCCGGGGGCGGAGCTGGTTTCGGGGGAACTCGAGTCGAAGAGTGCGATGGTCGTGCAGAGGAACGAGTGGTGGTCACAGTGTTGTGTAGAATGAACGCTGTGTTTTTGCCAAGTGCCAAAAGAACGTAAGTGTATCGGTGAGTGACGAAGAGACACGAGTGATGTGAAGGGTGGGCAGATCTGTGACGAGCATTTGGGCCGAGGGTTTAAATCGAGACCTCTCTCTCCGCTTGACACTGGCTGGATGAGCCTGGATCCGACTTTAGACCCGACGGGCTGCGACATGCCATTTTGATGGTGCCGACGGCGAATGCGCGTGCGCGGTGCTTGCAAAGAAGTGAGACTTTCCTGTTTCAGGCGGCGGCGCGGCGCAAGCTCCAAGACGTCAGTGTGGATTTTTCGATCGGCGCGGGGGTTTCGGGCCCGTGCGAGCCAGCGGCGCCATCAGGGCTGCCATAGCAGGCCGAGTACAGTCAGACCTGAGAAAATTTATATCGCCCAATCTTATACCTGTCAAAATTTATGGACTTTTCAATCTCCCGAGTTTTTGGGCTGACAGAACCTGTCCAATCTTATACCTTATAATTTATGGGTTTACAGGTCAAATTATAAGATAAGAGAGAGCCGGAAATGAGCGATTGATCAGGAATTGGCCTCTCCTTCGGCGTTCTTGTTGACGAGCCGCCTGCTGGAAGAGTCCGAAATGCCCCGAAACAGCCGAGAAGCGAGCACAGGAGAGCAAAGGCGGCGGTTGACAATGTTACAAACAAGTACGACCCAAGTGACATCTTCAACATGGACGAAACCGGTCTCTTCTACGCTATGCGTCCGTCTACGGGCCTTGCTCGGAACGGTCGAAATGGTGTCAAGATGAATAAGACTCGCATCATTGCGAGACATGAGGCGTGGAACGACATCCGCCCCGAGACGATTGCCAACTGCTGGCGCCACGCTCAAATCTTGTCTGATCGCAACAACAAAGGATCGACCGACCATGCACCTCTTCCCAACGGTCGCGGGCCTCTCAGTGGCGATCGCGGCATCATCAACGCGATGAACGCTCTGAAGACGGCGAATGATGAGCTGGTCGAAAAGGGCATAGTTACGAGCAACGAGAAGATGAGTATCCACTTTCTCGTCGATGTGGGGGAGGAGAACCTTGCTGGTGGGGCTGAAATGACCGATCAGGAGATTGTGGACCTGGTCACTGCCGAAGAGTTGAAGGAGAATTGCGAGGGAGAAGGAGGAGAGGAGGAAGGGGAGATAGAGCTCCGACCGGCGGAGCGAACGACGCTGCAGGAGGCAATCTCCGCGCTTGATGTTTTCCTTAGGTTTGCTATGAATGGACACTCAGGTCCAACGTATTTGATTTCTTTTGAGGACGAGGCTAGGAGGATTCGCAGGACTCTTGTTGCCGAGCAGGATGCTGCGAGGATTCAGACGACAGTGACTTCGTATTTCCAGCGTCAGTAGGTCAAGATATTGTTTCTTGGAGCTTTCAAAACCTGTTAGGTGTCATCATGCCTCAGTAGAGGCCGTACATTGGCTGCAATTCAGTAATTCGGGCCTTCTGAATTTCTTCCCCGTCAAAAGTCAATGTATCGACTCAAACGATGCACGAAAATTCTTGATTTGATGTAGGAAGCTTAAAAACGTAGTTTCAGGTCATAATGTAATGATCTGAAGCCGCACTCTCCAAGCTTATACCTGTCTTAATTTATGGGAAAATCCGTCCACCGAAAATATAAATTTTCTCAGGTCTGACTGTATGTACCTGAGCTGGCGCGCGCACGGAGAGAGTCGCTTGTCTCACCTTTAGCTGCAACACACTTGCTAAGTGCAAATTGCGCTGCGGGCTAAAAGGCGACGAATTCACTCCCTCCAAGCGTCCACGGATATATATGGCGGGTTCCTGGGCACCTTCCAGTGCAAAGAGAGTTTTGTGACGAAATGAAAGCGACGGATAATGAAACGGGATCGACGTCTTGCAGCCTTGCAAAAGCTTGTGATCCCGAGCAATGGCCCTACTGACCGGCCCTTACAAATCTCGGCAACCTCTGCAAGCCGAGGGAGACTGCCATGTCTCACACGCCTCCTGCGCCAAGTTTCTGTTTGGCACTTGGCTACTACCAAGGACTAAGGTCAGAGCTTGCATTAACAGGGCCACGTACTCAAATCACCAGTGTCTAGAGCGCCGGGCAAGGGCATGTTCACACACGTCTTATAGGATTCACGTTGAACGAGCGGCTTACCGGTGCCAGCCTCGGGATTTGTCCCCGCTCTCGGAAGCACATCGGATCCAGGTTGATGATCGCGACACACATGTTATCTGTACGGTGCCCTACCCAGCTTAAAAGTAGACCATCACGTGATCTCGGTCGGCTGGATTGCCCGACGAGATTTCCGCGGGTCGCACGGCTTTTCGACCCCTGAATGACGTCGCTCGCTCCTATCCCCCCGTGCGGATCCAGCGCTCAGGCCCCCCAGGAGGGTTCAACGTTCAACGCCTCAGCGCGCCACAGCGCCCGACTGGGGCCATTGTTGACCCCCAGATCAGAGCCTCCTCCCCCATACAGCTCTTGGGGTGACTATCCTCGGATTCTACATCTACGTCTTACCTAGTCGTCGCCCAAATCCAGACCACGACTGCACCGCTCAGGGCCGGCCACGACCCAACCATTCTCCAACCGCGGCACACGACAGCGAGTTTCGTTCAACCATCATCCATGGCCCGCTTCGCAAATACGAGCAGCCAATGGGCACTGGGTGGTGAAACCAGTATGTATCTTCAGAGTCGACGTCGTGCCACCTTCAAATCACCTGTAATCTTGCTTACCTCCGCGGAAGACCTGTCAGGGCACCCCCCGCCGAGGGAAGAAAGGGATCGGGATCGGGATCGCCAGGCTCGCGCGTCGTTCGAACGTTCGGCGCGAGGGGCCAAGGTGAGAGGAACTCCGACGAATTGGGACAAGTCTGACCTGTCTGCTGTACCCTGTGACACTGACGTGTTCCGCATCCTGACGTAGACTTCGCAGCATCACTCGAGCCCCCTCAAAGACAATCACAATCCGCACCGACGGGTAAGTCGAACCGTCAGTCAAGGGGTTCACACGACCGAGCCCTCGCAGAGGCCAGATGGTGAACTTGTTTATCATCTCTCTTGTTCCAGAGTCACGACCAAGTGAATGCCTATCTCGACTATGAGCTTGGTGCCCGTCTCTGCGGGTTGCAGCCCCCTCAACAATCTTCCTCTGGGCCTTCCCCTCCTCGACATCCAGTTCCCTCGCGCAATAATGACTCTCGACACCATCATCCGACAAGCCAAGGTCACAACACTACACCACCGCGCGTCACAAATTCGACACCTACTCGACCACCCCTCCCTTCGCCCGGAATTGAGAATGTCGCTTTGCGCAAGCCTCACGAGCTGCCGAATCAGGGATCGGACTCTCGAGCACGAAGGGAGAAATGCCATCATTCCGGGAAACAAAAACACGACATGCAAGTCGCGCCCGATCGCCAGCATGCTTGTCTCCCGCGCAACGAGACTATTCCCAGAATATCGCTGGAAAAGGTCGATTATCGCCTCGATCTTTCGCCCGAGCCAGAATATTATGGCGGCGGCGTCGGAACTTTGTCGAGCGTGATCCCCCCTCTACCACCTCAGCAACCCCTAACTTCCGCTCACGGAACGGCGTATCCACTCGCCCACAAGTTCCAAACCACCCCCGTTTTCACCTCGTACGACAGCCGTACCCTTCCAGGCGCTTACCCGACTTCACCGGCCTATCATGCCACCGGCGTGGAGCCTAATTTGCTGAATGGGGTTGACAGGCTTATGCATGAAGGTGAACCTGTTGATCGAGGTGAATTTGATGGTTTTCATTGCACGGATCGGCAGTTTGCGGAAGATGGACGACATGTCGGTGAGTTGTTACTGGCGTCGCGTCGGCACGGACTCGGCTGAAAAGTTTGAGCTCTTTTGAGCTTGTGCGGTATCGATTGAATCCCTTGCCATACTAACATGCTACCCGAGGCGCACTTGTGGGCATTCTCAGTCAGCAACCTAGGTCTCATCGAGGGCTTCTCTATGGCGTTCAAGGACGAAGTGGAGATGATCGACGACGCGCTCGAGGCCATGATCGCGAACGCCAAGTAAGCAGAAGCCAATCTGACGCGCAGTATAACAAAAGCGGACCACGTGCTGACGGTTTGTTGGGATGCGTGACGAACTCGTAGACGCCAAGGTGCGAACGGGGTGCTGGGGATGCAAGTCGATTTGGCCGACGATGGTGCCGTGATCGCACGGGGCCAAGCGGTCGTGCTCGTGTGAAGGGAAAAAGGAGGCACATGTGATTTTGTGTTTTTTCGCGTGTAATGCCTGGAATGTCCAAGTATCCGTATTTGCCCGAGGTCCAGCCGAACCCAATGGCCCGGGGTAGAGGATTTCCCGCTCTGGACATCAGCTCTCTCACGGCCGGCCCGCTTGTTGCCTGTACCAGCAGCTTGATTGTTGAGGAAGGAATTGCATGTTGTTGACAGATGTTTTTGGTACAATGACTTGATCCTTCCAAGATGGTGGTCTATGCGTGGTGTCCCATCTTGCGAGCGTGCGTCACTTGAGTTTGGCTTCCATGAAGAGAACGTGCTTGCCCGCTGTGAGGTACGGACAATGTCAGGATTTCTTCTTGCGCATACGTGATCGAGCATGCTCATCGTACCTTTGGGATCGTACTGCATGCACGTGCAAACACCGCGAACCGGGGACGGTCAGCTCCGATTTTGCCCTTTACTCCATCCTACCTCTACGACGCATCGACGCACCTTCATGAACGCCAACTTCTTCTCCGCCGTCCTCGGCCTCTTGGCGATGTAGCTGAACCCTGTACCGACGCTGTTCTCGCGCATACAGGACGGGAACGTGCGAGAGTGGAAGAGGGAAGGATACCGAGTGTCAGCTCATCGTCCTTGGGGAGGTACAGGGCGTGGTAGGCGTCTTACGTGGAGAGTAGTCGTACGGTCAATAACCTGGACTTGGCCTTGGCCATGTTGTGGGGCTTGTTTTGGGAGGAGGGGATGTGGAGGAAGGGAAAGAGAAGAGGGGCTCAGCGCGCCGGTTCGGCCAACTCCTCCGCGAGAAATCTCGGGAAGCATCCGGAAGAGTCGTCCGGCCTGGATGTGGGCTCGCATGACATCGGCGCAGTGGAGGCCCAAATGGGACGCCGCTCCAATCGCATACGAATATTTTCGAGAAGAAGACACCAGTTTCGTTGTTAGAGCCACGTATCAAATACGACTCATTTTCCTCAAGCCGTTGGAAGGCGAAAGCTCGATTCTAGGCTTTTTTCCAGGCCATTATCTTATGCATTTGCACCTCATAATACAACACAGGGGTTCTACCCCTTTTATCCTGCACCAATCTCATAAAGGCTCAGAACAGGTCCGCCGCCCTCGCCCTCTTGACGGGTTCGAACGAAATCTTGGCGGGCGCTCCCTCGTTCTTTTCCTCTTCGCGCTTCCTCCCCGACGAAGACGACGACGACGCCAGAATCGACGGATGGACGATTGAAGGTGCTTCTTCCCATTCGTCCGCTTCGTCAACTGCGTCCACAGATTTTTTCGCCACTTGAATCTCGACCTTCTTCCCCTCCCTCTTCGTATCCTGCTCCTTCTTCACCTTCTTCACCGCCTTGCCCACATTCGCACCACCCTCCTCGTCATCCCCCATATCAAAACTCAGCGTGCCCGCCTTCGGCTTCTCCTTCTCTTTCTTCTTCTTCTTATCCTTGTCCGACCCTGCCGATTTCTTGGAAGACCGATTGACGAACGTCGGCTTGTAATCAACGACGGTCTCGGACGAAAGGAGCGTCGTCGTTTCCGCCAACGTCGGTCCTGAAGGTGCCATCGTCGGACCTAACGTAGTTCGGGGCACCTCCACCTCCATGGGCACCTCCACTTCCATCGGTTGCGCGCCCGCATCACTCCCCACTTCCCTCCTACCCTCCAACGGAAACCCTTCATCCTCCTCCTCGTCCTCAGACTCCTCGTCATCACTCTCTCCGAAAATTGTCTCAAAAATATCCCTCGGCGCCTTCTCGTACGTCAACGTCTCTTCCCCTTGTCTCTCATCGTCCCCCAAGCCAACGGTTTCGAGTGTCGGAAGGGGTGCTCTAGCGTTCAGTCGCGTCGAAGTGGCGAGGGCGAGATGGTCGACCAGACCTTCGGCAGGATCCTTGGTCGTCATAGGCGTGTGTGCAGGCATGATGCCCCCCTTCGCCTCCCTCATCAACTCGTCCATCGACGCCTTCCCCAACACATCCCCAACTTTCCTCCCCGCCCCACTTCTTTCCAAAGGCACCTTGAACTCCCCCTCCAAATTCGCCTCCTTCCACTTCCCCCCTACCCTCTGCCCCCCTCCTCTTCCTCTTCTCCCTTCTTGACCGCAAAAGGATCCGCGACGCCGAACCTCTTGCACAGCAACTTGTCCGGTCTGAACGTCGTCGTCGTCCTCGTCAACGGACCAAACTGATCATTCTTAATCGCTCGTTGAACCGGCGTCAACTCCACCACCCCCAATCCCTTCTTCTTCTTCTCCTCCTCTTCAAGCATGTGATCCTCCTTCGTCTTGAGCACAGGCGTATACAAACCCGGTTCGACTTGAGGGACCAATAAAGCACTCGCGCTCGTACCGGATGTGAATCGATTACCCAACATCCCCGACACCGGTTTGAACACTTTCGCAGCAGCGACGTAGTCCCTCAATTCCTTATTAAGTTCTTTCATCGTTTGCGGTCGTTCAGTATTCGACGAAGTGGATGAAGAACTGTGCGTTGAAAGGGGTAAGGGACGAGGTCCGAAGGGGAAGCCCTGGATCGAAGTCGGTAATTGACCGGCCGAGTACTGCAGGAATAAGGTATACCTCGCTTGACGGATCGGGTCCGGTGAAGTGGACGCGGAGGAGAAAGGTTGGAATCCGCGTAAGGCGAGCGAAGCGGTCGAACTGTCCAGTTCGGGGATGGTGAATTCTTCGTCCGGTTCTGGAGCGCGGGATGGGGCTGAAGCGGAGGGACGGGATCGGTTCGCTCCGAGCGGTGTGAGGTTCGACGAGGTTCCGCTGGTGGGCATGCTGGAGGGGGGTAGATGCCCCGTTGTGGAAAGAGTCGAAAGTCGTTCCTTATCTTTCGACGAGAGGTACTCGAACACCGACTTGGGAGGAGGTGGGGGTAATTTCTCCCCCAACAGAGTCCCACGCTGGTAATGGGACACGTTCCCTGGATTAGCACCCCTCGGGTAAACGGGAAGGCGATGAGCCGCACGTGATCGACGCACCTGATCCGCACTTAATTGCGCATGTGCTCGATTCTCCTTCCCCTCTTGTTGGGAAGAGGTGGTCCTCATCGCTTCGGCCTGTTCCTCGGCCCAAATCTTGGTCGGGTTCGGGCGCCATTCCTGTGGTGGGTTCGGGGGTAGTTGAGAACTATAGGACGGGCCGAGACCACAATATGTCAGCGGGGGAAATTGGTGGGTTGGATATGAACTGTAGGCCCCGACCTACGTTGAGGGAGGTTTGTAGGGCTCGTGGTGGAGCACGAAGCCGGACAAAACTTTGACGCCATCGTGGAAGGTCTCGTCTTTGTGCTTCCCCTTGGGTCGATCCGATGAATGAGCCTGCTCGGACAAGCGACCATCAGCATTTCTCGGCTCTTTCCATCACAGGATCACTGGTCCACTCACATCGACTCTTTGTCTCCCCATTCTTTCCGTCGGTCCATCATCGTCCTCTTCATCCATCAGCTCCTCCACCACTTCTCCCCCCAAACCCCGCTCATCCTGCGCATAGGGATCCTCTTCCTCCCTCATGCTCCCCTTCCCTTTCCCACCCGCGCCAGCACCCAATCTCTGCTCCCTGACCGCTTTCCTCCTCGCGCCTCCAATCCCACACCACGAATCATACCCCAACCCTCTTCCCTTATCCTCACTCGCCGCGACCGCATCAAGCAAAATCAACGGTCGATCCAACGGGGCATAATAATGCCCGAACCGTTCTTCATCACCGCCCCCTTCCCCTTCCCCTTCCCCTTCCTCCTCCTCCTCTTCCTCGAAGGAAGGTTCAAGAACAAGACCGAGTTCCAAAGCCTGTCGTTTCCTCTGCTTTTTCGTCAAGCGAGGACCACAACCTTGACCTTGTCTCCAACCCATTTTACGCATCAGTTTTGCGCCGATGCGGGATGGGCTTGGTTCGAGGAGGGAGGCGAGGGTCGCTTGTGCGGAGGGGATCGTTGAGCTGGAAGTGGGAGTGGAGGTGGAGGTGGAGACGGAGGGGTTGGAATTGCCGAATAGACCGAGGAGGGGGTCGTAGTTGGACGAGGAAGGTACGGGAGCGGCGTAGGAGGAGGACGTTTCGAGTTGGCGCGAATTCGCGAGTTCTTCCAAATCCTGTCGGTGGGGAGGATAGGAAGGATGAGTGATTGTGGGTCTATTTTGGTGGGAGAAGGAAGGATGAGTTTACCTCGTCATCCATAAAGTGTTTGGCCGCATCGACGAGACTAGTTCCTGTGCTGCTGCTGCTGCTGCTGCTGCTGCTGCTGCTGCTGCTGCTCTTGCCCTGGCTCTCGTTCCGTTTCGCCCTCGAGCTCTTGAACGTCGACGGTGTCCATCCTGATTCGCGCCACCACAACCAAACCCGCCTCGATCAGCGCCGCAACATGCACCGCATCTCCCCCCATCGCAGCAGCATCGATGAACGTACCCTCCTTGGAGCCAACGGTGTTGTAATAACCCGCGGAGAAGCCTCCTGTGAAAGCGCCGTGGAGACGTTTCCTGCCTTGATCATCGAACACCTCTTGTTCCCACAACGGTTTGAATTCGTTCGTATCCCTCTTCGTAGAGCTCTGTTGTATCGGGCAGTCACGTTCAACGCAGGGCTGGTGTTAATTTATTTCTTTTGGAGCTGGGACGGCTCGAGTGGGGGCAACTGACGAGCGAAGGCAAGGCGGTGCCTATCTCGACAAAGGACTCGTCCACGTTGCCGTAGTGGGAGGGGTTGTCGGGGTCGTTGTGCAGCTTGCGTTTGAGGCGCGAGGAAGCCATCGTCGGGGATGGGATGGCCCGTTGGGATGACCGTTGGCGTGGTGCGGGGTGAGAACGCTGAGGCGAGAACAGAGACGAGTGCTCGGTCAGGTTAGGTTAGGCCGGTCAGGGGGGGGGGCCCAACGAGCGAGTCGAGCGCGATTAAGGGATCGTTAGGGATCGGCGCTAATGATTTATGAGTGGTCGCTTTCGGCCTGTTTGTTCCCCCACGCCACCGACGACCTCCGACGACGACCTGCACAGCTTCTTCCTCCTTCCTCCCTCCTCCCTCCCTACGCAGCCTCCCGCCCGCACCATCATGCCTTCCGACGTATTGCCAGGTGAGTGTGAGCCAAGGATCGTGGGCCGTATGGGATCCACTTGAGCCTTACGCTGCACCTGCACCGCGTCATCGCGCGCGCGCTCCCGTCTCTCGAACCAGCCGCGGTCGATGCCCAATCCCCCTTGACAGCCGACGAGGTGAGCCCGAAAGCTATCCTCCGCAAAGCTTGAGCTTTTCCAATCACCACTGACCCAACTCTCCACCGCCCAGCTCGACGTCCTGCGCTCGCAATACGAAACCGAGTCGCAAAAAGGTTGGGTCTCGGTCCAGACCCGCTTCAACTACGCCTGGGGATCCGTCAAATCGAACGATCGAGTTCAAGTCGGCCAAGGCGTCGCTTTGCTCATGGGTCAGCAGAGTCGCAGTGTGACCTTACGTCCCAGCAGGGGGGGGAGGGGTGGGGAGCGTGCGCATCACCCGAGGTGGTGCTGATTTGATGAGCGAGGTGCATCGACAGATCTGTACCGCACCGAACCTACCCGACGAAGGGAATGCCTGTACTTTCTCGCCGTCGGGCACTACAAGTTGGGTAACTACCCCGAGGCGAAACGTTACAACGGTAAGATCACTCTCTTTCTTCATTCATGCCCCGACCAACCCCCCACCAACTCTTCCCCATCCCCTCAGGCCTTCTCCTCCAGAAAGAACCGAGCAACATGCAAGCCCGATCGCTCGCGTCCCTGATCGACGCCGCCGTATCAAAGGAAGGTTATGTCGGATTGGCTATCGCCGGTGGTGCCGCTACGGTCGCGGGGCTGTTGTTGACGGCTTTGTTGAGTGGGGGAAGGAAGGGGAGGTAGGCTGGGAAGCGTACACGCGGCGTTCTCTGGGTGGAGTGTAATTCTTTTGGGCTGGCGAGGTCGTGTATTATCTGTTTTACTTCATTTCCCCCCTTTCTTTCTCTCTCTTGCAGTTGTCGTTTTCCGCTTGCCATGCTCATGCCAGTGTATATATATGCCTGTCCGAGAAAGTTGTCCCGACCGTTCTTCACCAAGCTTGGATTGTTTGCAGAGTGATGTTACAAGCTACTACGTAAAGGGGAAAAAGATTAAAACACACACGCCCCCACAAAACACACGCACACACACACGCTCTAATTGATGCAACCTCGGCCCTCTAACCCTCCATCGTCGATCCCATTACGGGCTTATTCCTCTCCGATCTTTCCCTCGCCCTCGTCAAGGTGGGGGGTCCTTAAGCCGCGATCGTCGCTCCGGGGAAACATTCGTTGGGCGTCTGTTTCGGATGCTTGTTGACGGCGTGGTCGCGCAACATGATCGGCATCGACGCGACCAGTCTATCGAGTTGAAAGGGATGAGGAGGGAGAGTTGTCAGCCGGTTCGGAGGGGGAGACAGGAGTGAGCTGTGCGAAGGTTGGGAGGGGAGTGAAGACCGACGCACTGTTGCTTGCACACCGTACAGGTCAACATCGCTTTAGGCGCCTTCTTCAACACCTGCAAAACACACCCACACCCACACCCCACAGAGTTCAAAAAATCGGATCAGTAACCTCGCATTCTCGTCTACCCATCCCCCCCCTTCCGCGGTCCCGCCGACCGGAGAACGTACACCACCCGCGGTCGTATCCAACTTGATCCCGAGCGCTTCCTTCTTCTTTTGCTCGTTCTTGCGAATATCCTTTTTGCTCGCCGGCATCGTTGGGGTCGCTTGGTGTTTCCGGCTCGGGGTGGCTTTTTTGTGGCGCTGCGGTGTGCTGTGTGTGCGGTGTGTGGTGGGGAAACGAGGGGAGATAGGGGGGATAAAGTAGAGTGAGTGACCGTCCGTGGTCGGGGACTTCGCAGCCTCCCCAGCGCGCGCGATTCACCCCATTCAACGCATTACTAATTCGGCGGATAGTAATCTCGGTTAGACCTCCAACTTCGCAGCCGGGCGAAAGAAGCCTGACTCGCGCGTGATCGAGGCGAGTTTCCCCATTCCCATTCCCATTCCCTCCTCTGACCCGGATCCCGGATCTCTTTTTTTTTCCGGAATCTATTCATCACCGCACTACGTAGCGAATCGAGGTTACAGAGACGATGACGAACAAGAATAAAGGCGGCGCCGTGAAGCGCTCCGCACCGCGCACGACCACGACCACTTCGACCACCTCCTCCACTTCCCACAGCACCCAAGTACCCCCTTCCAAGAAAGCCCGATTCGAACCCAGCCCTTCATCTACCAAATCAACGACCCAACCCAACAAAGTAAACCAGCCAGCACGCGCCGTAGCGAACGACCGAGCCTCTTTCGCGAACGAAGCGCCTACCCGATTCCTCATCTCGGCCGGTTCCTACGAACGATTACTCTACGGTCTTTCCTGTCAACTCCATCACGACGTCGAAGACGACGAGCCCCAACGAGGCTTACGACTCTCGATCGAACCTTATTTCTCTTTCCCGGCGCATTTATCGTCGATCAGGGCACTCGGTTCGAGTTTGTTACCGAGTGCTCGGACGGGTACGGAGAGGAAGGTCGGTGGCAAGTGGTTGGTTTCGGGCGGGACGGACGAGATGATCAAAGTGTGGGATTTGAAGAGGAGGAAAGAGGTCGGTAGTTTGGAAAGTGGGGAAATGAGAGGTAAGCTTTTTTTGCGAGCGTTTTTGGGATTCAGCACAGCGGACAGGAAGGGGCTAGAGGGGGAAAGGAGGAAGGAATTGACAACCCCCCCCCCCTGTTTTCGCTTTACCAGGCACGATCACGACCCTTTCTTTCGTCCCTTCCCGAGGGATGCTCATGTGCGCCACGACCGATTCGACGATCGCGCTCTACCGCGTTCGCGATTGGGTCCTGTTGAGGTCCTTGAAGGGGCATCAAGGCAAGGTCAATTCGATCGACCCCCATCCCGCTGCGAGGGTCGCGCTCAGCGTAGGAGCCGATCGCATGTTGAGGATGTGGGATTTGGTCGCCGGTAAGGCCGTGGCGACGATGAAGATTGGGATCGGTACGTTCTTTCCATTTTCAAAACGAGGATCGGCCTTTGGGGTGGAAGCGAGGAAATGACTGATCCTGTCGAGGTTCCCGGAATATATGTGGCGCGCAGAGGGCGATCGGGTCAAGTGGAATACGAACGGGACCAAATTCGCCATCATTTGCAACAACCGCTTAACCGTCTACGGCATCGTTAGCGCATTTTTCTTTTCTTTTCTTGGTCTGACCACATCACTTCGATTTACTGATTCCGCTCACCCGTTTTTTATTTTTAATCTTTGAAAAACCCCCTCCTGAACAGGATATGATCATTGAACACACGCTCGTTTCCGCCTCGCGGTTCCAAGACGTTCAATTCACTTTTTACCCGCTCGATAAATCGGCGACTTGCCAAAAAGAATTCATGTTCGTCGCTTCGGACGACCATACGACCCACGTTTACGACGTCAGTCAAGCTTCGGTACCGAAGGAGGAAGAAGGGGAAGAAGGGGAAGAGGAACGGGTTGTGGAGAGGTCGACGTTGGAGAAGGAGGCCGTGTTGAAGGGGCATACGAATCGGGTCAAGGCGATCGATTTACTCGAAGTGGCCTTACCTACCCAATCGAACGCTCGGAGCAACGAGGAGGAGCCGAGTTCGACGATGATTTTGACGTCCGTTTCGTCCGACGGTCAGATTCTGTTTTATGATTTGGCGCGATTGGTTGCGGAGCGGGGGGGAGATGAGGGACCGGTTAGGGAGCTCGAACCGCTCGGTAGGTGGGATACCAAAGGATCGAGGTTGACGTGTTTGAGCGTGGTGGGATTGCCGGAGAAAGGGAAGAAGGAGCAACAAGGAGAGGAAGGGAAGGAAGGGAAAGAGGCGAGTGATGAGGAGAGTGGGAGTGAGGAAGACGGGGAGGACGGTGTCGATGTCGAGGGTTTGGAGAGTGAGGAAGAAAATGAGGAAGACGGAGAAGAGGAAGGTGAAGAAGGGGAAGAGGAAGGGGATGGGATTGAAGAAGAAGAAGAAGAGGAGGAGGATGAAGAAGAGGCAGAAGAGTGAACTTCGTTCTTTGCAACGTTCGAAATCGTACCTTAAACTGCTCAAAAGCGAAATGCGATATTGCAAACTTGATACCCAAACGAACCCCTTCACTGAAAAGATTCTATATTCCCAACACCTGACGACGATGACAATCATCTATTCAGCGCCGTCGCCGCGACCTCGGACCTACGATCCACCTCGGACTCTTCCAACAACGCCTCGGCCAACCCACTCCCGAACGAATTCGACCTCGGTTTCGTCGTCCTCTTAACTTGTAAATGTGTCGACCCAGGTTGGTGGTCCTTACCGTTCCCCTTGATTTCTCCACCTCGTATCGAACCCTCTTCCTCTTCGGACGCATCGTCCTCCCGGATCTGTAACCCTCCTCCACCACCACCTTCCAAATCCCTCTCCGCCTCCCCTTGCTCCCCCCTCCCACGATCGGTCCCCTGTACGACGGCTTGATTCGCCTGACTGACTTTCATCAAAGCGATCTTGACCCCACCGGCAACGATGATCGCCGCTCCACAGAGGGAGAGCAAATCGGGCCATTTACCAAACACGATCTTTTCGATCAACATCGCGAAGAGCAAGTTGGAAAAGACGGCGAGCGAACCGCGTCCGGCGGCTTCGCGTTGAAGACCTAGGGTCAATAGACTGCGACGGAGAGGGGATCATCATGGAAAGTTGAGAATTCGAGTCCTTCGTAAGACGCAAGAGTGCAAAGAAGAGGCCTGGTCTGCATCACTCACGCCTGCGCGACAAAGCCAAAGATTCCGATCGGGGTGATCAACAACCAAAATGTCGGATCGGTGAAATAGAAAACCGGCGGCGAGTCGAAAAAGATCGGATACAGGCTAGATACGAGGCAGCAGTAGATGGAGAAATACGCGATCGAATGCGTCGCGCTGGCTCGTTTGCCGATCTTGCGGATCAGCAGGTAGGCTGCGGCCGCACCGAAGGAGGAGCCGAGGCAGACGAAGACGGCAAAAGTACGTTGTTCGGGCGTGACGCCTTCGGGAGCTTGGGAGAGATGGCCGGGGAAGAGGAAGGACGGTTTGGCGATGAGCACGACACCGCACAATGAGACGAGCGCGACGAGGCCTTCGGTCAGCGAGTAGGCTTCACCGAGAAAGACGCTGCCGAGGACGCCGATGATGAAGGGGGCGAGGAAGCCGAGCACGGTCGCGTCACTGAGGGGGATGTAGCGCAACGAATAGTAAAGTGGGGCGATGCCCCAGAAGCCGACGAAGCCTCGGGCGGCAAGGAGTAAACGCACCCCCGGGGGACCGAGGAAGGGGTGTTCGACGTTGTTGCAGCGCATCCAGGTGTAGCAGCCGATCCTGTTTCTCATCAGATTCGATGAGCTTTCTGCCCGCTGGTCCGAGTCGGATCATAGGTCGTGAGGAAAGGGATGCGTACCAGGTCAAGGACATGCGAATGAGGATGAGCTCCCATACGGGCATGTTCATTCGCTCCTGTAGTGCCTGTGGGATGAATCCTTCGTCAGTCTCCGGACGAATCTCGGTCAGAGCGGCGCGAGTGAAATCGCTGACGAACCTTGACGCAAGCGGAAATCGTCGCAAAAAATGCCTGGGCAGCTCCGATCAACAAGAAGCCTGTTCAAATGGTAAACTATTCAGCGTAAGTTTCAAGCACCCAACTGATGGGACGCGCGCACGGACCTTCGTTCCGCTTGACAAAGTCCTTGGTGCGATCGAATGCCCCCAATATGCCCGGTCGATCGTCCTGGTAATCCTTCTCGAGCCTGGCCCACCTCCGGGGGGCATCCCGATCGACTTCGTCCAATCCATCATCGTTGCTGAGGTTACTCCCTCCAGCTCGACCGCCGGGTGAGGACCGCCTTGGGAGCAAGGGGGAGGCCGACGGGCTGCTGCGATGACCGGCGCCGCGGTTCAGTCCTCGACGGGTGTAGTAGTCCATGGGGGACGGAGAAGCGGTCGTGGGTGAGTCGGACGAGATACCGGAGCTGTTGTTGGTCACCACGAAGGGGAGTACACGGTCTGGGTGGATTCCCTGGGCCTTGGACGTGGTCGTCGTGGTCGTGGTCGTGGTCGTGGTCGTGGTCGTCGTGGCCTTGGTCGTGTGCGCGTCACCGCTGCTGGCGGCGGCTCGATCATGCTCCGAGCTCGACGACGACGACGACGGAGACGACGAAGTTGAAGTCCCAAACGCAACGATCGCAGGACTGTGGGGGAAAGGCGACGAACCCGAACACGACTTGGGCGACTCGGCCAGTTCATGGATCTCGACTTGTGGTCGAGTGCGTCGTGGAGGGGTCGACATCGTTCGACAACGAGCACCCGGCAGGTCGGCAGGTCGGCAGGTCGGTGTGGAGGAGTCAAAAGAGTCGTCCTCGCCCGCGCGGTGGCGACCGACCGGGACCGCTGAGCGAAAGCTGACACACGCGACTGCAGTGACATGGCATTGGTGGTGTCTTCCCCACGCGTTGAAAAATGGAGTCAATTCGTACGACAGTAGTAGCGGCCTCAAAAAAATGGCTATACTAGCTTTAGATCAAAGAAATCTTTTGCAGGTATCAACGCCAGACAATGACCGTCGTGCTACAACCCTGCAGGGCCTCCGCGTCGGGAGTGAAAGGAGGTGCGATCGCTCCATCAGCTCGGGCTGAGACGGCCGGACCGGACGGAGCGGGGAGGCGGCGCGGGCGAGTTGCGCGGGCTAGCTTGGAAGAAACTAGTTTAACAATGAGGTACCTTCCGCAGCTTGAGCGGGGATAATTCAGTCTTGATGCAAGTAGAGTGCTGTGGTATGAGCATGGAATGCTTATAATACTCGGAGGCAAATCCTGCCCGGTGCTCACTCCAAGCGCGATGAGCGGTCCGAGCTCAAGCTGCGAGATCAGCCCCCTATCGCGAAAATGCAACCTTCTCCAACTCGAGTGGATACCGTTGCTGCCCGCTCTCCCAATCTGTTGTTTACCAAGCACTTTTAGCGTCAATGAAGCGTCGTGTAGACCGAGCACGATTCGCCGATAAAATGTTGCCAGCCGCGAGATCGGATGATCGTGCACCTTCGCGCAGGTTCGCGCTGGCGGCTCGAGGCGGCTCGCGTCCGTTCGGCACGGGGAGAGGCGCTTGGGCTTTCGATCGCTTCGCTCGATTGGGGCCCATCTCCACCCTCCCTTGCCACCCACCCTATTCACAAGAGGCTCACTCTCCCCCCCAACCCCGTCAGCGAGGGATGAACTCTCGAAAAGCGGCACGCACGATCCCTTCGACGATCTCGCGCCTGTTGAAATCGCAAGCGTTCCTCAAATCGCCCCCGGCCGCATTCGAAGCCCTCCTATCCCACCCACCGCCACCCTCCCTGATCCGCACACTACCCAGTCGACCGAACGAGGACCTTCCCCTCATACACCGCGAGCGCACGTCCCCGAAACCGTCGAGAGGCGTGAAAGCTAAACTCCCTCAGCCACACACGAATCGCACACCCCCTCGTCGACCCAATACGAAGAACCCTACACCGTTGCCGATCGTCTTCCCCGAGGATCGAATCCGACAACAGTTCTTTTTGGATCACCCGTTCGAGGCGTACAGGCCCAAGGATTTGAACGAGTTGGAGACCGTCCAACGCGACGCTCCGGGACCTCAGGGCAAAGAATGGACAGAATTGAGGCAGAGGTCTATCGTGCCTGGACCGGATGAGTGAGTTACAGTACGAATGATGGTACTCGGCATCATCGCGATTGACCAACCCTACCCTGCGAAACAACGGTCGCGTTTCCCCCCTTCCTCTTGCTCAGCGTGATCGCCTTCACCCTCAACCTAATCGAAGCGCATTCGATCCCGCTCTCCAAAGCCTACACCCACGCCCTAAGTCAATACCGTACCCTCAAAGCCGAACACGAAATCGCGACCTCTTCCGCGATCGCCGAAGCGCGCGCTCACGGAGCCTATTTCTTCGGTGAGGTCGAAAGAGGTTTGGTCAGCGAGGAGAGGGCGTTGGATGAGTGGAAGGATGCGAATGAGATTCAGGCTCAGTTGTTGGCGGGGGAGAGTACGGGAGCAAGATCGGGTCGAGGTGGTGGACCCGTTCCTATGACGGGTGCTTCGACTTCGAGTTCGAGTTCGACGTCGACGTCGGTCGAAGGGGGAATGCCATGGGGTGATGCGACGAGGTCGAATCGGGTCGAGGAAGAGCCGACTCGGACGTACGAGTTGACGGGTGGAGAGAGGTATTTGGAGAGGTTCGAAGGGAGGTTCTTGAATCAGGCCAATTTGGCGGCCCAGGAGAGGGCTCAGCAGAGGAGGGACTCGACAGCTTGAGTAGGGAGGTGTGCAGGCAATCGCAGCGAACGAGTCGTATAAACTCAAAACGGGGTTGAGAAACGTAGGAATTCACTCATGAAAGCTAAGGCAGATGGTACGACAGAAGATGCGTTCCTCAGAAACGAAGAATCGGCTTGATCACCTGCACGAGAGGCAATCACGTCGCGAGCGATCAGATACCTGCACTCGTGTCCCATGTCCCATGTCCGATTAATCACCACTCACCGAACCATCCTTCATCGCTTTAAACGCCTCCTCGTAATCAGCGAGGGCGAATTGTTTGCTGAACTTTTCCAAGGGCAAGTACCCCGCTTTGCGCAGCTCGATCAGTTGAGGGATGAAGACCGGAGGGTGCGACCCGCCTTCGACTGTCGGAGGTGGGCAGAGGGGTTAGCGTTGCGTTCCTTTGTAGAGATAGAGCGAGTTGGGACTTGACTTACCGTTGCCGATGAAGGTGAGGTGCCTGAATTGAGTGGCGTTGATCTGGGTGTCGTGCAGAGGAACGATGAGAAGAATTGTCAGCGTCCCGCGCGCTAGCATCCTCACTCAACACGCCCAGGGAAGACCTACATCCAGCGACACCTCCGTGCCCTTGGGGAACACCCCAAGCTGACACAACTTCCCTCCATGCGCCAAAAAGGACCAAGCAGCGTACATGCAAGCCTTGACGCCCGAAGCCTCGACCGCATAATCGAGCATCTCACCCTTGGTGATCTCCTTGATACGAGCTTCGACATCCTCGGTACTGGCGTTGATGGCGTGCGTGGCACCGCATTCGAGAGCGAGAGACAGACGGGTCGGGATGATGTCGATGGCGATGATGGTTTTCACTTTGAGGGAGGAAGAGGCGCAGATGGCGGATATGCCGACTCCGCCTAGACCCCAGACACCGATCGAGGAGGTCGGCTCGGGTTTGAGCACCTTCAAGACGGCTCCCGCCCTGCAGAAGAGGAAGGTCAGTGATGAACTCTGAAAACGTTCGACTTCCCGCTTACCCCGTTTGGATACCACAGCCCAAAGGGGCGAGTAATGCCAGCTCATCGGCGTCGGCGTCCACCTTGATGCACTTTGTTCGATCGAACGACAAGCGCGATCAGCTATCTCGCCGCAACGAGCGAAAGTCATCAAAGCTCACACTATTCGCAGCTGCCAAAGCATATCCCGAAAACGAAGATTGCCCAAAGAAGAAGCCCTTGACCTTCTCCCCCGTCTTGATCTCCTCGGCGAAATGTTGCTGCCCTTCGGAGGCTCGCCGCAAACCGAAATTGAGCAACGGCCACATTCTGCACTGCGAGCCTTTTTGCGCGTGGCACGAGCGACATTGCGAACAAAAGTTGAAGCTAAGTAGAACGGAATCCCCTTTTTGGAGATGGGTCACTCCTTCGCCTATTGCTTTGACGCTGTGGTACAGAACAGGAATGGAGGCTCAAAAATCAGCGTGAGAAAAATCGCTTCGGACTTCGGCGAGCTTCTCCATGATCCGGTGCGGGGAAACGACGTTGAGCAGTAGCGATCAGTCTAGTCGCACGACACGTACATGCCTGCGCCCTCATGCCCAAGGCAGGAAGGAAATTGACCTGGAAGCACGCCGTTCTGGACGGAGAGATCGGACTGACAGATCCCCGAGGCGACGAGTTGGACGAGGACTTCGCCCGCCCGGGGGTCATCGACCGAGACGTCGCTGAGCACGAACGGCTCGTTGAGACCTTTGAGGAGAAGGGCTTGGGTCGAGGTGGGCATGGCGACGGTGTTGTGGGGTGGCAGAGGAGAGGAATGCGGCTGGGCGCAAACGGGTGTAAGGTTCGAGTGGATGCGGTCTGGTAGAGCGGCCAGAGACAAAGGAATGCAGGGGTCCAGGGGATCCCCGGTCCAACAGTTCGGCGAGTCCGAACTCTGGTCAGGAGCAAACGCGCTCGCTCGAAAAGGGAGGCCCCGCTTAGAACGCAGCTGAGGGCGATATGACTGACTTTGACTTTTAGTTTTCAGTCACAGCATACAATATTGGTACATTCCAAGTTCTTTTTCGATCTCTCGATCCCCAGGTTTTTCATCAGAGCGTGATTGAGTGGTTGTCATTCCGACGGAAACCCGGAGGAATAGCTCATCAAGTGTCTTTCGGCGTTCCCCTTATGCAAAGCTTGCGCAGCGGCGACAAATGCCAAGGTCGGTGTGATATATGATCACGAACCGGCTGCAATTGCTATCTTCTGCGATTCAAAAGCAAACCGAAGGTTCACGAGTTCCCCGCAAGTCGCCGTTTCGAAAATCAGTTGCCGAAAAGTGTCAAATTCACTGCAGCGCCTGCCCGCCGAATTATGCCCGAGGCCTCCTCTCTGTCGTCCCACGCACTTGTTACGGCCGCTCCGCCCCCGGTGACCCCATTTGTCCCCCTCCCTTCCACTCCTTCTCTGCAAAATTGGTCCGAGTACGATGGCGTACGAATATGACACCAAGGCCGTATTGCTCGATGTGAGTAGGCGGAGGTGCGGCGCAGATGCTGTCGTGTTCGTGTTCCGTCTTGGCGTGTTGTGTGACCGGCGCGCGCGGGGGACTCGGCCACGCGTCATACAAGCCGTGATCCGCCCGTGTCACCTCTCTGCAAGGGCCAAGAAGCAGGCCGGTGGGATTTCTCCCAGGATACTGACCCTGTCGTCTGGGCCGTGAGTTGCTTGCAGTTGATGAAGGATGGCGAGAACAAGCTCTGCGTCGAGTGCGCCACGCCTCATCCCCAGTGGTCAGTCCGTCGGCCGACGCAGTGCCACCCGGTCCCCATTGCCATCCATCTTTGAATGCTGAACCATGCGCTCCCCCAGGTGCTCGCTCTCGTACGGCACCTACCTGTGCCTGTCCTGCTCCGGGATCCACCGCTCCCTCGGCGTGCACATCTCGTTCGTGCGCTCCACCTCGATGGACAAGTTCACCCCGGCCCAATTGGGACGCATGAAGGCAGGCGGTAATCTCAAGTGGAGGCTATGGATCGAGGCCAGCCCAGAGTACGAGAAGGGGATGTCGATTCCTGACAAGGTTCGTTCCCGGCGTGTGGGATTTTGGCTTCTCCGCTCACGGTGGGGGGGAACGCCCCCCCCCCGTAAACAGAGGAGCGTAACAAACGGTCGGAGCTGATGGAATTGGGTTTCCAAAACACAGTACAATACTCACGCGGCCGCACAGTTCAGGGACAAACTCTTGGCCGAAGCCGAAGGGCGATCGTGGTCCCAGGCCGACACGCCCGCACCCGTCGCCTCGAGCTCGTCCTCGTCGAACCCGACCGGCCTCCGTAAACCACGGACCAACATCCCGATTCGGGGAGCATCCCCTTCCGGAAACCTCGCTTCATCCGCCGATACGTCGTACAACCCACCTCGATCCGAATACGCCGCGTCGAACGATCCACCACCGGACCAAAAGACGATGAACGAGAACTACTTCTCCCGTTTGGGAGCCGCGAACGATTCCCGACCCGAGCATCTTCCCCCTTCGCAAGGCGGCAAATACGCGGGATTCGGATCGGGAAGTCCGGCGTTCACACCTTCACAATCGACGAGCTCAAACGCGCTTCCTTCGTTCGATGATCTGAGGGACGATCCCGGTTCGGCCCTGTCGAAAGGGTGGGGGTTCCTTGGTTCGGCCTTGGCCCAAGTCGGTCGAACGGTGCAAGAGAACGTGCTACAACCGACATTGGAGAAGGCCGTTGACCCCAACTTGCAATCCCAGTTAAGCGGCTTCGTATCCAAAGCGGGGAACGTCTTGGGAGAAGCGAGTCGAACGGGTGGCGGTTACCTTGCCTCGGGGTTGCAAACGAGTTCGCAGTACTTGAAGAGGGAGGTCGGTGTCGACGTCGGGGATATGGGAGCCGGGTTCGTCGATCGGGCGACGGGGAGAGGGGCGGGTCAAGGTTATGCTCAAGTTGTGGGACATCAAGCACCCGAAGGGACCGAATCTCACGAGGCTGATTTCTTCAATGAGCATATGGGCTCCTTCGCTTCACCTTCAATCACTTCGGCGAACCACAATGCGTATGGTCGTAACTCGAGGAACGAGTCTTCGTCGTATGCGGATGAACAGGGTCAGGATGCATGGGCCAAGATGGCACCCTCTGCCACGGCAGCGAGGTCCGGCGCCGTTTCGGCGGGCTCGAACGGGGGTGGAAGGAATTCGCCTGCTTTGGCCGTACCGGTGGCCACGGGGTCGAGGGGCTTGACGAGGACGCCTTCACCTAGGGGTGGGGCGAGCGCAGCGACGAAACCGGTGGCGGCGGCTGCACCGAAAAAGAAGGACGACGATTGGGACGAGTGGTGATCAGCGGGGAGGGGAATAATGATAAAGCTCGATAGAAGAAAGGCTTCGATTGGTTTTGTCGGGGAACGGAAGGATTTTTATCTTTTAATCACGCGCGAAGAAGAAAACTTTTTCTTCTTTGCAACGACGACCTTTCTGGTCTCCCTCTACGGGTGAATTGCACTACACAACATCATGAATTGCACTACTTTCGACTCGGAGTGGCTTGCTACAATCTGCATTTTCTGTCCGTACGTGCCTGCGCCCATGATCTGATCACCCGGTGGTATAAATAGCGATCTTGCCGACCAAGGGTTCGCCCGTCGTCGCCAGCAACTCTTTGACTTCGCGCTGCGTTGTAGGTTCATGCCATGCAGCAGAGAACTATGTGATGAAAGGAGGCGTTTGAGCGGGGTTAGCGACGATGCGCGTAGGAAAGAGCGCGGCACTCGACCACGTTCGCAACTCACCAACAGGGGGACGACGGTCCTCCCCTCCAATACGATGGAGTCCAACAAAAGTTGTTTGGGCAAACTTGAAGGGTCGAGGCAACCAGGCGGCGAAGGGGTAGGGTAAACAAACGTATCCTCTTCCTCCTCCTCCTTTTGCACCTCCACCTCCACCTCATCGACGTCCATCTGCTGCGCACCACCGTTTCCCGGTGTAGAAGGACCGGAAGTCCCGACCTGAGAAGCCGTATTCGACGCCGACTGCGGCACCAACGGACCCGCCTCCGAGAACGAGGCCCTCTCGCACCGATCCAAAACCTTCTTACACGCGTCCCAAGCGAACCAGTCGTTCGTCATCGGATCCAACAACCAACTCGGTTGGTAATCGGCCTTGTACTTCATCTTGACGCACGAATGGATGTAATAACCCATCATGTACCGCGTTAGATCCTCTAGTCCGCCTTGGGATTGCAGTTCGCGCACGAAGGCGACCTCGCGTAGGGCCGAGACCTTGCCTAGGGACAGACTCGAGTATTGGGGATCCCAGGCAAAGTAGACCGACGAGACGGCACCGGGGAGGATGTCGATCACGGCTAAAGCGATCAGTTGACCGTCGAGGCGGTAGAGACCGTGGTGGGAGCCGTAATTGTAAGAGGGGTTCGGAGTCGGCTCGAGATGCAAGGGCGTGTCAACGAGGAAGCGGCGGAAGCCTTTGCGGGTCACTTTGGAGTCCGGTTCGTGGTGGACTTGGGTCTGTGAGGTCATCCTCATGAATGAGTCCACGAGCGCTGCCTCGCCTTGAGTATTCTAGACGTACCTGATACCGTTGAAAGAGCGCATATTTCTCCTCGGTGAACGAGGCCTCCTCAAGAACGTACTATAGGGGGTCACAGTGCGGTCGATCAGCTCGGCCCTTCCGAGAGAACAGACGAATTAACGCAAGACTGACCTCGAACTTGTGCTTGAAAGGTTTGTCCACAGGACTGTTGGCCCACTCGAGTTGATGCACCATCTCGCTAAGGTCGGTCGGGGCCTTGCGCCTGCCCCCCTTGGTAGGGCCAGCGAGTTTCGCTCTTGACTGGTCGCTCGGGCCGGGTTCCGCCATGGTCGCATCGGCCTTGGCGTTGCCCTTGCGTTGCGCATCATGTTTCGACCAAGTTGGAGCAGGGAGGTCTTGGTCTTCGTCGCTGATCGTAGGTGGCTCGATGGGCGGATCGAATGTGACCGCATTGGCCGTGGTTAGCAACGAATCGGCTTTGGTCGCGACGTTCTTGTTCATCGGCGGCGAGGTCGACAACACTGCCGTCGGAGGTGGGGACACAGAGGAAGAGGAAGGATCGAGATTTGGATCGGCGTAGGGTGTCGTGGACGGATCGACAGGTCCCCAGCCCGGTTTACCCTCGTGATCGCCGTCGATGACAAAGGCCGCGAACCTGTTCAAGACTTGACGTTGACTCTTTGCCGGAACGAACGCCGCCGCGTCGAGCCTACGGCAATCGCGGATCGTAATCGGGGGGGTGTCAGTTGCAAGGTCACACGCGCACAGCACTAGACGCTGGGAACTGACGATATCGTGTATTGGGGACAACAGGTGCTGCGCATGTCGGGCTTGTAGCAGTACTTGCCCGACCTCCTCCACCCGCGATCGAGCATGAGCTTGTAGGTCGAGCAGCTGAGCAGATGGGCCCAGCATCTGGGCACACGAGAGGGAGGTCAGCACGTGTTTCTGCGGCTGTATCCGCTCCATCCCCCTGTTTCCGGTCGCTAGTCGAGATAGGCAATTGAAGGATACAGCGCGCAGGCGAGGCAAGGGCGCTGCGGAGTTAAGGATTCCGGCGGTCGTGGCAGTAGAAGTGGAGCGGTGCACCGGCTGAAGCGCTGATGGACGACGCTATGGCACGAGACGCGGGGAGTCGCGTGGGGGCGGAGCACGGAGCACGGAGGAGGAGAGCACACAGGAGCAGTGGCCCGAGACTGACCCGTAGCTCGAACTCGTCTTCTTCGGGGGCTTGGTCGAGTCGGATGATGCTCCGGAGAGGTTCTGGCCTTGACAGTAGCCGCACGTGCCCTTGGTGTAGCCGAGCGGTTGAAGGATCGAAAGCATTTGCGACGGCTGATGCGAGTGCGATTGGGACTGGGACTGGTCCGACGCGTACGACGACGAACCCGAGGTCGAAGCCCCGGACGACGACGAGACCGAGTACACCGACATGGATCGTCGACTGCGACGCCCTCGCGCTGAGAGCCAAGGACGATGACGACGACGACGCCGACGGTCGGAGCGAGACGAGGGCAGAGTGCGCTCGCTTTCTAAAAGGCCCTGCCTGACTCGGCCGTCGCGTTTGCGCTCGCCAATCCAGGATCAGGCTGATCAGCGGAGCTATTATGGTCAAATCGATCTTTTTCCTTGGCGGTTACTTTCTTTCTCATCCGTCGAGAAAAGTCAGGCTAATGCCGAGCCGTCTTGCAGATCGGAATGAGGTGTCGACCACCGAGTCAACGATCGGGCTTAGGGGCCTAAAAAAAGGTGCAGGAGTCAAAAAAAGCGGCTCAAGTCGATGGGCAGCCAAGGACTTACTTCCGGCCGCCGGGGCCGATCCGGCTGGGTGCTTACATTTTCCGGTGCCGTGCAAGGACTTTCGACTGCCTATCCGCACAGACCGGAAGTCGCCGACGGGGGCGGCGAGACGTGCTTTGTTTTCTGGCTTGACCCGACGACGATCGAAATCAGGAGTCAAAACGGATCGCCTCTAGCTTCAAAGAACCTGCTCGAAGGTCCGGTCAGGAGCCTTGGAATCACTCACCCGGCGCTCACCACTTCTCGGCCGGCACGAGCGAGTCATTTCCATCTCCGAATCCTCGCCCGCTCAGAGTTCACTGCAGGCCTGGCCGAGTCCGACGGTCGAACCATGTTGTGCCGAAAGGGTACGCCGCTTTTTGACTCCATCCTTTTAACACCGAGTTTGCTATGAGTCAAAGGTACGGTACCCCGCACTCGATCGCCCGCCTAATTGCGGATTGCCGACTCGGAGTTTCAAGAGTCGGCCGAGCGGCACCGTCGTCGATGACCGAAGACCGATGACCGAAGACCGATGACCGATGACCGATGACCGGGGCGCTCTCTGCGCACGAGCGAGTCCCCTTTGCGCGTTCACGGCCCATCGTCCGCAGGGGCCGACACCGGACAGGATGAGCGTGGCTTCGACGAGCCATCTCGCACCGGAACACGCCCCACTGCCGCTCGAGTCAAGGTCGCTGTTGGTCGTGCACGCGACGGTGACGGGCACCGCAAGTGACGTCGCGGAACGGATCGCGCGTCGAGGCGTGCGAGCAGGCTGGCATACCTCGGTCAAGCACGTCTCACAGTTCGAAAAGGTGTGTTCACACTGTACATTGACATCCGGTTTGAATCGAGCTTGAATGCTGAAGCGTTGAGAGCGCATTTCCGTCTGGCCCGGGAGAGCAGACCGAATTGCTCGAACTGGGGTTGATCGTCTTTGTCGTGCCTACGACCGGCAACGGAGCCGCACCACCTTCTTTCCTCCCTCTATGGACATCCCTACTCCACCCCGAGCTACCCCAGGACTTTCTCCAGGACCTACGGCAAGTTCCTGCCCACCATTGCACTGTTCCCCGAGGGGTGACCAAAGCGCTCATTTCGTTGACGGTTCTACTTCTGCCTTCAGGTACGCCGTCTTTGCGTTGGGCGATTCGAGTTATGCAAAGTACAACTGGGCGGGCAAGAAGCTGTCGAGGAGGTTGGACAACCTCGGCGCGACCGCCGTCGTCGAACGTGGCGAAGCCGATGATCAGAACGTGTGGGGGTCAGTCGACTGACTGTTCTGAAGAGAGCCCGAATGCTGTAGGAACATAGTTTCTGATTCGCTCTTCATCATATGACAGGGTTGAATCGACGTTCCCCTCCTGGCTCGAACGCTTCTACCAAGCCATAGACCCCTTGTTCGCCCCCGCACCGCACTTCAAACCCCTCAGCATCGACGACGTCCCACCTCCAAGGATCAGGCTGACCAAAGTCAACCCCAACCACGAGCACGCCGTATCGTCGGAGGAAGCTCTACCCTGGGCGAACGATGCGAGATGGGCCAAGGTCGTCGAGATCAAGAGGACCACTCCGGAGGATTGGTTCCAGGACGTGAGGAAGCTCGAGGTCGAATTCGTCAAAGATGAATTGGCAAAGTGGGATGATGAGGCAATCAGGTGCGTATGCGAGAACAGCGGCCGGTCGGATATGGGAAACCTGAACGTCGAATTCTTCCCGTGTGGTTAAAGATACTCGGCTGGGGACGTGCTCGAAATTCGACCGCAAAACTCGCCAGAAGATGTCGATCGCTTCCTTTCGTCGGCGGGATGGACCGAGCTCGCTCATCAGCCCTTCCGGCTCGAGGCCCATAACAATAGTGCGTTTTCCTTTTAAATGTGGGCGTTGTGGGCTCATGGGCTTCAACTGACTCATCATCGACCGCCCAAAACAGACCGACCTCTCCCTTCGCATTTCCCACAGTCGTTCATCACGACCCTGCACTACCTCCTGACCTACGAGCTCGACATATCGGGCGTGCCGAGACTATCCTTCTTCGAATGGTTAGCTCATTTCAGCGAAGGGGACATGAAGGAGAAGCTGCAATTCTTTTGTACGGGCGAGGGGCAGGTGAGCAGTTGGTGTGTTCGCCAGTCGTCGATGTTTCCTGGCTGAGCGAAGGCGAGGATTTTGACCGCCAGGACGACTTGAACGACTACACCTTACGACCACGGCGAACGATCAACGAAGTCATGTACGAATTTCGCTCGGCCAACGTCCCCATAGAATACATCCTCGACCTCCTACCGCCTCTAAGACCGCGAGCCTTCTCCATCGCAAGCACGCCCGAAGCCCACCAAGGCCACGTCGAGTTGCTCATCGCGATCGTCAAATACAAAACCAACATGTCGATGCCTAGGAAGGGGGTATGTACGAGTTGGTTGGCGGGCAGGGAAGTAGGGGACAGGATGTGGGTCAGATTCGATCGAAGTGGGTTGTTGAGGTCCCCTGTTGAGAAAGGGAGACCCTTGATCATGGTTGGGCCCGGCACCGGGGTCGCGCCTTTTAGGGCGTTGATGGAGGAGAGGATACGAGAGGGAGCGAAAGGTACGTCGGCACGTTTGAGGCACATGATCTCCGCTTTCCCTAAGGGAATATCCGTAAATTTTGACTTGCTTTTCGTGGGTTTTTCTTCGCAGACAACATGCTCTTCTTTGGGTGTCGGTCCCTCGCCAAGGATTTCCATTTTCAAGTCGAGTTCACTCAGATGCGCGATCAAGGCTTCCTCAAATTGATCACAGCCGCGAGTCGAGATCAGGTACGCATACCACACCCGTCATCACAATGATCGACCGTTTTTAAAAAGGCATACTGATTGCGACGCACATCCTACAGGAGGACAAGATCTACGTGCAACACCTCATCCCATCGCAATCGGCGCTGATATGGGATTGGATCCACGAACGCCGCGGCTCGATTTACATCTGCGGATCGTCGACCAACATGCCCAAGAGCGTCAAAAAGGCCTTCCTACAAGTCTTCATACAGAACCAAAGGGATGGGGATGGGGAGGGGGAGGGGGAGGGGAGCGATAAAGAGAATGAGGACGAGACGAGACGGGTGGACCAGAAGGCCGAGGCGTGGTGGGAAACGCTCGAGAAGGAGGGGAGGATCGTCGAGGAGACTTGGGGATAGAGTGCAACTCATCGTGTTATCAAATGAGGTGCAATAGAACACAACATTCTGTCATGGGACACACCGCATCATTAGAAGAAAAGAAGAAGGGCGCGCTCGCGCGTGTACGTGTGCTGCAAGATTGGATCGACGAACGAGGTACTACAGGCAAAGAGGTCCAAGACGGAAGAGAGGAGACGGAGAAGAAGAACATCTGCAGGGGTCATGGTACATGCATACAGTGATTCGGTAGCCAAAACAAGGTTCCTCTCAAGAGAGGAGCAAAGCGCCAGCGATCGGATCCGCGAAGCAGAGGAAAGCGTCGTGTATCGAAAGAAGCGGGCGAGCACAAGCGAGGGCGGAAACTAAGGGGGACTTGCTACACACAAGTGGGTCAATGGTATTACGAGTCGTAAGTAAGTAGGTGGGGACAGGATGCTGCGTGGTGGTTTGTGCAGTTCTGGGCGTAAGGTGGGGAAGTTCGTCCGTGTGTAAGAAGTTCCAAAAAGCGGCGTGGGTACATCGTGAGTCAGCAAGACGAGGATGGCGAGAAGGTTTGGCGCGGATCTCGGTGTCAATATCGGTGGTATTGCTCATCCTGAAGCTGAGGCTGGTGAGGGTGGAAGGCGTAAGGCGATGCCGCTTCCCTGACCAAGCTCGAAAGCCCTGACAGAGAACTGCGGCGTTTGTCACCGGGCGTGGGCGGAGCGTTCGCGAACATCGCATTGCCATTCCCTTTCGATGCAGCGGACTTTTTCGATGCCTTAGGCTGCACAGATGTGGAAAATGGAACGAGGAGTCATCAGTTGACATGTCGTCCATTTCGTGGGTGAAGGATCTGCGCACCTTGATCTTGGTCAGGTCACACGTTCGATGCGGCGAGTCGCGGAAGAACAGGGGATGCATAAAGCCATGGTAGTCCGAAACCCGAGCAGGGTCTTCATTCGATGGGAGACATTCAACCAGCTCCATCGTCGAGAGGCGAGTGAAGGAGTCTGTGAATATGATACTGGGTTCAGCGCGCTGGGCAGACATTGCTCCACGGCCGCACAATAAGGTCGCTTACAGATGTTCAGTTGGCGAACGAAGGAGTGGATGTTGCCGTGACGGAAAATGCGAGTGAAAGCCTCGAGAAGTTCTGGCGACGAATGCGCGAATGTGAACTTGTCACCCTGCAAACACGAAGCCGATCGTACAAAATGTCAGGGCACGCTGGCTGCGGTGGGCCCACATCGATTGCACACTAACCTCATCGTTCCATCGTATGAGATGATGATAGTCCTCGTTCGAGAGCAAATGCGAGAGCTTGCTGATAAAGGGCTGTGTAATTTCAGGTCGAGTGTAAGTGAGCATGGGCTCAACATGCGCAAAAGGGGGCAGAAGCGGACATACCGTCGTAGAATCCTTTCGTTCCTCATCGCTGCCGGTGCTTCGCTCGCTCGGCGGACTGTGACGCGGGCGTAAAGGGATCGGTGGCGATGACAGAAGGGGAACAGGCATCCCCGAAGGAATTGGGAGGTACTGTGCCCCACTTTGCGCCATGATTCCTTCCTCGTAAGTGCTGTAACGCGGTGCGGCGGAGAACACACCCCCAGCGTTCGCAAATTCGTTCGCCGAGCTCGGACCCCAGTGCTGGTTCACACTCGGCGAATATACCGCCGTGGGCCCCGACGCTATCGCATTCGGTTGATAAGGTCGGTCGAGAATCGGGGACAACGTCGACCAGCTCGACGTGACCGAAGAAGACGATGACGAGCTCGGTCTCACGTAGTGGACCTGCTGGGCCGCTGCCGGGTAGAACTGCTGCTGCCGAGAGGTCGGCGATTCGCCGGATCTCGCGGACATGGGCAACGTCGGCGGAACGTGGTGGGAGAAGCCGACGGCACTCGTGTCGTGTTGTTGCTGTTGTGGATATGAATGCGAATAAGAGTGTTGGTAGATGCCATGAATGTGATGTTGTTGCATTGACGAGTTGCGTGACGCGCTCAAGATCGCTGACGGTTGAATTGGGAGCGTTTGAATTGTTGGCTCATCGGGGCGCGAAGAGGCGCCAGAAGATGGCTGCTGCATGGAGGCGCTAACGGTCGCCACGCGCGCCGGCCCAACGGTCGAGAACCGGTCGTCGGAGCCGATGGCGCTCGCGAGATGCGCGCCTTCGAAGTTGGAATTGTTCATTCGAGGTTGGGAGGCATGCGGAGGGAGGTGTTCGAGTGGGTTGTAAGGTCGGTAGACGTGCGAAGAATGCGAAGAGGGTGTTCCACGATCAGCCATCGGCCCCGGCTGCGCCCTTGGCGTGCCACCGGTACTGCTTGCCGGCGATCCCGGATGCATGGGGGACGTGCGAAAATTCGGCATCGATTGATGGTGATGTAGAGCCGGCGAGTAGTGCTGTTGTTGGTGCTGTGGCTGCTGTTGTTGTTGTAGGTATTGTGGCTGTTGGTACGGCTGTTGTGACGGGTGCTGCTGACTGTATGCGCGAGATGATGATGAATGTCGCTCATCGTGGGCAGAGAGAGGAACCATCTGTAGTGGCCGGTGCTGGTCGTGGTGTTGTTGTTGCTGCAGCTGCTGCTGATGATGCTGATGATGCTGGTGATGCTGGTGACGTTGATAAGAATCGGTGTCACCAGACCCATCCCGGGCTTGCTCGGTCGAGCCGGGCGGCCAGCCAGCGGCTGCTGCATGCCCGGGTGCGGGTGCAGCACCTGTTACCCCACATGTCCCGGCCGACGGCGGTGGCGGCGGTGGTGGCGCATGGGCAGCTATCGGAGCGGGCTGCGGCACGGCCGTCGCGTCGGCGCTGGCGCATGACGTAGGCCCGTGCTCGTCGACTGCAGTATAATTTTATCGCAGCAAAGCAAGCGAGCCCCAAAAAGGTCGAGGTGCAAGCAGAGTCAGTTCGGTCGGTTCAACAACAAAGTTCCCCCATGCGAGTCAATCGCACTCACCCCAACTTAATCTACGATGATCGAACCCACTCGGCGGCGTCGATGGATTTGGTACTACAGCTGTTGTGAGCAGTCCCAGAGCAGCAGCAGCGCGCCGCATGGAACGCGATCCAAGACGCGGGACAGGCGGCCGCAGAGCGCATCCGGCGAGAAGGTCGCGCGCGGTCAGGGTCGAAATGTGGGTGACAGAGATCAGAGACACACCGGGTGGGGGGCAGTCAAGGCGGAGAGAGAGCGTTCGCAGCATCAGCATGGGATACACTGTAACGAGATGATGCCACAATACAAGCACTCACGCATCACATGCCACGGCGTCTGTGCAAGAGCAAAGGGAGGGGTGGAGAGGGGAAAGGCCAAGGAGATGCGAGGAGAGAGGCGCACAAGTCGAGAAGATGAGCTGGGGTTTGCTTCGACGAGGACCGAGCGCCAACCTCCAGGCTTTGAGCTAAAATCCGAGCCTACATTCTTCTCTTGCTTTTGCCCCATTAGCATCATCATCTGCGGCGATTGTCTGCCCATCATCTCGTCTCCTGATCGGTTAGGTGATCTGGTAATTGTGTTCGCCTCCCGTTCATCCATGGCGGGATGTCGTGCTTGGTCCCTGCTATTGAACGACGACATTATCGGCGGGTCATAAGCAGGCCGCGCCGCGCCTAGGACGCTGGTCGTCCCAGCTGGTGCCTGAACGTGCTTGGGCAAGCCGAGAGACGCCCAGCTGTGTGCCTGAACGACGTCGCTCTTTGAGAGAAGGCCAATCGGTGCCAGGCTGCCAGCAGAAGGTGGGTGTCCACAGAATCTGGGATGGGTCGTACGTACTGGACTCAAGGTGGGGAGTCTTGGTATGAGCTGTACAGATCTGTCAAACTGGTGATCGTCGAGCCAGGTAGGGAGATAGCGGTCTGGATGGTCGCGAGTCCAAGCAGGGAGCGTGAGCAAGAGAACACGCGAGATGGAGTTTGGAACACACAAGGCGGCCAGTGTCCATCCGTCGACTTTTCGCTCCGCACCTGTCCTATGGAAAAAGGGAAAAGGCACGCGATGAGGTACGTATGATCGGAGAAACCCCATACTGGAGGTCTTGCGGTAAGCCCATGCGAGATGTTTTCGAGTTTTGGGTCCTTCACTGCGAAAACCACGATAAACTCCGAGCCGAGCGGCGAGCGCACCTTCCCCATTCTCGAGGTGTCTCACGCACCCCCCAGCTTGGGGCGGAGTGCGAGCCACGTCAATCGGCGAGGAATTGTCCATCGATAATTCGCGGTTCGATGGCGGAGCCTGTGCACTGCCACAATCTTGCAGGAGCGCCCTACTGCACCAACTTAATTTATTATTGGTCTCAACACTGGCCCACGATGTTGTTTTTAGGTACGAGAGCGACAGCCGGGACCAGCTGAGGCCTGCGCCCGCCGATTTTGCCACTGAAATTGACCCACGCTGAGATGAGAGCGCTTGTCCCGGTCACCAACTGGCGAGGGGTTATCTTGGGCCCTGCCTGCTGCGATTGGTGACGGCTGCGACTCGTCCCTATCGATGTCAGTTGTCGTACGTGGTGTTGTTTGTGGTGCTGTAGCCACATAGGCAAGTAATCTGGCCGTTTGCCGTTTTCTCATAAATCGACAAGCGATGCCGGGCAGTGTCGTTCTCGCCTGGATATCACCGGTTCGTGATCGCCGGTCTACAGGGGTCATGTATGGGAACGATCTCGTGGCAATGCCCCTACTCAGGGCGCCTTTCATGTTGATGAAAGACCTCAGATACCATGCTTCGTTATAGGATATCATCGGCAGGAATTGCTTCCCCGTCAAGGCATGATTCATCTTCATCTCTCGAGAGGCAGAAACGGGACGACTTGGTCCCACTCGGATATTTTCAGTACCTCTCGCCACCACATTCAGCCAGGAGAATCAAGTTTTGTCTTTAGTTATTGACCCATTGCCTTGCATGTGCCGTCTCTTGTCGCTCCTGTCGCTTTGCAGAATCCTCATTGTGCACATGCAAAACGAGCGCCTGGGAATAAGTGGGACGTACTCGGAGGACCCTGCTCGCATAATCTCCGACACGACCGACTGTTGAGTCTCTGAGCCCCACTACTGTTTAGGCCGTATTGCTAAAATTTCAGATGTAGGTACTTGAGCAGGTTTAAACCGCGATTTTTCGACCCTGAACCCGAGCCATTCACTCAGCATCGCCCCGGCGCCTCGACTGCTTTACGGGCGCGGGTCACGTGCCTGCGGACTATCTTGCCCACGCGATTCGGCGGTTGAACACTAGCCGGGTGGGACCATTACTTGTTACAGTAGGGACCGTGTAAGGTCCTCTGTGTCAGGTCTACCTTTGCAAAGATGCTCGGATCCATGCGAGATGCTTGGATCCATGCGGGATGCGATGATGTCTTCAAAGTAACCGCTACACCGGACCGAAACTGTAAAGTACTTCGCACATTTATAATTGCCGCACCGCCACAATCCGAACTGACTGAATTAACTGAACCCGACCGCGGCAGACCGCGGCCCCGCCCAGCAGGGTCCTCGCCGCTCGGACTTTGCGATTTCAGGCACTGCGATTCAAGCGGGGCGGAGGCCGTGGACTTGCTCAGCTCTGCTCAGCTGGTGGAGGTTCAAACTTCACAATCCGCAACATCGAGTCGCGATCCTACAATTTTTGTCCCGGCTCGGAGACAGAAATTTGCTTGAAACTGACTGCAATTGTACCTCTTATGGACTCGGAACTAGGTCGGTAGATAGATTTTGAAGGTTCATGTGCTGCACCGACGGTGAGATCACAAGGCTGGCAAGTAGAAAGCCTTCTCTCAGAGGTAGCTGGGTAGATTATCACACCAGGGAACTACACGAGAGAATGCAACGCTTCCCGAGAGCCTTCAAAGACCGACACTAAAACTCCCCGAAGCGACACTCCTTGTAGCGGATGCGCTTGCACAGCGCCCCTGTCTTCCGAAAAGAAAACCGTGACCTCCGGTCGTGGTCGGCCCGGTATTCGTCACACGGGGTGTCCAGTTGCCTAGTAACGGGTGCCTTGGTAGTAGGTAGTAGACAGATACCTAGGTACGTTAGGCAGTAGGCAGCTATCGAGGTCCGTAGTTAGGTGCTCACCTAAGGTACAGTTGATATCCATTAGATCCTTCAGCTCTAAGTCTCACTTCTAAGGGACATCTGTCTATACGGTACACAGGTATGGGAAGCCGGTTGCCAACCGACCTACTTGCCATGACTGGCATGTGCGCCGCGTGAGCCACCGTGAGATGTAGAGCCATTTGTTTAGGCGAGCCGGGGAAATCGCCGACGAGTTCTAGCGAAGTTGTGCCGGCGGCTGGTAGCCGCTGGTGGCGTGACAAGAGCCCCTGACAGGGCCTGTGTCGGTGTCGCAAAAGCCCGACAGGATTAGGCCTTGGTCCCTGGAACCTGAGTCAGTTTCGGACCTAGCTCGCCTACGAATTGCCCCAGATCAGCACACGTGTTGAGGCCATTAGGCCGGGTTTATTTTTCCACTCGGCTCCGCACGCAAAAGGACTGCCGAAGGCGCGTGGCGCTTAGCCTGGTCCGCGATCGACGTCATCGTCGGAGCGAGCTAAGCGGCTGCGGTGCACTGCCACAAAACTCGCAGTGCGAACGCCACCCATCATGGGACGTTCCAAAGATGCTGGCTCCTGAGAAGAATGAGAATTTGTGCAAACTACAAGTGTTGTTGTTGGGCCATACTCGTCACGGTGGCTGGCAACGTGTTCAGTAAAGTAGACACGAACTTAGGCTGCAGCATCGCGTGGGTCGACATTTTTCCGGTGGGATGAATCTGCCATAGAATTCAGGGCCCTATCTACGTCCATTGTAAATGGTTCAACATCAATTCACGCTGCCAAGATACAAGGACTGTGTTCGCACAGGCCCGAAGGACAACCCGCGAGCAGTTCCTCCTGCTCACTCAGGCGCTGAGCAAATGTAGTGCCAAATTCGGTGCTCATTCGCAGCTCGGACTGCTCAGCAATTGGACCCTCTTCCCCCCACATCCATGCGCGTAGAGGAGCCAAAAGCCCAGGAGTGGAAGGGTGTGATGGGTAAGCGGACGCCAAGCTGGCGACTGAGCTCCTCCTGGTCCCGAAATTGCGATCCGGCGTCGGAGATTTGGTCGGCTCGGAGCACTCGTTCACAGAGACCGCGCTGGAGTACAATGCGAGGCATGTTGGGTGGGCGCCGTGACCGCAGACAGCGCAAAAGACCAGCAGCGCGTCGACGTCGTGTTGGCAGATGCAACAGCGGGTGGCTCGGGCCGAGCACCGAACGCACGCATTGAAGGGAGGTCCTTCCAAAGCTTTGCCACAATTGCCGCAAGCGGTATGAAAGGTCACTGAGGTCTGAAAAGTGTGCAAACAGTCCGAAGGAAGCGTTCAGTTGTCGAAGGAGGTGCAGAAGATCAATCCTCAATGAGGTTGCTCACCTGAGCTTTCTCCCGCAACTTCACGACAGGTGTGTACTTTTGTAACGAAGCTGCCGCGATGTGCAACTCTGCGGTATTGAGCGAGTCTGTGAGGCAGCACACGGTCGCCGTGAGGGGGCAATCACGGAAACGGAAGGCAGACAGAAAGATAAGAACCAACGAACCTAGGTATGCTTGTGTAACGCGTGCAACAAACAGCGAGTCCAGCTCAACGTCGCGATCCTGCAACACGCAGCATGCGACCGCGCAGAGCTGCGAATCTCCCTGAGCTCCCCAACCCCCCAAAGCCAGTCACCGGTCAATGACCATACATCAGTAGACAGATAACGACAGCTGAATAATATCTTGCACTCACATCATCGGCAAAGCCCTGTAGCACCGAAGCGATCTGTCTTTTCATTATCTCGGTCGCCTCCTCGAGGCGACGGCTCATCGCTTGGGCCCGCTGAGTATTCAGTATCAGCAGCTCGATCTGCTCCCTCTCGGCCGTAGCAGCTTGGAGGTCGTTCGAATTGCGCGCATGGGTCCCCGGGGGTGCCAGCGATCCTCTTCGAGAGTTGATCAGACCGACCACGGTCGGGTCTGCCGATACGGCGCGACTTCCATTGATCTGCGCCGCCATGAAAGCTTCACGTAGCTGTGTCGGTCGGCGTTTGTCGCTCGTGCTCGAGCTAGCGCGCCGCGAGCGCGCAATTTGGAGCGAAGTGACCCGATCTCTGCGGGACATGCCTTCACCGTCTTCTTCGCCCGACTCGTTCTCGGAACTTGAACCTGAAGGGCGAGCGGGCCCTGTGCGGTGCCTTGAGCCCGAAGAAGGTCTCGACGCCTCGAGAGTGTTATCGATGGGGGTCGCGGTGCCACCTAGGTTTGTACCGCCAAAAGTCGAGCTCGTCGACCTTCGTCCCATGGTCAGACCGGAGCCATTAGTATTGAGGGGCCTCAGCGATGTCAAGCCTCCCAGTCCGGCCTTGACAGCGTTGCCTGAACTGGAAGAGCTGAGCTTCCGCGCCGCGCTCACTTTGAAGTGGGATTCAGCTTCAGAGTCACTCGACGTCGAGCTCAAATCAGGGTAGTAAGCTCGCGATGTGGGCTGAGAGTGATCCTCGGCGTGGGGCGAATCGGTTTCACTCGATGTGGACTCTTCGGCAAAGTCCGGGAGCGGAACCTTATTCGAAATGTCCGTCGGCCCAACGTGAGGCGATGTGGTCACGGACCATCGGGAGTTGGCGTATGCGGAAGAGTGGGGAAATCGGAGCCGATGCGGTGATGTCCCAAAGCTCGCTGCAGCGGCAAGAACATCGGGTTTGAACGAAGGAGGGGCTCCGTCTTTGAGAGGTGTCGCGGACGACGATTCGGGGGGCGTCGTGCCTTCGAGCCAAATTTTAAGTATCCTCCAAAACTGGCACCTGTCCATTCGCTCGGCGTACTCATAGGTCTACAAATGTTGAACCGGTCAGTGACTGTGCTATAAGTTGCTTGGGTTACACGTGCGACCGCGGAGTCATGTCCCACTCACCTTGGCATTGGTTTCGCACATTTCCGCAAAGCTGAGTCCCCCGACGACGAGACTGTTCGCCAGGTTTGCGAACTGGCTGGCCGAGAACTCGGGATCGAACTGCTGCAACGTGTTGATGTAAGCCGTTGATTGATACCTGCGTGCTTCCAGACCCTGTTGGTCGATTTGGTCCTCGATCCTGGCCGAGCGGAACTCGAAGGGTACGTCATGGCTCGTACGGGCTTCATCGATGAAAGACATTGTCCCATCGTATGACCAAGCCGGCGTCGCTCGCGGGATACTGTCCAGCAATACGTAGGAATCGGCATTGATGTCGTGTTGTTGGAAGGTTGAGTTCGACTTGGAGACGGTCCAAAGTGTTTCGTCATCGTTGTAAAGGATCGCTGAGGGGTGCTCGTCCGTTTTGAGCGCGTACTTGGGGAAATGTGGCCTTCGAATGTCCCAGACCTCAATCTCCGTCTTCCAACCCGCTGCGGCGTGGTCGAGACCACCCAATGTATCGCCGCCATCCGAATTGCCTTCCTCCGAGAGCAAGGACAGAGGGCTGGTCGCGAGCTCGGTCGGCTTTGTCGGATGCCAAGCGACGGTCGCAGCCGGTTGTGCAGGGTACAGCGTTCGGAAAGGTTTGGTCGCGATCGTCGCCCCTGAAAAGTCCCAGATCTTGATCGTACGATCCAATCCACTGGTGACGACCCACCCACCGTCTCTGCTTCCGCCTGCGCTGTCGATGCGCTCATGGTGGAACCCGTCTCGCCAGTCCAACGAAAGGCAAGCATCGGTATGGCCGGCAATGCGGTCCGTCACTCCACCCGTTCTTTGGTTGACGTTTCTGACGTCGAAGCGGATCAAGGTCCCCGAGGCGCAAGCGGCGAGCAACGTCCACGGTTGCGATGAGGAAGGGGAGAAAGCGAGATGCTTGACGGGGGACGCCGTCTTGAGTTTCCGTGTTTGGTTTGGGCCCTCGCGCACATCCCACAACTTGATCAAGCCGTCCTGACCACCACTGGCCACCCACGACCCGGTGCTGCCACCGAATAAGATGCGATTGACTTTGCGGTCGTGTTCGTGCCGAACCTGGTCGACTCGATTCGAGCCGTCTTTGTTCAGGTCCCACAACACAACGGTACCATTCGTGGAGGCGGTGGCCAGCTTAGTCGAAGTGGCCGCATAGCCCCACGCCACATCGCTGAAGAGGTGAGCGCCGCCTAGTCGAGAACCCAGTTTGACATCGAGCACCTCGTTGATACCATCTCTTTCCACTCGACGCTCCGGTGCAGCGCTGTCTTCGCTCGAACCCACGTATCCATCCGAGGCGGTGGTACCACGCGATCTTGAGCGACGGTATGCAATCGAGGCGGTCGATATGGCCGACGCGTTGGGATCCACAGCACGGCGCACACCTCCGCGGGGGACTTTGAGTATCCTCAGACCTGCAAACGGCATGCGCGTTCAATACTGAGCGGGTTCATAACAATCAGCGAATTTAGGCGGCCACTTACAAGCCCGCCCAGCTACTGCTACTCTTCCTTCGCCGTCCTCCTTGGGCCTGGCCATGGCAACCATACCCCGCTCCCTCGAGACGACGCCGATCGAGTATCGCATCGCGCGTGAATGCTCCTTCAGCTTCCGCCCACCTCCGAGCGGACTCTCCCCGTTGTAGCGTCGGCTCGTTCCTGCGAAAGCATTCTCCGCAGACCAAGATCCGACGGGCGAGTTGTTGAATGCCGAGGATCCGGCCGAGGACTGATGGGAGCCCGAGGCTAGTATCGGCGCTGTACCCATCAAGGCTTGGGACCGAATATGGCCCGACACACGATTGAATATACTCGTACCGGCCTGCTGAAACTGGCTCTGATAGCGGATGTAGGACGCGGATGGGTCCTCGAAGGAGAATGCTGCATTTGCGCCAAAGAAATGACTGGCGTTGACATCGGCGTGATAGTACGATGAGGACGAGACGTAGGACGAGGTGGACGCAGGAAGGGCCTCGAACCCGCCGTAGGAATTGTGAGAGGTGGACGAGTTTTGGCCATAGTTGAGACTCCACGAAGACGAGTCGCTGGCGCTGGTTGCAGCAGTTCGAAGCTGAGGCTCGCGTGAGCGGGACGGGTCACTGGAGCTTCTCGCGATCGGGGGCGCGGTGTAAGCCGACGACGGCGACGCCGATGCCCGCGCGAGCAACGGTTTCTTCGGGGCAGGCTTGATGATGTTGGAGCTCGTAGTGGGTGTTGCTGTCGTCGTACTTGGGACCGCGGTCGATACGGCGGTGGGGTCGTGGCTGGCGTGGGCGAGTGCTTCGAGCGCATCGAGGGCGGTGGTTGGCGCCCCACTTGCGCTCGTCGCGGAGACGCCCGCGGTGGTCGTGCCGGAGCTCACACCAGTCGAGGCGCTCGCCCGCGTGTTGAGACTCGCGGTCGCACCATCAGCAGCCCCTGCGACAACTCTGAGTGGCGAAGACATGAGGGACATGTTGGGCGCCGCAACGGTGGCGGTGGCGGTGGCGGTGGTCGTATCGAGGCTGATCGCAGCTGGCGCGGACGAGGTCGAGGCCGGCGAAGCAGTCAGCGACGCGGCCTGTGAGGTCAACGTCGATCCAAGCGAAGGGTAGCCAGGAGTGGAGGGCGTGTACGGTTCGACGGTACCGGCACTTGTCGTGGCCGTCGTTGGTGCGAGTCGTGAGAGCGTCGAAACGAAGGCGCCATGAGCGGTCCTCCGACGAGGCGCTGTGGGGCGATCATTCGGCGACGACATGGCGGATTTGGCCCCACGTTACAGTGCAATCGACCCACACTGCGCAGAACCCTCCGTCGGATTGATATCTTGCGGTATCCGACAGCACGATACGACAGGAAGGAAGTCAGTCGGCTTGGAGCGAAGCAAGTGAATGAGGCGAGCGCGCCTCAGCCGTGGCAGGCCGTGGCTCAGCGCGCCTCAGCGCGGCTCTCGCTCTGGCAGCCTCGGGCCGAATGGACGCGTGAGGCCGTGAGGAACGCATTTCCGAGATTCGTACGGTTGACTTCACTTGCAATGGCCGAGTGCAGCCAAATCGTGTTCGCCATCGTCGAAGTGATCCACTCGCACATTAGTCTGAGCGATCCAGGCTATGGTCCGTTTCGAATAGTAGGTCTGCAGTGGTGTCTGTTGGAACGACTCAGACGAGGAAGGCGGGACAGCGGGACTGGGGGACCGTTCGCGAAGGCTGTCTGCCCGTTCAGTGGACAGAGGCAAAGTGTGTCCTGTCTCGGCGCACCCAAGCCACACTCGGTGATCATTCTCCCGTCCTCTCTACTCCCGGCCTGCCGTCTCTAAACTTGATCTTCCGTCCAGTGAACCTGAGATTGGTCCCCGCGGCGCACTTATCGTGGCGCCTACAACTGTACTTCCCATCCCGGCCGCTCCTTCCTACTTCTTGCTACCCACCGTCTAACGACGCTACTCCTCCCTCACCCAAATCGCCGCCGAACAAAGATTCGAGCTAGAGGCATTGCCGACCCTCTCGAGTGCTCCCCCCACTGCTCTTGATTTTTAGGAATCTGAAGCCGAGGCACGAGATGCGTAAGTACGAGAGCCGAAGATGATAGTAAAGATAGTTGGAGAAAGAAGAGAAGCGCTAAAGGGAGCGCGCGCGAGGCAGGCACGAGCCGCGCGAGGCGATTAATATCAACAACTAGTAACCAATCATAATCAGGAAGACAAGTGGGATGAAACAGCAAAATACACTCTGACATTGATCGCCTAGACCCTCCATTCACCTTTGTTGTGCCCCAGCAAGCTCGCTCCTGCTTCGTCCCGCTTTGGCTGAGACCGGTGGCACCTGCTCGGCCGGAGTATGTGATTTCACCTGCAGTGCTGAATTCAGAAGAGCGGTAGCGCATGTGCTTGCGATCCTACTCAGTACCCTCGAGGTGCCCGAGCAATGCCTATCTGCAATGCCTCGGGCGTGTGCAGTGTGACCTGTTTTGCGACGATGGCTACAGCAAGGTCAACGGCGCATGCACCCCCCCACTCCTTGCGTTTCGTCTGTGAGTTAAAGTTGGAGCCATTTTCTCTGCGTCTCATCTCTTGCGTTCGAGGATGTTCGTCATCTCATCCTTCTCCTCACACGCGCAGACCCTGCAAGACCAAGCCCGTAGCGTTCTATCAGAACAGACAGAGCGCCAGACTGTAATGCCTACCTCCCTGTTGCGCAACTGTGCTTCGTTCGACTTCTACGGCCCCAACCAGTGTGAAATACAGATCTAAAGTGGCGGGTTCGAGCGGTTCCGAAATGCTGGTGCGGTGGTGCATGGTGTTCCAGGTCGGTGTGCGGACCTGGCCAAGAACGTCCCGTGACATCGACCAAGGCGGCGAAGCAGGCGCGCACTAACCTTCAGGCTTGGTGAGTGATACGCTAGTTACTTCAGTTTCACCACCTAGGCTAACGGATAAGCTATGATCTGATCTCAAATCTACCCTCCGACCTCATCTATACCCTCTCCGGGCGTCGCAACAGCCCCGCAACTTCGGCGCCGCGTCTAGACGTGCGCAGCGATCGTGTTCGGAAATTTCAACATCCGAGCACCTTCACGGGCTGCGGGTTTCTTTCTTTGAACTAGAGTGAGTATATTTCGCATCTTCACTATGTTCTCCTTGGTATTTTCGGTTCTTACCTTGTCCGTTTAAGGCTTGGCATATTAGTCACTTACGTCCCCGCATTCTGCGCGGCTCCATAGCTCCATGTTTCCGGGTCTTCCGTCCCAAACGTCGTACACCCGGTTTTTCTTCTTCTTCTTATCCTTTGCTTTTGCTTCCTTGTCAATTCACTTAAGACTGAATGATGCTCGGGACAAGTCTTTCTCACAACAAATCCTCCTCCTTTTTCCATCTTTGATTTGGACTTCAGACTCGTCGTTAAAACACATACACATTCGCACAAAGCAGACGTACAGCAGAACACTTCTACTTCGAGGAGAGGGGAAGGTGAGGGAACACAAGACAGCGCCGCTAACGAACCTTGCTGGGTTCCACGCCTTGGACGCGGAGGAGGATACGAAAGACAGTGTGAGGATTGGGGGGATGATGATAGGAAGAGGCGAAAGATGGCCTGATGTGGACACTACGCGGAAGGTAGAAGAAGAGAGCTCAGGTTGCGAAGCCCGTGAATGAGCTCTGAGACGCTGCCGAAGCCGGTAACGAAGGGATCAACTGTTGTTGCGACAATTTAAGCCCCAGCTGTTGAGCGTATTGGTGGGCGGCCGGACTCGAAACTCGGACGACACTTCCATTGGGAGACGGAAGGCCCTGGTTCAGGAACGACGACGGGCTTTGAAGCAGGTGTTGAGACGCGGCCGAATTGGGCCTCGAGTTCGGGTTCAAACCCGCAACGCCCATCGAAATTGGTGACTGTCCACCCCCACCTGCAGCGGATTGCGCGGCAACGAGTTGTTGTTGAGCTTGCAGCGCCAACTGGAGGTTCGACAGCGGCGCCCGAGACGTCGGCAAGTTATTTGCGTTGATCCCATTCGCGCCGTTCAAGAGCCCATTTGCTATACGTTGCTGCTGCTGCTGTTGCTGCGCGAATGCCTGTTGCTGCATCCCGTTCTGCTGGACTTGGGGAAAGCCAGGTGGGAGGACGAGGCCCGAGGCTGCGGCTGCTGCGGCCAGTTTAGTCGCGTCGGCAGTGTTCCAATTCACCTGCATCGCTTGACCCCCTTGAGGGACCCCGTTCGGACCCAAATTGGAAGCATTGTTTCCTGACGAGGGCGTTCGGCGCATCGCACTGTTAGAATCGGCGACCTGTTGCTGTCGCTTGAGTTGCACCTGCTGCTGCGCCGCACGGAGAGCCTGAGCAGCCGCCATTTGCACCGCATTGAACGGTTGGCCCCCATTCGCGGCACCGAGCTGCATCGCCAGTCCAGCCGAGTTTTGGGGCTGCGAGAGGGGAGGCCGAGGAGGAGGTCGGCCAAAGGTCTGAGGCGGCGGGGCATGCTTGTCAGGATCGGTTGCGGCCCACTGATATGCTTGCTCAAGGTACGACGTGTCGAGCGTCAGCGAAGCGAGGTCGTCGGGTTTGAGCAAGCCCGTTCGTTTCACTACGTGTCGTAGATCAAAATCGTCCAACACGACTGGCTCGTCGGCGCAAGCGAAGTCGTGATGGGCGTCCGAATCGTACCTGAACCTCTCGGCTTGTCGCGCCAGTCGAGCCTCTCTCAGATCGGCATCCTCTTCGACCTCGTCCATCTCGTCGTCGACATCGCTCACATCGGACTCGAACGTCAACTTGATCGTCAATGGTTTGTGGACCGAGTTGGCCGATCGAAGGCTTGCCGCACGAACTGTTGGAGCGATTCGATCCAACATGACACGACCACCCCGACCGACCCGTCTCCGAAAGGACGTGCGCACACGGCCCATGGAAGGTTGGTACTGCGTCGCAAAGCCCAGCGTCTCGACTTTATTGACGTTCGATTGCGACGCTGGCAGACCAGCGGTGGAACCTTGCACGCTTTCGACTGCTCGCCAGTACCGTGCCGGAGTGGCCGGTGCCCGAGGCACGTAAGCGCCATCCGTGTGGTCGTCCCAGGCAGAATCGGCTTCTCGCTTGTTCTGCAGGTCCCGCTCCATTCGTGCTGTGATGGCGACCGCTCGGTCTTTCCGAGCTTTGAGATCTTCGGCGGAGGTGACGAGCAGGGCATGATTTAGGTTTGAAGGATCGGGTTTCCGCAAGGACAAGCGTAGAGTCCCGGCACTGTGAGGATCAAAGACATGATGCCGGGAATATGGTTAGTAACAACGACGAATACTCCCCTTTAGTCTGACCCGACCCGAGACGTACGCATTCGCCGCAGCAAGCTCCTCCTTTCTCCGCTTCTTGTCCCGTCGACCAACGAGTAACTCTTCGTCGCCATCCCCTTCACCCAGCCGTCGTTTCAATTCCCTCGTCTCAACGCGCACCTCAAACACCTTGCGTTCTACTTCGATCGCCTCCAATTTGAGCCGCTCACGTTCCCTGACCTTGAGCATCAGCGCATGCGCAGCAAAGAGATCGTTCCTCAGTCTCGTTAAGCGCTCGATGTTTTGCGCATCCGAGCGGCGCGTCTTGCGCGACGACTTGAGCTCGCGACGCCGGAAACAGACGTAGGGGTTGTTCTCGTTGGATTCGTCGTAGTCGAGCTGAGGGATGATGGCTTTGCCGTTGCGGGCCAAACGTCGGTGCTTCCAATGCGGATAGATCGGGCAAGCAAGAGGTTCAAGTTGGGCGAATTCAGTCGATTCGGAGATGTGCAGTTCCATGTCAGCGACGGACGGTAAGAAGGACGGATCGACATGGGCCATCGGTGCCTTCTGATCCGCCAGTTGCTCGAGAAGCTCCATGACGCGCTCGAAATCGTCTTCCGAGATGGTCGTCGCTGCTGTAGCATCGTCCTTCGAGTCCTCGACCTTGGCCTTGTCCTTGCCTTTTCGTCGCGAACTCGGTGTCGAGGCCGAGGCCGGGTCGTCGGTCAATTCGGATCGAGCCGTGAGACCGACACGTTTGTTGTAGGCCTCCAGCCAGTCCTCGTCGTCCTCATCCATCGTATAGTTGGTCGCGCCCTTGGTCGTGTCCTCAACCGTGTCAGAGAAGCGTATATAAGTCATGGGATCGTTCCAACCCTTCGGGTAGAGCTGATAAAAGAGTTCATTGTCGATCGCACCATGGGCATCGGGCGTCGGAATGTAGGCCTTGTTGTCCTTTTGCGCTTCGGACTTGTCCCCTCTCCCGCCTTTGTTCACGTCCTGATCGTCTTTGATTGCCCTCCCACTCGAACTCGAATTCGACGAACTGGCACCTCCCGGTGTTGCGGCGTTGCTATTCGCAGTTGATGCGGCGGCGGCAGCGGCCGAGGCAGCGATCACGGCTTGGAGATGCACTTCCCCTTCCTCATCCTTGTCGACACCAGTCTCGACCGATTTGCCTTTGGGGTCTTCTTCGAAGTCGAGGTCCTCGAGCGGGTCCTCATCAAAGTGGTCGACGCCGAGCACGATCGAGATGCGTGACTTGAAGCCGAGCTTGCGGTTGCGGAACCGGCCCGAAGACTTCACCATAGCGCCAAACTTTTAACAGGGCGTCGAGGAGAGAGGAGAAGTAAGTGGGTGATCAGAGGCACCGAACAACCAATCAAGGTGTGGTGGTTGGAGGTGGATGAACTTGAGGTCGAGGTAACGGCCCTCTAGCCGACCACGACGCCGAGGTGTCACCGAGTTCAGCGAAGATGAGGTGTCGTGTCGTGAGGCAAAGGATATATACAAGCCGAGTCGACGATGTTTGCAGTGCCTCGGGAACGGAAGGCAATAGCCCAAGGGGCCGTATAGAGGCGAGGGGAGAGGGGAGAGGAGAATCCCGGCGCAAGCTGAGTGAAGCCGAGGCTGGTGTCAGTTTCATTGAAAATGAAGCACACATGACTAGAAAATGTGGTGCATCTGATTGCCACTGGTCATGTGCGTGTGTGCATGGGTGTGCGCCCGCCACTCTGAGCGCCATCCAAAGTTCAGACCGAATTGTCGACGCGTCAGGGGTCGAGGCTGCCGTGGCAGGCTGAGCCGACGACGACGACTCGCGGCCGAGGCAACGAAGGCTTGGGGTGATGTGGCTCGGCCACGGTGCGAGCCCAAGCGCGAGGCAGAGGTCCAAAACATCGGGTGGCCAGGGCACTCCACATCACTCGTCACGGTCCCAGACCGGGGGCATCGTAGTGAATGACTCACATTCAGATCGGTGCCGCCAAGATCGAAGGTGTAGAGTGGATACAGCGGCGTCGAGAGGGGTTCACAAAAACGTCGATCGCCGCCGTTCGCTGACTTGAGGGCAGGCGGATTGGCGGGCGGGCGATTGCGCGCACAAGCGGACGTGGCGGGGGCGAGGCGAGGCGGAGCGGAGGGGGAAAGCGGCCTGAACTCAGAGGGAGGCGAGGGGAGGCGGCGGGCGACGGGAGCTGGCGACGAGCGGACGGCAGAAGGGACGCAAGCTCCATCGTGTCAGCGGCGATGCATGCTGTTGACTCGAACGCGAGGCCGCACTCACGAGGATAAGGAGCACCGCAACAGAGAGGGAACCAAACGATCAATCAAGACCTGGTCGAGTTGGACGGGGGTGGGTGGTGGATGGATTGGTGGATAGGGTGATGTATGGGTGTGGGTGTAGAGCAGTTGTACCCGCTGAAACGCCGCTGTGCGGAGTGTATGCGGGCCTCTGTCCTCCTCTGTCGGCCTCTGTTTTGCCTCTGCGCCAGTCTGCGCCTACGTGCGCCTGGTCCAGTCTGGGCCACACGCCGCTCGCGAGCGCACGCCCTCGCCCGCCCGCACGGCTTGGCCCCACACCCACCAGCGGCATGGCGCTCGAGATTCGGCGCCTAGAGAAAGGCTGCGTCGAAGATGGCGCCAAATTTTGTACGACGATTTTTCGACCAACGGGGTATGAGAAAAGACAAACTCAGGTCGACTGGATGCCTCAAGGTCGACTTAGTGCCCGATGATAATGCCGGCTGAGGCTAAGCTCGCGCTGGAACGCTGGACGGGATCGAAAGGCGCCGAGACTGAAGCAGAATTGACAGCAGCAGGGCGGTGGGGGCGAGCTGGGAGTGGTCGGTGAGTCGCTCAGTCACTGAGAGCCCGGAGATGCTACCGCGGGGGAATGGTGAGGACGAGCACGACACGCGACAGTCGGATCCACCGCGACGGTTTCCGCATCGTTCATGTCGCGGTTCACACCCTGAGCGAGCTGTGCACAAAGGCTAGAGAGGCGAGAGATCGAGTCCTCGGGATCAGCTGAGCTCGGCTCGGCTCAGCTCAGTGCAGCCCTATCGACCGACGAGCCTCAAAAACGACCGTACGGGACAGGCGGGGGGTAAGGATGAGCACTCACTTGAGGATGGACGTGGATGAGGTCGAGTGGGGAGAGGTGGGTAGCGAAGTGCCATGTCACGCTGCGGTCAAATCAGTTAGTCGATTTCGAGTCGGCGTCGGGCAACAGGAGAGTCCCCAAGTGCGCCTTGGCGAGCTCGGTTCCCAATGCCATCGGGTGCTAGCAATATACACGGGGAGGCCATCCTGTCGGTATGGTTGTAGACTCGAGTAGGAGGTTGAGAGGGAGTCACAAGTGCGAGTGCGTCGGGCAAGAACAGAGAGAGCGAGAGAGAGAGCGCGAACGCGGAGAGCTGGGAGTGACTGAGCGAGTCGGTTTGCGAGCGCTGGCTAGCGCTGGCGAGTGCGTAATAGCCCGCAATTGGCGAAGGCTAATGCCTGGCTTGCCCTGGTCGGCGATCGGTAATGCTAGGGTGGAGAGGTCGCGCGCGCACGTGAGCCGGGGTGTGCGGTCCGTGCGAGCCTGCAGCTTCGCAGCTGTTCGTCGCGCGCCAGCTTGAGTGGTCAACTGTCGCTCGTGCTCGTCGACGTCAGCCCGCTATTCTAGGAACGTCTCGATCCGCGGCTCGCACTGTTCCCACCATGTCCTTGACCGACACGACTTACCCGAGTGTGGTGGAGTCCCCCGTGAATGGGGATGCCCCTACGACCGCGAGCACGACCGCGACTGGCGAAGAGCGACAAATCGCGATCCGACTGACGACCCAGGATGCTCCGTACGAGATCCCCGCGACCAAGTTTCTCGTTCCCGCCAGTTGGAGGCGCTTCCATCTTTCCCAGTTGATCAACAAAGTGCTCAACAAAGACGGTCAGTCTCCAAAGCTGGCATCGTGATCGCCGCCGGAGGTGCCGGAGCCCCTGATCAGAGTCGAGTTGCGAGGCATCGGCAAGAGCTGACATGCCCTTTCGTGCCTCAATCACCAGAGTCGACCCCCTTCGATTTTCTCATCAATCAAACCCTGTTGCGGTCGTCGCTCGGGGCGTACTGCGCGCAGTCAGGCGTCTCGGAGGAAGTCACGCTCGAGATCGAATATCTCCCGTCGACCCTTCCGCCTCAACTCGAATCGACGATCCCGTCCCAGGACTGGGTTTCCGATATTTCATTAGGCGTCAACGGGTGAGTTGTCATTTGGACTCTTGTGCGCGATCCTTCCGGACCAAGAGTGCAGATTTTGACCCACCCCTGCCAACGTGCGTACCACTATGCGAACAGAGCGATCCTCTCCTCTTCCTACGCTGGCACGCTGTCCTACGTTTCAACGCTAGACCCGTCAAACTCTCTCACATTCCACGGGCACGATTTATCCGTCTTGTCGTGCTGCTACGTACACAACCCGGCGGGCCAATCGAGCTCGAGAGCCGAATCCGGCTGGATCGCCAGTGGGGGGATGGATCGAGTCGCGCGGGTGTGGTCCTATAGCGTAAGTCCGCCTTCCACTTGGAGCGCCTGAAAGCCTCTTTCGGCTAAAGTTGCTGCGAACATTTCTCAGACCCCTTCAACCTCTTTGACGAATCCGACCCCATCGTCCGAGGTAATTGCTCCTTCCACTCTCTACACCCTCTCCCTCCACACAGGTCCCGTCTCGTCGATCCGAGCGCGACCTTTTCCCTCTTCGTCGACCGAGATCATGGCAACGCCCCATCTTCTGACCGGTGGGTGGGACGGCGTCGTCGGCGTTTGGGATTTGACCAAAGGCGTCAATGAGGGGGACGCGATCGAGGACGATGGCCAGGAGAGGAAGAAGAAGAGAAGACGGGCAGCGCCAGGGACGGTCGTCAACAAGGTGGGTTTGGTCTGTTCCTACATACGAAGGTATGGGCAAGGCTTTCGAAGCTGACGTTCGCTTGAGCCAATGCCGTAGACCCCTGTCTCCGCCTTGCTCGGTCACACGGGCAAGATCTCGCGCGCCATCTTCTCCTCGTCCTTCTTGACCTCGTCGCAAGCGTATTCGGCCTCGTACGACCACACACTCCGAACATGGGACCTTTCGACTGCCCAGCTCTTGACGACCCGAACAGCCCCCTCTTCTTCCGTCCTCTTGGACCTAGCCCAACTATCGCAATCGACGAACCTCCTCATCACGGGCTCGACGGATCGATCGATCGGCGTATGGGACACAAGGGAGGATGCCTCTTCCCACATTTCAATCAGTCTCACCGGTCATACGGGTCCGGTTTCGAGCGTCGTCGGGCACCCGAAGGAATCGCTCTTGATCGCTTCGGGCTCATACGACTCGACGGTCAAGATCTGGGACGTGAGGAGTCCCAAGCAGGCCTTGTTCAGCTTGGATATGCCGAGGGAGGAAGGAGACGAGACGAAGAACAGGGTTTTGGCGCTCGATTGGGATGGCGAACGACTGGTTGCTGCCGGAGAGGGGGCAAAGGTCGCGATGTGGAGGGTCAGTGGGACCAAAGGCGTTGAGGCTCAGTAGACCGGTGTAATGCTACAAGGATGTGGTTGGATGTCAAGCAGTGTTTCCTCGTACGATCATAATTATCGTGAAGTTTCCAGAATGAGGTGTGCCAGGAAAAGGCAGTGATCAGGAGCGACCTACTAGGAGCTCCGCCAGCAGTGCTGCTGCGGAGTGTCGGAAGAGGGGGCTTTCATCGGTCGGGGCAGGAACTTCCGGTCCGGCCAAACTCGCTGATTGCAACGGGATCAAGGCTTATTCGATGTCTCCAGTCCCCTGAAAATCATTTTACGGGCTGCACCGCTGCAATTGATCCGGTGAGATGCCCCTACTACACAATTTCGCCGCTCGCGGTTCGGTCGGTCTGCTCGCTTCGCGGTGACGTGTGAGAGCACGTGTGAGAGCGTGCGCCGGCTGCGGCACGATGGCCGGCGATGCCCGAGGCTTGATCGCAGGCGCTATCGTCGCTCGTCGAGCGTCTCGTGGCGGCCAAGTAACACGACAAGTAGTCTCCGACTGAACGAAGTTCATGGCGAGCTCCATTATGAATAGTGATATATAGTAAGTAGCCTTCGTTTGTGCTTGGAGGCGATTTTCCAACGACACGTTCCCACGAAGACACACTGAAACCTCGGAAGTCTCGAGCGCTCGAGCACCTAGTTTAGTCGAACAAAGCGGGACTGATTTACACCGCTGCTGCGCCCATTGCCGCAATGCCCTGCCGTACCCGAGCGTGTCACATAGCCACTGCATAGCCTCGGCCCGGGCTGTCAGCGTATTCGCTCTTGCTCTACTTTCTCCTTTCTCCACCTTGAACATCACTCCCTCGATTTAATCTCTCAAAGTCAGGTATCCACCGTTGTCTTACGATGTCCACCACCACCACTGCTCGAGAATCGCGATCCGCCCCGGCTCACTTCGAAGAGGAGATGCTCGACCACCACTTTGAATGTCAGCAGTGGCCCTCTCCGGTTCCGGACGGTCCAAGGCTCTCAGTGATGCGCTTGGTGCTAACCTCATTATTATTTTTTGTCAATCAAAGACACCTACGACAATGGGTACGTGGAACCCGCATTGCGTTGTGTGGCAGTTTGTGCCGCGCTCGATCATTGACGTCATCTCCGGACCCCCTTTCCCATCTCGGTGCGACAGATGGGTACGACCGCGCTTTCTTTCTCGCGTCCCTCACGACCTCTTCGTCGCACGCGCGTCTCGAATGATGCAATAGACGTTTCCTAATCTTATTGAATGAACTTCACAGAAATACGAGTTCTGGGTTCCCAATCACGAGCGAATCATCTGTGAGTCATTGGTTCGGTCACTCCTGAGTGGGGGTTCCTTTGCAGGTACTAATGCCATGCTTTGCTTGTCATTCGCTAGACGCGATCCATGGTGGTGCGACAATTTTACTAATAAGAAAAAAATGCATGAATACAATAAATGAAGTGATCGAATTTTTTCTTTCCATTGCCCAGGACCCATGAGCGGCCGATCAAATTATCAAACTGCGTCAGTCGGTGCTTTGCACTGGACCATCAAGCAGACGTGCTCACATGCTTACTCAACCCAACCCATCCTATCCTTCTTCTAGTTACTACCAACGCATCCGAAAGGACATGTGGCAAGTATCATGGGTGGAGGAGACTGGTACTACGGTCACGATCTGCCTGGACTGTGAGTTGCACTCGCCTCGGTCGTCGGTCGAACCGCGGCCGTGCCGGCGAGCAAATGCTGACAAGCAGATTCACACCGCATCCAGTGCCGGAGAAACGCATCACGACTTTTATGGCATTTTCAAAAGGGTGGGCACATGAGTCAGCATTTCACACATCGTTCTTATCCTGCTAATCGAAACTTCCTTGTATTTTCGCTCCAGTCACTGGGACTATCCCGAGAAGGCCCACGGCTACAAGCGTGAAAAGCTGGACCAATGGCGAGAGCTTTCCAAGATTGGCAACCAGACTACCGATCGCCACATCTTGCCCGAACAAGCGACCATCGACAAGATTTACAGAGGGAAGGGGAGTCTGCAAGAGATCGAGATGGAGTGGCCCACGTTGTAGGCGGACTTCCAGATTGGGCCCGACCGTGTTGCACGCAGCAGGGCCGTTGCCTCCGTCCTCGGCACAGCCTGCTCTTAGACGTGTTTTCCCATAGAGAGAGTATTCTCACTTCTTGGCACAGCCTGCTCTGAAATTCGTACTTGTACTTGAGCTCTCGAACAAAATCATCTTCTTTCGCATAGAGAGAGTATCCTTAAGCGGGTCTCGAGCTTCCCCGCGGGCAACTTGCACTCGCACTGGCATGCACCCTTCGGCCGGCGAGGAGCGCCACTCACCGACCGCGGCTACCTCATTTCATTGCCAAATGGCAAACAGGCTGCCAAGGCGTCCACCAGCACTGCGCTTATAAAGTTGGTAGTATAGCATGAAGCACAGTTGGTTGCAGTACGCCGTACCGGATAAGTTGCACTAAAGCCGGGCAAATTTAGCCACCTCGGGAACAAGCTCCTCGACTTTCAAAATTTCGAACCTGAGACATGAGGACTCTGCGCGTGCGAGACGGTCGGCCACGTGTGTCCCGGGAACACCGCCGGCTACTGAGTCGGGATGACCTGTCCAACACCTACATGGTCGAAAGTTCCGTCAGAGTGAACTGCTTCGGGAGATGTGGATCGCATTTCATGGACGGCCGTCGCCTGTTATGTCGCGAGGCTCGGTGGCGCACTGAATCATCCCGCCGTTTGGAGTCCTCTGCGAGCTTGTTCAACCACCCTGCGAAGCTCGGCCCAGCATGCCGAAGCAGATGGAGCGCACGCCGCGACGCCGTTCGCTAGTACGTTCTGTCATTCGTACGACAAAGAAGTCTCGTGCCCTTGCAGAGCCAGTGGAGCCACTGGGACAGCCATGATTGAGACGGATCTTGGTACGTGCTCGAGCAGAGCCTGTGGTGCTTACAAGCACGTAGCGGCGACGTCGGTCGGACGTCAAGGCCAGCTTTTACAATGCAGGTTCTGAAATGCCCCGTCAAGCGAGATTGTCATAGGTAGCAGTAGAAGAACAGAGGTCACGACGCGGGCGAACTCATAGCGGCAAGAGCTTCGGTCCCAATCAGTTGGAATGACGTCCTTCATCCAGGAAGACAGTCGCGCCGACACGAGTAGTCGACAGTCAGCGGTCTCAGCAGAGGTACAGGGAGCAGTTTTCCTCTACGTACATCACTTGCCAACGTTGGCGCTTTCGCGCAGACCGGAAAGGCGGGTCATTGTAGGCGCTTCGACGAGAGTGGCACGTCCAGATCAGGCGGTGCGAAGAAGTGGAAACGCAAGCAAGGCGACTGGTCGTGGCGCTTATGAGCTTTTGTAGGGATGAGAATGACTATGGGCGGTAGCGAGACGTGACAAGGGGTGGCCGGGGCTTGAGACCCAAGCGCATCTTCGTCGCGATCCCGCTCAACAAGACTCAACACTGTGCTCGACTGCAGCCCCCCCGCTTATACCTGTCCGGCCAGCAGATGAGCTGGTGTGGGGCCCCACCGGACCGGCGCCACGCCCGCGGTGCGTGATCGGACCGAACCCACAGGCGAGCTTGACTCCTTGCGTAGCCGATACCAATGGTGCGTATTCAACGGCTGCTTCGATCAAGATGGTATTCGTTAGCGAAAGCGAGAGCATCGCACGCAGGCTGCCAGCCTCTCGAGGCTCCTAGCCCGCTTCGGCTCACGCTCCGTTGTTCGCGCCGCCGGAAAGCGGAATGGAGAGGCCCAAGCTTCTCTCACCCGACATGAGCCTCTTCGAATAGCCACAGAGTAAAGGAAGGATAGTTTGAATCCATGGGAGCGATGACTGCATTGGGACCAAAGTTCGGCTGAGACACCATTGATCTTGTGAGCCGCAGAAACGTGGGAGACCGGGAGACGTCACAGGTGTATGGTCCGCTGGCGGCTAGTTGCTGAGAGGGGGCATGACAGTACCGGGGCTACAAAGGAACGGTATCAAGCAGAGATGTGCTCCGTCAATAATATTGTAAAACTTTATGAGTCTGAACAGACAAGATCCAAGAGCACTCACCAAGCCTGAGAATCAGAGCACGCCTTGGCCGTGGCCTTGGCAGGTTTCTTGCCCGTGTAGTCCGAGCACTTGCCCGGCACACCATGGATGACACCGCCAGCGTACGTAATGAAGGCCGTCGAAGCCACCGCCGCCGAGCTAGATGCCGCACTGGTTGCCATCCCAGAAGTCGAACGAGGCGCAGTTGCGCTTCAAGCAGTAAGCCGAGCACGCCTCCAGCGAAGCGACCGTCATCGCGAGCTTGCCGTTCTAGGTCCTCCGGAAGTTATCGAAGTCTAAAACGGCAACTGGATTCTTGGTGTGCAGTGCGGGCTATGTACAAAGTAAACCTTGTAGTGATCAGTCCAACTGTAGTGCAGAGAGAATGGTCAGGCAGGGAGAGTTGGCCCTTACGGGGTGGCGACGCAGGCTCCGTTCGCCTTGTTGAAACCACTATTGCGGGGAAAGTCGTATCTTCCGACGGTTGTGCACATACTTGTACTTACCAATCTCAGGACAGCCACTTGGAGAGCAATTACGGCTTTGACAGGGACAAAGTGCAATTGGTCAACTCATGCGCAGTCGTCAGGGTTCGTCGGTTCGCATTCAAGTCGCCGCGATGCGGAAGCCGCCTTGCTTGTTGAAGCCGGTGCTGCTGGTCAAGTCGCAGGCTCCCGTCGAGGTACGATCATTGAAACCTTTAGGAAAGGAAGAGCATGTCTTCGCAACACAGGCGGGTCTAACGGTCAGCGTAGAGATGCGGTTGGCAGTCAACACAGGCGCTGTCAGAGCAAGTTCGCCTGCCCAGAAATCAGTCACTCACTGTGCGATGCATCTGTTGTCCTGCAAGGTGTAGCCTGGATCGCAATTCACGGTAATTGGCCTACAGGACTACAGGCATGTAGGTATCTACCTAGAAGAGCACATAGGTTATCGCTTCGGTATCGGTCGAATTGATTTGACGCTGCGGTTCGCCGACCCGTGGAGGACTTCGCCCAGATACGCTGAATATTGCAAGGTGGGGATCGGGTTCTGCCACCCTGAAAAGTTTACAGAGTTGACTGTGTTCAAAATTACGTAGCGACGTTCAGTTTCAGTTCTTCCGATCTAGCCCCAGAATGACCATGCACTGGTACTGTAGCAACGATATCGCTGATGGACCACCTTGCTCATGGCGACGTGCGACCCCCGGCACCAAAACTAGCGCAGCGAACGTCTTGGGACATTGTCATCAAATAGTATTGTTTACTATGAAGTATAAACCAAAAGAATAATCGGTACACGGGCCGTGTTGCCTTACGATGTGGTGAGAAAGAGAGAAGAAAATATTAGAAATACAACGACCATGCACCGTACCCGGCTGGCCGTTCTTCCACTACGAACGACCCCGCAATGCATCTCAAGGCTCGATCATTCAAAACGAACCCGGTTGAATTGTTCATAGCATCGACACGACGATTGATTCCATTGACGCGGGACTTCGTCCGTGATCTTGGTCATGATATTCGTTCGACTGACCGGCCGGTCGAGGAGGGGTCGTCATTCTCGGCGGCGGCGGCTGTTGAGTGTGCGGCGGCAGAGGCGGCGGTTGTGACATCATCTGAGGAGGAGCCAACGGTGCTGACCCGCCCACACCACCATCACCACCACCACCACCACCACCTGGCACAAGGTTCGAGAAAGGTACGGGTGCTTTAGGAGGAGGGAACAATTCGTTTTTGAGCCCGGGTAGGAAAGGCTCGATGCGTTCGAACGTCGCGTCCCAAAGAGGGGCATGCTCGGGCGTCCGTTTCGGGTCGTGTGGAGGGCGCAACGATCCGGCTTCGTTCATGACCAAAAGCACGTTCTTGAGTGATTCAGGGACGGCTTCATACTACGCGCGATAACGGCAAGGAAGATAGTGTGTGGTCAGTATCCAAGTCGGTCCAATGGTACAAAGAGCATTGAGCCGGGAACGCCGGGAACGCCGTAAACTCACCATCTGATCCCTCCGCCCCGAGTGCATGAACCGGTCCTGATACCCCAGAATCCTCAACCACAACTGCGTCATTGTTTCCATCCCTTGCCTCTCCGACAACTGGGTCAAATACGACAGGAAGATCTTGCACAACAACGCCGATGCGCGCAGTCGCGTCTCCCCCATCCCTTCCGGATCGCGACGGAAGACTTGTGGTTTAAGCAGTTCCTCCAACATGGGGAAGAAAACGCGTTCAAAGATGGTCGTGAAATCGACATTGGGGTTGTCCAGAATCTCTCGAGCAACCAAGGTGCGTTGTAAGGACGAGATCGCGATTTGGCGTAGTTCTCGGGATGGGTTCAGGCACAGTTGAGCGTAGGCTGAGAGCAGTGGGATCCACGAAGCTTCCCATGCTCGCGTAGCGGACAGGTTCGATTCGGCGATCAACGAAGGGAGCGCCTCTTGGGTACTCTTGAGAATATCGACGATCTGTCCCGCCCTTTGAGCAGCGGGGTCCTCCATCCCTCGATCAGCCTCAATCGTGGCCGTCGTCGATCTCGGCGGCATCCGCATATTGCCACTCGGTGCCGTTGCCATCGACGTCGTCGAAGAAGAAGAGGCGACGTTGACGTTCGCGAAAGCGACGAGCACGACCAAGAATGAAGCGTAGTTGTTGGGACCGAGTTTAGCCTTGTCGTCCTTCTTGCCCGCCGCGAGTTTCTGCATCAACTCGAACGAGATCTTGGCGGCAGCTTCCTGTTGGAGCGTCGCTGAGAACAAAGCAAAGATGAGGTTCCATTCCGTTTTGGAGTGGATGCGATCGGCGGATTCGTGGAAGAGACGAGCCAAGCCCGCCATGAGCGACTCGGCGACCGAGGCCAGAACGGCGGAGGAGAGGGACCGCAGCATGTCGATCGCGAGGAAGGTCGAGTCGCGCAAGTCGTCCTCTGCGACGACGACGGCGCAGAGGCGAAGCAACGCCGCGACGACGCGTTCGTTGAACAAGCTCGAGAACGAGTTCGCAGCGGCGAGTAGTTTCGAGAAGAAGTCGAACATGATTGGCCAGAGCCCGGCAATGGACTCGGATGAGCGCGAGGCGATGCTCGTCGCGATTTCGAGCAAGAAGACCGCAGAGGGGTCATACGGCAATTGCACTCGAGCAGTCGGCAGGCTGATCTGAGGCGATTGCGTCGTCGTCGCCGATCCGGTGCGCGTCCTCAGTCGATCGACAGTCAAGCGCTGACACAACTCGACGAGCACCTGAACAGGAGCAATGAGGGCCGGGCCTTGCAGCTCAAAGATCTGAGAGTAGAGCTGCTCGATCTGACACGAAGCAATGCAATCAACGGCTGACAGCGTCGTCTCAACGTCGTCCTCGGTGTAGTCGTTCCCCGGTACATCGTTGCTTCCGTAAGGCGACAAGAGGTAAGACGAAAGTGTCGACAACAACCCACCGTCACTCCGTCGATCCTCCCTCGGCACTGGCGCCGAAGTAGGCTTGAGCGGGATGACCGATCCACCCGAAAGAAAATCCTCCATTGCCAACAAAGGCGGGGGCAACAACGAATGCACAAACAAGGCTTGCAATATCTCAAAGATTTGCGTCCAGCCTTCGCGGATGCTCGCGGCGCCGTTCTGATTCGCGATCGTGAAGAGTACGACGGCGGCGAGCTGCGCCTTGACGTTCTTGCCGAAGCGCACCGCCAGAGGACTGACAACGACAGATTGTCCCGGCTCGACGTCGACGACGGGAAACGAGCCCAGATCGGGCGAGGTGGGCGTGTTCGCCAATCCTGTGACCCGCCCCAACGAGTTGACGAGGAAGTCAAACACTTCGGGCATGTCGAACTCCGCAGCCAAGGACGCGCACTCGTTGAAGCCCTCGATCGTGCGTTGGATCATATAGTCGTCCTTGAAGTCGGCGAACGCGAACGTCAGCGCCGAAACGATAGGTTTCCACACGAGCTTGAAGATCTGCTGATCGAAAGCGTTCGTGCAGTTGTGCACGAACGGACCGCTCTGGCGTGTACGTCGCAGCAGTTCCTTCCAGCCGTATTCGAACCCGGCTTGGTTCTGGTGCTCTTCGGGCAGGATGATCTCGCGCTTACGGATCGAGTCGTAGATGCTCTTGAGGTATTTGGGCGCAAAGTCCTTGCCGTCGTTGACGCCGCGCAGGTTGCGAGAGTACGCGACGATGTCCATCCTCTTTCGTACTTGCGGGTTGTGCAGATCTGTGTTGAGCATGATGACCGAGTAGGCAAGAACGTAGGCCGCGTCCTGGGTCTTGATATCGGCTGCGAGTTGGGGCGCGGAAACACGTTAGCTATTGCACACAAAGACTCGCGAGTGCACAGCTGGGGAGAACTGACCAGGTCCCGTAGCGAAATACACCTCTGCAAACGTCTCTGTGATCCTCGCGATCTGCTGCGATTCCCCAGGCAATCGGAAGCATTCCAAGAGTTCGCGCATGGCATCGCAGATGATTTTCTGCAAGAGAGAGCTCCACCCCACCACATTAGCGACCCGGACGCTTCTCAAGCTCCGATCCCTTACTTCGGCGTCCCTGCCAACTCACCCCTTCGAAATCCAACAACTTCATAAACGCCCTCAGCACCTCGATTTGCTCTCCCCTCGAAATGAAGTCGCCCAACAACTTCTTGTCCAACCTGGGCGTCGTCTTGAAGAACTTGGCCATGCTCTCCTCCCGGGTCGTGTTCGCGTCCGAATAAATGACGCCGTGTTCTTCGAGGAATTGGATGCCGACTTTGGGCTTGTGGTTGAATTGCGCCGCGCCTTCGAGAAGAAGTTGTTTGTTCGCTTTGGTTGAGGCCACGGTCGAGGCTGAGAGTGTGGTCGAGGAGGACGCGGGAAAAGAATTCGGGGCATCGGGCGAGTCGTCGTCGCCTTGTCGCGAAGCCATGTGGGAGACGAACTCGAGCAACGTGTCCAGCGACGAGAGTTGAGAATAATCCTGCGCCGAATCAGAGCCCGAGGTGGGCTGGTGATGAGAGGGAAAGACGCCCCTCGCCAAGAACCGGATCATGCGCTCGAACAAGTCCTCGCCTTCGACCGCACAATCATAGTTGACCCATAAATCAACCATCGCATAAGGGCCTCGAGCGAACTGTCCCATGATTTCCAGCATCAATTCTCTCGCCTCTGTGGGCATACCGTAACCATGGCCCGTCACTCCGCCGTTCCCTTGACCACCTCGGTCTCGATCACGCGAATCCTTCCCGTCCCGATCACGGGATCCGAGGCCATTCATGATGACGGCGCCTGTTCGAGGATCGATTTCGAGCGGCGTTTCGTTGGCCCATGTCAGAGCATCGAGCTGGGCTTCGATCTCGCCCTTGCGGGTCCCCGGTGCGACGCCAGAAGGAGCGATGACGAGTCGATCGAGCAGGAAGGAAAGGAAAAGCTCTTGTTGTAGCTTGAGTTGCTCTCTCATTGTGTCGAAGATGTTGGTGATGACCCTCAGTGAGGTCGAAAGGAGCAAGAGGTTGTCGGACCGAGCGAGCTGGAACAAGTGTTTGCACAGGTGATCTCCGACCATTGCGCGCAGCGAAGGGAACCGACTGATCGACCGTCCGCCGACTTCAAAGGCGATGTTGAGCAGACCAAGGGCCATGAGGCGCATGGAATCGGTATGTTGCTGGTCGTGAGGATTAAGCAGAGAAACGAGAACGCGCATGACCTCTTGCAAGGAGGGTAGACCAAAGGGAAGGGGCTCTTCCTCGGTCGAGATCGTTGACAAGGCATCTTCCTCAACCAGTGTTGAATGATCCCCATCGACTACACTCGAAGGCGCCGTCAACGGTATTGAGTTCATCCCACTCGGGCCTGCGGTCGAGGCCATCGAGGCCTCCAACGATCCTTCCCGGGGTGGCGGCATCGGGGTTGGTGCGCGTGATGGATCGTTCGAGTAAGGGAAATCGGGTGGGAACTCGTCCTCCTCCGGTGGGAATGTCCTCAGTCTCGAGAAGACGGACGCGATCATGGCTTGCATCGTCCTTTCGGCCGATCTTCGCAGCATTTCTGTAGACGCACCGTTCGATCGTGAGTATCAATCATCCCAAGCGGACTCTGAACCAGCCCCAGCGCGACGAGACTGACCACTCAACCTCATCTGGCAACACATGCTCAGTCCCGTCTCCATCATCTCGCACACGCTCTCATCACTCAGCACGCCCCCCAAAGGTCCCGTCAAGCCAATCCTCAAGACGTCCAGGATTTTGAGGAGGACGATCTCGTCCGAGACCGAGTCCGAGGCCTCGAACTTGCAGTGCGTCGCGGCGTTGGACAGTTGGGCCATCGCGCTGGCGAGGTTGGGCGAGTCGGGGTGCAATACTGAGTAGGAGATGAACTTGTCGATCGAGGCCAACGCGGTTGCGGTGATCGGGCCCGAGGTTTCAGGGGAGCGTACGACGTCGAGGAAGGGGGAGAGGAGGGTCACCGCGTCGAGCTGGGATACGTCGGCGCATGCCCTCAGTTCGAGCTTGAGCACGCCGAACGCGGTCATGAGACTCGATGCGGCGGTCGAAGCTGGTGACTTTCCCAAGCGACTGTCGGTTGAAGCCGAACGCATGGTCGCGGACACTGAACGGGAAGGGAGCGATGGCCCCAGCCCTGTCGGTGGCGCGGCGGCCGGCGTGGATGCTCCCGACGACGACTTGTGCTTGAGGACGTTGATGGGCAGCGCATTGTTGCCGACTGCGGTCGCAAGGGATGTGCCCGAGGCCGAGGTGGATGCGATCGTCGACGAGAACGAGGACGAGGAGGAGGCGGTCGGATGGTAGCCATAGGTCGAGAGCGGTGCCGAAGCCCAGCGTTGGTTCTTGCGCATGGCCGAGGTGACCGTCAGGATCTCAGCGAGCACGAGGTGGGCAGGCTGGATGACGCCATTCCATATTGAGGTTGAGAGTTCGAGGTGAGATGATGTGTGCGGCAGGTGGGGCAAAGGTGGGTGACAAGTGACACGTCGGAACACGTCCCATCGCGCCAGTCGGTCATCGACGCGACAGGGGTAGTACAGATCACCACATGATCAGTCACATCGCACGCTGTACTGAGCTGAGCGGCCGGGTCCTTACTCACCGAGACTTCGACGGTGAAGTACCTCGCCTCTGCGTCTGTAGGGACTGCACTGCCGGCCATGAAGCGCTTCGTCGTCGCCGCCGCCGCGCTCGCTGTGGCTGTGGCTGACGTGTCAGGGGCGCGTGGGGGGACATGCTCTCCAAGCTCGAACGAGGGCGTATCGAACGCTGGGATGTCCAGCAGCAAAGACATGCTCGAAACGCGCGGTCACTGCTGGGGAAGGGCACCACCACCTTGTCGCAGCTTGTCGGTCAGCGCCCGGTCAGCGTCGAGCTCGAGCGGGCGAGGAGCAGCGAGAGGCGCGTCGGCGGCTGGCCCGGCACGGCACTCGAGTTGAAGCTGCTGGCAGCGGACGACTCGATTATGAATGCTGTTAGCAGCGAGTAGCAAGGCGTTCAAGCAGAGGGGGAAAAGGAGAACTAGTACTAGGTAGTCCAACTTGGTGGGCAGAAGACTAAGACGCACTTTGTTTTGTTGATTATCAAAGATACCCATCATGACGTCTTGCACTGCCGATTCGCGGCCAAGGAAAAACCCCTATATGGCGCTTCAAGATCCCAAGGTGGAGGTGAAGGTGGTGAGATCATCTGGCAGTGGGCGAGTCCACAAATTCCCAGCTAGTTATGTTCAAAGACAGAATCTGATGCACCCTAGATTCGCTGGAACACCATATCATACCCAGTCTTTCCCTCCTCTCCAACTCAGCACCCAACTCTTGAGGGCAGATGGGGGAAATTAATTATTTACCACCCATCGCTTCCATCAGGGAGGTAGGCTAGTCCATGTTCCTTTTGAAATGTCCACCACTTTTTGATAAGGATGAGGCGAAGTAGGGGGCGCCTAACCGGCGCAAAGTGAGAGAAACCTGACCGGAACGCCGAAAGATAGGGGGTTCAAAGGAGAGGAGAAACGAGATCGAGCACGAGCACGAGACGCTGAAACTGGGCCTTTTTTCAACCTCCTTGGCAAAGCCTATTCCGTACCTTCTTATCCCAGCTTTGATCATCTGTTTCGCTATACCATAATGACCATATTGCACCTCTCTTCGTCTTTCTTCTTCTTCGGCCTGGCTCTGCACGTTGGGCCCAGCGAAGCCTAAAATTTCCGGGGATTCGTCTGGTCACCTATCACTCAATACTACACACACACAGCCTCGAAATTTGCGTTCCAGAATACCTCGAGCATTCATGCCATTGTCTCTGCGTGCGCTAGTTTCTGTTGAAGGTTTTAGTAGAGCTTGCACTGATATCGGGGGCCGGATAGCTTAGTAGGTCAAGAGCTTTTCCCAATTAATGGAAGCGACCCAGGCTGAACTCCTGGTCCAGCCGTTCTCATCTTTGGTCGATCATTTCGGAATCTTTGTTGATTCCAACAGAGCGGAGGTCGCGAACGGCTAGCCTGCGCGAGCGAGCGAGTGGGTACCGGTGGCTCGGAGGAGGCCAAAATTAGGGTCGTGGATGGTAAAAGTCAGGGACTCACCAACCGTAAGTCCAGGCACCGAGTCGGCCTCTGAAATGAGATGTAGGAACTACTCAAGTACCTCGTTATCACGAATTTTCCTCAATGGACGTCTTGTAGGCTACCTGCCCAGCTACCCTCAGCTACTAGGCACCTAACCTCCCTACCCACTCACGTACCTACTCGATCGGAGGCTGTTTGGGAAAACAACAGTCGTCACCTGGCGGGCTGGATGCGTTGCACTTCGCTTGGTAGTAGTGATGCCGTCAGCGAGTTGGCTGCAGACCAATTTCTCGGCACTGCAGTGGTTTCGCGTCTCCCGTGCGCGTTAATCAGCCGGTGGAGACATTGAACAAGTTGCGGCCGTTTACGTTGCGTTTCGGCCTCCGTCTTAGTGGATCAGGGGAGACGGTGCCAAAAATTGAAAGCCATATTACTGACTAGGTGGATGAGTTCCTGCAAGGTCTACGGTGGGTGGTGACTCGTGAGGTACCTATCTCCACACTTGACAACTTTCTCCCTACTTGAAGTATTAAGATCACCGGGTAGCATTGAGTCTTACTACTAGTAGGCTGGTGTCCGCCTACCTATTAGGCACCACTTAGGTTTCTGATAGCTTGAACTCGGTATTCAGGCTGCGGAGCAAACTCGAAGCTGTTCCTCGCTCACCTGATCTTTTACAACGAGTCGCGACCCGCGAAAATCTTTTGACGGTTTTACACTGCATTAACCATGTGCGCCTCTGAGCGCTCGGCGCGTGGCGTTGAACATTTGAATTACGGCGACGCTCGACTCGGAGGTGACTATAAAATGAATTGCGATCGGACGCGACGACTCATTACTAGAGGCCCACATTCCCCTCTTTGGTAGTAGGGGTTACTCGAAATCCACTTCCAGGCGGAGAATCTGCGTAAGTAGTAGTCAGTGGTGCTGTCAGCAAGCTCAGCACTCACTTTCAATAGGAGTCCCCGGGCCCTGGTTGTAAATCTGAGACAGTCTCAGTCGCGCGCGCTGCTTCAAGAATCAAGTCGCTAGGTTTTGAGTCATTTCAGATGTGACGGTTCCGGCTTTCCGATATCCGGCCAGGCCAAGCCTCGAGGCACTCTCAGCTTTAAAGATTTGCGTGAAAGCTACACACAGAGAGCAAAGACAACGCAAAGCCGAAGAAGGAAACATAATTGTTTACATAATATACGGACAAAGGTGCACCACCCCACCGGTACTATCGCTTCGTCACGCCCCATCCACATCGTCGAAATTCGAACCCTCCTCCCCGACGATCAATTCCCAACCTCTTCTCCCACTCCACCCTTCTTTACCCAACAAGAACCGATGGTCGCACACCCAGTTCGCCGTAGGTCGGTCCAGTGGATCGGTCTCGAGGCATCGTTTGACGAGGTCGACGGCGTCCGACATCGACGGTCGAGGCAACAAATTCGAAAGAGCTTCGTCTTCGTCATCCTCCTTCGAAAAAGACACGGTCCTCGTCCCGTTCGGATCCTCGACCATTCCATCGAATAAGTCGATTTTAGCCTGTAACGCCAAATCGGCCCTCGAACCTTTTTCGAGCCCTTTCATCGCCTCCTCAGGGCTCCAGAACGGGCACTCGCCACAGATCAACACGTACCCCAACACACCCAACGCCCAAAGATCTTGCTCTTTACCCCCGTACCTAGCGCCTCTCAATACTTCGGGAGCGGCGAAATCCAACGTCCCGGAAAACGTGTCAAACTTCTTCCCATCCTTGACGTAGGCCGCCGAACCAAAGTCGATCAGATGGATGTGGCCCGTGGAGGAGAGGATTATGTTCTCGTCTTTGATGTCGCGGTGCACGATGTTGTGCGAGTGCAGAAAGTCGAGAGCCGAACAGAGTTGCGAGAGGATCGAGTGGATCGTTGAGGGGGGGAGACCGTTGGGGTGGAGGTCGACGTAATCGAACAGGTCATTCGAGGGTGGTGGTCCTGCTTGTGGCATGACCTGCAAACAGACGAGACGGAGAAAACGTCAAGCTACGTGTCAGCCACAGAGATGACTAGAGCGCCGAACGGATGCGACACGACTCACCAAGTAGTAAAACTCGCCATCCTCGAAAAAGTCCAACATGCCACAAATGTTAGGATGGCCCGTCATGACCCCTTCCTTGAGGCTGATCGGGGCCGAATTCCTCCTCACTGGCTTCCCGACCGGTTTGACGAACCCACCATCCGCTTTCCTTCGACTCGGCGTTCGAGCGACGTACGGCACCCTTCGAAGGTGGTCCAAGACGTGCACTTCGACGGGTATCGGTCCGAGGATCTTGTGCTTCTTCCAACAATCGGCGAGGATGCGTTGCTTGATGATGTACTTGATGATCACCGTCGGGCCTATCGGTTCCCCATCGGGGCCTTTCTCCCTCGCCTTCTGCACAGTCCCATACGCCCCTCGACCGGCTTCAGATTCGATGACGAAGGACTCAATAGACCTCCGACCCGTCACGGCCGAGTAACACCGCGGGTCGATCGCCCCCAACGAGTGCGACGGGTCCAGCGGTGCGGCCTCGGGTTGTTTCGCGCGAGTTGAATCGTTCGTCGGTGCGTCGAACGGGTCCGTTTCGTTACGATTCGGTGTCCATATCGAAGGGGTCCCCATCGGGGTTGAGAGAGAGCCCCTCGATAGGTTGGGTCGGTTCGTGGTCGAGATTGACGAGTCCGATTGCTGCTGCGCTCGATGCCCGGGGACGAACTTGGAGCACTGTTTCACAGGTTCGGTCCGGGGTCTCCCCAGGAGCATCGAGCCGTCTTCGTCATCGTCAACGGGTCGTGTCCGCAAATCCTCGATGCTGGTGTCCATCCCCATTAGACCACCTCGATCCCCATGCGAGGTCGAAACTGCACCCGAGTGGCTGAAGCCTGATCGAGAAGTTTGGTACCCGAACGACGACTTGACGGTTTCGGCAGGTGGTGTGACGGGTTGATTAGAGTCGAGGGTAAAGCTCTGCGTCGAAGCGCTCAACAACGGTGGTGTCAAGGGCCCAGTCCCTAAAGGCGATCGTGCCCTGTCGACCGGGGCAGATAAGCTAGAGGGTGTGACGTCAATTGAGGACGAGGCTGACGAGGTGGTCGAATTCGTCGAGGTCGATGCCAACGATCCTCTCGAGAGGGGCAAGGGCGGTCGATCGAGTGCCAACAACCTCGCTTCATCCTTGGCACGGATGTCGGCCAAAAGGGATAGCTGACCGCCCAACGAGCGCCATTCCTCGGTCGTCGGTGTCATGACCATGGCCGAGGCCGAGTCCGAGTCGGGGTAAAAAGCGGCGTTCGAAGAAGGTAAGGAGCCAAGATGAAGATTCGAGACGGTGCCTCTTCTTGAGGCGGGGCGACTCCTCGTTCGTCCACCGGCAAAATGTTCGCCGTCGACACCGCCCGCCAACTCGGCCTCTCTTCCAACCAACCCTCCCGGCGCGCTGGACGACATAGCGACTGTGAAACCTCCGTTAATGCCAAAGAGCGAGGTCGTTATCGGTGCAAGCGTATGGAACGGCCCCGAAGCCTGCCGCCGTTTCTGCTGGATGTACTGCGCCAGACTGGGTCCCTGTTGGACGTCGTCAACGGATGATGAGCGTGAATGGGGAACACCGGCGCCAGGTATGGCTATCCCATCCATCGCCGATGCATTCGATGTCGTTGTGGTTGTCGTCGTCGGGATAAGGTCCTCGCTCTTTCGTTTGCCCTTGGATTTGGACGAGATCATCAAGCCGCTGTCCTGATCGAGCGAACCCTCGTCGCTCGATCCGGAGCAGCTCTCATCCTCTTGCAAGGCGAACCCTTGGAGCTGCTGCCTCGTCGGACTGGAGCTGGTCGAAGCGTTACAGGTCTGCTGGGGTGAACTCTTGGTCGAGGTCGAGCGACGGTACAGTGGGGACGAAGGGGTGAAGCCGAACGAGGCGGCGAGGTTCGACGAAGAGCGGTTGTGGTGGCGTTCCTGCATCGGTCGGGATGGCTGCGATGATTGTGGGAGGGACGAGCTCGATGGGGAGGCAGGTGGAGCAGTCATGTCGTCTCCTCAGACCCCACTATTTCCGCAAGATCCAAGCGGACGGCGTAATGCCAAGTGGGAGAGTCGATTTCTGCTCTGGCCCGCTCGTTCGCCAGGGCGCTCGTTCGACTGGCCGCTACGAGTTCCCGATGAGGGTCGGACGCACGACGTCAGCAGTGAGGCTCTGTTGCGAAAAATGCTGCGTTGTGACGCCTATGCGGTGGCAGCCAAGCGTGTGTGCGCGCGTGTGTGGTGGGCGTGTGGGTGGGTGGGTGGGTGTGCGCGCGACGACGAGCTGTGTGGCCGACTGTCTCGTCCGACCGCAACAGCACACACTGTGCCACACACCAGTGAACCCAGCACACTGATCCACCAGAAATGAGAGAGCGAGCACGCGACCGACCTTCGTCAATGAGCGTGCTGCGAGGTGAGCGTGTGCAAGTCTTGCCAAGGCGCGTAGGGTCAGGTCAGGTGGGCAGCCGTGGGTCCGACTAGGGTGATGGGTCCGACACGACGGAGAGAGATGGACGTCCAAACAAGCCTGATAGCAGAGTCCCCAGGATCGATCGCCTCGAGTCGGCTTGGCCCGCAGAAGGAGCGGTGACTACGCGTTGGCGGAATTGCGGGTGCAGCAGCAAGAGCTAAACCGCCGCCGACAAAGAGCGCGGGAAGGCCTAGGCTGCATAGTTCCAAGTTGCTAAGCCGGCGTGCGCCCACTTTCTAATGGTAGATTGCAACGCCGTAGTGCGCTCGCCACAGTTTTACTCGGTATTAGAGTAGTGGCTGGTAGGCGAACCCTGCGATTACAGTCCCAAGTAGTAAAAAGCAAGCCTCTTGGATGCTGCTCTCTGTGAAGGACGCTGCAAAGACCGCCACGGAATCACTGTCGAACAAGAAGTTACTCTACAAACTTCAAGTTCAGCAAGCGAACATAGAGTGTGCCTTCACACTCATAGTATCGAGACTGTTTATACCTTCTCAGAAGATCAAATCTAATCGGTTTCGGTGCTTGCAACATCCATCAGTGCCCGCGCGCGACGTTGGAGCTTTGAAGACCCGTCTCGTCTCGTCTTTGACCATTTGACGACTGGCCGATCGCGTACCGGCGCGGCTGACTCTGCCCCTGTCAGAACTGACTAACAGGGGGACCCCGGGATGAGTTTCCGAGCCCGGCCCTGGCTGATTGAGGCGAATCGAGCCGCAGATTGACGAGAGGGCGATGTAACACCATAGTAAAATCTCACTGCGAGATCCGAAGCTCATACGAGTCGAGTAGCGAGAAGTGAAAGTCGAAATGCCGGTCGAGTCGACTCGAGAGTCCACACTCACGGACCTGCCGAGTCGGACTGACTCGTCGAAGAACGATATAGCCACGGTGCTGATAATGGGAAAGTTAGAATAGATGCGGGAGATATTGTTGAATCCGTCAGTGTTGACTTATTGCAAGCTCGCTGTGTTCATCGTGGCTGTAGTTGAGTTTTTAGTCAGTGCGAGGGACCTACAAGGTACCGAAATCAACGCGTCGAGCCGCGTCTCAGGATGAGACATTCACTTGAGGCACGCGCGGGAGGGTATTCCCTGCGATTGGGGTAGTTTTACCACCCGTTTTACCCCGTTTTGCCAATCACGAGCGTCATAAAACCCAGCCGCGCATGTTGGGTTTTAAGACGCGCCGCCGTTTTCCCCGCCGCTGTCGTAAAACCCCCGCGAGGTCCGATCGAGGTTTTATCAGACCAGAGGGTTTTACCTAAGACGGCGATCATTTTCCCTCACAATTGTCATAAAACCATCGTGTCTACCAGTGTTGAGATTATGTACACCTTTGGGTGATTCAAACGTCTTCGTTATATTACATTGTTAAAAGACAACCGCAATGATGTCACATGCTATCATCACCGTTGTCAAACACGGCTTGTGCGATGCCAATCGGTCGATCGAAGCAGAAGTACCAGGCCTCCAGAATCATGTCGTCACGCAGTTGATCAACCGGTGACGAAGCCGACCAATTACTGTGGAGCTCATTGTCCGAGGAGTCTTCGATGTCGTCATCACTGGAGGGCATCTCTTCAGCTGTCTGCGCCGGGCTTGTCGGCTCGTCTTCATCGGATGCGCACCAAAGGTCCCCTTGAAACTCTTGTTCCTCGAAATCCAGATGATCGGGTGAGCGGGGTTCGGTGTCCTCATCCTGGTCGCTGTCACTACTAAACTCCGTTCCTGAAGGGGATGAGGTGGGAGGGCTGTTGACTCGAGCGTGACGGGTGTGATAGAGGCCCCTCCGCCCCGGGACTTGCGGAAAAGGGCACAGGGGAGCTGTTCAAGTCGCCTGCCTCGGTCCAATCATACTCATCGGATCCATCTACCCGGTGGCGAGGAGCGAAGCGCAAACCGCCATCAGACGCCAGGTAGGTACCGGGGAAGATGCCAACGCGTGCGTGGCCCTCAACTTCTTGCGAAGCTTGCCTCTTCAAAGCATATTGGCGCCTCGGTGTGGGCGAGTCGAAGTGTAGGTCATGCTTGTCAAGGGGCGAGCTTCCAGGACTCGGCAATATTGTACGCTCGGATGAGAACCGTTCTTGCTTCGAGTGACGCCATATGGTCGAACTTGACACCGATTTGCCTTGTGGACCGCACAGTGGGCAATGGCAGAGACGAAGATCGGTGACTGGCTCTCCTGCTGGAGGCGGCGGCGAAGGCGAGGTCTCACAGGGGCTGTCGACGTCGGGAGAGAGCAATGATGCCATGCCGGCAAGTACTATCTGAGATAAGTCGGATATCGGAGTAGGGGGGGGGGGAATTGGTAAGGGAGAACTAGGGTTAACGCGGCTCCCGTCACATCCTGGACGTCACAACGAGCCGTTCACTATTAGCCGCGCGGTTATCCGAACCGTTGAGGGCGCGCCGGCTTAGGGGCGGCGCGCTAAGGCCCCCTTCTCGATTGCGCCACTCAAGAGCAAAACAACAATCGAAGACTTGACGGGAGCGCGCCTGCAGCCTGTCCCACTCTTCCCCTCTTGCCTTCCCGTCGCCGCCGTTCCCCCGCCGCTCCCCCTTATATCTCCTTGTGTTACTTACGCGCAGCCGTACAGCCCGTGAAAACTCACGGAGACAGCAATGGCACCTGACACTGATCGTTGTAAGCCCCTCTGGTACCCCCGCCTCCACAGCGAAGCTCTTTGTTTACTTCTCCTAGTTGAATGACTGACACGGTGGCGGAGAAGCTAGCGCCTTGCTCACGTTCATGACTGTTACCGCTACGATGAGGCTGATCAAAACTGCATCGTTGGTCACTTGACCGACCACGCCTCCTGTGTTTTCCCTAACCCTGGCAGTGCAACGTCGAGCACTGAGAGCGATCACGGAAGCGGACTTCAAGGGGGCAAAAGGTATCTCCTTTCCCAACTTCTTGATGGCAAATGGAGTCGGCCATCTTTCATTTTCTTTACTTCCGAGTAAGTCGCATCTCGATTCTTGTCGATGTTGATGTCGCTGCCTCCACTCATAATTCCGGGCTACAGGGCGTGGTCAGAAACGAGATGGCTTGAGGGGGCATCGAGCGAACCGCGCCCATACAGAAGCAGCGACATCAACATCGACAAGAATCGAGATGCGACTTACTCGGAAGTAAAGATAATGAAGATGGCGGACTCCATTTGCCATCAAGAAGTTGGGAAATGAGATACCTTTTGCCCCCTTGAAGTCCGCTTCCATGCGATGCTTCGGCATGTGCCTTCCTTCCCAACAGCTTGCCGATGTGTACATCTCCGGGAAGGTGCAGCTACCGCTGCTTGGGGGGCCACTGCTGGGTATCCGTCCGCAGGGAGCAATGTTTTTTATGCACCGCTCGGGTGCGGGTCTTCAAGCGTTGCGGCAAGTTGTCCACATGGACTATACGCCAGGCCGACATGCTCCTCATCCGGGGCATGCATTTTCAAGTGCTTACCGGGCTACAAGATCGTAGTGGACCCCACCCACGGCAACACATGTGTGTGCGATGCTACTCTATGCGACGCCGCCTCACCAAGTAACGGTGTCAGCAGTTGCGGCGCCTGGGAGTTGGCTGGATTTCCAGCGTGTGACTTGCGATGCAACGCCGGGTTGTGTTGTTCTTTGGTTGTAGGGATAGTCAAGTTTGGTGAGTCCGCTTTGAAAGCGCCCTCCCCGTGTCTTTTGATCAGTCGCGCTTCCAATTTCGCCAACGCCGGTGGCCTATCCTACTCGCTACCCATTTACAGCCCCGCCACGCCTGCGTGATACATTTGTTGTGCACCACAACCAAGTTCTCGAGAGGCGGTTTCGGAGTCCTCACGACGTTGTCTTTGAGAAGCTCTGCCTTCCTTCGTGTTCGATCTTCAGTGGTGCCCCGTGTGAAATAGTTTGTTGGTCCGATTGATCCGCGTCGTCGGTTTCTGCTTTCTTTCTCGGAGTTTGTAACGTAGGGGTTGAAATCGTATATTGAGATACGGAACGGGGTTTCGTTATGTTCCTCGGATCGACCGTACCTCTCGAGCTTCATTCACCGAGAGAATTGCCTCTCCTCGAAAAACGAATCGTGTCTCTTGAGACCCCCCCAAAAACATCCCCATTGCATGCATGCGAACTTTTACTGCGTTTCTCCCTCTCCGTCCTGGTTTTCAACCCATCTTGACGTTCGAAAAATCCATCTCGGGGTGTTGCAACTTGAATTTTTCGAGCATCTGCGATCGAACGAAGGGAAAGAGATCAAAGATTCGGGTCTTTTCTACTTTTGGAGAATGCCAGATGGCGTGATGGGGGGTGTGACACTTTACCTCTTGTTTCTTCCTTTCGTCCGAAGTGGGTTTGCCCATTTGCTGTTCGACGACAAGATGGAAGTAATAAAAGGAAACGTTAACATCTGAGCCTGGTTTCCCTCTCCCTCCCGACCCCTCCGTCCTCTCTTCTTCCACTCCGGTCGCGTACCTTTTGTTGATTATCAAACATCATCTTCTCAACCATGGCCCTCGTTTCTCCGTCCAAATCGCTCAACTTTGAATTCTCCGGCGTGATTTTGGTCGTATCGATCTTGGGAGCGCAAGTGACGACGTGGGGCCACCAACTTTGTTGATTCACTTTCTCAAGGCTGAGGCTCACTTCCTTGTTATCGTCTTTTCCCCCCCATTCATTCGGCAACAACGTAAAAAAAAGAAAAAAGTGCATCAGTTCAAAGGCTTCAAAATCACTTCGCGCAACCCTTTTAACACCCCCCCCCCCCCCACCGCATAACATCAACCTAACTGACCTAACGTCCAAGTCGATTCATCGACTTTGACCTCGTGGGGGAAATCGCCTTGAAGGATCATCTCCTGGCCTTTGAGCCCTACTTTGATGGACCGCTGGCGTATGTCGACGAGCAAGTCACGCGATTTCGTACCGCGCGGTACGGGGATCGTGATCGTTAAATCTTGTAGCGTTTGACGCCATCGATAGGGTAGAGCTATACGAGGGAAGGCGGGGCAGGAGAGCAGGAGAGCAGGAGAGGAGGAGGGGGATCAGTTGGGCCGAGGGACGACGGAGTGGAGGGAGGGAGGGAGGTGGAAAGCCCCATACCGTCTTGTTCGGCTTTCTCTTTCAGAGCATTCTCGGCGTCCAGTTGTTTTTGTTCGGCTTCGGGTAAGTCGGCGCGTACGGAGGACATGGCTGCGAAGGGAAGAGAGGGAGGAAGGGAGGCTTGCAAAGAGGTGATGGGGGTTAGGTACACCTCGTTCGAGCCGGGGAGGGTATTGAGTCTAGTGAGGTAGAGCGGTCAAGGAAGTCGAACCGAGTGGGAGGAGGGGGAAGGAACGCAAGGTAACGAGTCAAAGAGTCGAGTGGGGAACTTGCCGCACGAGCGCGTCCCCAGGCTGAGTCCAACCAGGTCCAACGCCCCCTCCCACTTGAGCCAGCTTGCGCGACGATCGAAGTGAGGGAGAAACTTGAAACTTGCGGATTGCGGATTGCGGATTACATTTTGACCCATCAACACGACCACTGACTGCAATGCAAACTGCCAAAACGACCCAACCACCTTCTCTTTTTCGAGAACTTTGACTCGACTTCATACCAAACGACGATCCCTTACCATCCCTGACCGGCGTTCTCACTCCCATCGGGCACGTTCCATCCCCCACTCGACCGCCTGCCAGACGAAGGCTTCACCACGGGTCGAGCACCCCATCCTTCAGCGTTCGGACCGGTTCGAACGTGAGCTTTGGGAGCAGGAGCATGCAGACCTGGGATCCGGCGCGTTTGTTGTGTAGGTGGAGGCGTGGGCGTCGCTTTACCCCTTCCTCGACCGTTGTTGCCAGTACCGTGGCCTGGGCCGCCGTTCTTGACGTGGTCATTCGCGCTCTGCCCATTCCCCCTCTGCACTTGTCCCTGACCCTGACCCGCTCCACCGCCCGTCCTAACCACATCATCCTTATTCATCATGCACTCGAAAACCTTCCACGTATAGTACGCGTCGTTGCCAGCATTATGTAAACTCTCCCCGGGCGCCAACCCGACCCTCTCGACCGCATCCCCCAACGAGATCAATTTCGGTTCTTGGCCAACTTGTTGTACGGTCGGTTGCGAATTCGCTTTGGACCAGCCGCGGAACAAGGCTTGCGTGTCGAGGATGAACGTCCCTGGTGTCGACGAGAGGCGCGGTCGTAGCAATGGTTCGAGCGTCTTGTGGAAGAGCAGCACATCGACGTCCAATGCCGCGAGAGCATCGAGGTCCGCACTCGGGGCGTGGAGGATCAAGAGAATCGGGTAAGCAGGGGTAGGAGAAGGAAGCAAGAGGCGTTGTAGGATGATCGAGAGGCTCCTTTCCGGTAGCGTTTGCGAGTCGCCAAAGGAAAAGTACTGTGCGAAACCGTAGGATGTAAATCAGCTAACCGGGCTTCTTGTAGAGCGAGAGATGGCCACTCTTACATCGCGTCGATCCTTGACCCATCGTCCATTGCGTCGTTTCTGGTTCTCCTCAATGACTGTTGAGGTGTGGGGTCAGTGAATGCTTTCTGTTGATGAGATCCCCTTCAGGCGAGTTGGACGAACTGTAGTGCCTCGATTCGAGTCGCCCGGATTGAGCTTCGACGAGGGTCACGCCGACCTCGGTGATGACGTCGTGGTTGTGTTCCCACGTTTCTGATTTTGAACGGTGCGTACTAATCAGCTTCAGATCTGGAGATGAACCAACTTCCCCCCCCCACTGAGACGTACCCACGTCCAAAGCAACGACGCGGGCCTTGTGCTTCTTGGCGATCGCCCACGCGTCCCTCATCTTGCTGAACCCATCCAAAGCCTTATTGGACCCGACCCGATCCAACTGCTTCTTGATCGCCTTGAGCGCACGATCCAATGCGGCCTGACTCGTAAAGACGGCTTGGCCAAAACCACCACTCGCTGCTGCTGCTGGAAGGGGTGCTCGTCCCAAGCTCGAGGTCGTTCTTTCGAGCTGACCTTCTTCCGGAGTCGAATTCGAACCGGTCGTCGAAGAGGAAGCGGTGTCGGACGTCGAAAAAGGTACCAAGGTCAAGCTGTCGGCTGGGTAAGCCGCTTCGGCGCCTTTGTCCTCCCAATGATCCCCTTCGATCTCCCTCGCCTCGGGCGAAGCCACACCCCCCTCGATCAAGGCCCTTCGCAAACCCAACCGGATCAGATTCGTCTGCTCGACGTTGAACCAGAGTTCGCCTACGCCGTTCGGCCCATCGCGCGACGCGACGATCACGATCACCGCCAGACCGGACGCAGTCCCGAGTAGGCGCAGAAGTCCTCCGGGGGTGCACGTCGAGGCGAGGAAGGAGTGCACGCTCGGATACTCTTTCGTCAACGAGGTCGAACGATACTTGGTCAGGACTGTTGGGGGAGGAACATGTACGGGAGAGGGAGAGTACCCGGGGGGGGGGGGGGGGGTGATGATTAGTTTTCGGAACTCGTGCGCGCGGTTCTTTCTTTTGACATTGGCGAGTGGAGGAAGGGCATGTGGGGAAGAGTTAACAGTCACTGGGATCGGCACACGAGGGGGAGACTTGCAGAATGTAACGGGCACATAGGGTCCTTTGTTCATCGGAGGACAGTCCGTGTCCTCGTCGCGGTGCATCGACGTCGACATGTTGGCGGTGGTGATTACGTAGTGTGACCTGGTGCGCGCGCCGACGGCCGAACGGGCAAACCGCTCCAAAGGCGAAGCGCTATTCAGCCAAAAACCGACCGCGAAACCTCAACACCCGAGGGGGTCCGTGCCCCGAACAGCCGTTGCGATCGATTGGGTTCGAGCTCAAAGCGACATATTCAGATCTCTTCAGTAGAAAGCTGTATTTAGGCTGAATTCGATCAGTTTAACTTTCATGAGCTCGCCTGCGCGAGCCGGAACAATTCGCAATCGGCGCATCGAGAAAAAAATTATTCAGGGGCCCAAGAATGGAGAAACCTGACCCCGTGCTCACTTCCGAAAGAAAGTTGCTCACTTCCGAAAGAAAGTGTTGGTCAAGTCAAAAATGTCAGCCGAAGACGAAGGTGGCGCGCTCTTCTTCTATCGCAATTCCTCTCTTTGCAAGAGTTAGAACCATTTCTTTCCCCGCCCAGATAGCAAGCAGCCCGAATGCTTCTCCTCGATCGCCGCTCTCCGTGAGCATCCCTGTTGCCGTCTCAGGCGACGATCGGGCTCCGCTAATGCAGTTCGAAAATTGATCACTGGTGTATTGCAGAAAGAGGAAACATTTCAAAGCGCTGGGTTGTTTTGAGAAGTAAGGGTTTTCATATACTGACTCGCTCGGTCTCAGCGCGTCGTCGGCCAAGTCCAGAGAGGTCGGGGATGGCGGGTATCAAAGTCGCTCGAGCCGCATTGCTGAGCTTCGAGGGGCTAACACCGACGACCCCGTACATGTGGGCTACGTGAACTGCACGGAGCCGTTTCCGGTGATCCGCTTGCGGGGCGGAGCCGTATGGCGTATGGATTCCACAGTCGGACAGGATCTAGACCGCCGATCGTTTGCGGGGTTTTCTGCGAAAATATGAGATCCGGATGGCTTTCGTGTATTTTGGTGCTGAGGAACATGCGTTCGAGCTCACTCTCGCTCGCGCTTGAAGCATCCAATGCTGCAAAACGAAAAACGAATATCTACATTCAAACAGGCCAAGGTTCACTACATGATGCTCCGTTTCGAGCAATTCGAGGCCACAGAATGAAACACGTGTTTGAAGAGCTTGCCACCCTGGCCAATAGGCGAATAAGAAATCAGTAAACACTTGCCACGAATAGAGAGCATGTTCTAGCCAGTACTCACTAGCGCTGGCGGAAGCCGGTACGAGGACCGGCGGTAGTACGACCCGTTTCGCGACGTTCGCGAACTCGCTGCTGTGATATTTGCACGTCTCCGTCTCAGGTAAGCACGTGCCTCTATCCACGCCTCTCCTCAAAAACACAGCTATACAACTAGGTGCTCACCGCAACAACCTGACAAAAATCTGCATTGGTTTTGTCAATCTTGCCCAGCAATCTGGAGTCGGTGTCCTGGTCCGCGGGGCTCAAAAAGGCACGCCCCGTTGGCTGGTGCCAAGTGATGGTGCTCCTCAAAGCCGGGGTACGGCTCAAGGATTCCTTGCGAAGGGGCTCGACGTAAGTGTTCCAGATGTAGCTGCAGGTGATAAAACGTAATTTGCGTCGGCAGATTATTCCGATCCGGTTCACCAAGCGACGTACGCTCGCCAATCAAACGTTCCGCCCACGCCGTCGTCGAGATATTTTGCCGCAATTTCGTCTGCAACGCCGCTGAGAAATTCTTCGTACGCTCTGCAAGCCTTGTCCTTGGCGTCACGATGCTTCGCGTTGCGGGTCCTGATAAAGGTAACCTAGGAAACAAGTGAGGTTTCTTCAAATCAGCGCTTAGCACAGGAGACCGCGGTAGCAGCGAATCACTTACTCCGAGGCACCAGAACATGATATGTTCGTCACAGAAAGTCAGTGAGTTGTCGAGAAAGGCGGTCATCAAAGAGATCGGATCGTGCTGCTCGTTGATTTGGTCGCTAATCTTGTTCAACTGATCCGGAACAACGGGTCTTAGTCGAATCACCTGTAGAGCTTCTGCTATCTTGCCTCGACTCACATGCCCGATGTAGTCCGACCTTGCATCCGCCATGGCGAGTGAGCGCGCTCCTAGTGTTTCGACGATATGGGGTCGAGGTTTCTTCGAGTTCGATCTTGATCAGTCCTTCCTCTCGGAGAACCTTTGCAACCGCATCCTGAGCCCCTTTGTAGAAACTGCACAGCCTTGGGAGAGCGACGATCGCTTTAACGTATGGACGAAAAGAACGCTGCGAATGGTGAAGGTCAGCAATCAACACATAAGTCTCCACTTGGGAATAGCATACATACCGACCCACCTTCATTTTGCTCAGATCCATTTGTAGTTCCACGGAAGAATCCAGCCCGGGTTGATCAAGGGGGTGGGTCAAACGAGCAAGCACGATTTGAAGTCCTCTCCACAGATCGCGGTACTGGCTATCATCTGCCTTCCTCAATTTCTAGGGATGATTCATTTGTGGTCAGTCAGCTATAGTATAGTTAACTCGAGTTCTATCCTCAACTCACTTCGAGTCCGATCATGTCGGGATCCGTGTACAGCCCACGATTAACCAGGCCCAGGCTGATGGCTTCCTCTCTGTCCTCGTCGCTGTCTTGGATTCCATGGTCGTCGAACATGATGTCGCCATCATGTGGTCTTTGCGTGAGGCTGTTTCGATGGCGATAGCTCTTGTTGCAGCGGACGCAAAAGGACATCAGGTCAGTGCACACTCTCCGAAACTTCCGACTTGAGCTCCTTCACGATCAAGCTTGGACATACCTTTGGGCCTGGGAAAGGATGCCATTTATCCGTCGGGCCAGGCATACTCGAACTCGTGCATCTCACTGTTTTGGTACCCTTCTTGAAGACATTCGAGACTGGAGGGGCAGTATTAGCTTGGGCACGACGACCTTTTTTGACAAAAAGCGAGTGCGGGAACCTTACCATCGGAAAGCGGTGCCGAATTTGCCATCGCGTTCTGGCAGATTTCATCCTCTTCTAGATCATCAAAGCTGTGGCAGTCGTTGGATTCGAGGTCGTCGGTGAAGATTCGGTCAACACCTTCCCCAAATTCGACGTCATCGTGCAAGTCATCGCCTTCGGAGAGGCAAGGAGTCATCGCACGTGAATGCCCAGCTGGCTCGTCCACGTCCACGTCTCGGTCAAAGTCGAACGACTGATCCAAGTCCACGGCGTCAGAGATGTGCAATGAACAATAACCGACTCAGCGAACTACGAGTAAATGCGACTCCGTAGGACGCTTACCCACCTGATCCGCTTGGCTGGCAGCCTCGGCCTCGTATGTCGAGTCCGGGAACGCCTCCCGCACTCCCCGCATATCATCGATTGCTTGGGAGCCGGGTGTATCGCCGAGAACGTCGCTTGCATCGATCATGTTTGCGTCGTCCCGCGCAAACCTTCGTCGCCATCGGGCTCGGCACCGATGTTGGGCCGTCTTGAAGTGCCGAAGCGCAAGTGCGGGTGAGTGTCGTTTGCCACCACCCTCGGGACAGATACAGCACGCAAAGCCTTCGATGCGTCTCTGCTTGGTGAACACCACTTTCGCCTCTGGAGTTGGAATACGGAAGCCCCCAAGTGTTGCGGTCAGGGATGAGCTCATGCGTCATCAATCAACAGCAACACACCGGGTAAACTGACCCCCACGAGCGACGTATTCATCTATCTCATACAGCGCAGGCTTGCAACGCATTTACGCCACACGGAGACTGGTATTGAGGCTGAATGTGAGTATCCTGAGTGAATGGCTAAAAGCCAACCAAGGCGTCTGTTCGGCGGTGAGCTGGTTAGAGTCGCGCGGTCTCTCCTTTTCAGCGTCACGTGTCGTCGCGGCCAAGTCGAAGGCCGTCGAAGGCTGTCGAAGGCAGAACGAGTGCCAGCCTGGCAGAGCTCCCCAATATTCCGGATGCATGAGAAACACAATAGACGGCCGATACATTCTTCGGAGGTCTTGCATAACCCTTTCATCCTTGCTGACAAGTTGATGTTGTCATGTTGTGTGACCCATCAGAAATGCAGCAGGAAAATACCGAGGTTTGCAGATGGTTAACTACGACCTAAAGCTGAGGTTGCGCGCGTAAAAGGGCTCGACGATGTACACACCGCCTACCTGATGATCGAAGGCAAATCCTTTATTAGGAGCGTCAGTTGTTATGTTCAGTCTCCGAGATTGCCAGGCAAAAGCGAGTTCTTTTCCCGAGCTTCGACGAGTCGGAGATCCTGAAAAATCTCGGAGAAAGAGCAACAAGAGAACTCCGAAGGGGTCTCATCTTCTCATCTCTGATTGGGCTGCTCGTGGTCTAGCGTCTAGCCCTTCGCTCGCTTCTACCAGGCCATCGGGCGACTTCGCGATTCTATTCATGAGACCACCGCATAAGACCCTCTTTCCGCGCGGTCTCAACAAGAAAAAAATAGAGATCCAGGTTGCGCATCTCGGAGATGAGGGACGACTCGGACGAGTCGTGGAATTTCTTCAGTTTTCGAGTAAACGGATCGCGTGTACACGAGAAGGAAGGTTTCAAAGCCGAGTGTATGCGGCGCGTGCACTGGCAGCCGCGTCGTGACTCGTCAGCGAAGTGTGCAGCAGCAATGGCCGCGCGCATGGGACACCAGTTGATGAAACTCCGAGAAGCCGGGAGGGGGAACCGGGGTCGCTTCCGGAGATTGGTTTTCCATCTGGCTCCGAAGCCTTTAGAAAAGGGCCACGCAAGCCGCTTGACATGACTCCGTCAGAGCCGCCCTTATAAAGCGAGTCGAAGATCGGTTTCGACCCCTTCGGCGGATTGGACCTGGTTGGACCTGATTGGACGAATTCTACCATCTGGAGGTGAAGCCAGCGGATCCCTCTCTTCCCTTAATTCCGCTCTTCTTCTTTGTCAGCCCATCCCCTCCACCTTTGGCGTCGCCTCGTATTTTCCCTTCGAGTCGTGTACACACCCTTTCACTTCGACGCCCCTCTTTCACCGCCGCGTGCCGCGCGCCGCAACGTCGTGAGTCGCGACCCCAGCATTCAACCAGGCCCCAAACATGGCTCACAGCACGACCCACGCCGGTGATTTGGGCATCGCACCCTTCTCGCTGCCGACCCTGTCCGCAATTCACGCAACCGTAGCCAACGAGGAGGCCCATGAAATCTCCCACCCGACAGTTGAACACGCACCAGATGGAACGGCGATCCCCGCCATCTCGAAGCGGATATCGTCCGGTTCGTCCAGCTCCCAGCAGGAGAAACGGTCGTCCTCCTCGACGCCGCCCGGATCGGCCAAGGATGTCGAGAAGTTCGGCGCGGGCGTCATTGGCGAGGATGGCTTCACCGATGAGGAGAGGCTCAGGGAGTCCAAGTATTTGACCGGCAGTGAGTATTGTAGCTTCCCTTCTGCGCCCGTTGTGCTGGGGAGATTCCCCGACTCCGCAACCGCCGCCTCCGCCTCTGCTCCGCAATTCGACCCTTGGCATGCCCGAAAGCCGGGGATGGCCGTGCCCATCGCCCCGCTTGGCGCGCTGCTCACTTTGCGTTCGGTGGGGCCCAGTGCATGCCTGCAACCCCCCCGCTCTTGGCCGCGAGCGCGCGTCGCATCCACGTAGGATTGATTTATAATTAGGATCAGCGTTTGAATGCGCCGAAAAAACGTCGCTCTGATCGATCTTACCCGTTTCATTCGGGATTGGCGATCTGATGAGGCCTCTCATTTTTGTCTTCCTCTCTTCACCCCACTCCGGTTGTGACTGCTTCAATCAAATGCTCGCGTTCGGACCCGCTCCACAGAGAAACTTGCTGTCGTCTTCATCGGGGTGAGTACCCCCAACGTGTGATGAATTTGGATTCGGGAATGCGCTTTCAAAAACTGACACGGATGCCTTGCCGAACTCCTCGCAGATGTTGATGAGTGTTTGGCTCATCGCCCTTGATCAAACTATTCTCGCGCCTGCTCTACCCGTACGTTTTCTGCCTCACAACATGAACGTTTTTTGAAACTCGTAGCTTATCCTTCTCATGCCACGCAAATCAGGTCATTGCTTCCAAATTCAACGCGCTCGACCAAATCGCTTGGATTGCCTCAGGTGCGTGCTAGCGTCCTCGCGCCATGCCGTTGCTCGCGACTGACCCGCCAAATTATTCTCCCGGAATAGCCTACTTCTTGACGCAAACCGCCTTTCTCTTGCTCTGGGGTCAACTTCTCACACGTACGTCCATTCAAGAGCTTCTAGTAAATTTGAATGGCGTCTTACGCCCGACCGTCCTCCCGCTCCGCAGTCTTCGATCGCAAGTGGAGTTTCCTCGTCGGTATCGCCCTCTTCGAGATAGGCTCACTCCTCTGCGCCGTCGCGCCGACCGTCAACGTCCTCATCTTTGGGCGAGCCTTCGCCGGTGTGGGCGCGAGCTCCATCTTCGTCTCGTGCCTTTCCATCATCGCCGAAGTGACGCGTCTCGAGGACCGACCCAAGCTCTTTGGTCTCTTTGGTGCCGTGTTCGCCATCTCGTCCGTTGTGGGACCTTTGTTGGGCGGTGCTTTCACTGATCACGTCACCTGGAGATTGTGCTTCTGGAGTCAGTATATCCATCTTCTGCATCATGTTCGTGGGCACTGTCTGACATTGGTTAGTCGTTTCCGACGCGCAGTCAACCTCCCCTTTGGTGCCGTTACCGTCGCCGCGATCTTGTTCATCCTTGGCCCCCAACCCGCGCCGCCGCCATCGCCCGAAGTCATCGAGTTCACGACGAACAAGATCCGCCGCTGGACGTTCGGCAAGGCGACCTTTGCTCCCGAGTCGTTCATCTTCCGTCTCGCTGCCATCGACTGGCTCGGCACATGGCTCATGCTCGTGAGCACCGTTTTGTCCCAGCATACGGCGAGGTACCAGAGCAATCCGCTGACTGAGCTTCATCGTCACATAGGCTACCATCACGTGCCTCCTCTTGCCTTTGCAGTGGGGTGGCAACAAGTACGGCTGGCGTGACCCGATCATCATCGGCTGCTTCTGCGCCTTCGCCGCGCTCGTCATCATCTTTGTCTTTGTCGAATGGAAGGTTGCGGGCCCGACCTCAATCCTTCCCCTGCGCTTCTTCCGCAACCGCAGTCAAGTCGGCGCGTGCCTCGAGGCGTTCTGCCTCATGTTCTGCCTCTTGCTCGCGACCTACTACCTCCCCATCTTCTTCCAGGCGACCAAAGGCGTCTCGGCGACCAAATCTGGTATCGACATCCTGCCTTACATGCTCGGCGTCGTCGTGGGGTCCGCGGTCTCGGGTGGCATCGTCTCCAAAGAAGGTCACTACAAGCCTTGGCTGTTCTTTGGCCCGTGGCTGTTGTGCATCGGCGCGGGCCTGCTCTACACCATCAAGGAGACGAGCAAGAATTCGACCTTGATCGGGTACCAGATCATCCTCGCCCTTGGAACAGGAGCGTGTTTGCAACAGACCATCATCGCCGTTCAAGCCGATTGTGCCAACCCCGACGACGTACCCCAAGCGACGGCGTTGGTCACCTTTGCGCAACTCGTGGGCGGAACGATCGGAATCGCCATCTCCTCGACCGTGTTTGGGAGCAAACTGAGCTCCGCGCTCAAGGAATTCGCTCCGACTGCGCCTTTCGACTTGGTCAGGAACTCGGTCGAGGCCGTCAAGACCTTGCCCGCCGATATCAAGCCCGCCGTTATTCATGCCTATGTCATCGCGCTGAATAACGTCTTCGTCATAGCTGTCGCTGCCGGTGCTTTGGCAAGTCTGAGTGCGTTGTTGGTCAGGAATTTGAGTGTCAAGGGCCAAGCAATGGGCGCAGGTGCGGCCTAGTCAGCCACATTGTAAATATGTGTGCGTGGGGATGTAATGAATGAAGGGCGTAGTTCTCTTATTTATCGATGTACTGGGTCTGTAGACGCGGTCTCTCTTCATGTCCCCATATTCCTTTTTTTAGCTCTTTAGTCGAAAACTGCGTAGCTTGTTTCTGTTTCCATATTGCACCGAGTTTCTCACCCCTTTGGTCGTCCTGTAAAACTCCAGGAGTCTTCAAGTCGATGGGAGGTAGACCGCTCCACGGAGCCTCGTCTCACCCGTCTCGCGCTCCCTTCACAGACCCTCGGACAAACTCTTCACCCTCTGGCGCACCTCGTCAACCTCGACATCGTCCCAACCCTCCGACTCCAAATCCCACTCGAGGAACCTCCTAGCGATCAACTCACTCTCCCTCAGATCATCCGCCTCCTCTTCGGTCAATGCCTCGTTCACGAGAGTCGCGATCTCGAATTTCTGGATCAACTCCGTCACTTGGATCGCGCGTTCGATCGTGCGGTCGTCGACGCCGAAGAGGGAGGCGCAGGCCGCGGCGTGTGAATTTAGCGATAGGCCGGGCGTGACTCTGTTGATTGCGAGAAGAAGAAGCACATTTCAGTGTGAGAAAATTCGGCTCAATTCAAATAGGAATTGTTCCCGCCTTACTTGAAGAGATACGTCACCTCGGCCGAACACGTGCTCCCGCTTGAAGAAGTTCCCCGTCCGGTTCGACCACCTTTCACACTGTTCCGCCGACGAGAGGTCGTCACAGTCGAATCATTGATAATGATTTGCATGTGCGCGAAACCGATCCTCGACTTGTCACTGAGTAGATCGTTCGCGAACACGCTGTGGAAGTGAGTTGCTGCGAGAGTTCTAGGGGCTTGAGGACCCCTGTCGACGAGGTGCTGCAGCGTCGCGCAAAACAGTCCGGCACCGTCATTGCTTTCGGTGCCTTTACCGAACTCGTCGAGAAGGAGTAGCGAGCGAGGCGTGGCGTTGCGTAGGGCGTAGGCTATCTGCTGGCAGTCGATCATGAAGGCAGAGGAACCTCGAGCGATCGATTCGCGCGTCGAGACGCGAGTCAGGAGTCGATCCGTTAGGCCGATCGTCGCTTGTTCGCAAGGAACGAATGACCCAAGGTGAGCCATGAAGGTGATGATCGCCACTTGTTTGAGGTACACACTTTTTCCACTGAAATTGGCGCCCTAGATTCCGGTATCCAAATTTGCATTAATTAGCTCACAGGGGGAGGCCAGATTTCTCGGCGCAAGTGTGCTCACCGTCACAACCATCACACTAGAGTCTCTGCGAGCTTCGTTAACCCCTTCGTTGTCTTCCGAATCGGCCCTCGCCTCCTCCTCCGTATTCATGACCGCACCACCGACTAGTCTGACGTCATTTCGGACAAAGCTATCAACGCAAAGCTCCACGAGCGGATGTCGGCCACCTCGGATATCGAGTACGGGCTCCTCCACTACCGAAGGGCGTGTCCAGTCGTAAAGTCGAGCGCACTCGGCGAACGAAAGTAGGCTATCGTACGACGAGGTCAGTCCTTTTCCGGGACGAAATCGATCGAGATGGTACTCTGGGCATACCAATCAAGCTCGGTCAACGTTTCTGCAGTAGCGATGATGGTCGTCTCGTGCTCGCGCAGCCGAGTGAGTAAATCTTGCGCGATTTGAATCTCTTTGTCTGCCCGGCGAAGATTTGGACGTGAGCTTTGGACTAGAGTACTCAAAATCATAAACCTTACCGACGATGTTGGAATGTATGTCACCTATATGGCGATCGAGATCGTAGCATTCTTTGCTTTTGAAATACGCGTAATCTTCGGTAACGAACTGGCCTCGCTCGGCAGTCGTAGTCGGGCGTCAAATGAAGAATGTGACCGGGTTGCCGAGATCACACTCACCTGGAAGGACCATCCAACGGGACCGTAGTTCTCCGCTTGGATCACCTCTTCCGTATATGGAACCACGATCAGGTAGCCAAGTTGAGGAAAATAGACGACGCTGAGAGTTTGCACGAAGCTCGAGTCGAGGTCGAGACTGATCCGCTGGGCAATCTTGGACTTTGGAGATCGTTGAGGCGAAGGATCAGGAACGCCGTCAAGTCTTGCGCTCGTAAGTGATCATGTTTCACTCACCAGCAATGACGAGAGTCCGTTGTAAGTTCTTCGAAGCTCATCGAGGTCCATATCAATACCTGGTCGAATGATGACATGTATCTTTTGCGCCGAGGACTCATCCCAATCGATCTGTGGGGTCAAGGTCGCAGAGAATGAGCCAATCCACCCCGGGTGAGGATTGCTCGAAAACCTTACGGTATCGTTGATCTTTCCTCCGATTTCCTCGAATACTTGAGGTGAGAATGAGTTCAAGCACTGCGGGTTCGAGAAGACGAATGAGCGCTCTCCAGTGAGCCACGGATAAGTGCACCGACCTTCTCCACAATCGGTACTCCTTTCCGATGCGCAAGGCTCAGCACCACATCTCGAATAGTGATTGAGCCGTTGATGAACTGCACATTTCACATAAATAATAGTCATATGTTATGCCACTGACTGTGATTGTGATGAGAGAAGTGAAGCGCACCTGTAAGATTTGGTTCCACTCGATACTTCCGCCTCGGCCGGCGCCCAGGGCTCGGAGCGCAGCAGGGGCGTTTTTGATTCTTTTGAGGTTGCTTTGGATCGCGTCCGCAATATGCTCTGAGAGGTAGAATTGTTATGATTCAATGGCTTTGAGTATAAGAACAACCAAAATATCGAAGAAGTGCATCTCACGATTTTCGGCACGAAGGAAGCACTCGACCGCGTTCTGGCGACCGGTGATCATCTCCATGTCGAGGAGAGGCCGCAGGAACCACGTGCGGAGCAAAGCCCGACCTGGACCGGTTCGAGCAAGATTCATGATACCTGCCATTGTCAATGTTTTCAGATCAACCCGATCTCTCCCAGGACTGAAATTCTTCGGAGATAGTCAAAATAACTCACCGAACAAGGAGAGTCCTTCTTTCTTTGCCGAGGAATGGGTCGAGGCGTGGCTTTCGTCGCGAAAGATCTGCAAGGACCTGTGCACGGACCAGTGGAGCTCCAACCGTAGTCCCCAAAGTTGAATCATGAGGTAGGGAACAATCACTCACGTCAAAGCTTCCGAGTTGAGAAGCATCATACGATCTCTGAGGGCAGTACGATCGTCAACTTCAGCCATCAAATGCTCACGGGTCCGAGACCTCAAGCTTCGACGGGTACCCACAGCTGCATCAACCTGAGACTAGTGATCGTCAAGCCAACGTCAGAACCCAACTCGCCTTCGTCGGAGAGTTGCTTCGAGATGTGGCCGAGCAATGCCCCCGCACACCCGAGCGTGAGCGGACTGTCTCCTAAACTGTTGAGGAAGCCCTCGAGTCGGAGCCCCATTTGTCGCCTCATGCGCTCATCGTCGTATCGGACACTTTGCGTCTTGGCTCGCTTATTGGACTGAAAATCGTAGGCGTTCGAGGGGCGCGTTCGAGTCCCCGTTGAAGAGTCGCGGGTGGAATTTGCTGCGCCGTACAAGTCTGCGTCGGGATCGGAGTCGCCATCGTCGGACCCATCGGCGTACATCCCATTCTCAACGATGTTCAGCTGGAGTAACGCGTTCTTTCCCTGACCTGCATAAAACTCGCGAGCAGGGCGATACTCGAGTCGAATCGGCGAGTCCGAAGCGGTCGTACCTTCGCCATCGGTCGAGGTGACTCCCCCACCACCACTGGTCGTCATCGAGCTCGAACTTGACGTTGCCGAAGGATCGGGTAACGTCGCCAATACTTGTTCGAGCACTTCGTGGAACCTCGAATCGGCATTCGTTGAAGTGATGACATGACTGGGTTGAGTTTGTTCGAGCACTGTGAAAGCCGACATCGTCCGTGGTGCGCCAGACAGGAGTCGTTTCGCATTGTTCAGCGATTGGTAAGACGAACGACGCTGGACGAACTACCTCACCCATTCGGACCAGATCCCATTGCTGTCCATCTTGCTGATCTTGAAGGAAATGGATCATGTTCCCACTGCGATCGTAGTAGCAACATCCGACGCGGTTCTTGAGTGCGGTGATGGCGAGAAGAATTCCCAGTTCGGGTTTGGTGTCATCTTCTCGTCCGTCGAGATCATCGTCTACAATTCGACTTTCGGAAGCACTCTGACCAGTGGATGATTTTCTATAGGTAGAAACTCGATGTGAGAGAGGTGAGCTGTCGAATCGGACTCGGCGGTCGCGAGAGGTAACCGAGAATTGTGGGGTCGCGTCGGCGGGGTGGGAGCGATCAAAGCCCGAGGGCGTCGGCGTCGGCGAGGGTGAAGGGCGAAGGAACATGGGTGGTTGGGACGAGGACGGCATGGTAGGCGAGTAGGGGAGGAATAGAGAGAGGTGTGGATTGGAGCAGATGATCGAAGAAGACCACTGCACAAGAGGGTCAACTTTGTCAAAGCTGGCCCGGCCTTGGGCTGCCCGTCTTCCGAAAGGAGCTCGGTTGCCGTACGACCGACCGGCACCGTTACGTGATCCTCCTTACGCCTCTTTCAAGATTTCAAAAGAACAAAATTTTACAAGCTCACAGATCCGCATACCTTGGACTACCCGGTACTAGCTCCGAGCAATATTAGCGACCATTCTGGAACGAGGCCGACTTCCCGGGAGGTCCGTGCGTTTCCACACGCCTCTCGATTTCATTTCGTCATCTTTCGTCGTCGCACGGCACGGCGTACGACCTTGCGCGCCCGTGGCCGTCGCGCGTGCTCTCCCTCCTGCTTTCTTCACAAACAAACGCAATTATAACCTCGACGCATATAAAAGCACGCCACGAGTATAGGAGGACCGGGAACTTGTTTGGTTCTTCGTTGTCCTCCGATGGCTCTATACGGCGCCGTAAATGTCGTTGTAGAGCAAGATGAAGGACGGACGGAGGAGAGGATCTCTTTTTGGGGTCCTCTTTTCTTTCGATCCTTTGCGACCTGGGACTTGGGTGCGGCGCACTTCTGAAGCCATGGTTACGCCTTTTTCACGAAGGTGCCATGTTCGGCGTGGAGGGGTCGCAATGTCTCGCGTTATATTCATGTTCGTTGGTCCTAGGTGATGCGGGCGGCGCGACAGGTCGTTTTTTTCCTACCCGTCACTTCTGGCTAGCACGGCGCTGTCTCTGTCTGGCTTGTAGGTGGGGCTCTGTCTTTTGTTGGAGAATATAATCCACGATCGCCCGTTTCATTTTCTGTTTTGGTGTTGCGAGAGTTGGTAAGCTCCGACGGCTTAATGGACACTCGAGCGGTCAACGTGTCTGCCTGCGAAGCTCCCCTCCGCGGTGCTGGCCCTGGGCGTCTGGACCGGCTATTAGTAATGGCATTTGCCATTTGCTTCAAAATCTGGTCTTAAGATGAGAGATTAGGTCGAAGGTCCGGGATTTTCAGAGTGCTACTGAGAAAAGCTGTTCTGTTGTTTAAAGATTTTGCTTCTGGTGAGACATGCAAGACAAGATTTGTGAGGATCTGAGAGCGACTCACGGCGCCGACAGCAGCCGAAAGCGCTACACGAGGCTACACGTCGTCGCGAGCGGGGCCAGCGGGGGGCGAGCGAAGGTGCTTTCAACTTCTTTGGCAATCGCATCGAACCGCGCGCCGGCTCAGCTTTGATTTTCTGGCTCAAATACAGCGCCACCTCACCGTCGTCTCGAGGCCTTCTTTGAAACCAGCGTGGACGACAATTCATCAAGGTACCCAGCCACCAAGGAAGGAACAGCTCATGTCACCTGCTGCTTCGCCTGATCAGGGAGGTACCGAGGCTTCGACCTCGACCTTGACCGTTCAGTCGATGCAGATACACGAGGATGTCGAGATGAGCGATGCGGCTTTGGTTCAAGAAAGAACGCGACTTTCACCCGTCAAGATTGAGCATGATGAGCTTGGGATCGCGCTGGATGGAAGGACAGGCACGAGTCAGAGCCCTAGTGATGAAGAGGGGGAGCCGGACGAGGAGGATGGGGAAAGGGAGGGTGAGGTCGAAGCCGAGGATGCGGTACAAGGCGAGGATAAAGTGACTGCTCATCTGCTGCAGGTATCGCGCAAGGTGAGTCGGAGTTTGTTAGGGTACAGCTGGTTCTTCCGGAGCGAGGCGGTCGCTCACGTGACTTGGGCCGTCCACGACTCTTTCTTTCGTACATAGATCCGCAAGCCGCCCCGTAAGAAACGATGGACGAGCATCACTCCCGCTCAAAAACGTAAAGACAAGGAGAAACGATCCGCAGCGGCGGCACAGCATGCCGCCGCGATGGGAGGGAGAGGATCCGGATCGCTCGAGTCGACTCCGACGGCCTCACCTGGGCCGAGCGAATGGGGCGAGTTGGAGAGAGAGGATTCGAAGGAGTTGGGGATCGGACCTTCCTCGTCTTTGGCAGCGAATGGGAGACCGGTCTTGTCGAATGTCATGGGGAGGTCGGGGCTTGCCGCGACGGGATCGGGACCCAACTCGCCCTTGCTTGCTTCTGGCTTTCCCTCCTCCAGTCGAGCCCAAGGCCACATCATCCCTGACCCTTCCGTCGAAGCAGGACCACCGACGGTCCTGCCTACCACACAGCCTCTCTCGGCACCCTTTGCAGCGTACCAAGCTCCCGGACCGAGGAATTTTGATGAGGAAGAAGATGAGGAGGCTCGAGCGAATGCTGCAGCGCTCGCGAGGAGGAGGGCCATGATGAAGAATCGCGCTGGGGGCGGAGGAGCCAATGCCGCTGCCGAGGCGCAAGAAGACGACGAGACCGACGATCGACTGTACTGCGTGTGCAAGAAGCTGTACGATGCCGAGGTCAGCCGCCGTGGCCGTTCATGAGCAGGTGGTCGTTTCCCAGGCCAAGATGCTGATCGTTCCGTCCCTTTGACAGAGGACAATGATTGCATGTGACAAGTGAGTGCCGTCCAAGATGAGCCTATCCGCTGCACGATCCTGAACATCTCTTTTTTCACCCCACAACGCAGATGCGAGAATTGGTACCATCTCGAGTGCGTGCACATCCCGGACTACATGGTCGAACTCGTCGATTGGTTCTTTTGCCCTCCATGCACCGAAGGTAAGCGAACAAAGGAGGGCAAAGCCCATCTCGTCATCAAAGCTAATACCAGCTATACTTTTCGTGTATGTTTCGACCTACAGCGTACGGCAAACACACGACGTGGAAAGCTCGCTGCGCGCGACCGACCTGTCCCCGTGCCGTCGCTCCCTTGTCCAAGTTTTGTTCCGACTTTTGTGGCATCGAGATGGCGTCGGTTCGGATCGAGGCCGCCAAGACGGATCCGGAGAGGTATTGGACCTATGTCGCCGGCGCGAGGAAGAGGTGCGCCCAGGTCTTGCATGTCGATTCGCCTGTCCCTGGTGGGGATCCGACGATCATGCCTGAGGAAGAGGACGACCGCGAGGAGGAATCGTCGATGAGGGGCAAGAAGTGGAATTCGGCGCTGGATGAGGAGAGTCTGCAGCGTCAGAACGAAGAGGATCGGTTCGTCCGTGCCGAGTTGGACACCAAGTTGGACGAGGTTGAGAGGAGGAGGGAGGTGTTGCTGAGGGAGAAGGGGTTGATCGATAAGCGGCTGGTATACCTCCAGATCGCCATCAGCAGATGGGAAGCTTTGTGTCAAGCAACGGCGGATGCGTTGGCGCAGGAAGGGAATGAAGGGAATGAAGGGAATAACGACGTGCCTGCGCACCCGCCGACCGGAGACAAACAGGAGGAAGTCTCGACACCCAATCCGTCGACAACTGACGCGCCAGCACAGTCCAAGAAGAGGAGCAACAAGGGCAAGGGATCCAAGGCCAACCGACCCAAAAAGCCGATACTGGCAATCAACCTTCCCGAAGCACAATGCGGCTTCGACTCGCGTATCGTTCTGGACGATCCCGTCTGGGAAGAGTGGATCGAAACGGACGAGGCGAGGAAAGTGTTCGAAAAAGTTGAAGCTGATGCGTTGGCGCGGACGGAAGGAGGGGCGACTACGCCAACGACGGGTGCATCGCTGATGGGCCTGGACGAAGATGAATTGCAGAACGTGTGCATGTGGCCGAGGAAAGAGTGCCCGAGACACCAGGCATGGCAGAAAGTAAGGGAGGCGGATTTCCAAGTCGAGCGGGCGGTACTGGTCAGTCCGATTGAAGATTTTGTTCGTTACCTCCGACGACTATCCTCATTCCAGCCTACTTGAAACACGCAGGAGCGCCGCCTCGATCGACTCGCACTGCAAGAGTCTCGCCTGCGAGCGCAATCCTCGGACCACGCCGAAGCCGTTGCGTTCCGATCCTACTGCCGCCAAAACAAGCCCATTGCCCCGCTCTCCGTCTCGGACCTCGTCGTGACTCCGGTAAAACGCACGTCGTCCAAGAATCGCCTCGCGCGATCGCTGGTCACGGGTGAAGACCCCTTCCCCGAGGCGAGTAAGAACCCGTACGAGCTGTTCCCGGGCCTGGAGAGGATCGAGGAACGGCCAGCGCCTACAGTCTCGAATGCGAAACAGGGTGGGCAGAAGAAGGACATTTTTGAGATCGTGCAGGATGGTGGGAAGGGAAAGAGGGTCAAGGTCGTTAAGAAGAGGTAAAGCTGGATCTTGTTGTTGTTGGAATGACGAGCAGAGCTCCGTCTTCCGGACGGTTTGGGGAGGTTCCAGACTGCGAGCGACATAGCGAGCGCATCGCACGTGATTTTCCCGAAAGTAGTGGTGCTTCGTATGTTACGAAACAACAGTATGAAACATGTACTATATCGGAACAAATTCCTACAACCGAATTGGGCCATGGAACGGCTCCGAACAGCCTGCCTAGAACGTCAGCAGGAGAGAGACGTAAGCACTTCAGCGACACGGCACGACACGGCCCGCCGACGTCGACGCTCCGATTTGGCGCTCGACGACGTTCCTTTCCAACCTCGTCCCGCTCGCACCCGCTACAAACCTGAACCTCATCCGACTCACTCGCTTGGAGTTGACCTCGGTCGATACTTGTCGGCTATCCAGCCACCGCTGATCCCTTACGGCCTCTACACCCAACATTGCCTGCCAGCTGCCTACGTCATCGCCGACACTCGCCCCACTCGTCCCAGTGCCCCGTCGCTCGTCGGCCCAGCATGCAGCGACCACAGCTGGCGCCGCTAGTCAGATTCGCATCCAAGACGAAACCTACCTCGAAGCCGTTGAGAGGCCAGACCTTTTTCTCCTCGTTGGCTGCACCAAGAGCTCCTCCGCCGCGGTATCGCCGCTTTGGTGACCCACGGGAGCCTCCGCCTCCACCACGGGCTGCATCGGAACAGGCTTCCGCTACATCCACCGCTTCTCCATTCCGGATACCGAGCATACCTGGTTTACCTGGCTTAGGCGGTGCCGGCGGACGATCAGGCCAGTCGGCCAAGTCGCGCGGTCCAGCGCTCGGTCCAGGCCTCTTGTCCCGATTCCGTCGACCACCGGCGATCGTCGCCCTCGGCTTGGGAGGTGGGACAATTTACTATGTCGCCAACCTCGAACGTGTCGAGAGGACGGGTCGATTGCGTTTCATCGACGTCACGCCCGAGCAAGAGGTCGAGATGGGCCAGCAGTCGTACAACGAGATCATGAGGCAGTACAGGCGCCAGATCGTGCCCGACTCGGATCCGACGGCCCGATTCGTACAGGGCGTCGTCAAGAGGATCGTCGAGGCCAATGAGCTGCACGCCCATACTGGGGGAGGTCACATTTCGGCAAAAGAATGGGAGACGCATGTCATTCGGGATGAACAAAGGAACGCATTCGTCCTCCCCGGAGGAAAGATTTTCGTCTTTTCAGGTCAGCTTCGGCGTGGCGTTGCTCGCTGCTGACATCATGAAGCTGACGTCTTGAATTCGTTCCAGGCATTCTGCCCATTGCGAGAGACGCCGATGGTCTAGCAGTCATCTTGGGCCATGGTGGGAGCACTTCCGCCGAGTATCTGTACGATGTCGTCTGCTTGTTCTGACGAGCCTTTCCCGGAATCGACTGCAGAAATCGCACATCAAGTCGCTCGACATTCCGCTGAGCGCATGTCCTCTCTCAAAGTAGGTATTGTCGTGATTGTGATCTTCAGCACGAGGTCTGATCAGACGGCATCCCCCATAGGTCCTATTTGGTCTGTCGATCCTGCTCGAATCGCTCGGCATCGACCCTGGCATTTCGCGCGTCGGTCTCAACCTCCTCATGACGCTCCCCAACTCGCGCAAGAACGAAGTCGAAGCCGACTTTATCGGCCTCCAACTCGCCGCTGCGGCATGCTACGACCCTCGTGCGGCAGAGGGGCTGTGGCAGAGGATGGAAGCTGCTGAGGGGGGTGCCTCGTCCGATGGGTCGGGCAAGAAGAAAGGCATCAATATGGATTTCTTGAGTACGCACCCGAGTAGTCATCGACGGGTCGAGAAGGTGCGCGAATGGGCCAAGGACGCGCTCGAGCTGAGGCCCGATCGATGTGGGCCGCTGAAGGAGTATTCGGTCGGGTTTAGACAGGCGTCGGGGGCGAGGTGATTTATTCAAGCAAGCTGCTGCTATTATGAATGAGATTTAAAACTTTAGGTCTACCCGTTTTCAATGTTCTACCGTTGAACTGAGCTAACCTTTAAATATTTAAATACATTAGAGTCAGGTGTGAATTTGTATGAAATAGATCCTTAACCGATGAATCCTCTGAGTGCACTGTCGCGGTTCCTATCAGTATCTAGGATTACTGCAAATGACTGGGAAGACTTGGCATACCTTTGCTTGGAAAGCGCGACGCGTACGAACAGAGATAATCAACCCGGAACGCTGGCACGTTGGGTGAAGAGGATTGTCTGCGTAGCGAGGTACATACCCAAGTAAGTCAGCATGCCCAACAAGGACAGCTGTGAGTAGGAGTACCCTGGGGCAGAGCCCGGGAGAGGAATGGCGATGTACCTTAGCTCTAGGAGCGAGACGCGGTACTCAATGGCAAGAGGCACGGCTACGCTTGGCAGGCGTAGGGCGGGGGCTGCAGACAGGGGTAGGTGCGTCCGTGATCGCTGGGGAAGGTCCTGTGTGAGACTCGGAACCTGTCAGCCTGAGGCGTAGTGACAGGAAGAGTTCGAGGACGGACACCAACCTTGGCAGGAGGGTGGCAGAGGTACACAGCGATGAACTGGTACAGCAGCGGCAAGCGGTGCGGAACTGACAAGGCTGGAGGAGCGGGCTTGGCTAGAAAGACCTGCGCGGGGGGCGGCTTATGCACTCTAGGGAACGGGCAGTTGGGCGCGAGTCGGCACGCCGTCGGATTTTTTAACCGATCCGACTGCAGTCGGGCGCGAGACTGGCGCGAGTCGGCTCTAGATTTTTAAACTCGACTTGCGGTTTCTTCGCTATAGCGCTTATGGACCACCAGTGGGAACCCGTTAAATTAACGGGAGGATGAAATTCAAAAAAATAGCAGGATAATCGAACAGTCTACATGATATCAGCGCAGAGGTTAAGAAAACACAATACGAAGTACAGCAAAGAAACAAAATCTATTCATCTTACATTCATCGCCGAAACAGCCTGCATGTCGCTTGTTGCCGGGCTTGGCTTCAAACACTCGTGCAATGAGATCTGGACGGTTGCATGCTTTATCGGCCCCAGTGCAGCCTTAATTTCCGGTGAGTCGGGGTCGTACGTCATCGTGATGAGCAGCGGAGGCTTTCCATGTTTGACAACGCACGCCATCGCATCCTGGTATCGCTGCGTGATGTCGCGATTTGGTTCGGGGTCAAGCCGTTGATGCCTTGGGTCGTGGTGAGGTGTAGGTTCTCTTGATGCAACCGGATGTGTTGAGTCAATCGGTCTTGACTTGGGAGTACATCCGTAAATCACAAACTCCAGGAAGGGACGTTGGGTGCAATGCGGGATTGAGAAGTACTTGTCGCCTTTGGCAAGTAGTGCGCAAAGAATTGTGAACGCGAGACTCGCCACCTCGACCTCGACCCCTTTACTTGACCTTCGTCCTAGGTGTTCAAAAGTTCAATGTCAGTCTGTGCTTGCGCCTTAGACAGAATGGAACATCCGAGAAAGAGCCGAAGACGCGTACGTTCACCATCACCATTCTCTTCGTCCCCTTCCTCGCCGTCTTCATCCTCATCGTCGCGGTCTTCGTCCTCCTGTACGTCTTCGTCATCCAGACCGAGACCGGCAAGTACCTCGCGCAATTGGACACCATTGTCGATCTGCTCTCGGTTTCTGGCGATTGGCGGCCCGGCTTGGTGGAACCCGCAAAGAGGAATGTTGGGGTGGAAGCCATCTTCCCCTGCAGGAAAAAGTAATGGGTAACGGAGAGGCATCGCGGACGGATGGAGCGAGCTAACGACTTGGTATTTGGGCCGACCCTCGGGACATCGATCACCGTGCACCTGGAGAATAAGGTCTTGACGTCCACGATCTCCCGTGTTGGTGTCGGAATCGCAGATGAGTATCGCCATTTCCGTGCTCGACGTAGGAAGGTTGTGGGTGCGTCGGTCTCAGCCTGGCGGGAGGCAGAGGCGCAGGATCCACTATTTGGCCGTATCCCAACCTGCACGAGCTTTGGTCAATGCAAACAGCCTCACAAAGCGATTGTTGGTACGCAACTTGGACTCGAGCTTGGTCAACATAGATCTTTGTATGCGACGGTCTGGGCTGTTGGGTCCAAGTCGAGTGTCGGTGGCCTCGACCGGGTCGATGAGCCATGTCTGAGCAAAGGCTGGGCGTTGATTCACGGCGGGGATCAGGGCACCGAGTCGATGATAGAGATGACCGAACACGCGAACACGGGGGTCCTAAAGTGCCGAGTCGTATCTGGTCGAAGTGAGCAGCAAGCGAAGTGAACGACAGCGCGTTGTTGTACGACCGGGCATTCTCGCGGAACGCCGGAATGCCTTAGCTTCTGTGTAGGTGGGTCGCACAGTTCAGCATGTGAGACGAATGTCGTTGGACGGAGCAACTGGCCGCTATCCGAGCCTTCAAGTAGCTATTGATACTCGGGATTGGGCCGGAGAGAGGAGGTAGCTGCACCTTACCCTGCAAGCAGCACGTGCTGAAGTGTCCGGTTCGTCCTTTGCACTCCCAGTGTCGAGCCTTGCAGTGGGCGGGCACACACGGCCATCTGGGGCCGAGGTAGTCGCGGATGGGAACGTGGGGCTTGAGTGGTTTGAGCTCGATTCGAGGCCTTCGCACTTGCCTCTGCGCAGGAAGAGCTTTTGAACAAGGACAAGCGTGGAAACTATGACTACAACTTAGGAACGAGGATCGCCGGGCTCGCCGACCCCTTTCGCAATACGTTTTTGTCGAGCCCTCTAACCTCGAGGCGACCAGGCTCCCACATGCCCAAATTCCGTCTCCCTCGTAAATAAAGGGCTCTTAGGTCTACCGCTTGAACCTGTGGCAAAGCGCCGTCTGTTTGACGTCGAGTTGGGAGCTTATCGAAATTGAGAACAAGCTCTCGGAGTCGCGGCGGAGGATTCGGAAGTTGAGGGAAGACGAGTGCATCAAGTTTGAGATTGTGCAGACGAGGGCGATCGAGAGGTTCGATTGATACGATTCGAAGTTGGAACAAGGGTTTGAGGCTCACCGGGACTGAAACAGAGGAAAGGAGACACTGAACTCAACCCGATATCGTTCGAGCAGAAGTAATCGGGACCGTCACGGTCTTTCGGATTTAGATAAGCGGGCACATGATATGAAGACAATGGTGGGTACAACGCTGCGCTACATGAACCAAGGGCTTCAATATCATCAGTGATGGCACTGAGTCCGCGCCAGCGGCGTTTGAAGTGTTAAGTTGGGACCGGAGGTCGCTGGGGATTCGTGTGACGGCACGAGCCGGATCGTTTCGGGAGGTTGCGAGGCAGGACGGCGTGGCAAAGTGCTCCCCGGTCGAGAAGTCGCGAGGCGGTGAGGACGCGGCCTGGAGGGACGGACGCGGCGCAGCCGAGCGATCTGTTCTCTACGGAAACTCAGCAATCTGAATAGGCGATAGGCGAGTGAAACGATTATGCATTTGCAACGAACCTGTTCTCTACGGAAACTCAGCAATCTGAATAGGCGATAGGCGAGTGAAACGATAGAGAAGAGGGAGAGAGGCGCTGGAGCGCGCGAGTCGGGCGAGGTTCTAGCAAGGGGGCGCGCAGGCTATCTAAGGCAACTGGACGGGCACAATGCAAACTAGAACTCTAAAGAGGGGCTGTGTTGGACAGCGAACACGAGGGGAAACTCATCTACCATGGTCGAGTGTTGGCGAGCGGGGCAGTCCTGGGCGACAGGTCAAAGGTTGCGAACGGGCGTCATGCATGGGCGATGCTCTGGATGGCCGATGAAACATGAGGGCGGTGATGGCAAGCTGACGGTGTCTAGGCGGAGGCAACGGATCGGTAAGGACAGGAGAGGTAGATTGACAAAGTTCCGGCGTGTGAGGCGGCGGCGCACGAGCGTGAGTTGAATAGGCTGGCGCGCAGGCGGCGAACAGGGGCAGCGGCTTGGCTGCGAAGGCGAAGGCGCCGAGACGAAAAACGGCGAAGCGGCACAGGCGTGGTCTGACACGACGGACGCGGTGCGGGCTGGACGGACCAGGATGTGGACGGGTTGACTAACGGTGCACATGGGTCGAGGGGGCGAGACTGGTCGGGTGTATCAGGCCACGAGGCTCGGAGGGACAGGGGGCGCGGCGGAGGCTCGCTGAGGCGAAGGCGCGCGGAGGCAAGGCGCTGAGGCGGAGGCGCGAGGCGAAAGGCGGACAAGCCCGTCAAACGGCGGCCCGATGTCGAAGTGTTCGAAGGATTGATAGAATGCAATTCAACATGAAGTTGGCCAGACGAGGTCCCACCGCAAGAAAGCAAGATAGGGGAAAAACTGCTCTAGCTCGTTTTGCCCGCACTGTCCTCCCCGGCTCGACTCCTTCGTAGGAAGCGCGGTGCGGACCAAGTAGCTAAACTTAAGCGCTTTTACGTCGTGTCCGAAAGAGCCTTTATTCGAAGTACTCCTGAAGGAAGCTCGAGTTTGTTCCATCCGCTCGCTACTCTCGGCGTTGCCGTCTGCCCTCTCGGCATCGCTACTCGGCCTTGTAACTCGGCATCTGCTCAGGAGACAGGAGCGCGTCGGAAGCCAGCTCGGATCCGCTGGCCCAGTTTCACCCTACCGAGTCTCCAACGGTTCGCACGGCATCAGCAGTGTTCAGCCACACTTCCGGTCTTATGGCACTGCCGGCAGCTGCCGGCCCCGTCAGACCTCTTTCTTTCCTCTGCCGCATACACCTCACACCACTCTTCGTGTATCCAACTTGGGCCATTCCCTTCAACAAGACCCCCACGGCGCACGATCCCATAGCAGCGAGCAATTGCCGACGGCCAACTGAGTCATTTACCCCTAATCACGGGGGCGACCTGATACGTGTCGACTGTTTCACAACCGCGGGACTCTCGACCACGACAAAAGCATACTTCTACCACAGCGCCAGCCATCATGTCGACACCAGCCCAATCACCCATGACACCTCAGCAGACGATCACCATGCTCGATCGCCTCTTTGGTACGTACAAACTTCTTCGTTGTGGCGAGGGACTCACGGACCGCTTCCAGCGAGTTCGGCACCGGCTGGAAGAGCAAAGGAGGGAAGAGCTGACTTTGAAAGGGGGCGATTATCGCAGGGCCTATGATTGTTGGCGTGTTCTTGCAAACTTTCGTTATCGGGATCCTGTGCGTCCAAGCGTCGCACTACTTCGCTAGGTCGACGCCGGATCCTCTTCTTTGTAGGCAAGTCGGTCCTTAGCCCGCCGCTTAGCACTGCATGTTGCGAAGGCGCGACGCGTGAATAACACGAGGGGATCTAAATGGTGCTTATTTCCTATTTTCGCCTCCCACAGGATCGTGTTGGTAGTCATCGGTTTAGCGCTCTGTGCCAAATCGGTGCTCGACATCGAAAACGTGTATCGTGATGTGAGTTGCCAAGCGCATGGCTCTCATGCCCACTCCATCTCGGCTCTGCGATCGTAATGAAAAGCATAGCTGTTGGGCCAGGCGACACTAATAATGTTAGCCTTCATACAGCACATTTTTGCCGTCGGCGATCCCCCGTCTTCGATAATCGCACATCTGCTGCTCTCTCGAACCATCCTTGCGGAGGTGCCGCACTTTGCCGCGCAGTGCTTCCTCACGTTCCAAATCTGGGTCGTCAGTCACTTGAGCATTAGTTCGGGGGGCAATAATACTGATAATAATCGTGTGGTTGGCTTAGATTACGGAGAATATGATCATTCCGACGCTCGTCGGCGCCGCCGGTTCCCTCCTTTCCTTGGCACTCTTCATCGTCTTCGCCAGCAAGCGCGGTAAGTGTCTTCGACGCTGATTTCTTGGCCGATTCCGATGCTGAGGGCCCCGCGGTTAATGTTTATAATGACCAACACCTTAGTGTTGGATCCTAAGGCTGTAGCTACCGCCACGAGCGTCACAGAGTGGATCCCTCCCTGGGTGGTCTCCTGCGCGGTTCGTCCACTTCGGCCCGCGGTGTAGCGGCCGAAGGACTCATCATCGGACTTGTGCGCATGTCTCGCAGGCCGTCGATGTCTACCTTTCCCTCATCCTGGCTTACTTTGTGCTGAAGGCGAAGAAGCTGAAACCCACCTCTCGGTAAGCTTAGACTTTTGACTAAATACATGATCTAAGTGACGTCTGCCCGCTGACCTGTCCTGGCCTCTTTTGGGTTCGTTGACAATCGTCCCTCCCGCCGTTATATCGTCAGTTTCGACATGAACGTGATCCGACAAATCGCTTCTACAGCCGTCACGATATGCTTCCCAGGAGCCATCATGGCCGTCCTCATGGCGATTCTCGAGATCAGCGATACCAAGGTCGCGGTAAGTTTTTCAGTGTCGGCGCGGTGACTTACTTCCCGGACGTTCAGGGGGCGGGGTGGTTGTTGTTGGAGAGGCTCAAAAAGTATCCGTGTTGCAGATCTGGATGCTCTTCGCGGTCCCTTTGGCCAGCGTGTACTCCATGTGTGTGCTCTATGCGCGTAAGTACGGTCATCCTTTCGTTCTAAATCTCGACTGCTGCATTCATTCATCTCCCCGGGTGTTTTCTAAAAAATCTTCCCCCCTGACCAGTCAACTCGCGCGACGACCTGACCGAAGGCTCGACCGCGCACGCCTGGTCCGGTCAAGAGAACGGAACGGGAATCCATGGCCACGGCGGAATCGGTTCCGACCCTGCGAACTCCAAAGCGCATCCCGTCAGTACGATCTTTACGCGCTCCAACGAGCCGAGGAACCAACAGAGCGGTTCATCGAACGGCCACGCGGGCCATGCGACCGGCGGCGATCTCGAATTGGCCGAGTTGGAAAAGGGAGATCATCATGGTGTGGCAGCGCTTGAGGAGGATCAGGATCCCGATCAGGGGGGTTTCATGCCCAAATCGATGATCAAGAAGCATCGCAAGGGGATGAGGTCGGGGGTCGAGTTCGAGGTGCAGGTCACGAGGACGATCGAGAAGTATGATACGTTCGGCGATTCGAACGTCGAGAGGATCGAGCATGAGTTTGAAAAAGAGCAGTGATTTTCGAGGGTCAAGTTCGCGGTGAGGATCTACGGGCTTGGTACAAGTTGAAATTTCACGGAGCTGGGTATATTTCTAACATTGCATGGTCGAGGACTTGGAATATATTCATTTGTGATCACACTTTGATACACGCATCGCGATACTCGGCTTCACCTCGGTTGGAAACTGTTGAAAATAGCCCCCTCTCGTGAGCCTGTTCGCTCAGGCGTGCTCGTGTGGCTCTGCTTCCGACCGAACTCCTCCAAGCTTCGCGGCTCGAACCCGCCCCCCTCTTCACCGCCTGCATACGTACCATCGAGCATGTCCGACACGACTCGTCGGTCCACCCACGACACAGAGGGTCAGCGGAGTGATCGTAGACGAGAGGAGCGAGATAGCGAGCATGGTAGTAGGCGGGACGGGCGCCATCGGTCGCACGGGGATGAGCACAGGTCCAGTGGGGATCGGCGACATGACTCGAGGAGGAATGGCGATGATGGGAAGGAGAGGTCGAGGTCGAGGTCGAGGTCGCCTCGAGGGGATGACGCGAGAGGAGAGGGGCATCGTCGGTCAAGGCATCGCTCGAGGTCGAGGTCACGCTCGAGGTCGCCGGAGCGGAGGAGGGATCGGGATGACAAGGAGAGGGATAGGGAAGGGAAGGAAAAACATCATCATTCATCGTCATCACGAAGTCACCGCCACCGCGATGAGGATCGACGTCGACGCAGGTCCCGTTCGCGCTCGCGCCCGTCGGATGGATCGTCGTCCGACTCCGAGTCCGACGGGAGTCAACGACACCGCAAGGACCGACGCAAGAGTGGGGGCGGGAGTAGTAGTGGGAGGCACCATCGATCCTCGAGGCATCGTGATGAGACAGAGTCCGAGAGGGAGGAGAGGAGGCGTAGGAAGAAGGAGAAGAGGGACAAAAAGGACAAAAAGGACAAGGTCAGTCCATTGCCAAGGGCGTTGCAAGTAGTGGTTCCTGATACATATCTTACTCATGTACAGAAGGATCGAAAGAAGAAGGGTCTTGCGACGATCGAATGGGGAAAGCATGGCATTTTGACCGAGACCGACGTGAGTCTGCGCCAGGAGACGTGCTTGATCCTATCCGACACGGTCTCATCGTCCCTCCTCGCCCTCTAGATTTACCAAAAGGATCAAGAGTTCCGGGCCTGGCTCGTCGGGGAGAGAATGCTCAACCCCGAGACCATGTCCAAGGCCAAGGAGAAGGAGATCTTCAAGGTGCGTTCTCGGACGTTCCAGCATCTGCACGCGAGACCTGACCTGGGTCGTGCGGAGGCTCATGTGATAATGAACTGGGAGCACACAGGAGTTTATGGAGGACTTCAATACGGGGACACTGCCGCACGAGAAATACTACAACATGGACAAGTACGAAGCAAGGGCAAGTCGGCGATACCTCCTAAAAGGCGAGACGGGGAACCATCGAGGTCGCTTACTGGCCTTGTCGATGTTTGCAGATGAATGCCATCCGAGGCGGAGAGACGGGCGTGACAAGCGACAGATACGACCCCAATGCCGATCTTGAATGTGTGTGCAGTTCAAATGTTCGTCTGTTGATTCAGACTGACCCTGACCCTTTTTCTCTCGCATCCTTTCCCCATCTCGACAGCGATCCGAGCTTCGCACCGTCGCGTGCCGACGCAGACGGAGACATTCCTCGACAAGTCGCGACTGGAAGCGTTGGCGCGTGTGCAGAGGGAACGCGTCGAAGCTGAACGTATGAAGAAGCTCGGGATGAAGGTCGCGGAGAACTTTGGTGTCATCACGCAGACGAAGGAAGAGGCCAAGCGGGGAGGCAAGTGAGACGACGGAGACGCCTAATGTAATGTAGCGGGGTAGCGGGGTAGCGAGGTAGACCACTTGCTTGAGATGATGTCATATCGTACCATCTGGCGTACGAATGGGTACTCTGTGCGATGCAAGTGCCGCTTGAAGATCATTATTTGTATCCGCGATTCACCCTTGTCACTGAGCAGCGCGTGCGTGGGTCAATCGGCGTGACGCACGCGGTGACGAGAGCGGGCTGATTTCGCGCAATCGACTTTGACTTGGCACGGTTGTGACTTTGGTGAATGTGACGCGTCGTTGAATTGTGAGACGCTACAAGGAAGTCGTAGATTATCCCTGCAGAGTGAACGACGTGCTTCAAGAAGGCAATGTATCGGTAGTGGGTCAAGATTTCTTCAATCGGGTACTCCGAGAGTCACGGTCCATGTCGCCGAATGGATCGGGCAGCACCCACTTCTCCGAAATCTGTGCCAAGCCATTCGGACATTGAGAGCGGTGGGGTGGGTGAGTCAGCGCCGCACAAAGCCGCGGTCGAGTTTTGGCGGCCGCGCGCGGAATGGGCGAAGGGACCGGAAAGCGCGTGGGTTCCGGACTCTGCGAGCCTGACTCGAACAACCTGACTCGGCCCTGGAAGCCTACATCGGACTCGCGCTGGCACACGACGAGGGAAGAAGAGGTGGTTGTGCTCTAAACATACGAACAAGCACCATCAAAGGAGTGCAAAGGTGAGTGACAGCTCGAGCTACTTCAGGTGTCAGCGTCGTACCGCCGGCGGGTTCAGCTATCGTACAAAGTCATCTGGGTCTACCTTCACACCACTTTGCCCATCCTCCACCTGACTGGAACTGACATCGCCCGAACGGGTTGGCGGCGCGCCTCCACAAATATCCAGTTCTTTTTTTTCTTCGGCCGAGCAAGCCGGCGACCCAAGCGAGCCAGCCGGAGCCCAGAGATCGATCATCTCTCAATTTCCTTTTCCCTTTCGCCCTCCCTCCTTCTTCCTACCTCTCGTCTTCCCACCTCGAACTCCTCAACCCCCACGCGTGGTGTCAAACATGTCGGCTGCGCTAGCGGGTATGTTGCCTGCGCCCAACAGGGAGAACGCGGCGCTCGTCTCGGAGGCGACGACCGATCATCCCGCGGCTGAGATGGCCCCAGCGACCACCACCACCACCACCACCACCACCGTGCGGTCATCTTCGCACGAGTCGTCGCCCTCGTCGTACTCGTCCTCGACCGCGTCCACGAGCGATGCCCACCACTCAACACCTCATGGCGACCACGTCCAAAATGTCAACGTCGCCAAGGGGAAAACCGAGTTCGAGTCCCTGCAGAGGGAGCTGAGTCGCGCGAGCTCGATCCACCGTGCGCGTACGAGGGACTCGGCCCTGACCGCGGGCAACGGCGCCGACCTCGAGAAGCAGCACGATCAAGACTCGGAGGACGACTTTGACCTGAGGGAGTATTTGCATTCCGGGAGCGAGGCGAGGAAGGCGCATGGTTTCAAGCAGAAGCAGATTGGCGTCACCTGGGAGGGGTTGAGGGTCATCGGTGTCGGAGGCATGAAGGTCAGTTCATGCGCGTGAGGAACGAAAACGCCCAGCGAGCGGGCAAACTGACGCCTCAAACCCCTTACGTCCACAGATCTACATCCGAACCTTCCCCGACGCGATCAAGGAATTCGTACTCTCGCCCGTCTTCATGGTGCTCAAGCACACCAAGATGTTCAAGTCCGCGCCCAAGAATCTTCTCCACTCTTTCGACGGGTTCGTCCGACCGGGCGAGATGTGTCTCGTCCTCGGCCGACCGGGATCGGGTTGCTCGACCTTCCTCAAGACGATCGCGAATCAGCGTGGGGGCTACCTCGGCGTTGAAGGCGATGTCAGTTACGGTGGCATCCCCGCGAGCGAAATGGGCGAAAGGTACAAAGGAGAAGTCGTCTACAACCAGGAGGACGATGTGCACCATGCCGAGTTAACCGTTGCTCAGACGTTGTGAGTCGGTTTGGGAGTTCGATCGACTGTGCCCCTCTTTCCGAATGCTGACCCCTTTGCCGTTGCATTCGATCTTTTAAGAACGTTCGCACTGAGCTTGAAAACGCCGGGCAAGCGATTACCCGACGAGTCGGCTGCGGAGTTCAAGAAGAACGTCCTCGATCTTCTCACCAACATGCTCGGTATCTCGCACACCAAAAACACCAAAGTAGGATCCGCTCAAGTCCGCGGTGTTTCAGGCGGAGAGCGCAAGCGCGTCAGTATCGCCGAAATGATGGTCGGCCGCGCCTCCGTCACCTGCTGGGATAACTCGACCCGCGGGCTCGATGCCTCGACTGCGCTCGACTACGCCAAGTCGTTAAGGATCTTGACCGACATTTTTGGGACCGCGACGCTCGTGACGCTCTACCAGGCCGGTGAGGGCATAGTCGAGCAGTTTGACAAGATTTTGCTCATCGACGAAGGTCGCGAGGTCTACTTTGGGCCGGCCAAGGAAGCACGAGCGTATATGGTCTCACTCGGATACAAGGATCAACCTCGATCGACAACGGCCGATTTCTTGACGGGGTGCACGGACCCCAACGAGCGGCAGCTGGCCGATGGTCGCGACGAATCAAATGTACCGTCTACGCCTGAACAGCTCGAGCAGGCGTTCAAGAAGAGCGAGATCCATGCGCGCATGAAGCGCGAACGAGAAGCTTTCAACTACGAGGTCGAGCAGGAGAAGGCGCGACTCGATGATTTCCGCCAAGCCGTGTTGACCGACAAGCATCGCGGTGTGCGCAAGACCAGTCCTTACACAGTCTCGCTGCTCAGTCAGGTCCGAGCGTTGGCCGTGCGACAGTTCGAACTCAAGTTGCAGAACCGTCTCGATCTAGGCGTCTCCTTCTCGACAACGATCATTATCGCCATCATTTCGGGTGCCTGTTACTTCCAGATCCCGGCGACGGCCGAAGGTGCCTTCACTCGTGGTGGTGCCATCTTCATCGCGCTGCTCTTTAACGCTTTCCAGGCCTTTAACGAGCTGCCGACGCAGATGCTCGGTCGACCCATCATGTGGAAGCACGCCAACTTTGCGTTCCATCGACCGGCCGCCGTGACGTTGGCCGCGACTGTCGCCGATGCGCCGTTTTCGATCTTGTCCATCTTTCTTTTCTGCGTCATAATCTACTTCATGGCCGGTCTGACCTCGACCGCGAGCGCATTCTTCACCTTCTACGTCATCGTGCTCGCCGGTTTCTTCTCCCTGGCGGCCTTTTTCCGTCTCATCGGAACGCTGACGGCCTCGTTCGACGTCGCCGCTCGTCTTGCTTCGATCCTCATCACGCTCATGATCACCTACTCGGGTTACCTCATTCCCATCTACTCGCAAAAGCGATGGCTGTTCTGGCTGACGTACCTCAATCCGCTCAACTATGGTGCGTTAGCATTTGAGGAATCTTGTCTTTCACGCAGCATCTCAAACTGACTCGTTCTGGCCCTCTTCTTTTGCTTCTCAGCCTTCGCGGCTGCGATGATGAACGAGTTCAAGGACCTCCAGCTGGCGTGCTCAAACGCCTACATCACGCCTCGTCAAGTCGGTGGATTGACTCAGTACCCGACCACACTCGGCCCGAACCAGGTCTGCACATTGCTCGGTTCGCAGCCGGGCCAGCCTTTCGTCGCCGGCGCGGATTACCTCCGTGTCTCATACGAATACGAGGTTAGCCACCTTTGGCGCAACTTCGGTCTTACGCTCGTCTTCTTCATCGGCTTCAACGTCTTCCAGTCTTGGGCCGTTGAGCGTTTCAAGCATGGCGCCGACGCACCGGCGATTAATGTGTTCGCCAAGGAGACGGCCGAAACGAAGGATCTCAACGAGAAGTTGCTTGCGAAGCGTGAAGCCAAGCGCAAGGGCCAAGAGGAGCAGGACCTTGCGTCGATCGGATCCAATTCGAAGCCTTTCACGTGGGAGAACCTTCGCTACACCGTCCCCGTCCCCGGTGGGCGTCGTCAGTTGCTCGATGATGTGTTTGGATACGTCAAGCCGGGCACGCTGACGGCTTTGATGGGGTCGTCTGGAGCGGGAAAGACGACGCTACTCGATGTGCTTGCCGCTCGCAAGAACATCGGTGTCATCGAAGGCGATATTTTGATCGGCGGTCGACCGACGACGAGGAGCTTCAAGCGTGGGTGCGCTTATGCCGAACAGCTCGACGTTCACGAGCACACTGCGACCGTTCGCGAGACGTTCCGCTTCTCCGCGTACCTTCGTCAACCTGCTCATGTTGCGAAAGCTGAGAAGGATGCCTATGTCGAAGAGATTATACAGCTGCTCGAACTCGAGGACCTTGCGGATGCTTACATCGGCTTTCCTGGGTTCGGTCTCGGCGTCGAAGCTCGTAAGCGGGTCACGATCGGTGTCGAGTTGGCAGCCAAGCCCGAGATGCTCCTCTTCCTCGACGAACCGACCTCGGGTCTCGACGCTCAATCGGCGCTCAACATCGCTCGCTTCCTCAAGAAACTCGCGGCCGCCGGTCAAGCCATCTTGTGCACGATTCATCAACCGAACGCACTTTTGTTCGAGTCGTTCGATCGTCTGCTTTTGCTCAAAGCTGGTGGTCGTTGCGTCTACTTTGGCGATATCGGCAAGGACTCGATTGTCATTCGGGATTATTTTGCGAAGCGAGGTGCTCTCTGTCCGCCAAAGGCCAACCCTGCCGAATGTAAGTTGGTACTGCAACTTTAGCTAGACTTTTTGTGTCCGGTCAGCTGATTCTTGCGTATGTCGAACTCACAGATATGCTAGAAGCAATTGGAGCTGGATCTTCGCGCGCCGTCGGAAAGAAGGACTGGGCCGATCTCTGGCTCGAGAGTGAGGAGCTCGGGCAGGTCAAGAAGGAGATCGCTGAACTCAAGCAACACAGCTTGGCGCTGCCCGCCGACTCGTCGGAAGACGCCGATCGAGAGTTCGCGACCCCGTTCATTTACCAGCTCAAGGTCGTCGCGAATCGCACAGCTATTGCATTCTACCGCTCCCCCGATTACGGCTTCACTCGACTGTTCAACCATCTTGCGATTGCTCTCTGTGTCTCGATCACCTTCTTGAATCTCGGTAACAACCTTGGCGGTCTGCAGCAGCGCGTTTTTGCCATCTTCTACGTTACCGTCTTGCCCGCCATCATCATTTCGCAAGTCGAACCTATGTATATCATGTCTCGGTCGACGTTCGTGCGCGAGTCGTCGTCTGGTATGTATTCGCAGGTCGTGTTTGCGATGTCGCAGCTCGCGGCCGAAATGCCGTACTCGATCATGTGCGCCGTTGGCTTCTTCCTTCTGCTGTATTACCCTATCGTGAGTCAAACAGTGCCATCGATTCATTCCAGAGTCGGAACATCGGGTGGCTGATGCACCACTTCGTCGTCTCACACAGGGTTTCCAATTCGAATCAAGCCGAGCCGGATTCCAGTTCTTTATGATTCTCATCGTCGAGCTTTGGTCGGTGACGCTGGTGAGTTGCTTTTCTGTAGGTGCACATGATCCTTGAATTGTGGCTGACTCTCGACCCCTCATTTTTGGATGATCACAGGGTCAAGGTGTTGCGGCACTTTCACCGTCGGTCTACATCGCCGCCGTTTCGAATCCTTTTATCCTCGTCATCCTCTCGCTCTTCTGTAAGTGGCACCTCTCTCTCTCTCTCACGATCTTGCGCTGATGGACCCTGACCTCTCATTCCTACAGGTGGTATCACGATCACTCCTCCCAACATCCCCAAGGCGTTCCATTGGCTATACCAACTGAACCCGCAAACGCGCATCGTCAGCGCGCTCATCGCCACCGCGCTCTACGAGCTACCCGTGCAATGTACCCCACGCGAATTCGCCGTCTTTGAACCGCCTGCGGGTCAATCGTGCTCGCAATGGGCCGCTCCGTTCGTACAAGCCGTCAAAGCGGGTTATCTCAACAACCCGAACGCGTCGAGCGCGTGCGAGTACTGCTCCGTCAGTCTCGGCCAACAGTTTTATGAACCGCTCGGCATTCGCTTCGATACGAGGTGGAGGGACCTCGGCATCTTGATCGCTTTCACCGTGTTCAATTGTGGGGTCACGATCGTCGCGTCCAGATTCTTGGTCAGTTTTGGTGGCGGGCGAGACGGGCTGCGCAGTCGATGTGAACGTGACTAATTTCGTTTCTTCGCCCTTGTCTGAACAGAAATACGCGAAACGATAAGGAAAGATCGAGACTGCTTTTTTGATAGATCGTATTAGACAATAATATGCAGGGCTCTCAAAATGACATTACTGTTTTCTTTTTCTTTTCTTGCACCACACGGTTTCGAGGCGAGATGACGTTCAAAAAAGTGCCACAAGTAAAGCTCCCGAAATTTCAGTCGTTCTGAGCTACACGCACCGTAAACTTCCGAAGTAGATTGGTCTTCCCCATTCGTTTTGATGGAAGGTATCCTCTTTCGCGATGCGCGATGATAGTTTAGAGGTTCGAGACGACGTTGCCCGTCGGCTTCCACTTGCCCGCGAGGACCATCTCGATCCACTCGCACAAGATCTCGGTCACTTTGCCGCGCTCGTTCTCGTCCTGCAACGAGATAGATTACGGATGCTTTCAATTATTACTTCATCCAATACAATGAAATAAATTCGATCACTTACGGATAAACACCAATGATCAGCCGTTTGAAGTACCCTCACTTCCAGATTCCCCCCTGGGAAACACTTGAGTACGGCGGGGGCTAGACACATCTCGGGAGGCAAAGCCGCGTCCAACGCTGCGGGCAATTGGAGAGCGGGGATGTGGGGCGGGAACGTGGGGGATAGGTTCGAGGCGACTTCTTCGAGTTGGTTTATGGAACGCGTCTTGTACCAGTTCAACGGGCCGGCGAAACCGGTTTTAGAGTAGGTTGAGAGGTAGAAATCGAGTTCCTGAGAAGGGGGTTAGGGGAGTCAGGATTTTCAGCTTGGGGGGGGGGGGGGGGGTGGGGGGTGATGAAATCGAGTCGAGAGGTATCTTGGGAGTCACTCACTGGTTCGGGATCAGGTTGGGGCAATTTGCCCTGACGACGTTGTTCGATCTGCCTCTCGACGCTCTTCTCCAACCTCCCATCCTGAACCCAAGAGCTCATCTCGCTTCCCTCGGGTTTGGCCTCCTTCGGTCGACGTCTGAACCTCGCCGAATGCATCGGTTCCAAAAACACATCACCGACTTGATCCAACTTGTTCGCCATCCCGGCCTTCTTGAAAGCGAGTTGATAGCCAAAATTGGGTCGGTACTGGCGGATCAATTCTTCGTCCGAGATGATCGGCGTTTTCGAATTAGCGGGGGCTTGGTAAGGCGTACAGACGCATGCGATCGCCTTGACTCGGTGGGGGAAGTAATTCGTGAATCGCCAAGCGACCATACCTCCCCAGTCGTGGCCTAGCATGATCACTTGTCCAGGGACGTCGAGTTCGTTCAAGAGTAGGTTCAGGTCGTAGGCCACCGTTTTGTACGAGTAGTGGGAAGGGTCCGAGGGGGCGGAAGAGAGGCCGTAGCCGAGTTGGGAGGGGCAGATCACGCGCCAACCTCGAGCGGCGAAGGCGTGGATCTCTGTTCGGATGTGATGGAGCGAGTGGGGCGACGGTACGCCGTAGTGGTTGCGACGGAGTCGAGGCAAGGTGTCAATGTGGGGAAGCACAAGCGGGGGGAAGCCAATCACCTCAGCCAGACCGCACATTCTACTCTCTCCCACCCTCCGTTATCATCATCCAGGTAGAAGTCAAACTCACGATACCTCCATCCGAACCACAAATCGGGAAAGCCATGACAGAGCAACAAGGTCGGCGCATCGGCGAGGTCGCCGCGGTGGTGGAGAGGGGCTTGGTCGACGACGTGGTACACGTGTTGGGTCGTCGGGATCCGCACGAAGCGGTGGTTGAACGAGTTTGGGTCCGCGGGATTGGGGGCGGTCGACATGGTGCGGGGTCGGTTGATGGGTGGGAAGGGAGAAAGGGAGAAAGGGGTGCAGGAAGGGGGAGCTGAAGCGGAGCGGCGTACGGGCGCGGCTCGGCTTCGGCTCGGATGATAACCGAGTCACCCCCGGACGCCATGGCAAAAAACTCGTCCTAACGAGCGATTAAAACGGTCTCTCGAGATGGTCAAGCACGAACTTTCCGATCCATGTAGTTTCAATCATCCTAAAAAAACCGAAAACGACCCCCTAGAACCCCCACTCTCATACAGTCTGCGCTGACCTCCACAATTCGTCGACCATATTCTTTCTCTCCCATCGCCGCCGCATTTCGTGCAAAGTCATCGACCCGGCGCCGAGCATCAACAGGACCGACAGATCGCGGAACGATAGCGCTTCAGTTTGGAACACGGCTTGGAGGAAGGGGACGTAGATTAGGGATAATTGGACGAGGAACGAGGTGCCGACGGTGATCAGGAGCATGCGGTTCACTTGTTGTGGAGGGGACAGGAGCGCGGTGTGCAGACCGCGGTTTTGGAGCGCCGAGGCGAGGTCGAGAAAGACGAACGAGGTGAAGGTCTGAAGAGCGGTTCAAGCGCGATTAGTAAGGTTGAACTGTCTCAAAGCTCCCCACTTTGGCTGCGACTCACCATCGTCTGATCTCGTGCGTTATGACTCCCATCGCTCAATTCACCCGCGAGCACAAACATCACCCCCGTGATGATGATGCTCGCTGAAAACCCGACCCTCGCCAACAGCCGTTGATCCAAGATGGGCGCCGTCTTGGATCGAGGCGGCCGTTGCATCACGTCGCGATTGACCGGATCGACGCCGAGCGATTGCGAAGGCGGTCCATCCATGAGGATGTTGATGAACAGGATTTGCATCGGGTTCAGAGGATTCGGAAGTCCGAACAGCGTCGTGATCGTGATGAGGGAAAGCGCGGCAACGGCCGTCGACAATTGGAAGACGAGAAAGTTTTGGATGTTGAGAAAGATGCCTGTGCGATCGGTTATTACGATCAGATTCGTCGTCAAATTCGTTCGTTTCTTGCTCATAATACAGCGCTTCGCTCGTAACTCACTTTTTCCCTCCTCCACGGCGGGTAGTAATGTCGCGAAATTGTCGTCGACGAGAATGACATCGGCTGCTTCCTTCGCGACATCCGTTCCTCCCTTCCCCATCGACACCCCTATATCAGCCATCTTGAGCGCCGGCGCATCGTTGACACCATCACCCGTCATACTAGCAATCATATGGAAAGACTCCAGAGTTAGTCGAGTCAGTTGCATCCCCTAAGCTCTGACAATGCACTCACGCAACCACAGCCCCTCTAGATTGATACGCCTCAATAATCGCCATCTTATGCTTCGGCGTCGTCCTCGCGAAAACCGTTACGCCCATAATCCTCTCCGTCAACTGTCGCTGCGAAAGGATATCCAAATCCTTTCCCGTCATACATCCTCCCGAACGAAGACCTAATTGTCGAGCGATCGAGGTCGCCGTTTCGGTCGAGTCACCGGTGATCATGATCACTTGAATTCCACCACTTTGTAGTTGGTTAATCGCTTCGGCAACGCCTTTTCGAGGTGGGTCCATCATCGCTTGTAGGCCGACGAAGATGAGCGAATCGGGATCGGGGCCGTAAGCAAAGCCGACCACGCGCAAACCTTGGCAAGCCATTTCGGAAGCTTTTCCTTGGATCACTTTGACCAGACCCGATTCGAGCGCGGGTGTCGTGTGGTCCGATCGAAGGTAGAATCGACAACGGGGGAGAACGGACTCGATCGCGCCGGAGAGGTAAGTCGTTTCCCTATCCGATGAGTTAGAGGTAAACACACCAGAAACGGATTGGGATTTCGCCTCGGAGGAAAAGGGGACTTCTGCACGACGTTGAAATGTCGTACGCACGTCCTTGAGTCCGACTTGAGGGAGCACGTTCATCAACGCGACTTCGGTCGGTTGACCGACGTTCTTCCCTGATCGGTCCAGCGTCGAGTGGTTGCAGAGGTTGCCGATGAGGAAGAGCTTGACTTTGTGATCTTGAGGGTGAAGGACGAGCGATTGCTCGTCGTGCGAAATGAGAAAGATGCCGTCGTCGACGGTGTAGGCTTGCGTCACCGTCATCACGTTCGTGGTGAGGGTCCCGGTCTTGTCGGAGCAAATCACGGACACGGAACCGAGCGTCTCGACGGAGGGAAGTTTCTTGACGATCGCGGACCGTTTCGACATGCGCAAAACTCCGAGCGCGAGCGTAACGGTGACGACGATCGGTAAACCTTCGGGAATGGCAGCGACGGCGAGCGAAACGCCGATGGTGAACATGTCGAGCCATGAACGGTGTTGGAACACACCGATGAGGCAGATGAAGCCGATGACGACGAAGGACATGGCGGAAAGCTTTTTGGCGAGTTCGTCCATCGAGTTTTGGAGTGGCGTTTTTCGGTCCTCGATCTTTGATCAATCATCAGAGTACGAGGGATGGATGAGCAATCGAGTCGAACCCGACAGAAAGCACTAGAGTAACGGACCTCTTGCATCATTCGAAACACGACACCGAATTCACTCTGTTCGCCTGTACCAACGACGATTCCTTCCCCTCTCCCACTCCTCACCAACGTCCCCATGAAACCGATGTTCTTCCTCTCACTGATCGGTAAACCCCCAACCCCCAAGCCACCGTCCAGAATAGCTTCGCACGACTTTTTGGCCGGTTTGGTCTCACCCGTCAATGTCGATTCGTCAATCTCGAGTCCGTGGGCTTGGGTCAAGCGGATATCGGCCGATATCCGATCGCCGGTTTGGAAGGTGATGAGGTCACCGGGTACGAGCACGTTGGCGAGTTGAGTCGTTTTGTGACCGTCGCGAATCAGATGACAGAAATGAGGGACGAGCTTGTTGAGTGCTTCGAGCGATTTTTCGGAACGTTGTTCTTGCACGAACCCGACTGCGTTGGCATTAAGACAGGCTTATGAGCGCGCGGATGATTAGAATTTGTACTCTCGCTCGTACTCACCTGCGACGACGATGATGATGGCCGCGACGATTGAAGCCGCATCGTCATAGTTTCCGACGATCGCACTGACGGCCGCACTCCCCATTAGAAGCAGGATGAGCGGTTCCTTGAATTGACCGAGGAATTTCTTCCATATCGGATCCTTGGCTTCGACCTGGAACTCGTTCGCGCCGTGCAGTTCCCTGATCGCGGTGACCTTGGCGGAGGCGAGGCCGTGGGTCGAGGAGGTGGCGAGGGAGGCGAGGGTTTGGGTAATGGATTGGGTCGCGTAGTGGGTGGAAGGGGTCATGGGCGAGGAGGTGTGCGCAAAGGGGTGGTGCGCGGTCGTGTGGGTCGGGATCGCCGAGTGCTGGGGAGGGGGAAAGGGGAGCGACGGCGCGGGGGGGAGATGCGAATGACCCGTGTTGTTGGCGGTGGTGGTGGCGTATCTCAAACTGCTGCCGTTCATGTTGTTTGGGGCCGCAGAGGATGGAGTGCCCCCTCCGAGCACACTCGCAAAAGCCTGACCGGCGACCTGGGGCAAATCACCCAACGCGATCGAGCTCGACGCGTCGGCCGCTTCCTGCCTCCTGAGCGAGGTCGAGTACGCATAGTGCTGGTCGTCGGGCGCGCACTGGGAAGGCGTCGGCGAATGGGTGCGCGAAGTCGAGGATACGGGAGTCGATGCAGCACTGTCGCCGCCGCCGCCGCCGCCGCCGCCGCTGAGCGCGAACGTGTCACTCGTCGAGAGCCGACCGTACGCCCCGCCGAGTCGATCCTTGTCCTTGAAGTACGACAGTGGCGTCCGAGCAGATGTTCCAGCTGATGACATGGTCGAGCACGTCTTTGGACGGAGTACTAGGTCCGTAGGGGGGGGATGGGCAACTCGGCCGAAAGGTGTTCACGGCGCGTCTCGGACCACGTCCGTCGACTTGGATTCGCCGTCGAGCACGAGCGAGGGACGAGGTGCGCGATATCGACTTGCACTGGCTACGAGGTCGCGCACAGAAGCTAGCTTGACCGCCGGCTCGGCGAGAGGAGAACGGACACTGCGACGAGGACGAGGACGAGGACGAGGACGGGGACGAGGATGGGGACGGGGATGGGAGGCGATCTGCGACTCGGAGTGCCAGAGAGCGGACCATTCCATTACAAGCGAAAGCTAATGCCGCCAATCACCCCCCCGGGATAATGCGCTTCTCGGGCGCGCGCACGGTCCACGAGCGGGCCACACGCTGGGCCACGCTGCCGAGCCACGCTGCCACGTCACTCGACCGGGGGAAGCTGGGGGAAGCGCGCCAACGGGAAACAGGAAACGAATCCACCCACAAATCGGCTCCGCTCCGACTCAATCCGATACTCGTACCGGTCATCCCCCGGGCGTGTAACCCCAACCCCAACCCCCGCTGTCACTGAAACTCGACAACCCCGAAGATGAAGGTGCGATGTGCCAACAACCTCCCTGCACGCGCTCTGCTGCTCTCGTCCAGCTCTACGATTCGGCCGTCGTTCGTCCTCTGCGCCTTTACACCTCCGAATCGGTTCGCCCCCCTTCGCACCTACCACTCTACAATCACACCACGAGCCCAATCCTTCATCCAAGCAGGACCTCAAATCGGTTCGCAAAACAACTTTGATTTCCGTGACGACGCGGAGGAAGAACCCCAAAGAAGTGGGCGAAACTCTTCGGCTCCTCGTCCTGCTGGCGGAGAGGGAGGGAGCGGTGGGAATGGTAAAGGAAAGGGTAGAAATGGGAATGGAAAGAGTTGGACCAGTGGATTGGAGAGTGCCGCAGCGACGGGAGCAGGTCGGTCGGTCCGCTCCGGCTTCAGCGACGAGCAGTGAAAAGTGTGCTAATCTGGCCACAACCCCCACCGCCGACAGGGATCATCTTGCTTGCTGTCGCTGGGTTGTGCTATCACAAGTGGTGAGTACTGCGTCTTGGGTCTCCGAGCTCGGGCGCCCCCCCCCCCCCCCCCCCCCACTATTCACCGTATTCGCACCCGTAACGCCCAATTGACCCCACCCTGCGCCACAAACAGGTACAAATGGGAAGCCTTCCGCAAGATGAGACGCGCCTTCGCAAAAGGGTACGACCCCGTCCTCGCCCTCGCCTCCGCGGCCGCGTACGACGAACAAGGCGGCCTCGTTCCCGGTCGAGTCGTACGCAAGGAACAGGAGTACATTCGGAAGATCGTCAATGGCGAGATCAGTGGCGAGTATCTGTTGTTGATGGGGCCCAAGGGTGAGTGAAAAACAGAGTGAGGCGGGGACAAAGTAGGGCGGGAGATGGGGGCTGATTCTTCCTCTTGCTGTGAACAGGAGTCGGCAAGACGAGCATGATCGTCGATGCCATGGTCAACAGTCAGTCCCTCGTTAGAGGTAATTGTTCATTCGCGCACTCAACACGTCGCCTTCATGCTCCAAACAGACCAAGCCGACGGCTGCGCCATGATGGAAGCCCATGAAGACGCCGAGGTGTTCCGTCTCCGACTCGGCAAGGCGCTCGATTTCGAATACAACGAGGACTCGTTCGCCGGCTTGTTCTCGAGGAAAGATCCGAGGGAGGCCGGACCGTGTTTGGATATCGAAAGGGCGTTGGCTAAATTGGAAAAGGTGCCCCCCCCCGATGGCACACGCAGCTCCGAGTTGATCTGGTGAAACGTGCTGATGAATTGGTGACCGGTATCATGCCACAGGTCGCGATCTCGTTCCGCAAAGACCGAGGTCGACCCATGGTCCTCGTCTTCAACAACATTCATTTCGTACACGACGACCCTGAAGGGCATGCCCTACTTCACATGCTCCAACAGCGCGCTGAATCGTGGTCCCAAGCGGGGGTGTGCACCGTCATCTTCTCGTCCGATGACTTTCACGTCTATCGCCACCTCAAGAAGAACGCCTCGAGGATGCACGTCCTTTCGATTCGGGATCTCACACCTTTAGAGACGCACACTTTCTTGAGGGGCACGCACGAGAAGGCATTCCCTGAAGATGGTGAAGTCGGGTGGCGAGAGAGCTGGAGAATTTGGGATCTGATCGGCGGGAGGTTGAGTTACCTCAATCGTGTGGCGCGGAGGAAGGACATGCTCGAAGCAGCGGAGGAGATGATTGAGCAGGAAAAGGAATGGTTGCATCATCGATTGGGTTTGATTCCGGATCAGTACGTCAGGGATCGGCCGGGCTCGGCGGAGGGAACCTCGCGAATTGATTCACTTTGTGACTCACCTACAGCGACGACGATGTGATGGACGAACAAAAAGTCTCGTCGTGTTCGATGCTGCTCTTTCAACATTTCGCCAAGATGGCTGAAGAGGCTGAACCGCTCTTGAATCGGAATACGATCGACTCGGTCGTTCCTTCGCCTGGGGCCGAGGAGGCTTCGGAAGGAGGGGCCAAGGTGGAGGAGGATGAGAAGCTCGGACAGCAAATCGAGGACGATCTCGTCAATTCGCTGACCCCAGAGATGGATCCCTTCGTCTCCTATCGCGAAGCAAGGGTCATCATGACCCGCCCGGACTATCTGATCGATCACGACCGCCACAACATCGTCAACATCAACTCGCACCACCAAGTTCGCCCCGATTCGAGGATGATGCTGACGGTGTTTCGGAGGATCGCCAAGGAGGAAGGCTTCGATCAGGATCTGCAGGATGTCAGGGATCGTGTCGATCAGATTGAGAGTTTGCATAGGACGGCCGAGTTGACGGTCAAGAAGGATGATGCCGATCTGGGGGGCTTCTGTAAGAGTTGGGAGCTTGGGGCCTGAGGGGTTAGAAGTTCGTGTGAATCTGTACTGATTCATGGGTGGCTCATATTGCACACAGTACGACTTCGAGTGGGCGAGTATCGCAAGGAGCACGACAAGCCGGATGCAGATAGCGATGGTGGTGAAAGTGGGGTAGGGGAAGTGGGGGCAAGGAAGCAGAGTGTCGACGAGGAAGAGGGTGCTCGATTAGTATGAGCTTTACGCGGATGCACTATATATAAGAGCACTTCCCAAATACCAGATACCAAACTCTCCCCCAGCAGCTCGCGCTGTCCAGCACGATTCTGGCAACGAGGCTCCATTTGGCATCTGAGACGCAGGCCGAGGATGCTGGTGATCTCCGAAACAGAAATCCACTTCGAGGCTCGGCAGACTCGACGACTTGCAAAAAAGAACGTGCACAACGAGGTGAATACGTAGAAAGATGCGGAGGTGACGTAGAAAGATGATCTTGGACGCGCTGTTGCGAGGCGCCGAAGAGTTGCGCGCGGCCGACGTGATGCGTAATCCCACCTGAGCTCGCCCCACTCCTGTCGTCGATCGTATCGGGTTCCGCAGGGCGATGGCGATTGGTCTGCGCATGCGGCATCTAGGAGTTTGATCACAACGCGGAGTATGAAGTCTGGTATTGCATTCACATGCTTCCATAGAAATGCAAAACAGGATCGCAAATGTCGAGCACCGTTCTACTCGCAAGGGGCCTTGAAACCCGCCTCGACGTGTTCATACGACATCTGATCGGAGTCCCAACGCGACGCAATTTCTTGCTCTGCCTTGTGAAAGACCAACCCAGCGACCAATTTTGCTGCAGGACACTCAGAACCTTCTCCACGCCAGACCAACGAGACGCGCAAGCGTCCAGAAGCTCATCGAAACCGTCTGGCTGCTGCATCTTTTGGGATTCTTGGCATTCCACGCGTTCCAGATATCCGCGGAATCCGACTTTTCGCAAAAGGGCGCGTCGGCAGACCGAGATTGGACAGATGAGGGTGAGTGCTCAGAGCGGAGCGGGACAGCACGCTGAGGGGTGACCCCTCACTGACGACCCTTCGCCGTGCGTGACAGGGCATGGTCAGCTCTGGAACTACGGCCTCATCCACCGGGACGTGTCGTATGGCAACGTAAAGGTCGACCGACACGGCGATGGGATCCTGATCGACTACAATCTGGCGGTGAAGAAGGCTCGAACGGTTGAAGAAACGTGTCGCCTCAGCCGCTCGATACGTTCTCGCCTCCGCGCTAGCCCTCAACACGTTCATGGTCTCACCTAACTCCTTCCCACCCTTCCCCTGTCCCATGATCAATGACAGAGCACGCTACCCTATATCTCCCGAATCTTGCTCATCCCCGAAACCGAGAGTGTGGTACCCGAGCGCTGGCCCGACATCGAATGTGTTTTTTTTTTTTGTGGCGTCCCGCAGGGCTTTTCACACTCTCGGTTTTGGGGCATGAGCGGGAGTCGAAAGAAGCATGGTGGTGTACCCTGTCATTGATCATGATACGGGGGAATGGCGGGAAGGATTCAGGTTAGCCCAACAACATGTTCATGATCAGCTATCGCGGACGCGGGAACGCACCGAACGGCTGAAGCGACACTCTTCAGCCGCTCGAGCCTTCTTCACCGCCAGATTGTAGTCGATCAAAACCCCCTCGCCGTGTCAGGAGACCATTACATTGCCATAGGACACGTCCCGGTGGACGAAGCCGTAGTTCCAGAGCTGACCATGCCCTGTCACGCACGGCGAAGGGTCGTCAGTGAGGGGTCACCCCTCAGCGTGCTGTCCCGCTCCGCTCTGAGCACTCACCCTCGATCGCACCCTCGATCGCGCGCGCGAGCTGCTTGGTGTTCCCGAGCGTGACGAATGAGTTGTAGCACTCTTCGTGAGGATTCGCCGCCGGGTGTCGGAACAACTGGCCCTCGGCATTGGAGTTGCCCGCTGTGGTCTCGCCGACGGCGGCCATGTGTGTGAAGGAGCGTTGCGGCTGGTTCAGGTCCTTCTTGGGCGTCGACCTTGTTCGTGCTCTCTTCTTCTGCGTCGTCGTGCTCGTCGTGATGCTGGCCCTTGCCGTTTTCGTTCGCGTTGAAGTTCACGATGGTGTCGGGGTCCGCACCGGCGTCGGGTTCCTTGGCATGCGGATCGGCCTGACGGGGAAGGGGCCCATACATTCGGGGAGGGTTTGGGTCAGGTTGGGTCGTGCGCGACCGCAGCCTGGGTCAAGACTCAAGTACTCCAGAGCCACGACGTCGGCCGTCTTCTCGGTCGTCTCCACGCGGTCAGGTGCGACGCCGATGTACTGGGGCGAGTTCTCGCAGGCGACCAGACGGGCTGTTGCTCGCTCTTTTGAGGCCGCCGGCTCCTGGTGCGATCCTATCCTAATTATAAGGGGGTCGAGTGGCTCGACGATATCAAGGGAGGCCGGGGAGCGCGTCCCCCACTGCGGCAAGGTCGTACGGGTTGGGTTGGGGTTTGCGCTTGAGCTTGGGCTTGAGTTCGATGTCGAGGCCGAGTTTGTTGCTATTGAGGTCGAGGTCGAGGTTGAAGGCGGGGCGGAGGCAAAGAGCCTGAGCGTGCGGGACGTCGCCGTGTTGGACGACGTCGCGTCAGGAGAGACAGGGCGAGACGTAGCTCGACAAGTCGGCGTTCCGAGCGAGAGAATGGGCACTGCAGCCGACCGCCACGTGAGCCAGAGACCATCACACAGGAGGCAGATCGATTGTTGGGGCAGGAGCTGGTTGGAGATGCAACTTGGCTACCTGGATGGAGCGATCACAGGGAGAGGAGGAGCCCAAGGGAGAAGAGGAGCCGCAGTTCTCTTATCTAAGCCCATTACGTAACGGGGCAATTGTGCTCGTAGATATTACAATGTGTTTGCTACAATAATGCTATAACAAGTTGCTAGCTACACAAGACGTTGGGTTTAGCCAGCCCGTGTGTTTGTTACTGTTATGCTACAAAGCTAAGGCAGACGAAAACGACTCGGAGCAGGGACGAAGTCACCTCAGACGTCGGCCTCCGAGCTCTTGCGCTTCTTTGCATTGGGCCGTTTTGGGGCGTTTGGATCGTTCGTTAACACCTTCGTCACGAACTGATTGATCGACATCTTTGCGTTTTGAAATTGGAGTTCAAGCTGCTGCTGAGCTTCGGAGCGAGCGACTGCGCTGACTTCAGGTCGACCAGCTCGCTGCGCGATCTCATAGGCCTTGTATTCACGCGCGCGGATGATTGTGATAAATTTCGCCCACAGTTTTGTCGAGCCCCCCAATACGATGTCGGACTCCTGCATGAGTGGAGGCGGAGCGATAGGAAAGCAATAAGTAGGGAATTTATTGGGGTAGCTTGACCCGACCGAAGCACCAAGAGCAAACTGACCTTCCTCCAACTCTCCTTCACAGCCGCCTCTTGTGATGAGCGTGTACTTCTTGGTGGCGAAGGAGGCACAATATTGTTCTTGATCTTGTAGTAGTTTTCTACGACTCGCCTCTCTGTCTCGAATTGCGGGAATAGCTCGTCGAGCATCGAAAGCGGTGGCGCCTTCTCGTTCTTCCCGACCAAGCGCTCCGCTTCCCAATCGTCCACGATTTCTTGAATCGTCTTGTACGCCGCCATATCCTTGGGTCGATAAACGAGCCATAGTTTGGGCGGAGAGACGACGTTGTTCAATAGCTTTCGCCAATCGAAAGAACCCGAGGGCCCCCTTGCAAGTTCCATGATCTCTGGGACACTGATCGCCCGGCCACTGACGTCCCTGCGAAATGCGTCGGGCGGGGGAAGTCGATACTCTTGACTCGCTGAGGGTGCTTGGGCACCGTTTGCGCCAAAAGGTGTTGAAGGCATCGTGCTCGAAGCACCTGGGGTGGGCTGCACAACGCCTGCCGAGGGACCCGACGTAGAAGCGGCTCCCGCGCTTGACGACGATGTGCCTGGGAATGGGCCCCCGGCCAGTGCCTTGAGCACCGCGTCCAGCTTGGAATCGATGGAGTCCATGTACATCTTGATATCGGCCTTGATTTCTTCCCGATCAGCACGACGCTCGACAGCTGCGTGGTATTGAGTCTCTTGCATTTGTGTAGCGAAATCCTGGCGGAGCTTTGCCTCAGGATCGTCCAACGGTTGAGTTGCCATCCGAATCTAAAGTGAGGTGGGAAGGCGTGGGGCTGGATCAGTAATGAGAAACTTCGTCTGCTGTTTGCAGAAAATGGTGGGAATAGAGCTAGTCACACTCACACAGAACCCTCTGTACGCGGGAGTCCCTGTCCCCCGGGCGGCTTTGAAGTTGAAAGCGTCGCGCTCGGCTTTGAGTCTCACATCGCGCATCCCGTCATGGTCGACAGCTAGAGCTCGTGTGAATAACCCAAAGAGGACCGAGCCATGTTTTAGCATGGCAGGCAGACACGATCGTATTCGAAGAAAAGCTGTACTCACAGCCCGGTACCCGTCGAAAGAGGGTCTCATGACGACCACGGGCGATCTCAGCGAGCAATCGCGATCGCTCTTCGTCCGAGACAGGCTTTCCGCCCGAACCTGGCTCGTTGACGTTCTGGAGGTCCGGGTCGTCTGCATTTTCATCGAAGTCGGGATCAACATCGAGTTCGGTGTTTAGCTCGTTCGGATCCGCTCCCTCTGTGACAGACGCTTCTTGCGTGATAGATGTTTGCTGTCGAGCAGTACAAGGGTGGAGCAATTCAAGAGTGTCAGTGCTTGGGCTGAAGCTTAGCTCCGACGCGACGCGACGCGACGAGTGCGACTTAAGCCTGGTCGACTCATCCGACTGCCCTTGCTTGACCGCTCCTTTCGAGCTCGCGCCGAATTGGACCCATCCTTCTTCTTCTTCATCTCGCACATCCTCCAGATACTGTCGATCACCGATTTGCGGGTATCTGCATACCACTTCTCTTGTTCCGGGCCCAACTTCTTGTCCGTCGGCAGCCTCCGCGTTGCCGCCTCGACGTTCAAATTCGTCGCCAAGAGCTTGATGTCCACCTTCGAAAGGCTGGAAATAGTTTTGCGCTTGCCCCCGTGGTCCTGCATACGTTGCACCCATGCAAGCGCATCCCCTCTTGTCATTCCCACCATCGATAATCGATGGGGATCCTTCTTCAAGAACGTTTCGGCGGCGGCTCGGTGTTGCACGAAGCGTGCGCGTTGGTGCACGTGACTCGACTCCAACTCGCCCCGATTCCAGGATGGGAGGCTGCTGGAGTCGCAAGTGAGACCACGCAGAGTGGAATCGAGATCGGCTTCGGCTCCTCGATACACCCGTCCGCCAGCAGAATCGGCGACAAGGCCTCCGTCAGCGCCAAAGACTTCCTCGTCGTCGCCTACTACGGGCGGCGCTTCCCCTTGTTGGGCGTAGAGATTAGCCATCGGACGGCTTTTATGCTTGGTTGGGGCTTGCTTGGCAGACTGGGGCGACAGCAGATCGCAGACGAATGCTCAGATCGGAATCGAAGGTGGTCGGAGTTGAGGACAGTCTACGGGAGGGAGGAAGACTACCAAGCAGACGGGCGCGTCGTGAAGCCCCGTGCATGAGCGTGCATGCGCCACTGGGCGCCACTCTCAGCTGTCAACGCCAGAGGCGCCAGAGACCGCGCGCCAGGCTCGTCGGTTGGCACGTCTACTCTTGCGCCCCCCGCCCAAGCCACCACCCAATCGCTTCCGACGTACGCACGACCGCGCTCCGCGCCCATGCGATCGGGGTCACCCTTTGCGGGGACGTGCTTCAAGTCTACCTCGTCAACGCGTGTGGGGTGTTCACGACGAGCGCCCGCGAGTGCGGTGAGGAAGCCGTGCTGCTCCGGCGCGTGCTGTCACACCTCATCGAACTCGACGACAACGGGCTCGGGATGCTGGCCTCGACGAACGAGGTCGACGACGCTTTCGGCAGTTTTGTCGTCTCGGACAAGTTCCTCCCACCCCGCGCCCACAACTTCGAGTCCGAGCTCGGCGATATCTCAGATCTCGAGATCCAGGAGCTCCTCTTCCGTCGCCGAAGCTGCCTGGGTCGCGCCACCTCCGCTTTCCGCGTCACCGCACGACACGCGCCTGTCGACCCCACGTCGATCACCTTGCCTACGTCTGCCACCGAGTACGCCATGACAGTCGCATGGGTTGAGCAATCCCGCCTCGACGATGCGATTGCCCTACGTCGCAAGATGCACGCTGCGTCGCGTATCGACACCGAGGGTTTAAGCCTTAGCGCCGGCATCTACCGTGACGACTTCCGCACGCTTCCGACCTTCTTCGGCGACGATGAAAGTTTCGATGGTATCGGGCCCCGGGCACTGGAGGTGGTCTTCCACCAACAGTGTTATCGGCCCCTTAACACGGCGACCACGACCAGGGAACTCGCCCAGGCCGCACTTGGAGTCGTCAAAGGTGAGCACAGGGATCAACTGGGCGGCCTTGCGTTTGCGCTCCCTAGCCGACACGCCCCTTCCCACGACATTGCAGGACACCGAAACCTCTACAGGCTGGGGTATATCCACCGGGATATCTCGTACGGTAACGCCGTCATCGACCGCGACGGTGTCGGCGCCCTCATCGATTATCACCTCGCCGTCCCTCATGATCGGCCTTGCACCGAGCTGCACCACAGAATACGATCCGTGCGTCCTCCCCTCTGTATGTTCCCCCAAATAAACTTTCTGACCAGCACTAACCTTTGGACTATACGACGTCTGACAGGGCACCTGGCCCTACCTCGCCTGCTCGATCCTCGCCCAACCGAATGAGCCGCTCGGTGTTGTCCACGAACGATGGCACGACATCGAGTCGCTTTTTTACGTCGTGATGGAAGTTTCGTTCCGCGAGCCTTACCAGGGCAACAATGAAGAGCTTGTCATGACGCCAAAGGGTGAAACCATCTGGCGGCACTGGAACAGCCCAGAAGCGGTCGTAGTCTATGCCCTCAAGTATATGCTTCGCATCGACACCACATACGAATCCGCACTCGAGGGCTGCGCACATCGATCCCAAAGCATCCCGCTACTCCTCAACATCTTGAGACGCAACTGCGGCCTCGACAGCCGGTTTTTTGGTTTCAAGGTGGCTGCGGAAGATGCCGAGCTGGGGGAGTTGTGGGGTCCATCCAAGACGATGTCGCACGAGTCCATCATCTCGGACATTGAGCAGCTGCTTCCCTTGCTCTGAAGTGACCACCTTTGCGCTGGGCCTAAATATAGTTGCTCTTTGTTAGTTCCGATTATTGCAATAGATACCCCAGGTCAATTTCCATCCGTTCCAGTATAATTCCAGGCTGGAAATAGGACTGCGCCAGCGGTGCCTTCATTCGGCTCGACTGCGCAGAGTTTTTGGGCTAAGCCGTAATCTGGGATGGCCGTACATCATTCAGGCTTCGTCCATAGAAAGTTTCTTCTGAAAATCAAGGTTGTTGTCATACCATGTGAAAAAACGCGTAGCCTTGAGCCAACCAAATGAAAACCAAAGCCCCGCCTCAGAATCCTGTCTCTGATCTCACTGACCCTGCAGAGGGCCGAGCCAACCTAGGTCAAGTGTGAGGACGGTCACGTTCAAGATACGCAGCGCTCGAACGAGACCCCATCATCACCAACTATTCATGCTTATGCTCTTTCGCAACATGACCGACTCCCAAAGTCTGTTGATCTCTAGATGCGCCGAGAACTCGGTGGGCAACTGGGCCGGTGTGTAAGCCCCTCCCTCTGGGAGGGCATTCGATGAGATGAGCTTAGCTCGGGGGGGGGGGGGGGGGGGGGCGCGACGCGCCCATAACCCTGCGTAAATGCCGTAAATGAAGGTCGTTGCGAGCTCCGCCGCGGTGCACCGCCCGCACCTCCCGGACCTTGGGTGGAAAGAAAAGATCGGCGCGCGCGCGCGTCTGAGAACCTTATTTCATGGAGGCGTTTTGTCGTGCAATCCATTATATGCAGATGTAGATAGATAGAAAGATAAGTTCCCAGCTCCCAGTTACAAAACCTAAGCTACAAAATGTCAAGTGATTGCTTTTCCAGTGCAATCTAAAGGCCCTCCGGCGAGAGGTCACGCCGAAGGCTGCTGAAATTAGGCTAAAATTGTGTCGAGATTTGCAAATGGTCCCAGAACCTCGACTTTCACAAAGGCGCCTCGACCAGATTCAGATTCTTGTTCCCGCACCGACCGGTGCCGAATCAGATCCTTGTTCCCGCACCGGCCGGTGCCGATTCAGATCTCACTCGAGGGAGAAGACTGCGCTCGAATCCTGTTCTCGCACCGTCCGGTGCCGAAGCAGATCTCAGTCGAGGGAGAAGACTGCGCTCGATCCCTGTTCCCGCACCGGCCGGTGCCGAAACAGATCTCACTATTTGGGCATTTTCCATACCAGGGCAAATGCCTCCCACCAGCGCACTTGAGGCCGGCCTTCGCAGCCTTCGGCCACCGGCGGTCGCGATCTCCGAAATGGGTTTCCCACTTCGGGCTTCGGTGTATCGCTGGAGCGGAGGCACGGCAGACTTGAGGACTTGTACACATAGATAAGTTTATTTTAAATCTGTCCCGATCCCAACTGGTGTGTACATGCTTAACTTGTGCTATTATGCATTGTGCTTTGAGTGTATTCAATTACACTAGTCGTTGTGGCCTTGACGACTTTGCGGCGCGCGGTCCACTGCCTCTTGTCGTCGGGCCAGAACAAATGTACGGACATGTCCGTCCACTTGATTTTAGGTACATAATATCAGATAATCAGATAATACTGATGCTATTGAACAATTATAGTAGAATCACTTTGAATCTGCAAGGAGAACATGATAGCATGTCATGTCTGTACCGCAGATCTCGTGTCCGTACCGCAACCCCACTGCATGTATAGGCTTGACTTCACGTTCGCGCGCGCCAACGCTCCTTTCCCTCTCGCCACTCCCCACTCACTCGCACCACTCGCACCGCCTGACTCGACTCGGACTCGGCACCGATCGCACCACGCCACAACTCGACGTCACATGCTTTCGCATCGTTCACATGCGCCATGCAATCTGCAAGATGCAACTCGACCTCTCAACTACAGTTCAACGTGTCACCTCAAGCCGGCTGATGCGGGCACGGTGCGACGTCGCACAACACGGTTAACGACACCGCCATCTTCAACAGGATACAACTAAAACCGCAACTTGAGAGGGCGCGGTCACTTTCAGTAGCGTCCAAGCTTACGTCGATGCATCGCTCGAGCGTACTCGGTCGCATACGTGCTCGGTCAGCGCGTCGCCTCGATCACCCCGATCGCCCACTCGCTACTCGGGCAATGACTGTGGTGAGGACTTCAATCAGATAGTAGTCAGCTCTCACCTCCTTTGCTCACCTCATGCTCGACTTGCTGTTCATTACTCTAGGTCAGATCGCGCGTTGGCCGACTCGCTGGCATCCAAGCTTCGCACCGAACCGCTCTGTGACTTGTAGGACCATACTCTGCGCATCTGTCATCAGCACCATCGAAGAGATGATAAACCTTCCTGAGGTCTCGCATCGATGCGCACATCACTTGATTCGACCTATGCCGATCTCCTCCGCCACCCCCACATCGTAACGTCAACCCATCACACGAATGCAAACCCTCACATCTTTTTCTTGATTGAACCGAAGAGATTCAACGACGCGGCAAGCTCGGGAGTTGTCGGAACATCTCATGACTCGACTGATTTCGTCGATGTCCAGACCGACACCTTCATTGGCTCAAGCACTTGCACCCTGTCTCGACCCTGCCGCGATTCACGCAACCTCCCGCGCCCTCATCCTGCTCGTCGAGTCATCCACCCAAAATCACAGACCGTCTATGTCCCGACTCGTCGTTGCAAACATCTCGACCGTCCTTGCACACTGGCTTTCGACCTCGTCGATCACTCCGACCGATCGACTTCCCGGCAAAACTCTCGAGATGTTCCACGGCACACTCCGCATTGCTCTGCCACTTACTCGAACTCCATCCTACGTTGCGCACGTTGAAACATAAAATCCCGAGTCCGACTTCTCCGGACCACTCGCCGCTCGATTTCGGCCTCGGACCGTGACAGTCGTTCGCATTCTCAATCCAACTCGGCGACTTGCTCGACTAGCTCTATTCGTGCGATTAACATCCCACCTCTGCAAGATGCACGTTCGTACCCGTTTCAGCAGCTCTGATCATGCGGTCATGGACTGCGATCAGCATTGCATGGTGCTCCATCTCCTCGCGCTCCGCTTGTCACCTCGCTTGGTAGCGACGAACTCGTTTGGCAGTCACAAAGCGAGCAAACGTCCGGAAGGAGCGAAGTCAACTCTCTGACACGCATCGTTGGCACGTCGTTTGCGAGTGTCCAAGATCCTTCGTGCGCCTTCTCTGCCACTGCTGTTTTCAGGAGAGAAGGTCGTGTTTGGACCATCAATGTCTTCAATGAAGCCTACGGTGGCCATCGCTGCTACACACCGTCGACAGCCTCAAGAGTTTCCGCTCGCGTGCTTGGCAACGTGATCACCGACAAAGTGACCGACACCTCCGACTAACAGTACGCGACCAAGGAGCTTCGGAAGGATCAGAAGCGCGCCACGGGACTACACCTCACTTCGAAGCAAGCTCTCCGTGCATTTGGACAACCCAAAAAGGCGATCTACGGCTCAGACGAAGAAGGCTTTGCTGATATCGAGAAGTACAGCTCTGAGCTCGCCAAAGCGAATCCCGGGTCTTTGACAGTCAGTCCCTTCAGGCCTTGTTCCCTCTGTCTTAGTCTCTCACTCACCCTACCATGCATCCATGCATGTTCAAAATCCAGGTGTTGGACTGCGAACGATTCGGGGATAAGCGGCGAGTCGTTCGACCCTTTGTCGCGATGGCCAGCTCAGGCTTCGCACACTGTCGGTGGACGGGTGCCATCTCAAGCCGTTGTACATAGGTGAGGAATAAACCCTGCGGAGGTAATTATGCCGCAACTAGTGAGCTGTTTTTGATACTTTTTGTCTTTGTAACAGGTGTTCTCCTGGCAGCAACTACGCTGGATGCCAACAATCACATCTTCCCACTGGCCTATGCTGTGCTGCGAGAATCAGGACAACTGCCAGACTCGGTTCTTTTGACCCCTTCATACTGCACTCGCCAGCAACATCGAACTAAATTTCGGCAAGCTTGTGCTCGTGTCGGATTGTCAAAAGGGTGTCATCGCTGGGGTCATTGACCGTCCGACTCGGAAGCCACGCACGGCTTCTGTCTCGGGCATCTAATCGCCAACTTTAAAACGCATCGTTTCGGCACGGGTAGGGACTCGGCGACCAAGCTCATTCATGCCGCTGCAAATGCGCTAACCGAGGATGACTACAATGGCATAGTGGCTCGACTTGATGCAGTCAAGCCTGGAGCGTCTCAGTATTTCAAGCCGGTCATCTGCAACGCGCACAGCGGCGAAGAGTTCCAAGGCAAGGCGGCGCGAATGTACTGGTCGGAATGGGCATTCTCTGGCAAGCGTTACGGTATCAAGACAAGCAACACGGCAGATTATGTCAATGCATGGATCGAGAAAGAGCGCTACCTACCCTGACTTCAGCTTTCCGTGTCCGTGCGCGACGCCATGGTAGCAGCGGCGTTCGAAAACTGCCGGGCCGAACACGTCGCCGCCGAGGGCGATCGTGTCGATCAGTTTGCCTTAAAGCCGAAAGTCTCCAAGGAACTGAAGACTACGCTCGCCGAATCTCGCAAGTGGATCGCAGCACACATCGACAACCAAACGCTCAAGGTCAAGAAAGAATCTAGGCTTGCCGTGCGTGCATGCTGCCGCGGTTATGCTCGACATCCGCTATCGGTTGGATCCGCGCACGGGGGTCGACGAGTACTTTCACTTGGCTGCATGGAAGCAGACTTACGCGGTGACATCGCTCCAACCTGTTCCACCTTGGGCCGAATGGAAGGTGCTTCGTTGTCCTCCTGAGCGTCATGTGGTCACGGATGGAGAGGACGATAGTGACTCAAATAGCGAGGAAGAGGGTGCCGTTATCAATCCGCCACATTTCCCCAAGCGTACAGGACGTTCGATCAAGCGCAGGATCCGGGGTGCGGGCGAGAGGGCCAAGCGCGACACGATCTGTGGCCTCTGCAAAAGGCTCGGACAAAACCGATTTGTTTACGATAGACAAATAGACGATTTGAATATGCGCTTAAATGTTGAAAGTCTCCATATTACTACAAGTTGAAGGCATGCTGGTCTCTGTCATGTGGGAATTCACTGCGGTCTATACTCATCGCTCGCTTTTGACTTGGACTCGCTTCAGTCGCGATAGGCCCCTGACTTTGCGACGGTGACAACTGACTTCTCTGGCTGCTAGCTGAACTACGTGGTCGTACAGTGGTTCTTGTCACTCTGCAATCCAGTGCTGCACGACACAACTCCCGCACAATCCAACAGCGACCAAATAATCTGAGAAATACGACGCAGACTATACCTGACGCCGCCCCATCATAAAGCGACATTTGACACAATGCAGGCTGCATCACATTATTTCAATACAAAGATTCACAACAGTCGCAAAAATAGAGTCACTCTGAAATGAGACAGTGAGTCGCCACTAATCTGCCAATCGAATACAGTACACTACACTTGGGCCCAAACCCAATCAAACGAACGGCCTCGACGATCCACCACCGAAGTTCGCTACAAATCCGGCGTCGACAATCCCTTTTCCAAAGTTCAACAGTGATAGCTTGCGTTTCGTCGGAGCCGGCCGTGTGCTCGAGGACGAAACCGGTGCCTTGTTGCCAATGGGTGTGACGACAGGGACTTGAGGTGGGAGGATGTCCGCTGCGGAGAGAAATTTTGGCTCGGATGAAGGTGACCCAAGAGCAATATCGGAGACGGGAGGCGATGTGATGAGCTTTGTAGCGCTTGCAGTAGTGGCCTGAGTGACGTGATGCGCCTCCGGCTCGCCGACTTCGTCCGCACTGGCCGTAGATCGTTCGGCCGACCATGGCTCGATCGATGTTGCAGGATTGTCCAGCGCTGATCCCTCTTCTTCTCCCGAAGCCATGTCCGGTTCTCCATCCTCTTCTGGTTCATCGACTATAACCGTCTTGCCCAGTTCATCAACGACGGCCGCCGCCATCAACCCCTGCGTCGGTACCCCGACTTCCTCCTCTTCCTCGTCGCCTATCTTGACGAGATCCATCGTCGTTTTCGTCGCTCCCGCAAAAGTGGCTCGTTTGACCCCCAAATCGGCATTCAAACACGAAACAGCGTCCACGAGCACCTCTTCCAAAGCGCCGTCACACTTCGTAGCGTCTTCGCCCGTGTTGACTACCCCGGCCTTGCGCTTAACGTCAAACTTGCGCTTCCTCATCGCGGCTTTGCTCCACGGTTCTTCGTATTCCTCATCAGCGCACAGGCCGACTTCGGTTGCTTGGGAACATCGCTCGCAGCAGTCGGTGAGAGGGATACTTAGGGCGTGCCGGTCGGGAGAGAGGTGGCTGGCCATGAGCGCTCGATGTGCCATCGGGGCAGATTCCACGGGGGAGATACAGGGGGTCGAGCGCGTTGTCCGCGAAGAGGCAGGGGATGCGATTGCTGTTGGGAATGTAGAGAGCTTTGACGGATAAGCGATAGTGGGAGATTCGACGTCGGGCTCGGTCTGGCAAGATTTCGAGGACGACTCCGATGCGGATCGTGCTTTGAGACAACTCCGAATGGGACACAATGATCCGGACGACGGCAAGGTCCCTCTCCGCTGCAAACTGGGCAGTTTGATCGTGATTCGCGACGGAGCATTAGGAATGAAGCCGGGTGAATGGCTCACGTCCCCTGTTCGACCGTGTCTCTCGTCCTCATCCTCGTCGTCAAGGTCGTACTTGCCCGTCGACGAGAATGATCCCCGACTCGATCCCAGGGACGAAGCCGAATCTGAGCGCGACCGGGCAAGCATTTTTCGATCCTGGTCACGTTCGGGGGATGACTCTCTTGCTCTGTTGGAGGAGTAGGTGACGGTATTCCTGGATCCGGCAGACCCAGCGCCAGGGGAGAGGAGCGGTTGGAGACCGGTCGAAAGATTTGTACAGACCGCCTGCCATGCTTTGGCCGTCGCTTTCGAAGCATTGGGGAGGTCGAGGCTGAAAAGGGTTGACGGTCGAGGGGGAAATCGTCAGATTGGGTAACCGAAGAGCGCAGTGAGTGGGAGACCCGCAATTCAAGGGCAGGGAAGGTTCCGAGTAGCAGGTGTGAAACAGCATACAGTCAGCTCAGGTGCTCCTCGAACCGCAGGCGTGGATCCCACCAAGCACCCCCTCTTGGTCAATCAAGGCAGCACTCACCAATACGTCTTGACGCCGATTCTGGGCTTGTTCCTGTTTGCCGCGCTCGTAACAGGGGATGTAGGTGTTATGGCGAAGGCGTAGTCGCTGTTCGTGCTTGTGGCGACGCTCGCGGTGGCGCCGGCCGCTGCTGCTATCCGCCCCGCATTATTCGAACTGGAGTTGCCGCCGGCTCCGCAAACGATTGTTGACGCGGCCTTGGTGATCTTGCAGTCGGCCGCGCATTCAATCAGCAATGCCAAGGGGCAGAACGAAACCTGCTTCCTCGGAGGCAGTGGCTTCTCGCTGTAGCACGGTTGCGAGGTCGGCGGGGTGTGAGCGTTCGCGGAGGTAGCCGATGCGCCCGTCGCAGCTGCAACTCGGCCGCCGTCAATCCGATCATGTGACGAAGCTGTGGGTGGGCGCGAATCGGGGCAGCTTGCGTCGACGTCGGTGCGCGGCGAGTACAGCTCGAGCGAGGTCAGGTCGTCGTCGGTGATGTACGATGTACCCCCCAACATCATCAACGACATGCTGGCGGGATGGTGGGGTTGATGTGAACCTTGAAGGTAGAGGTACGAGCGTGGAGGCCAATAGTGGGTAATAGCCTCATCAGCAACTTTACCACGCGCGCTTCAGAACAATTCAGAGCAATTCAGAGCCGATCTAGAACAATTCAGCCGTAAAGCGCGTAAAGCGCATTCAGCCCTGCGCTGCTAGATTGCTCTAGATTTTGTCTGGAAATTCAGGCATTCAGAGCGCTTCCAGAGCTTTCAGAGCATTTCCAGTGGATTTCCAGAGCATTTCCAGTGCCATTTCAGACCAATTATGACATATTCAGGTAGGGTTATGTACAATGGTATGATCGCATTGCATTTACAGAGAAGGGGGTTAGACTCTACGTTCTTCTAAGAGCACAAATTAGGCAAATCCGAACGAAGCCGCTTCAGCGGCGGCGTCAGCCGGGCCTCCGTCAATCGACGAAGTTCTTTGTGCCCAACCCAAGCTGCGACGCTAGTCCACACACATTGCGATGACACACCTGTAATCGAGGTATACGAACCATCATAGCAGTGATCCATGATCTTGAAGACGACTGGTCCGTAGACCTCCGCAGAGAACTTGTCCGCCGTGTAAAGCAACTTGCCCAGCACGCACCGCAGCTAAAGCCAGCAAGAAGTTGCATGGAATGTCAGAGGCCCTTTCATGTTAGAATGAACTGATGATGCAGCAGGTGTTTCTGAATCTCCGGGCAAACATGTAACTTACCGTGGCAACGATGACATCATTGACGGTGAAGGACGCGATCGGAAGCTTTGTAGCAATTTGGTCCAACGGTTAACGGACTTCAGTGGGATATGACCCACAGTCCAGATCTGCGGCGGATGCTTTGCGCAAACTCGTGCTTGCACCATATGCCGGCCACCTTGTCTTCATCTGGCGTCATGTTGTCCAACGCGCGGGTTCGGCGGCTCCGTGACGGACGACCCAAGGGCGGAGCGAGGAAAGGTTTGCCGCCATAGGCGAAGGGCTTACCACCGTCCAATGAAGGAGCAGGGCTGGTCGCAACAGTAGGTGAGCTTGCAACTGTCCATGGGGTCAGCTGAGGGTAGTGCACATGATGTTGCGACCGGGTCGACGATGGCGTCGACTTCACGATGGCGCCCGTGGGGTGAGATGAGAAAGGTGAGGGGTGGACTGCAAACGCGCTGTCATCCTCACCAAGAACAGTGCGCGCTTTGGGCGCCCTCGAGATGGAGTGGCCTTGTGCGGGAGGAACGCGGCGGGGACCTGCATCTGTTGCTAACCGTGTCCGTCAGAACAAGCTCAAAGCCAGCTCAGGGGGCACGGTCATCTAACCTTTCGAAAGTTGTCCCTTTCGAAATTCTGCGCGATTTGAATTCACGTATCGAGCAGAGGCTAGCACTTAGCATTGGGTTGATGTACGACTGTAATCAATTGTTGTTGTGGATGTGCGCACTCACCTTGGGCACCACTCGAGGACGCCATCGTCGCCGCCATCGTCTGCGTCGAGGTCATCGTGAACAGCAGCATCTTCGTAAATGTTGTCTTCATCGGACAGTAAGAGAGGATCAATCTCGATGTTGTCGTCGGACAGGTCGTCCCTTTGAAGTCGTCTGCCGGCGAATACGACTCCTGGCATCGCTACAAGCGATTTCACCCAGTCAGGCTCGACGGCGGCGGCGGCAGTACTAGCGATCGAGGCTTCAAGGTAGGAGCTGTAAGCCATGTCACGAGACCAAGATACCACCGGCCAGTGTGAGAAGTAAGCAGACTGTCTTGCTGTAGCTGTAACCGACTTTGCGATACGTCAGTTCTTCGACAATGGTTGAGCCCCTGAGTTAGCCGAGGCGGTGCGAGCGCGTTTACGCTTGGGCCTATCTGAGATCATTTATCAAAAGTAGCAGGCCTATTGGCACAGATGGTATAGGACCGACTTACTAGGTGCTCATTTGTGCCGCCTCATTGGCGACTGCAACCTCCACTTGAGCATCCTCCTCACCACCCTGCGTAGTGGCATGATCACGGTGACCTGTTGGAATGTGGATGGGTGATAACAAGAATCGAGGAGAGCGTCGAGTAGGGGACGCTGGCGTGAAGGTGGCGAAAAGCAGTGAAGGGCAGGAGGGAAAGGCGCGAGTAAACGAAACCTTCGCACGCCAACGAGCGCGTCGAGGACGAGTCGTCTCGAGTCGTCCTGAGTCGTCGACGCAGGCACCTATTCGCACGAGGCACCCTAGGCGCGCGTACGGGTGGGCTCGACGCAGGCAAGCGCGACCCACCCTTCTTGGCCTTGCGGAGCGAAAATGTTGGAGACTGTAATACTCTCTTTAGCCAGAACTAACCACTCAATAGTCGTCACCTGATATCACCTTTCGTCTTCGGCCTCTCAGCGGACGAAAGGTGATTGGAACGGACGGCGCTCAAGTCGGTCCGCGAGGGTCAGATTTCTTTCGATGCTTTTTCTGTACAATGCAAACCCGAAAATGACTTCCAATGCTTTTTCTGTACTACTGGTATATTGGTGAGAGTTTTGTCAATATCCTCAAAGATCAGAGGGAGGGGTGATGCGGAGCAACGTGCGGCGGGTGGGCCGACGTATAAAAGAGCCCCTATATAGCATTTGAAATGTCAGTACATACTTGTGTATGCTCCGATTAATGGCACCCACTTGCTGGAAAAAAAAATGACTGTGTTTGCAATGACTACATCAGGATATGTGCACTACTGCCGGCCGTGTGGTATAAGACTTTGACTAGTGTGTATAAGACCGTGACAGCGAAGACAATTCATTGCACAAGTTGCTACTTCAGTGTGACGAAGTGTGACGAAGTGGTAGATCTAGACACTTTCCAGAACGATCCGGAACAATTCAGAACGATTCAGACGATCCGGTCATTTTGTGAGCGGTAAAGTCATTTAAGACAGATCTAGCCGCGCATCGGGAAGTGGTAAAGTTGCTGATGCTCCAAGCCAAATTCATTGATCGTTTTCGAGTCTGGCCTTGTCCACTCCCCCGAGGTGTGCCTGGAGCTGAGTCGAGGCTAGTCGAGGCCTGTTGAGGCGAGCCGCGACCGCCTCCGGTTGGCCCTGCAGGACTAGCGCACCCGCCTGACGGGGACCAATCATCGCCGCGGCGCTAAGAGCTGCGAAGAGGCACTCCGGCCGTCGCGGAAGTAGGTACACTGTGGACTCTGGAGGCAAGTCCCACAGCAGCGTAATAGGCAGAATACCGAACACAACTCGGACATTCTCTAGATATGGGGTGTGGCGGATGTATTACGCCTCGATCGATTTGTTCGAAGTGATTGCCTGCCCACTGGAGTGAAACTTTGTTCGATAGTAGATGACGTCCTATTGCTCGGCGAAAAATCGCCTTCGTCCGGTACCGCGACCAGAGGTCCGAGCTCCGAATTTGAAACATCATCAAATAACAACAATCACAAACCACTGTAATAACACAACAGCAATTTTCCAACGCACTCCAAGAAGAAAAAATCTACATAGCGGCTCTCAATCGAACCTCAAGATCCGGATCATCTCCTCCTCCCCGTCCGCCTCGTCCCCATTGCCGGCTCTTCCCCTTCTCCTGACGACGGTCACAATCTTCTCCATGTCCAAAGCCACGCGGACCACGGTCTCACGCTGCCTCTGTGAACGCTTTGAAGCAAGCTGGACCCATGTCAACACCCCTGGCGCTCGGTCCTTCGACTCTTCGGAAGAGAGGCTCGTATGTTCGGTTTCTGTGACGTCAATGGGTGCCGAGGAAACTACACTGGTGGAGCGCTTCGAATCTCGGCAGGGTGGCCCAAGATTCCAGATCTTCACTTTGCCATCTTCACTCGCACTGACGACTTGGCCTGCCGACACGCTGTTGCGCAGATCATGCTCACGCGCCGTGCGCAAGGTCGAGGACGTCGCCGGCGCAGCTGCAGAAACGCGATCTCCAGTGCCCGGCACCAATGCCAGACTCGAAACTCTTGCTGTGTGCCCGAATAGAGTCTTGATATGTTGAATGCCAAGCTGCTTCGTTTTCGGATCCGCGGTGAGGAGGTAGACATCCAAAGTGTTGTCCGCTCGTGAGATAACGACGTGATCGCCCAAGTGCTCGATCGCAGTCACCAACGACGCCCGCGAAGAGGAAGGATGCGGGTAAGTCGGTGACGCGAACATGCCGGCGGCAAGACGCGCGACAGCGTGCTGAGACTTGATCATGATGCCTGAAAGGTTCATGGCATCATGGTGTGGGGTGAGGGTCACCTCGAATTGCTGCACGCCGACGGACCACGAATCCGGGAAGATGGGAGTCGCATAAGCGAGGACAAGTTTGAACGCTTGAGGCAGAGACGACGCTTTCGATCGCTTGCGATAATCGTAGGTATCTAAGACGAAGGGGTCAGGTAGCTTTTCGAGGGAAAGACTGGCGGGTGCCCATGATTCTGTCGTCTGGAGTCGATCCGAAGCCTCGATCACAAGCGATCCTCCGAAGGTGTCTGCTGCTGGACGACGGATGACATGGTAGAACCGCAGCACGAATGACCTCGAACATGTGGCCAGGAGAGCCCCATGGTATCTGGCGAGAACAACGGGATCGAATGACTGAGCCATGGTCGATGCCGTGGTTAACGGGGAAGTATGTACCTCTTGCCATTCGAAGGGAGCTGTCGAGTTTGGGAGCGTGACGGAGAATAAGGAGAATTGACCAGTCGACAGAAAGACAGCGAGTTCGACTTGGTGGCTTGTATCGAACGAGGTGTTGGGTGCCTCGTCAAGTTGTATCGATGTAATCGAGACGGCAGGTCTGAAGCCTGCCGACGACTGTTGGTACGAAGCGAACAGATTCGGCGATATGATCTCTCCGAGTAAGAGGGTAGAACCATCCGGGAGGGCCTGCTGAACCTGGACCGGTGGGATGACTGAGGATGGATGTGTCGATCGGGAGCCGATGAAATATATATTGCGGTAGAACTGGACCAGGGTGTTGCTCTGCAAAGCCGAGTTGGGCGACACTCGACTCCGAGCTGTCGCGGTCGGTGGGTATGCGAATGGCCGAACAACGCGGGGGTGGGGTCGATTCAAAGGCGTCTCAGTACCTGCCCCCGTAGTGTGGGACCCCTCATTTGGATCGTCGATCGTCAGGGGCAAAGGTGGCAGGATGGCTTTGCGGACGGAGGATCGCAATACGCTCGTTCGAGCATGGCCCCGTCTCCAATTGAACGAGATTTTGTACAAATCTTTCCACGGTCGCGAGAATGAGGCTGTCGAAGATGTGTGAGATGTTGCTGAGGGTGCATACGTCCTGGTGTAGAGCTGCTTCCAGAGCTGTTGGTTTTGAACGAATAATCAGATCAGCTCCGCTTAAGATGAGTTCGACGATCTGGATGGGTATGACTCACCTGGTTGTCATGGGTCAGCCTGCACCATCCCGAGCTGACGGTGGCTAAGTTGAGTACATCGTGTACGTCGAGGTAGCTCAGACAGCGCAGAACGATCTCTTCAGCGAGCGATCCCTCCAGCGTCGGCAGTGTCGGCAGAATTGTCAAGGGCACTGGCGCGATTGGAGCGGCCGCCCGCCGTCGATGGGTTGCTGCGGTGGAGGAGGCGGTGCTGGAGGCTGTTGCCGGCGTTGCTGGTGCATGTTGGTGTTGTTTGAATCGCAGTCGTTGGTGACGATTGCGGCGCTTCGAGGTGGACGTGGATGTCGAAGCACTGCCAGCATCGTCATTGCCGCCACTTTGCTCCCGATCCAGCGACGGCGACGGAGAACGTGACCGAGCACGCTTGAGCTTGACCATCGCTAGCTGCACAAACTCCCCGAGGCGTCGAGCCCTTGTCGATTCCAATTGCAGCAAGAGACGTAAGGTCGATACGGGGTGTGTCGCACTGAGAGCGAGCCGAGCTGGAGGGAACGCACTTTGAGCCAACTTGGCGAGGCTCGGGCACGCTCGCGCTCGGACCAGCAGCTCGACCCTTTGCCTGACAGCGAGCGCCGGCGAGCGCGTCACCGTAGTGAGAGAGAGAGAGAGATCATCATCTCAAGACCCTATCGCGCTATAGCACATGTAGTCCTCAGAAAAATTTCTGACCAAGTCAAAGAAGGGAGTGTTTAAGAAGTACTAGATAGTTGGGAATTTGTGGTTTTGGAAGTGTTGTATTGGATTTGAAAAATCCAGAAAAGTTGGTTGGGTGAAAACCTCCGCGCACCCCGAGTGTCACCGTCAGACCAGGTCAGACAGGACCCCGGAAAGCCCAGCCAGAGGCGGCCCGCAAATTTGGACATTCTGGGGACCGGAAAATCGGCTAGGCAGCCCACAAATTTGGACATTTTTGGCTCAAAATGGGTCAAGGCTCACCTCATTTTTGGACATTTTCCTCCCTCCGGTCGAACTTTGAAGCGCAGACCAGGGTAGCAGGAGGCTGGAGGCGCAGGGCTTATAGCCGGCCCAGCGGCGCGCTGTTTGCGTTTGGAGCGCGTTAGTGTCTGCATTTGCTGTAAGGTATGCGCCTCTGATGTGCATAAAATACAATCTGTCGTTCTTGACCGCTAGGCTAAAAGCAAGTTGTAACTAGAACTCGATAGTTCTAGCTACTCAAGAGGCTACTTATGGGGCTGTTCCTATGAGGCATTCCCTTACATTTGCGATCGTTTATCGTTTTTGGATCGTCTCTCGCTCGGAACGGCGACTTGTCGAGCTACGTCTCCTCTTCTTCCTTTCGATCTGGAAGCTCTCTCGCCGAGATTTTTTTTTTTCCTTTCCTAGTCGGTCGATAGATTCACAGGGTTCGCCGGCGCCGATTCTCGTCGAATTCTTTGGAACCGATCACCGAAATGGCACTCGAAGAGCTCCGGGCGTCAATTCAACTCAGGAGTCCAAGGCTCGCCTTGTCTCTGTAAATCACCCAAGGGGGATTTGGTGGGCATGATTGCTTCTGATTCAGGGTCAATGAGTCCTACACTACTGGCCTCGCCAGTGTGCTCAACTGCATCTCCTCCGACTTCCCCAGAGATTTCTAGGTATTAGGATATAGCGCCCGGCTGTGAACCTTATTTTGTCATGCATTCTTTTAAGTAGATGTAGATTATAGTGTCATTTAAATTCATCAAATGACAAATGAATAAACAAAGATGAGATCCTATTCGAGTCCATTTCATTTCGAAAAAGGCTCGTTCGCGGTCGCGCTGGCGGCGCTCTGGGCTCAGAGTCTGGGTGCTTGGTGCGCGCGTGCAACCTTTCCCGCCCGCGCGCGGCGGGAATGCAGTCTGCGCGTAGCGCAGAAAAAATTCTGAGCATTGTACAGCTTGTAGAGTAGTTTTGAGGCGGCCCTCATACTTGGAAATTTTCAGTCAGAATCCGGGAAAAAATTTGGACATTTTGCCTCGAAAAACGCCGTTTTTAGAGGGCCGCCTATGGCTGGGCTTTCGGGGGTCCTGGTCAGACCGTCACAGCAGGTCACGGCCGCATCGCGCTTCGGGAACTCGTGTTCAAAGCGCTCGCGTGCGTCCGCAAGGAGTGTCACCGTTTCTCATCATCACCACAAGAGCTTGGACATCCTTTCGATTCGTAAACAAGCTAGGCTTTCCCCTCCGACTACCCACGAGCTCCTTTGCCTCCTCCGCAAGCCTGGGGCAAACTTCGCAACCGATCCACGAAGCTCGACGTTCCTGATGGCCTCGCGTTCGTCGGTCGATTACGCCGACTTGGCCGACTCAGAGCCGTTACAAATCGATCCCACACCGACTATCAATGGTACTGAGGCCTCACCTGCCGTGACTCGTCCTACCAAAAAGACGCGTGTTGACAAAGCAGGACGAGCAGCAACATCGTCGTCGTCGTCGCCGTCGTCGCCGTCGTCGCCGTCATCGTCATCGTTAAAAGCGACCGCGAGCACTCCGACGGCGCCATCCCGATCCGGCAATCCTTCTTCGTTGCTGTCCAAAGCCGTTCATGGCGCCATGGCCCAAGCTCAAGCTTCGACGGCGACCTCCCCGCACAACACTCCGTCTCATTCGACCCCTCAAACGTCCAAGTCGGCTCCATTCATGCCAGAGACCGCAACGACCTCGACGCCGGATTCAGCCGCTCGCGCTCAGTTTGAGCAGCAGATGGATTTCATCTCGTTCGACTTCGAATCGGACGAAATCGCACCCCCGACACCGTCCTACTCGGACCATCGACGCGGGGCAAGGTCTGGATCCGGTCGCAGAAGAGAAACTCCTCAGCGCTCGAACCGATCCAGTCGGGCCACGACACCAACCGTCGCCGCGCACAAGAGGAAGCTTGATGAGTACGAGCAGAAAAGGGAGGACGATACCTCCAACTTGCGACGGCGAGAAAAGGGGAGAACGATGCCGTGGTGCGAAACACCGGGCGTTGATTGGGACAAGGCGACGAATGCAATTGAAATGTGAGTGCTCGCTGCGATCGATGCGCGTGAGGGCAGGATTGCAGAATAGCTGACATCCAGAATTGCACAGGCTGAACCTGGAGGCCCATGCTTTCATCGAATACATCTCACCCAACCCGATCGAACACGAGCTGCGGATATGGACGGTCGAACTCGTCCGGCGAACGATCCAATCCATGTGGCCTGACGCCGATGTCGAATGCTTCGGCTCAGTCGGAACAGGCCTCTATCTCCCCGGTGGAGATATCGATCTCGTCGTGCTGTGTCCCACCATGCCCGCCCCGCCTCTCAAGCCTTCGAGCGCATTGCTGCATCGCCTCGCCTCCCTGTTGCTTCATTCGAGTCTGGCAGAACCGACTAGTCTCGTCGTCATCGCCAAAGCGAGGGTCCCGATCGTCAAGTTCGTGACCCGGTTTGGTGGATTCTCGGTCGATCTGAGCGTCAACCAGGAAAGTGGAGTCCAAGCCGCCGTTCGAGTCAGGCAGATGCTTGAGGACTACTCGTTTCGTGAAGCTGGATACATTGAGCCGGGGGCAAACTCGACAAGCGGCTCCTCTTCAGCGCACGAAAATGGCAAGAAGAATGGCAGAGGAAAAGGCAAAGGAAAAGAACAAGCATTGGAAGAGAAGAGCAAAGTCCAGGACCCCGATGCCCCTTCCTTGGACCAATCCATCGCCCCCCACATTGTCGATCACGGCGTCGCGAGAAGCCTGGTCCTATTGCTCAAGGCTTTTTTGAACCAGCGCGGGATGAACGAGGTCTTTACCGGTGGCCTAGGCAGCTACTCCATCATCTGCTTGGTCATCTCATTCCTTCAAGTAAGAGTAGCTGGTGGCTCACGTCGTGGCTCCCATTCCACACGCTAACGCTCCGACTTCCAAAACACCCCAGCTTCATCCCAGAATGCAAGTCTCGACCATCGAACCCTCGCGCAACATTGGCCTGCTTTTCGTCGAACTTCTCGACTACTACGGGCGACAGTTCAACTTTGACCTCACAGGGATCACGCTCCGCCATCGTGGAGGCTATTTCAACAAGCACGACAAAGGATGGTACCGCCCGAACCAGCCTTACCTGCTCTCGATCGAGGATCCCAATGATCCTTCGAATGACGTCTCGGGGGGAAGTCACGGCATTGTTCGGGTCCGGCAGACGCTCAGTGGCGGCTACGAAAGCTTGACGGCGACCATCTACCAAAGGGTGTCGGTCTTCAATGCACGACGAGACGCGACGGAGAAGGAGGGTCGCAAGACCGAGGCATTGGATGGTTCGGTTCTTCCCAATGCGGTCGGGAAAGGCGAAGATCCATTGCGCACGTCGATACTGGGCAGCATCATCGGCATGACCAGCGCGGCGATTGAAGCGAGGCGCGATAATCTCAGGCTGTACGAGCAAGGCGTCCTACAGGATCTGTTGAAGAAGCTTCCGCCCGGCGGGGTCAAAAACCCGATGGGGACGAATCCTGGACAAGGTTTGACCAAAAAGCAGATGAAGAAACTGAGAAAGGAAGTGCGGCTGCAGAACAAGAGGGAGAAGACGACGATGAAGCTCGAGAGAAGGAGCGAAGAGCGCAAAGCCAAGAAGATCAAGAAGATGCACGAAAACATTGGCGCAGGGGGTGGGGACTTCCTCTTCGATGTCGTTGGAGATAGGGGCTCCGCTGGCGACGTGGAGACGATCGATCTGCGCGGCGTCGGTGATGATGATGAGGAGGAGTACGAAGAGTCGAGGTACGCGATCACATCTCCCAAATTACAGCTATCATCCGCGGTGCCGGCGCCGACGATGTACATTGGAGGTTCATCAGACGAGGATGCCTCGGAGGTCGACGAGGGGAGCTCTGTGTCGAGTGACCACGACGATCAAGATGTCATGCTCGGAGGCAGCGGAGGTGATTTACTGGTCGGTGCTCCTGCGTCAAGAGCTTCCTTATCGAAACGATTGTCGCCACAGCCACCCGCTAGCAAGAACAGTGCTGCTGCGTCGAACAAATCCGCGAAAGCGGCTTTCTGGGCTGCTAAAGGACTGCGAGAAGAGCGCCTAGACAGCCAGGATTGAGAATGCAAGAGGACGACTGGTATCAGCAAATAACAGCGTCTCCCTTGTTGTATGCAATTGCAAGAAGACGGATTCGACGTTTTAAGTATACAGTCGAAAGTTAAGCCCGTTTCTTGTTCTCGCTTGGAGCGGCCGAATCTCTTGCAATCTTGTTGAACCAAGCGAGGCGAACGACAAACAAAAACGAAGTGATGGCGACGTTGCCGAAAACGAGTTGGTTCCACAGAGAGGGCCGAATGGCTACATAAGTTCCGACGTCGAACAAGGTGTATCCGATATGAGTTAGATCAGCAACGGCGAGGCACCAGAGGTACCTCGCGACGAGTGACTCGAGGATCCGCGGTTGGTCCTTGAGCGTGGTGGCCATTTTGCGCAGGAAGACGGACCCGATCAACGCGAGGAGGAAGAAGCACGACCCGAGTTGTCGAACGGCCATGATACCGGCGCGATGCACGTTGACGTCGAGCGGAGGGCTCGCGACGGCGATCGGCACGAGCTCTTTGAAGTATTGCAGCGGCGAGAAGGTCGCATAGATGGATCCAAAGATGGTGAGCAAGGGCTCGACGAAAGTGAAGAAGTGGAAGTAGAAGAAGGGCAGCACATCGGCTGTGGTGTTGCTCCTGAGGGACCATCGAAGGTGGGGTTGGTCAGTCGGGGGTGGGCGATGGACAGCTGACGGGCCAGCCCCACATCGGACATCGGAAGACGGCCGCACAATGGTAGACACTACTCCTGACCGTGGCTGCAGCTCACCTGGAGGGCTTGGCCGACATAGCAAAAATATTCCAACAGATATGAAGTGTTGACACTCGACGCTGGTGCCACTGGTCACTACGATGCGAGGCTGTCTCCTCGCGAGCTCGGGTGGGAGGGTAGGAGGAGAGAGTGAACTGCAGAGCTTGGCTCGAATCGGTCCCCCCCCCCTTTTTTTTTATTTTTTTAAAAAAATATATTGATTGATAGATTTCATTGACAGTATACTTATATTGATACCTAAACACCTTTGAAAAAATCGGAGGGAATGCATTCTGGGCATCATCCTAAACAGTCCTAGACCACTTGCTCCTAAGCTAATACTTAGCAACGCGTTGATCTAAGTGAATCACCAGATTGGCCAATCATAAAGTACATTGACAGGATATGACAGAACACTAACTCGCTACTCCCCCCAAAGAGGCGAGGACAGAAGACCCTATACAGAAGATCATGGCGAGCCCATCCGGACTTCGCGGCTTGAGAATCCGCTCGGTATCCGTCGACTGTTGGGCTGGGAAGTCAAACTGACCTCCGCGGTCTTCACTTTGCGCCCAACACCACTCGTCATTCGGTCCCATTCCTCTTGCACCTCGCTCGAGAAACTTGTTCTGGACGTGGCGCTGCTGGCAGCGCTCGCATTGTTGTGCACCTGGCCGTGTGCACCCACGCCAGCAGACCAAGTGCCGAGCGTGTCCAACGACGAGACAGAAGACCGTGCGACACGGTGCGAAGCTGACCCAGGGGTCCGCGGAGCTGAGGGAAAGACATTGGAGGGGGCGAGCGCTAATGCCGAAATGGGCGGTAGTCGCGTTGCAAAAGTGTGGGTCTTCTCTGCGGGCCGAATTGGCGCAAGTAGGGCGGCATCCGCTTCTGATGACCGTTGGGTAAACTCATGCTCCGACAGCGGCGCTCCCAGACCCAGCGTCGATCGCAAAGGGGGGAGTTTGGATCGTGCCGGAAAAGCCGCAGGCCTGAACATCGTCTCCATGGCGGCGTCCAAGATGTCGGGAGGAGAAGAACGGCGCTCACACTGCGAGGGGCCATCATTCGAGATGCGCAGACGAGAGAAGTCGTCGAACGGCCGGTTGTTCGTCCCCTGTGCTACCGAGCCAATAGGCGGGTCTTCTGGAAGTCCCGCACCAGCGGACGATGGAAGAGGCGGACCTCGCGAATGCGGGTGCGAATAGGCGAAGGCTGTCCGCTCGGCATTGCTGTCTACTATCGCCGGTCCCAGCACTGCAGAAAGAGATGGTAGACGGACGGCCCCATCGGTCGTCGCGGGGAGCTTGGCCGGGGGTCCGGGGAAAGGGCCTGCCTGGTGCCTGCCTGGTATGTGGTTACTGGAGTAGGTCCCGGTCGGAGGGCGCCTCTCGGGTGACGAGTTCAGCCACCCGGCGTAGCCAGCTCCGGTGACGAGGCCTGTAGAGCCGCCTGACCATCGAGGAGGACCGTCGGAAAGCGGTGAGAGCGGATCACGAGGGTAGCGAGTCAAGTATGCTGATGCGAACGAGCTGTTGGACTCCGCCGAGACCTGACGGGAGAGATTCGGCCGCGCCGTGGAACTGGAAGATGCTGATGAGGCGGGCGGGGCACCATAGCGAGTATAAGGTTCGTTGCGCTGATATTCATGATGAGGCAAGCTCGATGTTGATGCTGCCCCCATCTCGCTTGCTTCCCGATCTCGCACGCGTTTTTGCGATTGACGGCGCTAGGATCGCAAAGGGGCCATGCAACAACATTTAGTGTCAGGTCCGAGGAGACATCTAGGCACTAGATCAATTAGAAGTCCCAGGAAAGGACTCACGTTCTGAAACCAGATCTGGACCCGCCTCGCTGACATGCCAATCTGCTTTCCGACCTCTTCCCGAGTCTCGGTCGAAGGAAAACGGGTCTGTGGGATGTGCGATGCCCAAAAGTGAGCGGTCCAGTTCCCGGATTGAACTTTGTGACGTCGTCGACTCGCGGTCGTGGAGCATTCTGTACGCACCTTGGCCAACAAAGAATTGAGCACGGCCGTTTGGTGGGCCGAAGTCAAGGTTCGACTGCGCTTCTTTGCGCCGTCCTTCTCGAATCCAGCTGCACCGGATGCACCTCGCTTTGCATTATGCGACGACGAGCCTTCTCCTTCATCTACTCCGTCATCATCTCGATCCCCACCGACGTCTGCAACGCTCTCGCTGTCGTCGTCGCCTTCACCGTCCGCATCCATAGCGTGACCGTCGTCGAGCTCGTCGCGAGTTGCTGAGCCGGCCCTCTCCCAGCGAGCGGATGAGGTAGTGTGGCCTGCGACGACCCCATTTGCTTTCGGATTCCCGTTCCCGTGCGATGCTGAGCCGGCCTTGCGAGGGCCGCTGCTTGCTTCGACGCTCGTAGGACCATCTGCAAGCGGCGCGGAACGGGGCTGGCGAGGCTTGATCACTGTTTCGGCGTCCGATCTCGTCGGCGGCGACTTGGCTCGCACCGCTCGGGGCCGCGACGGGAAGTAGTGCGAGGGTGGATTCGGGAACTCATTGGGACTACCGAACGATGGCAACGACCGCAGGGGGGCTAGCGGCTTGTTGGTATACGAGGCCGACGCCGACGTCGAAGCGGCCGAGGCTGGGTGATGGTGTGGTGCGTGACCAGGACGACTCGAGCCGCTGGGGCCAGTCGGAGACCAAGGCGCCGGAGGCGGATGCTGCATCCCGCAGGCGACGGGAGGGTGTGGGCAGGGAAGAGTGGTCGGAGAACACAAGCTGGACTAAAGTCGGCGTGAGGTTGTCGTGGGAGTTGTATGTGCACCACACACGAGGAGCAGCGAAAACGGGAGGTAAGTTCGAGGGGTGTTCAAGCGAGCTCTCGCGAGCTGTCTGGCGGTCTTACAAGGGTCGAGACTGGTCGAGACCCACACACTCACACCCTCCGATCTCGGACTGGATCCACGCGCGCCAGCGCGCGCCGGTGGCTGGACTCAATTGAAAGCGAGCGCACTGCAAGCGCACGCGCAAGAGGCACTGGGGGCTCCTACTGCGGTCCCAGGGGAATCGAATTGAGCCGTTACAAAACAAAACTGTCAGTACTAAAGTGCTGAGAACTGGCTGCTGACTGTGATGCGGACTACTTAGGTATACGTTCTACACATTCATTTTTGAGGACCCGCGCCTCAAGTCGTCGAAGGCTACTAGTAGCGAAAGAAATGCTTAAGCCGAGCAGCCGAGGGGGAACCCGGGATGGACTTTGCGTCAATTACCGACTATGAAAGAGAAGCTTGCAATAACCACCCCGGCGCGTGTCTACCAGTGCCACTTTACACATGGCAGTTAGCACTTATAGCAGCGCAGCGCGGCGCCTGCTGGGCTCAATCGATCGATTGCCGATCGTCGGCGCCGGCCACGCAAGGAAAAATAACATGGTGGGGTAGCACAGCCAGAAAAACTTGAGCGATCTCGGTTCCTACTTTGTAGTTTTTCAGGCTCACCCGAACGCGTATAATAATAATTGCCATTCGTCGGCCCTAGACTTCCAAATTTGCACGTTCTGTCGCTGCAGAGATTACTACCTCTATATATAAAAAAAGGTGAGTTAAGGAATGTAGGTAAAATCACTGTTTTTAACTAGGTGGCGGCCCGGAGGGCCGCCTGTGGTGGATGTACCAGCATACTGTTGTGTCTGCCGCACCTGCCTGTGGTGTCCATGTTCCGATCAGAAGTCATGTACAAGCTCTGTGGCACCTTTTGTATTTTTCACACCAGTCGAACGAAGCTACAGCGTTCCCAGTATTTTCCTTCACTTTTTCGTTGACCTAAAACAGTGCGAACACTTATATTGTATTTAATGGGCGGTAAGCGCGTGGCTTTATATAACAGAGCTTCTACAGCAGAGCTCCGCCCGACGGGCCGGGCGAGGGGTGGCGTCTGTCACGTGATGCGGCGCGCCAGCGGTGTAAGTGTCAGTGGCATTAGGTGCTGAACAACAAATCACACCCCGTGAACAAACCCGCGCCACTCCCTCTAACCTTTTCTTTTTCTCTCCCACTCTCGTCGAGTTTTGTGACACTCATTCAAGGAGAAACCCTCGCCACTATGTCCCGGCGGTCCTAGGCTAAGGTCGCCAAGGAGGGCCATTGCAACCTCGCCAAGTCTTGGCCGCGATGAGTGAAAAATAGTTTCTCTGCTGTCTTTCGTCATTATACCGTTCAATTCTCCTGCTATTCGGAATCATAGTCCCGTTAATTTAACGGGATCCCACTGGTGTCCCAAACTCTAATAAAAGCGACTTGAGGGAAAGAGACTTAAGAGACGTCATAAGACACGTTGATTCACTGTCGACGATATTGCACTGGTCACATTCTTCTACAATTCCGAAAGAACACAAGGTGGAGTACCTCCGGCTATGTGGCTAGTTAGTTGAACAGCTTGTCAAGTTTCGTAGGTCAAACGAGGACTCTTCTCGAGATGAGGTCCGAGCGCGAGAAGGGGAACACGGATGGACAAGGTCGGTCGTTCGCTCATACCGAAACGAGCGACTCCGGCTTTCTTGTGGCCCTATCCCTGACCCACGACTCAGCCTCACCACTCGAGGGGACGCTGCCATTGCGGGATTCCATCTTCGCCATCGTAAACCACCCCTTTTTCTCCACTCGGTAAAGCCAGGATCGCGTTCGCGAGTTCCGATCCGGCCGTTCGGGAGTTCCGAGCGATTAGCAACGTGGTGCTGATGCAAGGGGCACACTGCAACGCAAGCTTTCGGATAGCGTCGACGGTCTTACGTGTGGTACGCTACTATTTAAAGATCTCGGTCACCACCTGCGGTTCAGATCAAGCGAGTTGAGCTGATGCTGGTGCGATCCGCTCGGACCGTGCGCAAGCAGGCTCACTGCGAGCCGAGTGTCCGAGGGTCAGGCGACACGCGATGCCACATGCTGTCGACATAGTCATACCTATAGATTCACACCGCTTCACTCTCGAATCGTACATTGAGACCCTCCCCGTTCGCCTTCTAGCTCGCATGGCGATTGCCTCCTGGATCCTGACGGTTGCCGTCCTCGCGTTGGCCGGTCTGCATCCCTCACCGTGGCTGTCCGACAATGTCGCCTTGGTGCTCAGCCCACCGCGAACGAGTCGACTTGATTCCCATCGTTACGCGCTATCCACGACTTCGACTTCTTCGCCCGTGCGCGGCTGCCAGAATCCCGAGATCGTCGTGACCGAACCTCGAGAGAATGCTGCGATCACGCTCTTGGTGCGAGAACAGGATCTCGCCGAACTCCTCCCGACACTCCACAACTTCGAGAAACGCTTCAACCAACGGTTTAGATACGCATACGTGTTTCTGACCGCCCCAGTCGACCCTCCGTTCTCGACCTCGTTTCGGGAACAGGTCCTCGCGAGCTTGCCCGAAGGGGCCATCGTCGAGTGGGGCACCGTAGAGTCTCGGTATTGGCGCATACCCGAAACAATGGACGTCGCGAACGTCAGGAGCGGTTTTGAGCAGCAGCAGAAGGATGGCGTGCAGTATGCGGGGCGCGAAGGCTACCACCATATGTGTCGTTACTTCTCCGGGCTCTGGGTTAGGACCGCGGCTCTGCAGAAATACGATTGGTATTGGAGGCTGGAGCCTGGTGGTGAGTCATCCGATCTACGTTGTACCATCCTACCTCTACACCTCGCAACGTGCCTTTGGAGTTCCATTTCGAGCCTACAGAATAGCGATCGGCGCTCACTTCTCCGATGTGTCCCCACCAGTTCGCTTCTATTGCACCATCTCTTACGACCCGTTCCGATTCATGGCGCTGAATCACAAGATCTACGGTTTTGTGATCACGATCGTCGAGAACATGAACACAATCCCCACGCTGTTCGACTCGATTCTTGAGCTCGTCCAGAAGCACGGGCTCGTACCAGGATCTCGATTGTGGCAGTTTTTGCTTAAGAAGGGGGACCCAGGAGCATACTCGGGATGTCACTTTTGGACTAATTTTGAGGTATGTTGACGATTCCACGGACACTAATATCTCAGTCGCTGACTTGGCCTCTTTTTTGGCGCCCGGGTTAGATCGGGGATCTGCGCTTTTTCCGGTCAGAACCTTACCAAACGGTCTTCAACGAGCTTGATCAAGAGGGCGGATTCTTTTCCGAAAGGGTGGGTCACTATCCAGTATCTGGGACTAAGTTGCCTGGTTCGGGGGGTATCGGGTACTGATGCTGCTCCGTTGGTGTGCCTGCAGTGGGGCGACGCTCCTGTTCGCTCGCTCGCTCTCGGTCTTCTCTCAGACGTCGATCGAATTCACTAGTGAGTCAGTGGCGTTGCTTCTTGATTGTCGACTCGACGGTATCTTTTGACTGGCATTTGGACGAGGTGCATTGCCGCTGGGACGACTTACTGGTTCCGCTTGCCAGTTTCGAAGATTTCGCCTACCAGCACGACTGGTTCATGCACTGTCCTCAAGAGAAAGGTTTAGGATGCGACTGCCAATGCCCCGCGTATTCGAAAGATCCGTTACCCAAGAACGAATTGACGGACGTGGATCATGACTGGAGATTCGGTTGTTTGGATCGCTGGAAAGAGACTGTTGGAACCTCCGCCTCGAGCATTATCTCTCCTTTCGCTTCCCCCCAACAATAAACGACCGCCGATTCGGTGATCCAAGCTTGCTTTCGAAGATGACTGTTTCTACTCGTATCGTGTATGTTGTAATGATCCACAAACACACCTGCGCGCCCCGATGGCTTGCGCAATCATGTGTCAAGATAATTGGGGAGCTAGAACCGAAGTCAAACATGCAATCACCGTCGGCCTGGTCAATCGAGGTGATTCATACGGGCTCTCGCTGCGGTTTGTAATTGCTCACGTTGAAGAACTAGTGAATCAAGTGGCATCCACAATAGTCAGAGGCGCTCCTGAGGATGACTCCTCTCTGAAGTCAGGAGACAACACGCCTGCACAAATGTAATTTTGCCCACGACGGGCGCGCGCGCCCAATTTCGCTCGCCTTTTTTTCTTTTTTTTGACTTGTAGCCTCGGCGTCCCCACCCCTTTGTCTCACCCACCGCACCGACTCGAGGTGTGCCCCACGTCGACCAAATCGCATTGACACCGACGCCGATCCAGTCTCGCTTGTCACTCGGTGCACCCCAGCGCAGTCAAAAATCCCTACACTTCTCTGGTATCGTCTGTCTTCGTTCGTCTGCGTCGCCCAAGTAGCTCCGAGCGAGTCTTCGCAGCTGGCCCGGGCCACTCGTCATCGGCATCATGGCCACCAGCACCGACATGATCAGCCCCATGAAGCGTCAGGGGTATGGCACGTAGGTCGAATGTAGCCCCCACCGTGAAGATACTAAGTGGCTGTGTGAACATACTGATGCGGTCTTTGTGCTCTTCGAACCTCGCTCCGATTACGCTGCTGGTTGACGTTGACTTTTGCATCGGCGCCCCGATCCCACGCGTCGCCCCCTCGCCGTCACGTTCACGACAACGTTCACCCACCTCGCAGCATCGGCCGCGCGTTCCCCGTCCTCGTCAACACGTTCAAGGTTAAGCCGCCTACAGCGACGTGCTACCACTACGATGTAAGTTCTCGTCTGTTTTATTCGCCGTGCCCCCTCTCACACGCCCCTTTCCGGCGTGCTCTCGATTGGGTTCGGACTTGATTTTGTCGGGCGTGGATGTTGGCGCTGAGGCTGCCGGTCGGCGGTCGCGCGCTTGGCTCGGTATCGCTTCGCTCCCCTCCCCATTTCCTCGTTCAATTCAGCGGTGGGACCTTTCGTCCCAATATGTAACCGTGCTCACCTTCCGCTTTTTCGATGAGCAGTTCAAGATTGGTCCCGAAGATGCGAAACGTCCGTCGCGCGTCAATCGCGAGGTTTGGAAGCACTTCATCAAGTCGCTCGACCCTTTCCAAGGCATCGCGTGTGTCTACGATGGCAAGGCCCAAGTTTTCGCGCGTGAGTCCAATCGGGTCGCCAGACACGAGCGCTTCGATCTCGGCGGTGACGACACCTCCCGCTTCTACTCAGGGCTTACTCCTAATCGTCGATTCATTTTCTCTGCTTCTTGGCTGTATTGCACCCCGCTCCCGTTGCAGCCAAGAAGCTCCTTGCCGACGAAGGGTCGTGGAACGTCAATCTCCCTGAATCCGACGGCCGTGAATCCAAGTTCAAGGGCAATCAATTCACCATCAAGGTCGGTCATCGTTGCAGAGGAATAGGATGGCTCTTTTCACCAGCGACTAACGAGGTGGGCATGTGTCGACACAGATCAAGTACATCCGCCCGGTGCACCTCGATGCGTTGAGCGCGTTTGTCTCGGGCAAGCAGACGCAGGTCGATGAGGGTGTGATTGAATCCTGCATTCAGGCTCGTGAGTCGAAGGTGGAGGCTCGGCTCTTTGTTCTCCGACGTTTTTGCTCACGATCGAATGCGCTCGAATACAAATTGCTTAGTTAACATTGTCATTCAGCACGGACCCTTCCTCTCGTTTTCGAACAGCGGCGCGTCCTTCTTCCTCCCATTCGACAATCCGCAAGCGGGCAACATCTCGAAGGGTCTGACCATGTGGAGGGGGTACTACTCTTCTCTCCGTTGCGGTCCTTCTTGCAACTTCGTCAGTCCCATGCGCTACCTAGTCTTGTGCTGTTTGTCGGAATTGAGGACTTATCACACTCTTTTTGACGCCACCATCCACAGATTCTTCTCGATCTCGCATCGCAGCCCTTCTATCAAGAAGGGGATCTGCCCAAGCTACTTGTTGAGTAGTGAGTCATCATCTACTCTTTCTGCTTTCCTTTCACTGCTCATGCCCGACTAGCCAGAACTGACCGAGCCCCTTTCACGCTCTCCCTAAGCGGCCGCGCCAAAGACCGCAGTTTCGGACCAGACAAGCTGGAGAGCAAGCGCATGCCCGGCGCGTTTGCTGTCGAGGCGAACCGATTTATCCGTGCACTGCGTATCTCGATCAATGTTGGCAGCAACGGTCCGCCCATGATTCGAAAAATTCGCGAGTTGACGCGACAAAATGCACAAGACTCCAAGTTCCAGAACGATGAGGGCAAGACGACCGACGTCGCCGAGTACTTTCGCAATCACTACAACATCCGCCTGCAACATCCCGAATGGCCGTGTGTCAAGATTTCGAGTGTTGCTCTGTACCCGATTGAGATCTGTACGGTCTTGCCGGGCCAAAAGTACAGCCGCAAGCTCGACCCGACGCAGACGGCCGAATCCCTCAAGCGCACGACTGTGGGCCCCCGTGACCGTGTCCCCCTGCTCCGCCAGGGAATTCAGCGTATCCTCCCGACGAACGCGGGCTCCCCCTTGAACCAATGGGGGATGGAGTTCACGTCCGAGTTGATGCAGGTCCAGGCCCGCCTTCTACCGAATCCAACCGTGACTCTGCAGAGGCCGGTCATTCCACGCGATGGGGTCTGGGATCTGCGCGGCCAACAGTTCAATCGGCCCTGCGCCCCTATCGAGCGCTGGACGGTGTTTGTCTTCGATCAAGAGCGCTTCTTCCGCCGCCAAGAGGTCGAGAAAAGCGTCTCGGATTTCGCTCGCGGTCTACAGAACGTCGGAATAAAAGTACGCGACTCTCGTCCTGCCATCAATTACGCGCCAGCATTGTCCCCAGCCAACATCCCCGCTTACTTCCGCGAGACGGTCAAGGGGCTCGGCCTTGGCGGTGCGCCTCAGCTGCTCCTCATCTACCTTGCGCGCAAACCTTGCGATGAGTATGCTGCGATCAAGCGCTTCGGGGATCTCGACGTGGGAGTTGTGACGCAATGCCTCAGTGTTCCGAAGGCGAAACGTGGCAACCCTCAGTACTACGCAAACTTGGCGCTCAAGGTCAACTGCAAGTTGAGCGGCATCAACTCCATCGTCGATCTTGGTCCCGCGTGCCCCCGCGACGTCCCTACGATGATCATCGGTGCAGACGTGACCCACCCCGGCCCGGGCTCCTTCGCTCCCTCGATTGCTGCCGTAGTCGCCACCATGAACCGCGAGTTCACGAACTACGGCTCACGCATCCACGTCCAAAGCTCCCGCGTCGAGCTCATTTCGGGTCAGTACCACGCCTCTCTGGCCCCTGTTTCTCCAGTCTTGCTCGATTCGAAAGCTTAACTCGACTTTCCATGGTCTCATTTGTAGATCTCGAGGGAATGATGATGGAACTCTTGCGTCAATTTCACTCCACGAACAGGGTCCCTCCAGCGCGTCTCATCTTCTACCGCGATGGTGTCAGCGAGGGGCAGTTCGCTCAAGTCTTGTCGTCCGAGGTCGCTCAGATTCGCTCGGCATGTCAGAAGATCGATCCGAACTACAATCCAACCATATCGTTTGTTGTGTGCGGCAAGAGGCACCACCTCAGCCTCTTCCCTTTAAGCGGCATGGATGGCGACAAGACGGGCAACGTCAAGGCCGGCACTTGTGTTGACACAGGTAGGTGTCGTTTTTTCGACGCTCTTGGCAACCGTTTCATGCGACTCAGCTAATCCAGATGTGGGCTGCGATCGCTTGCCACAACAGATGTCACCTCCCCATTCGAGCACGATTTCTACATTCAGTCGCATGCCAGCCTTCTGGGTACGAGTCGCTCCGCGCACTACAATGTGCTCCTCGATGATGCCAAGATCTCGGCCGACGCTTGGCAACAGCTCACCTTCAACCTGACGTTTACCTACGCTCGCGCGTCGAGATCGGTCTCGGTAACGACGCCGGCCTACTATGCCGATCGTCTGTGCACTCGCGCGGCATTGTATCTTGCGGCTGAGAGTGATGATGCTATGTCGCAAATGTCGTCGCTCTCCGGTGCTTCAGCGGAACAACAGCAGCGCGAACGACTCCTCGCCGAATATCGTAATCGTCTGGGCAAAATCCACAGCAACCACAAAGACGCGCTCTTCTTCATGTGAATATCGATCGCTCTCTCAAAACTTCGTGCACATGCAGTTTCCATCCCCCCCCCCCCCCCAAAAAAAAAACAGAAAAAAACAAAAAACAAAAACCCTGATTGGTACACAGTCCGCATCTCGCAAGGCTTGGTCCCGCTTCTCAATCGAGTTTCAAATCAGCTTTTTCGCTTGCCCGCTTTCTCAAGCTCGCTCAGTCATACATTCGTCGTTCTACAGTGTCTTCTTTTCCCCTCTTCACATCATAGTCATCGCATTTTCTCTTTTTTCGTCGTACCGTCAGTACCTTGCAATCGTCAAAGTCTCACTTTGCCTTTGCCACATCAGCGTCCGCTCGCGAGCTGCTGCTGCCAGTGGTCCTTATACTTTTATATGCTCGGAAGGCTCATCTACATCTACATAATATGTTTAGACTTAAGAACATCATAGAGACTGGTTCTGCTCAGCTGCAAGAACGAAAGTTCTAGCATTGGCGAATGCTCTACTTCGAGCAGTCACTGCAATGATTTGCCGCGGCTCATGGGCCATCTCACCTCTTGTCATGAATGTGAACGAGCATGACCGAGATCCGGCTAAGCGCCGCGCCCACAGCCGTCCCCCCACTGCCGCTCACCCGAGCGGGCGCAACGCTGTGCGCGCAGCCGTCCCGCTTCGGTATCTGATAACGGCGAAATGAGCGCAGATAACGGCGAAATGAGCGCACTGATCGGATGCGACGGAGTTCAGCCACAGCTCGTTCTCTCTTTCTCCCCTTCCCTGTGTACACACGGATCGATCTTTCTCACCTCGAAACAAAATCTGCTGGTGACGGTTTACGACCCTGAACGGCCGCAGAACCAAGGTCGCATCGATCGATCGCCACCCTGCTCCGAATTCCGGTCTGTCGACGTTCGCGGGCGGCCCAACCGACCCGATCTTTCCCTTCCACAGCTCCCTACGCCAACATGCGTAACGTCATTATCCTCGGAGGCTCATACAGCGGGGCTCGAGCAGCCGGGCTCTTGTCGCAGACGTTGCCCATCACCCACCGCGTCATTCTAATTGACCGACAATCGTGAGTCCGTTGCGCCGGCCGCGGCCGAAACGACGCTCCCAGACCAGTTGCTGACGCAATGGTTCTGACCCTTGTTCGCGGCTATTACCTATGTAGACACTTCAATCGTGAGTACACCCACCGCTGCTGGAGTCTGAGGGCAGGGCTTATCTCGCCAGTGCCTGCCCCGGTAGCGTCCGGAGTGGAACGGGTCGTGCTCTCTCGAGTCGCCGATGATCATGTTCAACCGCGGATGCGACTGACTCGCACTGCGATTGCTGCCCTCGTCCGAGCAGATCTGTATCTCTTCCCGCGGGTCGGCGTAGTACCGAACCATGCAAACAAAGTATTTATCCCCTACACAGGTATGCGTCCACTCGCTGATAATTCCGCGTGCGCTCGGTATGAGACTGACGGGCCCGGTTGTGAGCCTCCCCACAGGTGTTATGGCATCACCGGGCCGATTGTCTTCTTCGGCACCGTCATCCAAGTCGTCGTCGTCGTCAACAGAAGGAACCGAGTCGTCGCGGAGTGGTGACTCATCGGGCGAGGGCGGCCCCACAAGAGTTCAACCTGTGTTCGTCAGAGCCTCCGTCACCGACGTCGGCCCTGGATTCGTCGAAATCGATCGGGACTTGGATGAGGAGACCTTGGGAGCATCGGGCAGCGACGACGTCGATATCATATCCTCGGGTCGCGAGGAACGGCGGCGGAGGCGGTTGAACTGGGATTATTTGATCTATGTGAGCTCACATGACCGCATCAGACTCGCTCTTTTCCGAAATGCCAGCTCACCACTTGCAATATTCGCGCCCGTCTCAGGCCTTGGGAAGCACCCTTCCTGCTCCGCTACTGTCTCCCGCCCGGACCAAAGTCGAAGGTGTTCGCTTCCTGCAGGCGCAACAAGACCGAATAGCCCTGTCCAAATCGGTCCTGATTGTCGGTGGTGGAGCCTTGGGCATCCAGTACGCGACCGACATTGCCGATCTTTACAACAATCCCGCCAATGCAGCTTTGAGGCCGGAAAACTCGGTCGAAGGCAAGAAGAAAATCACCCTCGTACACTCTCGAAGCCGGTTCTTGCCGCTTTACAAGCAAGAGGTTCACGATGAGGTCACCAGGAGACTCGATGAACTGGGCGTAGATGTGATCATGGGAGAAAGGCTGGCTTTGCCGGAATGGGTGGACGACGTCAGCAAGCAGCCTCTGACGTCCAGGCGGATAGAAACCAAGACGGGGGTGCTCGAGTATGATCTTCTTGTACGTCATTGGACTTACTTTCGCTTGAATTCGAGTGAGGATGCTTGCTCATCTGCTTCGTGGACTCTCGTTGCAGCTGAGGTGTACGGGCCAAAAGCCAAATTCGCAGTTGCTGAAGAAATCGTTCCCCGATGCGATCAACTCCCAAGGCTATGTCGAGGTCAGGCCCACTTTGCAACTCGACAGCTGCAATACAAAGTATGCCGATCGCATGTACGTCATTGGCGACGTAGCCAACACCCACGGTAAGTGCTCGCGCCGTCGGCTTCTTTTGATCTGATGTGCGCATGAATTGATCACGATTCGGGCTCAACAGCTATCCGAGCGGGTCATATTGGCTGGAACCAAGCGGGTATTGTCGTACAAAATATCATGAGCTCCATCTTGTGCGGCCACAGAGAGCCCAGTCTGATCTCATACGAGCCAAGTCCACCGCAAATCAAAGTTACTTTGGGACTGGTCAGTTGTTATCTCCTTTCCAGACGGTTATCGGGTATCGACTTCCTGACGCGGCATTGTTACACCCCTAGCGGAACTCTGTTTCGGAACTTCTTCCTTCAATAGACGCTTCAGAGACACAGGTCAAGATGCACTCCGATGGGGCTGTTGACGCAGGATGGGTTCATACGTGGGCAAGAATGGGGGTGGATGCGCAGGATCCAACAATTTGATTGGGGCAGATGTCGCTGCTTTGCAGTGTTGCAATTATATTTTCCTAGTGTTGCCCAATCGTCATTGCCACTTGATTGCCGGTGCAGCCTCCTGCTGTGGAACCTGCAGGCTGTGACTAGGCACAAACTCCGCATGCCATGAAAGGAGCAGATGATATCGAAGTGAAGACATGAGATCTTCTTATTACGGAACAGATAAGACAGATAAATACATTTCAGCCGCTGGTGTTTTCTACACAAACGCCATAGCTATCGCTTCTCCGTGTCGTGGACTACTCCACCTAGCCTTCAAGTCTGTCCACCACATTGCGATCGCTAGAGTAAGATTCCAGCTCTGATAGCGGGTCCACGCTCGAATCGATCCCCAACCAAGACCGAATGAGAGGCCCCGCGAATGATACCGCGTTCGGAGCTGGGCCAGATCATCAAGATAGGCCGCAAGATTGCAGTATTCGGCCACGATCATGAAGATGCGGGCTGGGGAGTGGGTGGTATGGAGCGAGGTATCCAGTGCCCTGGATTCACCAGTGGAAGAGAAAATGTCGATCAGACCCGAGGAACAAGTGAGCCAGAAGCAAGAACAGCTCGGACACGACTTACCGAGCCAGGTCATTGACCTTGAGTACCATTAAAATCCTCCGCGGCACTCGCCTGCAACACCATCCCGATGGGTTCAATAAGTCTCGAAACTCTTGGAGGTGAAGGCATCCAAGCTCACCTCAGCAGGTCAAAAATGCTCGTCATCAAGCCCTCTGTCTCGGCAATGGTGTGCCTCATCCTCTTTTGCTCATCCAGCGTGTGCTCTCCTAACTCCATCACCGAACCCTTCTTGCCTCCTTCGTCCCCTCGGACCGCGTAAGGGTCATCCAGTGCGGCTCGCCCCGTGATTGCGGCTTGGAAAATGGGGTAAAGTTCGTCGTCGATGTTGCCGGCCAAGTAGGCATATTTCCGTCGGTCGGCCTCGACTTTCGGGGAGGATGGGGAGATGAGCGCGAGCCATAGCCGCGCGTAAGCCACGCGGAGCGGGGAGTCCATTTCAAAGTAAAGACCTGTGGAGGCAGAAAAGGTCGGCGTAAGACATATGCAGATCATCTGGTAAGAGGTCATGGAGCAAGCCGTCGTACCGTGATCGAGAAGCACGATTTCAAAATTACTGCGCGACCGACTCCCAGGCTGGGCAGGGCGGATCAGCAAGTTGCCGCCGTGAGGATCGGCGTGGAAGAACCTTTGAACGGTAAGCAGAACCTGGATGATGGTTAGCAGCATCCCAAAATAACTTGGAAGAGAAGATGAGCGACATGCGATAGAATAGGCGTACCCGATTATATAGATCATTCTTGAGAATATCCTTGAGAGTTCCTTCGACACCTCATTCCGGTCGATTTGATGCGCCTCGAGGTACGCAAGATCGTCGATTCGAGCACCCTCGATGAACTGCATCACCATGACCCTCTTCTTCGCCCAGATGACCCTTGGAATGACTAGGCTTGTCGTTTTCAAGTCCGAAAAATCGGCTTGGCACCTCGACGCGTTCGCAGCTTCGTGCCCTGGATAAAGTTCAAACGACCAGCGTCAGCCAGTTGCACCACCTCTGCTGCGAATCCAATGGGCGGAGTGCCTCACTGAAGTCCATCTCCAGCGGCAAGTTTTCTTCCATCTCTTCGCCCAGCCAGGTGAATTCGAACGAAGGAAACATGCTCTTGACGACCCGGAGCATCAAAGTCGTGGTTTTCATGTCAATTTGGGAAAATTCTCTGATTGATTTCGGGGGGACCACATCATTGGAATGAGCTCGGCCAGAAAGCTATCAATCAAGATTGCGTGCATTGAACTTACTCGAGATCGGGATGCATAACCTTGACAGCGATCTGTTCACCCGTATCACGGAGGATGGCGCGATGGACCTGGGCCAAGCTAGCGACCCCGATGGGGTTTGGATCGAACGAGGAGAAGAAGGTCGAGAGAGGAGCGCCTGCATCGTCGAGGAAGAGCTGTTGCAATTCGGCGAGCGGTGTCGCTTTGCACTGGTCTTGAAGAGGGATCATTGCTTGAGACCACGGTAGTGGAATCAGCTGGACCGACGACAGATGTTGCCCAAGCTGCACAGGACTCGCGTGGTACAAAATCAGCAGAGCAACGAGACAAATCGAGATGAATCGACTGGGTTAACCGACTTTGATGTAGATGCCACCGTTCTTCTTGAGCACTTCGCGAATCCTCACAGCGCATTTTGTGTGACAATCCTCGTAGGCCTGATGGCGTTGTTGCTGCCCCTCGGGCGTATCGGGCCACTCGCCCCGGAACAAGATTTTGTAGTCGACGATGCATTGTGCGACGGCGATTCCGACGCGCGAGCATCGATCGATGGCAATCACAAGCCGTCGGAATGGGGCAGAGAGGTTGTATAGTAAAGTCAGAACAACCGCTACGGCCGCCAGGGTCACCGCTAATGATCGACGAGTAGGTTTGAGCGGGGGTAGCCGTCGTCGAAGCAGCGCGAGCTCGACTCGGAGTCGTAGAAGCTGTCTTGCGTAGCTATGTCGGCCACGGGAAAGCGAAGAAGTTGTGGAGGTCGATGAAGCCGGTCCGCTCGCGGGTTTGGAGGGGATAGAAGCCTGTGTCGAAGGAGCCGTCGATGCTGGGACGTTGCGAACGGAAGCGAACGACTGGAAGGTTCGAGTTGCCTGCAACACACCGCCGGTCCCACGGGCTCTCGGGATCGCCGACAACGAGTTCGATCGACCACACTGGCTCCATGAAGAGTTGTTGCGGACGAAGATCGAGGATGGCGATTCGGGCCGAGCCGCAGCGCCTGTGTGAGACGAGCGCCAAGGGTCAGCGCCGAAGAGTCTCTCCGCTCGTGGCCGAAACGGAGCGCACGAGGAGAGCGCATCTCGTGATAGAATGGCGGGCCAAAAAGATATTTTATGAAAATGTCGCTTCCGAGACCAGCGATGGCACCACATGCTCGATCGATCCAAACGCTCGAGGCGGCTAAATGCGCGGCAACACGACTTGGACGAACGACGTCATCCGAACGAACTGGATTTGAGCGAGACAGACCTCTCCATCGAAGCCTTCGAAGGCACGCACGGGGTAGCGAAGGCTGGCGATGGGCTCGACCACAGCGATGGAGAAGGAGCTCGTGTAATCTGCTCCTTGGGAGATGGAGAGGCGGCCGTAGGGGTGCTTGATCGAAGCAAGGATAGCACTTACGAATTGGTACGGCGAGCGCTACTAGTAATGAAGACGGACTGGTCGCACCGTTGCTGGCCGCCGCGACGACGCGGTGCATCAATCGATGCCATCCCACGAGCGGATTGGCTCCGAGGGCCATCCTTTAGTGGATGGGTGGGAGCGTAGGGACGCCCAGCCTGGCGCGTCGCCGAGATGGCCGAGTTGCTGAACGGTACAGTTCGGACGACGAGCGGTTGCGCAAATAATGGCCCGCGCGGTGTAGTAAGCTTCACAAAGCCCCACTAGTAATAATCAATGATCTAATCCGCATCTTGCCTGGACCCCCTGGCCCGGGCGCGCGCGCGTCTCGAACTGTCTCGAACGGAAATATTAAAATATTACATGGCGCGTTGACGAGTCCTTGACGCTGTCGCTCTGTCTCTCTGCGCATACACCTTGCCAGCGCCTCCTCCCGCGAATGCCTGGCTCACTTCCCTTGTCCGAACGCAACATCTCCAACCCTCGTCCAGTCGACGCGCTCGTCCTCATACTCGAATCTCCGACGCAGGTTAACTCAGCCAGGTGCCAGCGTGCATCCGACGCGTCCACGTCCACACCGCGCCACGACCTCGACCCCCGACCCCGACGGCCACGCTAGGATGCGAGACGACGACGATAACGAGCCCACATCCCAGCTGAACGAGCGTGCGAACGGCAACGCCCACCACGGAGACGAGCACCCGGCCGATGACCTCGATGAGCTGGCACCGGCTGGCGAGAGCACGGCCGAGCAGCGTCGCGCGAGGGAACGGCGGCTCAGGGCACACTACCGCAGCCTCGGCCAATCGGTACAAGGTACGGTGCCGTGACCAATTGGATAGGATCCCAAACCCACGATGGCACGCTGCTGCCGCCCTTGCGGCTTCCTGCGCGCTTTGCTGAGTGCGATGTCTGCTGTGCGCGACGCGTCCTCGCACGTGTCGGCGCACGCGTCGCGGGCGGATCGCATTCCTCGACCACGTCACCCACGCCTAGATTCAATTCGCTGATCAACACCCACCGTCATATCCTGCTCTTATACAGAATCTCGAGACAACATCAACGATACGACCGTCGACTCGCTCGGCAAGCAGGTCGAACGTGCCAACAAGCTCTTCAGAAATGGTCAGCTTCCTCATGGCCACTGCCCGTCCCTAATCGGCTTGCGCGGCACCCGTGACTGAGTTCATTTTTTTTTTTTGCTGCACTGGCCACATCTTTGTACAGTCACCGCACCGTCCGAAGCCGTTCTTGATTCCCGTGTGCTCATGGCCGCCTCGGACGCCGGAGCGCTCAAGGCCCGCCAACTCAAACTCGACGCCGACGCCTTCGATACCGATCAGTTCCTTCTCAAACTCGCTCACTTCATGGGAGGCAGCGTCGTGGCACTCAATCAGAAGAACAAGGGCAAGGGGAGGAGCCAGACGCAGGACGAGGACAGGGCCGCCACTGAAGGCGCCGGAAGACCGTTGCGGTGGGGCCGAGTCGGAAGGGTTTTGGCGAGTGAAAGTCGGAGGGCCGTCGTGATGGATCTCATGTGAGCTCTTGCCCCCTGTTCAGGCTACCTCAACAAGGACCGAGGCATGGTACTGATCTCTAGCCCATTGTGCCTGGATTTCGTTCGTCAGGCTCGGTCCGCTGGCTTTGGAAGTCAAGGAAAAAAAGGCTCGAACACAGCGCGCAAGGCAAAAGGTCGACGAAAGCCAACGTGTTCGACCCGAGGAAGTAAGTGACCGCAGCTCATGTCTGTGCCTTCGATGATGTGGTCCTGGAAGCGGCGACTGATTGCCACTGTCTTGCAGTTGCGTGCCGAAGATGTCGAAAAGGACAAACAAGCGACCGACCGCATGATCTCCGAGGTTAGCGACCGATTCCCTCACTTGGTGCGCTTCGAGGAGCTCACTCGTGGGCCGCACTGTCTTGCAGATCGCACGGATCCTGGACGCTTACGGCGGAGAAGGGATACCGTATCTCAGCTTCGTCCTCAACCCGCATTCGTTCGCACAATCGGTCGAGAACATCTTTTACTTTTCGTTCCTTGTTCGCGATGGAAGGGCCTGCATCGAGGAAGAAATCAACGAAGATTCCAAGCATTTTGGAGAGATCATCTGTTGTACGTTCGCGCAAGTTCGCTGAGTATTTAGGCCTCGTATCTGGCCACTGATAGGCTCTCATTGCTCTCTTCGTCATCATAGACAGCTGCGAAGCGCCCGATGGGAACAACGACGCCGAGGGAAGCAAATCGCAGTTCGTGTTTGAGCTCACGCAAGAGCTATGGAAGGTAAGTCGCCGAATGCATCTTTCCCTCGCCCGAAGGAGCCCGAACTCATGGTCTCGCGCGCTATCTCGCATGTTGCCTCAACAGGAAGCGATCGATGTCTTTGATGTGCAGGCGTCAGCGATTCCCCATCGTGCCAAGTTCCAGGAGCAGACGAACGCCAAGTGGCGGTGAAGGGCAGGACCGTTTGAAGTTCGCGGTGATAGAAGCTTGTTGCGTGATGTCGGAACGCAAAGCAGACTTAGTTGACCTATTCGGAATGCATCGCATTGCTGTATTCCACTATTGCCGAATGACTCGATCGAGCTGCCAAGTGAGGCGAGGCTGCCGTATTCAATTGAGCTCTGTAAGCTTTCGCCGACCGAGCTGTCCATTCTGACTCTGTCAGCCCCCGCCGTAGGGCTTGGCTGAGAGACGTTGACGTTCGAATCGGTGCCTAAACTCCTCTTGATTTGAACGGAAACCGCTCAGCTCACGAATCGTGCGTGAAGCTGAAGAACGTCACGGCGTCGGCGGCCCGGCGGGCACAAGCCGAGCGCGCAGGGCGATAGAGGGCGATCGACGCACGGCCCAGAAAAGGAACACAGAGTGACAGAGAAGCGCGCGCGCCGGAATGTAGATCTCTCCGAGTCGGAAGTCGGAGGGAGTCGGGGAGTCGGTCGATCTTTGGAACGAAGAGGAACGAAGTGCGCCGCAGCCTGTCGCACTCTGTCGCAGCGGGACTCTGCTCGTCTGGCGCGCCCCGCCGTGTCGTCGGCCAACATCCAACCCCCAACAATCAACACCGTCCAAGAAGTACGCCCTCGTCACACCGACGTCACCTTCCGCCTCCGTCACTCTCCGTTCGCTGTGCATACCCTGTTGTACCGAAGTTCACTGTTGTACTCTTTGGTTTCTGTTCCGGCACCGGTCTACTACCTGCGCCGGCTCACCTGCGTGTTAGCCGTCTGCCCGGGTGCGTAGGACCCACGACAGCCATGTCGCTTCACCTCGTGACCTTCTCTCGAGTACTGTGAATGAGAAGCCTGACGGGGTTAGCGGCATCCCCTTGCCGCTTGTGTATTTGCTCACAGTCTGCCTCACGCGAACTGCTCCCTTCCTTCGTGACTGGAGCGACATCGCCCTCCGCGCACCACGCCCGTCGTACCGTAGTCCCGTGGCCCGGTGATCTACACGCACCTCTCCAGTACCGTGGGCTGCATCTCCATCTTTGCGTCCGCATCAGCCGACACGCTCACAAGGCTACCCGCCTGTCCAACTCCCCTCGACTCGCGATGTCCTGGCGCACGTCGGCTTATCTGCCGATCAAGTCCCCCACATCGGATCCTCGTCGTCGCCCCCACCCACGTCTCGCAACGGGAACACATCGTCCGCCTACTCCAACACGTCCAACCCATGGCTTGCGCTTGCTCGTTCCAGACTCGTGTTGCTGTTGGCTGTCATCGGCTGCTCGCTGTTGGCACTCGTCTCGATGAGGTCCAAAACCGTGCCGGCGGAGGTCCGCGAACCCCGTCGACCCGTCAACTCTTTCGAGGGACTCAACGAGGGGCTACTCAACTTGCTCGAGCCTGTCACGCTGCGCCAGTTTGTTCTTGAACCGACCACGATCGAATGGCGTGTCCCGTCTTCGCAGGAAGGACCCGTTTCGTGGTCCAAGGCGGAACTACTGCCGACGAGGGCTGCGAACCTCGCGGCTTACCACCGAGATCTGGCAGACAATCCCAACATATCACCCACTCTGATCAATGGCGAACCCGTTCCCCGTCATAAAATTCGAGTATTTCCTCGCACGATCCGGCTCGATGACGATGTATCGTACCCCGAAGACGGTGATTTGCTTTTCGGCATGACGACCACGGTCAAGCGCGCCATGATGATGTCGGAGCTATGGACGAGGTGGCTTCTCGCGCCCGATGCGCCTTCAACCGACTCAACTCGTGCTGCATCGTCCTTGCGACCGGCGTGCATGATACTGCTGAGTAGCCAAGAGGACCCGGACGACATTGAGGATCTGAAAAGGATGCTCAAGAGCAGAAGCCTGCCATGTGGGGTTCGAACAAGCACGTACGAGAGGTACGAGGTCCGGGTCTTGGACATGGTGCCGCAATTCACTGCATACGCCGTAGAGCTTGGGTCAGTCCTGTGATGCTGCTCGAGGGACGGCGGCTTTTGACTGACAATCCGCACCGTCGGCACCTGCAGACGCTCATTCAAGTGGTTCATTTTCAACGATGAGTGAGTACAAAGGTGCCGAGGTGTTTTAAGAGCACCTGTGCAGATAGGTCTGACGTGAGCTGTTTCAATTCACAGTGATACCTTTTGGTTGGACATGCGAGCTCTTCGAAGGATGTTGGCCAAGTACGACCCATCTACCCCTTTGTTCGGTGAGGACTTGGCCCTTCCCTAGGAGTACAACCTTTGGCCAAGTACTGAATATGTTGGTGCTCTCGTGCCTCGATGGTTCTGCAGTCGGTGCGACCTCAGAGTCGGTAAACCAATTGCAGCAGTTTGGCCGGATGGCGTTCGGTGGAGCGGGTGAGTTTGCTTGGCTTTTACTTCGCCATCAAAGGCCAACGCATTGAAAAGATTGCAACTCACACCACGCGTGTTCGCAACGTACCGCTTGCAGGTATGCTTGCTTCGGCCCCCCTTCTCCACAAGATGAACAACAATTGGGATGAATGCTACAAACAGTTCCGACAAATCTTTGGAGGTGACGAGATGCTTACCCGATGTGCTGCATTGGCCAAGGGTGCGACCAAGCAAACTGTCACCACCGAGGAAAAGGGTTTACATCGTTCGTCGGCATCTAATTTCTCCTTTCCTCAGTGAAGCGCATGTTTCGCTGACCTTTTGGTGCATGGCCAAATGAAACACTTAGAATTTGATGTGCCGGGTGACACAACTGGGATGCTGCAGTCGGGGATTCCGTTCCTCAACCTGCACCACTATCTTGGTGGCTCCTGGGTCCACCTCTTTGGTTACGGGTCGTACCTTGAGGATTTCGCTCAAATCCGCCTCGTGAATCAAGCCGCTGCGTTCCTTGGTGGGGACAACATGTTCAAGCGCTACGTTTTCGGTGATGGGCGATGGCTGCTTGTACTGGGATACAGCATCACCATCTTTGAAGAGAAGCTCAAGAAGGATATGCTGAGGGAAATGGTACGTCACTGATCCGAGGCATTTCAATCAGCCTCTGGTGTGCGCGATTCTTACTCCGGACTTTTTCTTCTTACAGGAACATACTTGGTACGAAGGGTACCGCTTGTCTTATGAGGACCGTCCGTCAATACCCGAGCGAAGAGGAGACGAAGGGAAACCTGCAAAGCAGACCTTTTACATTGTGAGCCCCCCCCCTCGTCTTTTTTGCTTCCGTTGTGAATAGAAAAGCATGTTGACATATGTCGTTCTTGTACAGGATGGTGTGGTGTGTACTCACTTTTCCTTCTTCTTTGCTCATCTACCGTGTTGTCTGCGTGACTGACGCATTCCAATTTCCACTTTGCAACACCCGCAGAAAGTTCTCTCATCAACTTCTGCTATGTTCACCTATGCTCAAGCCGATGCTTGGTATGAGCACATGGCTTCTGAGGACAGAGTGCGGATAGAAGTCCTATGGGATGGAGGTATGGATGACACTCAGGAAAGTCATCGTCATCCGCGGCTTTATGTAAGGTAGAGGGCCCAAGTATAATGTTTAGTTTGGGAGGCTGGAGCGCCTTACACCATGTTCCGACTGCCTCAGTCCTGAAGAAGTTATTAATCAGATACCCATACATGTAGCATCTATCTGGATTATCAAAAGAGCTGTCACTTAGGTGTGAGGATTTGCACCCAAGCTGCTGTTGAATACTCTACTTTAAGGAGGCTAAAGGACAGGCCTCCGGCCAGAAAGCGACACATATCTCTGTCTCTGTGGTTATGAGAGATCATAAAGTATTCTGAGGTATTGTACCTGTAGTTGCCAGCTGCCTGAATTGCCTATTCAGGACAAAGAAGCAAAAACTCCCTGTTCATCTCCGACAGCTCTGGGAAGCTCCGGGCTAACGTTTTGAATGACTTTGCACATTGAAAAAAATAGACGTAATGGATGCACCAAATAAAAGAAAAATGACTTACTTACACATGTGTAGACATCATAGGGGTTGAAGAGTTTCTGAAATTCCGGGCACAAAAAGAGAGTCTACCGGGTCGGTGAGCGACTCCGGACAGGTTTGAACTGTCGACCTCCCGATCACTTGACGAAGAAATAACAGTCGGACGCTCTAAACCAACTGAGCTACGGAGTCCACGCATGTTAGGAGTCCAGTCTTTTGACCAATCATTCCCGAATTCACGTCAAGCCAAACCTCACTTTCACTTTCACTTTCACTTTCACTTTCGAAATCGCGCCACCCACCACCTTCGAAGCTACAAGTGATACATCAGCCTACATTAGCATGGAGACCGGCGAGACCGGCCCACCCCCACCATCGGCGTCCGCGGCGACGAGCGTCCCGATTGGGACAAAGGAGACGCAAGTCCCTATCGCCGCCGCGACCTACGCCACCGCCGCGATTCAAAAGACCAAGCAGACTCCCGAGCAGCAGACCCAACAACAACACCGTGCCAAGGCTTTGACCCAAATGTTCGAAGTCATGGGTGCTGTACCGGGCAATCGCACCGACCGGTGGTTGCAAGCCACCTTCGCCACCGACGAGTACCCTGTCGCTACCGCTACATCGCTCAAGTATTCGGCTCTCAACGCCAATCGATCCATTCGAAACATCTTCGACTTTGCTCTCGACGTCACTTTGACCGTCCAAGGCGCCTCGAAGGCCTCTCCCGCGGACAAGGCCGATCTGCTCGGTTGCGTCACGAGACTGCTCTCCCCGCAATCGCCCCTGTGCTTCGACGCCGAGGTCACCCTTCCCGAGCACCTTGCGGCGTTTGCGCCCCAGATTAGGGGTATCCAACACTCGTCTTTCGTCAGGGCCGGTGTGGTCAACCACCGTATCTCCGTGGGATTCGTTTCGGCGAAGGCACGTGACTCGGCGCTTACGGCCCCACTGGCGCTTACTTGGCACTCTGCAAAGGCTCACTTCGCAAAGGCCCACCACTTCTACCACAACATGGTCGAGCTGCGTATCAACGTCGGTGTCGCAGCGGTCCCATCCAGGGATGCCATTGTTGACTCTTTTAAATCAATTGTCACCAAAATCACAGCCAAGGGACACCGTTGCGAGCTGGTACAAGTCTTGCGCGTGATCCACGTCGATAACGACTCGGCCTATGCGCACTTGGCCGGCGAGTTTTCGGCCTTTATCCGCTTCGACGACGACGCCCTTTTCAAAGCCCCTAACAACACGCTGAAGGAGCTCCTACCGTCGAAGGTCTCTCTAGCCACTAGAGGCAACATGCATACGGCGGTTCGTCACGACTACGAACGAGAAGCGGCCTGTGCTCGGTGCCACTTTGTGGGGCATGTGGAGACCTGCGCGCTGGAACAGGAGAGGAGGCAGAAGGAAGCGAACAACAACACCGGAAGGCACAACAAGTACCACAACAACCCAACCAACACCAACAACAACAACAACGACACCACCAACACCAACAACACCGACAACGACGCTTCCGAGGTTGTGGCCCCTAGCCGCGCCCTCGGAACCGACCAACTCGAATCGCGGAACCGATTTGCGGGGCTCGAGGTCGAAGGAGGACAGGAGGATGACGTCGAGGAGGAGGATGCAGGAAAGGAGGGCGAGGAAAAGGAGCAGGTCGAAGAAGGAGAAGAGGATACGGGCGCCAAGGCGGACGACGAGGATTCGGACTCGGATGGGAACGCCGGAGCGGGCATCGACAAGGCGGGAGGCGACGACAAGGACGACGACAAGGACGACGACGAGGACGAACAGGACGACAGCTCGGAGGGAAGCGAACAAAGGGAGGACGAAGGAAACGATGGGGATGACGTGATGAAAGATGGAGCAGAGGAGGAGGACGAAGGGACGGAGACGGAGGTGGAAGAAGAGGTCGAGCAGGAACAGGGGGTACAGGACGACAGCATCATGATCATCGACGACGACCAAACGACGATCACCACGGTTTCCCGCGAGTCGACTCCTCGGAGTCCCTCGTGGCCTCCACTATCTCCTGAGACGTTGGCAAAGTCGCTGCGCGAGGGTGCGGAGTGGGACCGAGCTAACGCCGAAGCTGCTGCACGTGTCCAAGCAGAAAAGGAGGCGATCATCAACGCCCAACTCGACGCGGAGGAACCGCTCGTTCGCCACCAATTTGCAGAGTGGGGTCAGGAAGATGGACAACTGCGATTCATCAACATTCGTGGCACCGGCTCCGGGTCGAACAAGAAGATGAAGAGGTCGCAAACGGTGGCCGATCTCAGCGATCCGAGCGACGACCCGGTCGATATCAAGCGCGTTCTGAACAGGGTCAAAGGTCGAGCAGGAAAGGAGGTAGCGGGTCAGGGGAAGAGGGTGACGAGGTCGATGTCGGCGGCGGCGGCGATGCAGGTCGAGGGGGCCAAGGCGAAAGCGGAGAAGGGTAAAGGGGTGGAGGAGGAGAAGCGCTGGTCCGACCACGAGCCCGAGGATGACATTCTCCCCGAATTCCCACTCTTTGAGGACGACACTACCGCCAAGAGCACGTCTACATCGTCTATCCAATAATGATCAAGCACACCATCACCAGCTGGAACGTGAGGAGGTGCATGGGGATCCCGGAAAAGCGACGCAACATTTACACCTATTTATCAACATTCAAAGCATCCGCCATTCTACTACAAGAACACTTCATCAAACCGGAACTCTGGCAATGTATCAAGGACGAGTACGAGGGCAAGGTCTTCATCAGCAAACACTGTCTGACTCTGATCCCCGCCGACTCGCCCCTGATCGACGCCGAGATTTTGCGCACCCACTCGGCACTCGACGGACGAATCCTGGTCACCTCCTTTCGACTTCGAGGCGACATCCGGATACTCGAGATCAACAACATTTACGCACCAGTCGATACAAAACAACGACTCACATTCTTTGACAAACTACATTTCCACAGGACGCAGAGCACCCACCTTCGACTCCTCGGCGGCGATCTCAACGACTGCCCGCTGCCGGCGATCGATCGGCGGAACCAAGGTCGGCACGGCCATCACTGGCCGATCCTGATCGGCAAGCTCGACTCGCCCTACACCGACTGCATACGATTCAAACACCCGCTCACACCATCTTTCACTCGACCCAACATCGTCCGCAAGCGACCAAAGTCCTTTTCACGACTTGACTACTTCCTTCTGCAGCGCACCCACCAAAAGCGACTCGTCCAAGCCTCGACGATCTACGACCACCCCAAGGACCTTTCGGATCACCGACCGGTCTCGATCGTCCTAGTTCTCTCGGATGAGCGAGGAGACGCGGCTCAACCCAACAATAGTTTACCAACGACATCAAACCAATTACATCGTATCAACGCGGCGACCTTCAAGACGGCGGAGTTCCAGGGATGTTGGAAGGATGGTTGGAAGGAGCGAGTGGGGAGGAACCGGTGGGGGAGCTCGAGGTGGTGCTGGGGAACTGCGCGAAGGAGGGTCGGGAGCTGGCGAGGAGGGAGCATCGGGAGCGGGTGGAGCGGATGGCGGTCTTGGTGGGAAGGGTGCAGGATCTGGAGGCGTTGCCGGTGATGGGGACGAGGAGACGGCCGAATGGACGCGGACGACGGAGGAACTTAGGCGAGCGGTCAACGAGCGCGCGCGCCAACTTCGGATCCGAGCCCACGTACCCGAAATCGCTACCGAGGAACGACTGTCGCGGCCGGTCCACGCCAAGCTCGCGGCACGGAGTTCGGATTCCAAGATCACAGCACTGCGATTGCCCAACGGAGAGCTGACACATGACATTGACGTCGCGCTTGACCACACACAGGCGCACTTTCAGCGCCTCTACGATCTCGAGCCGCGCGATCGGGACCACGTCGAGCGACTTAGGGACGATTTCTTGGCGCCGATCAGGTCGGCGCGCACTTGCGATGACCCGAGCTCGGACCCGCTCTTTCTGCGACGACTCTCGGAAGCGCACATCGAGCTGCTGCAGCAACCCATCACCGAGGACGAGGTCGTAGCCGCAATCGCAACAACACACCCCGGTCGATCGCCGGGTCCATCTGGCGTGCCCTACGAGCTCTATCACACAGCGCCGCGGGCGTGGGCCAAGGCGCTGAGCAGGGCCTTCAACGCGATGACCGAGCGCGGCTCGCTTTCACCGAAGCAGGGGCAAGGACTCGCTCGCCTGCTCTTCAAGCACCACAAGATCGGGGCCGATCGCGCCGAGCTCTCGTCGTACCGGCCCATCACCTTGCGCGAGTGCGACTACAAGCTCTTCACCAAGGTCTACGTTGCGCGACTCAACCACGTGCTGCCGGACCTGCTCCCACCGCAACAGCACGGCTTCGTCAAGGGCCGCCGATCGGCGGACGCGTCATTCCACCTGCGACTCTTGATCGAGGAGCTGGGCGCGCGCGGCACCGAGTTCCCTGACGCGGCGCTCTTGTCTCTTGACCAATCGTCGGCTTACGACCTCGTCGAGCACGAATGGATCTTCGCCATCTTCGACGCTCTCGGCGCTCCTGCCGCCTTCCAACGCGTTCTGAGGATGCTCTACTCGGGTGACTCAACCACGGCGCGATATATCATCAACGGCTTCTGACTCCGCCGGTGCGGGCTGACGTGTGGGCTCGGCCAAGGGACCCGCGTCGTCGTCGGTCTGGGATGTCGTGTTCCAGCCGTTCCTGGATGCTCTGCACCGTCGAGGCATCGCGCTGAACCTCTCGCTTCCTACCATTCACCCCTACCCACAGAGCCGCGCCATTACATCCTTGCGTTTGCCGATGACGTCGTCGTCGCTGTCGCGGGCTCGGAGTCACTCAACTGCTCGACGACCTGGCGCTCGACTGGAGGCTCGCAACCAATGGCCGGCTCAACACCGACAAGACCGTCGTACTACCCATCGGGTCGCTGGACTGGCGATCGTCCGCTCGTCGTCAAGGCCGAGGGCGAGTCGCTCGAGTGGATCGGCCTATCTTCGACCCCACCGGCAACACCGAACTCGCCAACGTGAATCTCGTCGCACGGCTCGAAGCGGTGCTCGATTCGGCACGGGACCGAGGGCTCACACACCACACCCGAGCGTTCTACGTCAACCGATACGCCATTCCCAAGATTCTGCACATCCTCTCCGCCGACATCCCACCGCTCGAGGTCGTCAAGGAGCTTGATCGCATTCTCGCCGACTTTGTCCGCGGCGGCAAGAGGAGGTCGTGCTATGGCAAGGACGTCGTCTTCACACCGAGGTTCAAGGGGGGTCTTGGGGTCATGCGGATGCAGGACGTCGTCGACTCGGTTGCGGCACGCGTCTGGGACGTGCTTCTTGGCGGTTCGGATGCGATCTGGCAGGGACTTGCGCGCGCGGCGATTGTACGAGCCCATCCCGCCCCCGACTTTGACTTGGCAACCGATGCGTGGCCTTGCGACTACACTCCGATCCGAACCGATCTACACCCAAGATGGCAGGCCGTGCTGAAGGTACCATCGACGCACAATGCGCAAGTCAAGCCGAGGACGTTGACGCTCGCGAACCTTCTCGCTCTTCCGATCAAGTTGCACACCCTTCACTACCTACCGGGAGCACCAGCTGTGTCGCGACCACCCTACGACGCCGACTATGCTGCGTTTGCCATTTACGCCAAGGTAGCGGACCTGTTTCGACGCGAGCTGTACCCGGGCGGGGGCTTTCATCTCTGGACGCCGCCGACGGATGTGGTCGTCAGCAACAGCGAATACGATCAACGGGGCCGCCCACAACGAGAGCACATCGTGGCATGGTACCGACATGCGATCAATCGATTGAGGTTCACACCAATAGCTCAACCGGTGGCGGCAGTACGAATCAACGGGCCTCCCCGAGTCCGCCCCACCACGCCGCTCGAGTCGATCCTGCCCCATCCGATCGACCCGCCGCAGCGCCTTCCGAGACCGGCTCTCCCAGACCAATCAACACAATACAACTTGCTCAGCATGGATCGGCCATACACCATCCGTCGCGTCCGCCGAGTCTTGAATGCAAAGGCCTTCACCGACACGATCGGTTTCAGGGACTCGCTGCAGCCCGACGATCTCAAGGGATTCTGGAAGGGGGTCAACTCGAAGGCATTGACGGCGAGGGAACGCGAGGTGTGGTTCAAGCTCGTCAGGAACTTCACCCCGACTCGGAGTCTGCAGTTTCATCAAAAGCACGACGACTCGCCCGCGTGCCTCGTCTGTGGAGCGCCCAAGGACGATCGGGAGCACTACTTCTTCGACTGCGTTGACTCTAGGAACGTTTGGATCGCGGCAAGGGGCGTGCTCTGCGACGCACTGGGGCTCGACACGATCGACAACACGCATTACACGGCCGTTCAACGCATGTTCGGACTTCCGAAGCTCAAGGCCAGTCTGCGCGATCAAGAAGGAGCGGGAGGACGATCGAAATATTCACCGGGCTGGTCTTGGATGATCAGCAGCGGGAGGTGGGGATGCAGAAGTGGGGACGAGGATGGAGGGTGTTGGGAGGAGGAGGATAATCTTGGAGGAGAGGTTGAAGCTGAGGGCGGGAGGAGCTTGGGGGAGAAGGCAGTAGAGGCTGGGTTCGACTTTCCCCCCACACACCACACACACCAAATTCTCGTGACATCATTTTCTCCTACT